>OU443145.1:12675876-13296849 GCA_911622165.2 Bombus sylvestris
ATTGTACGATTTATGTGTTCCAGTGCTGTTCGTTATTGAATTGGGTTTTTGGGCGTTTGAGGGAGGAAGTTAGTCGTGGCTCTTCTGTTTTGTTGAGTTTAAACGTTACAGAACAGAAGAATGAAGTATCGTAGTCGTTCATAGTGGGATATGTGATACGAGAATTTTTTCCAATTTAGAAAGACCGACAAATGTAAATCTTGTTCATATTCTTGAAATGTTACATTAAAGTTCGAGTCCTAACAGCATTATGGTTATTACTAAACCTCTTGGAACGTTTCAATCGTAAGTTCTATTAAGGACAGATTAAGTTAACTCTTTATGATCTGCCCTTAAGATCTGCCCTGTAAAATGTAACCATAAGCAGAAACTTACGAGATCTAATAAATTTAAATTTAAGATTTCCTTGCGACTTCTGCTAGGCTGAATATGCTCTGAATTAACGAATATGTATAGTAATGTAGAAAATCATAATAGAAAGAATTATACAAATTTCAATAATAAGATTTATACGTATGTGTAAAGTTACTTAAGTTAGTTAAAAGTGCTTAAATTTTTATTGAATAGGACGAAATAAAATTAAAATTATTCAATTCAACTCCTTCGACAGTAGTGGAACGATGCTATGGAAATGACGATACTGAAATATTTCATATTCGCGTATAGAACGATTTAATTTTCACATTGTGTGTACTGTACAAGTGATGCAAGGAAGATGAAATCAGTAGGAGCACTTAAAAAAATGACTCGAAGGATTACCTTCAAGAGTTCCAAGGATTACCTTCAGGAGTTTCAAGGATTACTCAGAAAATTGGATTCCTTGGAGCTGTAATTTTTGAGCGCGACTCTTTTAAACGAAGCAACGTCGAAATTCGTTACATTTATTAGGAAAAAATGAAGAGGAAATCATTAGTATTATATCAGCACTCGTTAAACGAATTACTCGCATAACAAACAATCCTGGTTAACCCTGATTCGTTTTATCTACGATCAGGACGAACGTCCTTCGAAAGTCTCGATATCCTCGTAATCGCATCGAAGAAATTACAGCAGGTCAATCGTTCGGAAATAGCAAGGCTGCACGTTTCGCGGCACCGGTCGCGAAAAGTCGAGCTCGGGAAAACTATCGGAAGTAGAAAAAGAAAAAGAGGAGGAGGAACAAGAAGGACAAGGAGAAAGAGAAGAAGAGAAGGAGAAATTGATAAGGAGAAGGCGCTCATATCGTGCCACTGAGGAGAGACAGTGTGCCGTAGTCAAGAGAGAAATACGATTGGTAAGGATATTGATCCTCCGTGGGAGGTGGCATGTGCAGCGTCGCCGTTCAAGCGACTTGGCGATTCTTCTTCCCTAGATCACTCTCTACTCCCATCGTTTTCCTTCTTTGGCAATCCTTGCTTTCCCTTCGATTCTCTGCTACCCTTTCTACTGTCGCTCGTAAGTAAGACACTTTGCTCGATTTATATTATACTAACGACACAGAATATTAGTAAAGTGGATGAATTAATGGTCAAAAGTAATATTTTTTATTTTCTTGTGGAATCAACAGATATACATATATCACGTGAAATATCAGCTAATTATTTGTTTTAAGCCTTATCGTGATATTATCGTAACCTTATCATGGTATATTGTATACATATATAGTATATAATCTTTCCTTCAGATCTGATGGTTAATTTCTTCGAAGACCTCTGATATTTTGGGATCAATAATGAGGTCAGTAATGTATTTCTGTGATTTACTAGTCTTTTGTGACGCTTTATACTTTTTCCTTTGATAGTCGCCAATTCTTTTTATTGCACGTTAACTTCTAAAACTAAATTTTATCATAATATATGTCAATTCTAATAAAGTATAGAATCGTCCTGAGTCTTTCTATCTGTGTTTATGTAACTAGATTGCATTACATACACTGTGATGTGTGCTGGCAAATTCTGCCATGGACGCCTGCTAGTTCCTTCAGTTCGACTGGCCATCCCTTTTTAACACATCAGCAGCACCCGTTTAAACGGGTTTGTCCGCAGCGCAAAGAAAGCATCTCCTTACCAAGAGACCAATAATCCAGCCAGTCAATATTCCCTTTACGTGAGGATGCCACGTAAGGGATGTATAATTTCCTTCGTTTGAGTCGTGGTTATGCTTGTTTGATCGAAGAATGGTTTAATTGTCGCCGAGGGTGGAGGAAGACGTCTCTGGCAAAGATGACATTCTTGTGATACGGAGAAATGCTGATCTTGTGATGCCAGTTAAATATATTGTTTGGAAACATTTTAATATATCCTTTATAATGGCTGTTTATTCGTAGTTTCTTCTAGTTTATAAATTAATTAAATGTTACATAATCGAAAGCGCTGCAATAAATAGAATACGAATTCAAGTATTACAGATAATTAGGACGAATAAGGAGAAGAAAACGAAAAATGGCAGACAGTATCTAAAATATCGAAGGGCTAGAAAATAACAAATAAGTGTATTGACAAATTTTTCAGTGGCATTCAATAATTCTGATCGAATGAAATAAATTTTTGGATACAATTTTTTGGGAACAATATTAGAACGAGATGCGATCTACCACCTTCAACTGTGTTGACACTAAACACGAATACTATCGTCACACTAGTTTCACGTTGTCGAATATATCTAGCTAATCCTTAAATCTGTGCGATTCTCGGAAGTGCATAACCTGAGACGCTTCTGCACACTTTGCCACACACCTCTGAGACCTATTTTCTCGTAATGCAATAACCGAAGCTCTGTGTTAAGCCCTTGCCACCTTAGCCTCAGAACGAATAGAGTTTCCGTACCTACGTAAAATAAAGAAACATCACGGTTTGATGACAGGCAGTTTCGCGAGATCTATGTTTTTAACTAAATTCTATTACGATTTACGACTTTCTGTCTGACTGTTTGTAATTTAGAAGAATTACTTCTTATATATGATACAAGTTAAAATTGTTATATACAATATAATACAATACGAATACCGATAAGAACACAAGACAAATATACGTTTTGAATACGTTTTTCTGAATTCTTTCGATTGCTTTAAATCGGGCGATTCTTTTATCGAATGTACAAAGAGTAAGTACATTACCGATGAAAAGTTTCTGTACATTAAATATCCTAAAAGACATGGACACGGAAAAAGAATTAACCACTTTGAGTTAGTTTATACAAAAATAAAAATATGTATATTTTTATATATATTTGTAGGAATATGTATATATTTCTGTATACATTTTCAGATTGGCTTCAAATTATACCAATATTTTACTATGATAGTTGTGTATTATTAGAGTGCTAATGATATTTCAAAATGTTTTATACAGCACATACAGTATGGACATAAAAGTTCTTTGTGTTAAGTATTCGAATACTTTTATGAACCAATGCTGTAGTGAGAATCTTAATTTCTACTGTAATGTTCTTTTAATTTTAAAATTTTATCACCTCTTCTTTAAGTCTCTAAATTGCTGTTAATAACCAGTAGGCAGCAGCGGGTTTCTTTTAATGAAGTTTAACTTCAAATACAAAAGTTACCGCGGCGATTGATAACATCGAAAGCGTTTTAAGTCTTAAAAGGATCCAGACTACGAGAGAATTTAAATCCCTGACGGAGGCAAAGTGTTTCAAAGGTCGTGAACGGCTTGAAAAATTGTGAATTATTGCTACACCTCACGAAGTAGTACTTTGATACTTTCTTATGCTTTAATACGAGATCCGAGCAATTTCAGTTTGTCCTCTGTTCAGTTGCTTTCAAATGTCTACACACCTTGCAACTTGTCAATATGTCCTTCTTTTATTATATAAAATTTTCAACCTTCAGACTCTACCCTTTATGAAAATATAAAAAATAACTTCATCCCTTGAAGTTAGCTTTCGTTTAACATGTTTACACATTAGCCACACCAGACTAATTATGCCACGTATAATTTAAATATAAAAAAAATGTACAGAGAATGCACAATACACATAATATACAAAAATACCCAAAGCACACGTTACAATGTTTGAAATATGAAACAAATCTCTATTCATTCAGTAATCATACAAACGTGAATTTGTATCAGAATCTGCAGCCTAGTAATTATTAAAGACGCATTGAGTGAACAAATTTTTAAATAAAACTATAAATTGAAAATAAACTAGGTACATATCCGAACAAAAATTTTCTTTCATCTTAACTATCTAATATTTTTTGTGAATTCTATAGCCATCGCAATCGAAATGTCCATTGAATTTGTGCAATTTTTATGCTCTCATATTTTGGAAACTTCAAACTTAGAGAAAACGAGCAAGTCGTTCGTGTGCCAATCACCGGAACAACATCAATGTGGATAAAAGTTTCCATCGAGGCGATAGACGTCTGGCGTCCTTTTCTTGTTAACAGGCACAGAACACGAACGATCTGCGTTTATACGCATACCAATGCACCGTTCAAGATGCGTATAAAAGGCTCACGACACAAACATTCTCAAAGGGAACAAACTTTTCCACAACTACGTAAGAACTACCTACTGATACATGAGCATGACCATTGACATAAAATTTTCCAAGACTGATAGCCGAGTACAAAGAGGCAGAAAACGTCGAAGCCATGGGATTAGTCGTATAATAATGACGGAGGCATAAAACAGCAATAAATAATATTTATATTAATATTATATATGAAAATGAGGTCTTAAAAGGAAAAATTTTACTGCACATTTTTTACTTATTTTTACATGTAGAATAACCTCCTGCTGTTTGTTTACTCACACCTAGTGTGTAATTAGCTAAGTTCAACTATACTACTTAACAAATTTTAAAACTCGATTTTCTGAAAAACGAAGCGTCATTTGAAAGAATTTTATTCTATAGTTGCAACTTTATTCTTCACGCAGGATCGTCTCCTGTCGGCTTCCACTATCAATACGATAACACCCTACCACCATTTTTGCTACGTTTAACATCCAGCTCGGAACACTATGTATTTGTGTAACTACGGTATTTCATTATTTGGCAGATGTTCATATAAATATTCCTTTTCCAATCTCACCAAACATATTTCGCAAATACCCAGCAGAACATATCGCTTGTCAGAAAGGCTACAAGTTCGCCAAATAACCCAATAATGTCACATGAAATGGTGTGAGAGATACAAATTTTTAGTACGAATGGCAAGATCATTCGCTCATTAACTCGTTTAACGTCTATTTGCTATTTAATGCTTGTGTAGTGTCGTAAATATGGAATTTACAGCGTGAGATTACATCAGACTTACCTTAAGCTCAGTGCAATTCTGGTGATTTAAGTTTAAGAAAAATGAGCAAGTGTAAATGTATGTGTGCGAAAGATACATGGCTGCATTAGCTTACCAAAGTCTAAATGAGAAATAAAGAGCGTAAAATGTAAATGCGAGAAACGGAAGAAGTACGTGACGACAGAAAATTTTTCAAAAGTTTAATCCGTGAGATGTTTAACTACAAGCGAACTAAGAAAGGATTCTGGCTTAATTTTAATACTTATGTTTTATCATAATATATATATATATATATATATATATATATATATATATATATATATATATATATATATATATATATATATATATATATATATATATATATGTCGGAGATGAAAGGACATCGGGCCTCCCCGTTAGAATTCTAAGGAAAAGCCGAGACAATGAGCTTGGCTTCGAGGCGCCAGATAGAAAACGCCGAGCGTAGCCGCGGTCACGGGATAAACACTTCGTCTAGACAGAGACTCTATCCTTCGGGCACGATGATTACCAGATGTCGACGCATCCCTGCAGCTAGTTCGAGGACTCGCTATAAATCGGAGGATTTGGTTGCCAAGGTCCTTAAAACGAACAAACAGTCTTTTCTGCCACTTTAGACGCGAGGATGCCGGAGATCGGGTTTTCACACGTGGGACACTTCCCGCCAGCAACTTTCTTTCAAGAACGGCTGGCATCTCTCTCGGACCACCGATACAGAAATTAGCCAATTAACGGCAACGTCTGTTTCCCTCACTTTCTGGACGAAGGTCGTCCTCGACGAATCCGATGATCTCGTGCCCTTAGACACACCCCGTCATAGTTTTCCTCCGCGGCATCACCGCGACGGAAAATGCATTCTTTTTCGAGAACTCTCCTTAGCGAGTTTTCCAGTCTCTACGATCCGTGCATAAAGAGTTAGTCGATTGTGATTCATACTTGTGAGAGAGTATAGCTGTTATCCCGTTGATCGCGGATTCGCTGCCGAATCTGAGATCATTGTCGTCGCTGCATAATTATCTCGGTCGCTTGTTAACATTGTAACATCTTTGCTCGCGTCAATAAACGATTCCTCGAATTGTGTGGCCACGATGAGTTATCCCGGTGAAGATTCGTTACGCGCCCCTAACCCTAATCTTAATGCTTCTCCCACATATATATGTCATATACATAGACGAATGTAACATATGTGAAATACGAGTACATGGATGTTCCCACGTTGAAACACTAGCCAAGTCGTGTGATATATTACATAAATACAATGTAGCGTCGCTATACGAGAACCAAAGTCAGTATAATTTCTTGAATTCAGAAGATAGGAAACTTTATATGTTACATTATATGTATATCTTCGAATAACGACAAATTTTTTTTAAGTAAAAATTTTAATCGCACTCAAATTTTAATTTTGCACCTTACCAATTACTACAATTATACTTAAAATTACATTTTATGGGAAAATTATAACTGTTTATCTTTGAACAATTTTAACTAGTCTCGCACATGAGTATTCGAGTCCATTATTAATAGACTCCTGTCTTTCAAACAAGATCAGGCTGATAATTCTGGAGTTACAAGCTCATTATGCACATATTTATAACCCGTGCACTCAATCATGGTGAATGACAGTCACGAAATCAGACTATCTGATCATATCGACAGAAGTTTCATGGGCCCGTGACATGTTACAGGATGCGACATAATAATTCGTGATTGGATCTATAATTGCATATTATCAATTGAAGGTATATACTGGAAAATAGTGAAGCCCTCAATACGCTACGATTAATATCGTCGACACAAACAAACATGTTATAGTTGTTTAACAAAGTATAAAAAGAAAGTTTTGATACGTGCTTACAAATGTTATTTTAAAAACAAGTAGTATTTCAAAGAAAATAATGCGAATAAATATTTGTTAACATTCCATTCAATTGTTAGTTTACAAAATTTCTTTCTTTTTACATAATGGTAGAAACATATCGAAAATAGGAAAACCATTCAATGGCTAATAATAGTAATAACGAAATACTTTTAAAAATTACAAAAGTGAAACGATCAGCTAAATATCATTTTCTTGAATTCCGCACATCTTGATATTAGCAAAATGTCAAACAGTATGTTAAATTGGGGACATTCCAGAAATTTTTGGCAGATACCTAAATATTTACTAACTTCACGTTTGATATATTGTCAGATCCTAAAAAATAAACAAGACTATCAAGATTTTACAATCAAACGAACCTAGGAAAGAACATTTCCTGCTCCAGAAATTCTGACGTCGAAACTAAAAAGTATCTATGAAATCGTAAAATATCTGAAGAAATATGTAACATATTCCTCTCGTTCGTCTTGATTTATCAAACTTAATATTTATAAGATCCAGAAAGTCACCCTCCCATAATAAAACTTACTTTTTATGCTTTTCCCTATCCCTTCAAATTTATTCCTCTAGCATAAAAGAACAGAAGAATAATGCAAATTATATGTATATTACAGAAAACTCAAAAAGGTAAAATCCACAATTAATGAATAAATGTTAAAATCACACGGTAGTTTTCTCTATTTCCAAAGAGGAGGTCATTTTTTATGAAATTCCTCGTACTCGACGTTATCACGAAATTTTATCAAAATGAGGCTGTTCGGGTAGAGTAAAACATGCAAAAAATTGCTACACGAACAGGATTTATGACAGAAACGTGACTTCATTGCTGTTTTTAAGATTCGGTATTTGCATCTCCTTTTATTCTGACTTTCTTGAATTCATTTATTTATGGTCAAGAAACTTACCGCGGTAATTAGGACTCGGAGGACTTACAATTTCTTTCGGCGTCTCCACGACGATTAATAAGCTGTAAAGTTGCGAAAAGTCGGACTGGGAACAGAAATTACGCGATCGCTAGATAATTTTCACAAATCAAAACGTGGGAACCATGTCTACCCACACAGTTGATTTGTTCGAGGCTCGTGGAAAAGGTCAGCAAATCGTTTGAAAAATTTTCATTGGCAATTTCACGTCCATGCAATTTACTCGTAATCCTTTCAACGTATCAAAAAAAAAAAAAAAAAAAAAAAAAAAAAACAGAAAAAAATTGAGTTGATATTGATACTAAACGAATTTTAATATTAATTTGCATTGATAGTAAATTATTTTGTACAACACTTTTTCGTTATTATCGAAAACTGCTTTAAAGAAAAAATCATCTTTCAATTATGACGAGAAAATTTTTAATTAGTAGTGTATTAAAAATTTCTGGACAATGGTGATTATTTCAAAACTGTGTTCGTAAATTACAAATCCTAAATATTTATTATTCCGAAATACGGTACTTTCACTGTTATGTCACGCATAAAGGCAAAATCTCTTTACTTCTACTTTCTGTAGACGGACAACACAAATTTTTTGTTTAGATGCGTTGCAACAAACATCAACTTTTACGCAATGCAAATTCCGTGCACATGAAATTCATACAGCGAATTTATGTAACTAGTTAAAACCATTAAGTTGGCCAAGTCCATATGGAACAAATCACAGGAGTGATAAATATCTCTGCCACAACATATAATCGACTAAATCCACATTTCACTGTTGCCATAAGCACCGTGCATAGAATCATTTATATCGTACATATGATCATAATATTCTACTACACCAAATATGTTACAAAATCATTTCAAACATGTCATAGAACACATTCTTATCACAACACACAGAGTATAACTGAATGTTGTAATTGCAAAATGAACTTGATACTTCTTGATCATATATATTATGAAGAAAACTAAATTATACTAGGTTTTGAAGATTTCATTACAAGTCTATTTTATTATAGCTTATGTTCAAAACTAACAAGTGTTCCGTAACTTATGAGGTTAAACAATTATAATGTTACGAGGTATTATGAAGTTAACAATTTCGTCAAATCTTAATTTCTATAAATTCCACTGAATGCTGCAATTCGTCTTCCCCATAAATAAAATAACCAAACTATGGAGATACCAGGAACAGAATGCGACGTTACGTAACGGCTACAATGTCCTACGGAATCTAATCGGAAAGTATAGGCCTTTGAGCTCGCGACCACATTACATACGGCAGTCACTTTCGGCTGCTGTCAGTCT
The DNA here is from genome assembly GCA_911622165.2 of Bombus sylvestris. Classification (NCBI taxonomy): domain Eukaryota; kingdom Metazoa; phylum Arthropoda; class Insecta; order Hymenoptera; family Apidae; genus Bombus; species Bombus sylvestris. Next base: position 12,685,259 of record OU443145.1, read on the forward strand.
GGCTGTGTAAAAGTTACGGAACTGTAGCCGAAGACAAAATAAATCGTTCGAACGAAGGGTGAATCTGACGGAAAGTGGCATGATACGGGTAGGTATTTAGATTAGATTGCCATGTCAGACATACGGTTAGAAGTAACCCGGAAAATACGCATTCTGATATTTCGTTAACCGAATTAGTACAGTTGCCTTTCGCTATATCTAATCGCACGTTACACAAATTTGTACCTTAAAATTTGTACTTTAAGAATTAATAATCAGTATAAACTACTCGGATAGTCGGGTATTTTGTAACTGTATACCATAACTTGGCAATTGTAGTACTATACCGACGAACGAAAAATTTTCAAGAAATAAGTAGGCGCCATCATATCTTCATTTTTATTCCAATCGCAACCAAACAAAAAATACGTCTGTCCTATTTAAATTCACGACTAGATGAAGTGACACTCGATCTTACTGTAACAAGCGCAAAATCGCGGTCTTATGGTTTCCAAGATTACCATGAGTTGCTCATAACTAGACGAAATCGAAAGGAAAATCATTCATGGTCTGAAGGGAAGAAAAAGAAGAAGGAGAACGTCGATATCAACATATCGAGAAGAAATGTCGAATAAGCGTTACGAAATGAGAAAGAAGAAAGGCGAACAGGATCGCGCTTCCATATTTCCCTTCCATGGAATCTCCATTGAATTAAGCAATAAAAGGAATGTATTACAATAGCAACAACAAGCGATGCAAAGATCTTCGGTAAATAAATCCTATCATATTTCCATCATCGTTTCGTCGATAACAAATAGGATATATGTCTTCCCTATTTAAATTCACGACTACACCAAGTAGCGCTCGATCTTACTTTAAGAATCGCAAGATCAAAATCCTATAATTCGAGAGGAAAATTTATACGTGCTCTAAAAGATCACGGGCGAAAAAAAGGAAGGAAAGGAAGAAAAAGAATATCGATGATAACATGTAAAGAAGAGATGTTGGATAACCATTACGAAATGAGGAAGGAAAACAGGATCATGATTCCGTGATTTCCTTCCATGAAACCTCTATCGAATTACTGCTTACTTCACCTAGACCGCGTCACGTCGTCCCGCTTATTTCTCAGTCGCATGCAATGCAAATGTAATCGAATAATAATATAGCGTAGCCAACGCTCCCAATGGACCACGAAGACATTCTCGTAAATAAAACGGTTGCATTTATTCCAAGGAAATGTAGGAGTAAAGTGGTCGCCGCTACTCTATGAAGAATCTAGAATAGGAAAGCGTTCGCTTGGGATCTACTCCCGAGAGAGCAGCTGCGACTCCTTTAAAAACAACGCGTCGATACAATTCCCAAAACACACGACCCGATAATACTCATCCATCCTATGTTGCCAACACCGTGATGCGCATATCATGGAACTTTCATTGTAAAGCTCAAATGAAACGTTTGAATTGGCTCGGGAAAAAGCGTCCCCTTTCTTCCAACAAGTAGAAAGTACTGTTATATGATGCCTTTCTAAACTTTGAGCTTAAATTTTTTCTTACGAGGTTTATTTAAGTCCGATTCCGTCTTTTAAATGACGAATGTACAAATCATCTCGCTCGTACCATAGGAGAAATTTCTGCTTTAATGAGATACCTTTACCATTTATTTTCGTTGCCATTTTTGCAGTTTTAACTACGTTTCTCGAAACTCTGTACATCCTTTTAGAAAAGCACTCCTTCAAGTACGCACAATTGTCATTCACGTAACATGAGCCCTATCGATTACATAAAATTTAATTATTATATCCATGAGCAGTATATAACCATATCGTAAGTCTACATAAACATCTTTCATCTATATTCCAGATATGTCACATTACCATGAATATTATTATAAATATGTCAGAAGTCACATATTATAGATAGAAAAACTTTACTTACTTTACAAATAAATAGAATCACTTAATCAAACAGTCTCGTATTTCTTTTAAATCCGAAGTCAAATTTTCCACGTGGAAATTTTTCTTTTCCAAATTGATAATCCGATCCATTCAATCGAACTAGGATATTAGAAAGCTGAACGTGGAAGATTATACATCTGGCAACAGTTGATAAATGGAACAATACGCAGAGAGACTATGAAGGAGATTTAGGCCTATGAGTTATCGAAGTGGGAATTCATCGAAAAATTCTAGACAACGTCGAAAATCGCAAATATTTGTGGGTTGCTCCTCGTTTCGAGTGGGAATACCTGGATCGAGGAAACGAATAAAACGAATCGTCGATACGAATTCGTTGCAGCGTGTCGGATACCTGTAGAAATAATTACGCGAAATGTAAAGTGGATATATTTGGACAGAAAGATTACGGCTGAAGAGAGCAACGAGAACTGCCATTTCAGTCTTTTAGTAGGGTTTGATACGCGATAAATAATGACGGCTGCTTGTGACACCGGCATATTACAAACTGAATCGAACATGCTTCGGTGGAAACTCTACAATTTCTCTTGTTAGTCAGGTACGAGTGATTAAAAGTAGATTAACCGGAAAACGCAGACAGAATAAGAAAGGATTCGTGTACGATCTGTTTACATCTGCAACTATCTTTAACTCATTTTCAATTGAGACTTACCCATGTTAATGTATGTTTTAACACGAATGGATAGTTAGATGTGACAGTATGGAGATACTTCATAAGGGATATTAATTTGAAAAAGAATTTATAACGGATATTCCCATATTTTCGTGCGCGCTTTAGGCTCTCTATATTTTAATCCCTTTAAAGAGTCGTTTTATTGGTATTTGATAGGAGAATAATACGATGCATTATCGATGGATGTTGTACAATAATCGTTGCAAATTTTACGTTGTATTAATTACAAATAAATTCCTAATTCATAATTGGTGATACTAAGAATATCAACAATAGTTCATGGAATTTGCACGAGTGATAACATGACGTTTATCATAATCTATATGTATGCAAATTACCTATATTAGTTTAACCAAAAGTTTCTCGACTTTGAAAGACCAGACATAGAGAAGACAAGACTTGCATAACTTAGTCCACGAACTTTTCGATTAGATTGATATATGTTTCTTCATAAAAATCATATGAAACATCACAAAATTGTATGCAAAGATTTTATAGATTAAATCCGGTAACAACGATTTCGATTCATGTACGATAAACTATACCTGCTGCTGGTATAAAAATTCCGGAGCGAATCTTCCTTAATAACGTATGCAAAGATATAACGATACACTCAATTTTAAAATAGATGAGTTGTCAGCATAATTTTAAAAGAAAGTAGGTAAGTATAGGTATTAAAAGACTATACATATGTATAACAAACATATGTATAGATAGTTCCATTTATAGCGGAATCCAATATATTTCAGTGATATCAAAAGCCACTCGGTATCGTCTTTGTAAAATTTACCTCGAGACGCGTTATCTCATTAGCCTCGCAGGCATCAGATTGAAACTTTCGTACTCGTTCCAACAAATGTTTCTCCAAACATTTACCCTTCTACTTCAAAACAGCAAATTTCAAGAAGTCATTGATAGCAAATCCGAAATTCTGAAAAGCTCGACGTCGAGGTACGATATCGCGGGGAACAGCGATCCTCGTATACGTGGGATCAGTGCTTTTAGCAAGATTAAGCGTCATTTAGCGCGTACACATTAATTCGAAAATTAATTAACGAAGTAATCGGCATCGGTGTATATGAACGTCATTTACCGAACGTTGTTGCACTAAACCGAGCGTATGTTTCGAGCTTAGTCACGCGTGTCAAAGGGAAACACATGATCACCGCGTTTCGAACGGAGACGTCGTAACTTGACCGAACAGAGTATGTACATGCACACTCGCGATTCACAATACAAACTTTATTAAGCGCATCGACGTGGAAACGACCCACCCGACTGTGGATCGAGTAATTAACTGTTGCATGTGCGGAAATTGATTACAGCTGGAACCTTCGAACAGATGCTTTTTGTTATCACTGTTTTCGTTTTATACCCCGGGATGAAGTGCTGTTACTTGTTTCTGCCGTGCTTTCTATATATTTGTATAAATATATTGAATGATAATTTAATTGCTAATTCAATTTGATGTAGTGGTTATTTAAGCTACATACATATAACATGGCATACATATATATGAACAATATATATAAAAATTTTTTTCGAAGAAATATTTAGCACTAGCAAATGATTAATCGAATGTAGAGATATACTTAACAAATTAAACCTCTCACGAGAACAAACGCAGCCAACCGTTGCTCCCACTCGAGCAACGAACCACCCATTATGAAATATAATTTTCGTGTATATAATTACGAAAATATCACGTCACGAGTACTTTATACGCAGGAATGTTTGTTAAAATTCATCCGTTGGCGTATGTAAATTATTTACATTCACGCATATCCGGACAGGATGATTACACGATTTGTAGTACACTGAGACATTATTTACAAACGTCGATACCGTTCGAGAACATCAATCGCGAGCAGTTTGATAGAAGTAATATTTGACGGATCCATGATCTTATTTGTGTTGTGGCATTGTTATTTGCGCTCAACAAAATGAATTACAGCGAATAGTATCGATTACGAACACCGAAACAATAGGAAATGTTAGTCTCTTTTAACTGTCTGAATTAACTCACATAGGAACTCGATTTCATTCATAAAGATAAATATAGTATTAATGAAACATTAATTGCTAACGCACAAAGCATTATGCGTAGTAGGGCGTTCTTTTAATTTTTTTATATCAAATTATTCTTACATTAAAAATCTTGCGATTAAAGTTTCAGAATTAAAGTACAATGTTACAACGAAAAACCATTGATGAAGTTTAATACAAGATATATTAATACTACTCTAATTCAATGACTGAAGACAAAGTTAAATGACACTAAGTTCCTAAAATACGATTATGTCAGAGAAATACATCAAACTTAGAACAATAGCAAACCCTCGTAAAAACAGGATAACTAATATAGATTCAAGTAAGTTAGTATCACAATTCTAATGGAAACCATTCTGGGAACAAATCTGGATTCTCGAAAGTTAATCTATGAAACAATCTTAGAATTCGTGTAATATCGTATACTAGAGTTATAAACTATAAAAATACCGACCCTTGATGCTTGTATCACCAGATTCCTGGAAGCTTCACTTCAGAAATTCATACTACTAGACCATAATAACACTATTATCGAATCAATTCAATTGAATTCCTAATTCTTACATTCATAGCGAATAGCACTTGCACGCATACTTCAACGAAAAAGTACGGAACATCGCTCAAATAAACGTAGAAATAATTTCACGCTGTCTCAGATTTGAATAACTCGAGCTCGATTTATCAATTAGCCACTGATCACAAAATAATAATCTTGGTTAAAAACAAGTAAACTGATTAAAGAATAATAATTTTGGTTAAAAACAAATTATATACATTCTAATATCGAAATATATACATTTAATATCGCGATATTTAGTATAAAGAAATCATTATACCAATGCGTTAATATAAGCACAAGAAAAAGCGAAGCTATGCAATCCTATACTGATTCGATTTTCCTTCAGCATTAACGAAGACAACCGATAAGAACGATCGAAACAAAGTACAAGATCGTTCCATGCGAGTTAGGCTGCTCGATGCGCCGATCAAAATTTAATGCATCGTTTTCTCTGCACGCGTTGAAATATCGACGTTCGCCATTGCGCACGATCAACGAGGAAGATCGAACTGAAAATATGAACATGGACCGATCGAGGTAGCCGTCAGCAGGCGGCACGCATACATGTATCGTACAGGCCTACTAATTGAAGTAGCATGGTGCTCGTCACGCGAGCGAAAGCCGACCGATCGTTTCGCCTCCAGCTGGAACTTTTCCCTGAGGGAACGCTTGATACGAGAAACGTTCGAACGGTAACGAAGAGAGCAATTACAAGTAATTGGGAATAGGTAAGTGGACCACGTGACGACCTTATTTTCAAAAGAGCACGGCTTATTTCCTGCTCGCGACACCACCGTTCGCAGAAGGCCAAGCATGCAACGCGATAGCAAGGGAGAATTAGTTTAGCTCTGGCGATGTCAACGAGCCAGTCTCTCTACACGTATTTTTTCGTGAAAATATAATACGTTCGTTGATCTCGCTTCTTTGTTGTGCTCCTTGTTCACATACAAAACATTTTTAAAGTGAAGGAGGACATACAAGCGAAACGTAGTACATATATTTAGGTATAGGCTACTTAGGTCATAAGCATCGGGACAGTTTGGTCGATTTGTAGTAACGGTATTTGAAATCAGACGAAATATATGAATTAATGACGATCAAATATTTACATATTATGTATATATAAGGAATTATATATAAGAAATATATCATTTTTATAGGAACAGCGTTTACTCTCTTTTTATGAAATTAGCAAAATATAAATTACCTAGCAAGGAAGCGTAGAATAGAAATAATATATTTTACTACTTACTGTATATATATACTCTGTCTATCATTTTAGATATACCTTTTGAATTTCATTCGGGATTCACAAATTAAAGAATTTGAAAATAAAGAACTTGTCAAGTATAATAAAATAGTCCTGCGACGCGGCTTCGCGATAATGCAACTTAACGATGCCTTTAATTTTATCCCTGTAATTACTGTAACACTTATTCGATCAAATTTTATCTCCCACGACTACTTGTTGGAATCTCATTTTCCAAGGGTGAATATTTCATACCCGAAGGCCATTAATGGGCCTCTCTTCATTACCTTCGGTTTCAAAAACCTCGAAACAATTTTGCAACCAAGAGCTTCTCCCCTGTAACGGAGAATTTCGCCCGTCAATGATTTCAACGTCACTCTGATAATTTCAGGACACTCTTTTGAATAACGAACCACGTAGAAATCGAGCATTGTTGCAACGCGACTCTTCCCCTCACTGATGGAATTCAAGATCGGCTTCTGGTTCGATTCAACTTGAAAAGTATCGTCGTGTACTTCCTAAAACGAATCAAAAATCGTATTTACGAAATGGAATCCGCAAAGTTTTCGATGATATCACCGACACGTGTCCAGAACCACCGGAATTCTTGGTATAGTTGGAGGTTTGTATCCATCTTGAAAGAGACGAATCGATGCGACACTTTACCGCCACACAGCCGATCTACTATCGGCTAAAAACAATCGGTACACGTCCAACTTCCGATCGCGATGGCAGATACAATTTCACTCTAATCTCGAAAGCAAAGCGTAGTGGCAACCCAATGGTAATGTCGTTTAACGTTACGAAAGGAGATGTAGAGAAACACAGGAGAGAATGGAGCTAGTTGTCACCAGAAATTCACATTATTTATTGTTAAATTTTAGTTTACGAAGATCGAAGGTTGTCGTTGAGACACGTAAATGTGTCTATCGTTTCAATATTTCAAAGATGATTCTAACAGGATGAGACAAGTTTTATAAGAGGAAAAATTCCTTGCTAAACTGCGGATATCTACTTTCGTTTATAGAAAATGTTAATGTAAAAGATATATAAAAATCACAGGAGAAAGATATGATGTCATATTTTTCATATAACGGCAATTTAAGAATTTAATACATTGTTCGATCAATTACACATTACCAAAACTATCTTTTTATCAAATTTGATTATGGGATTCTTTTGAAAGATATTTACCTCAGAAATATTGATTTCTCTCAAAAATATTGCTTGTCATATTTTAGATATGTATTGGATATGTACGAGCATCAGTTTCTTTCACAAAACTTTACAGATTTTTTATCTATTGCTCAGAGGCTTGTATCTTCCAACCGAATGAATTGTTTCCTTTTTTAAATATGCAATATGCTGTTATATTAAAGTGCGCCCTTTCAGTTATTAATTAACATCAAAAATCAATGAATTTGTGCTTATCATATTTTTCTCCAATCACTTTATCGTTTACATGTTTCAAAGATGGTTCTGACAGGATGAGATAAGTAGAAAGAAAATTGTTGAGTTGAAGTTTCGTCAGTGATGCGTGTATCCAGTAGAATCTTCGATTTTAATCACTCTTCAGAAAGCACGAAACGCATCGAGACATAACCGTAAAAGATGACATTTTCGAGTTCTATGGCTAGTATTGATCTTATATTTGATCTCATGCCAGGACAACATTAAACGACTCGATTAAAATTGGTCGCTGCAACGAATACTCACGATGAATATTCGTTGAAACGTTCGATGATGGATAAAATTACGATAAGTTTAAAGCTACTGTATTTTTGTAGAAAAATAAGTATATACAGATCTGAATAATTTCAATAAAAGGATCGTTCGATTTGAAACAACCTGCTAATGTCTCAAATATTATAGCATAACCGCAAAAAGGAATTGACAAGATTGGGAAAAGATGGAACAAGCTCAACATCGACAACTTATAATAGAATATTTTCTGTTCTATCTATTGCATGATATTACGAGTATCGGATCAATACGAGTGTTGATAGCTCGGGATATATTTTGGAGAGAAAAGAAATATTTACAGAAAGATCTCTAAACGTTCAAATCTTTTCAAACATACATACAGTATCACTAGTAATACAAATTAAGGAATTCGTAAGGAAATTATTAAATGGCAAAACCAACATTATAAAAGGTGTCACAATAGAAAATTTCGCTGGAAATCTTTATTAGGAAAATTATTATATATCAAAGATATTAATATATTTAACAACTGCTTTATTTCTTTCTTTCACTATATTATTCTTTTAAATAAAAATATGCTTTTTCAGGACACCCAATATAATACTTTGTTTCATTCTTACTTTCCAAAAGAATATAATATACACACCCAGCTATTATTTCGCAAGACAAAGACTTTCCGACTAATATTTAAATCTATCGCTTAAAATGATCTCTAATCGTTTAAATACATAACATTCACTACGAATGATAGAAGAGGAGGCGGAAACAGAATACACCTAAATGGTAAATATAACGAAAGAAATATAATTCGAAACTAAATTCTCGGATAAAAAAGCTCGTACCAGTGTTTCTAATGCTAGACATCGCATGTAGGGAATAAAATCACAACTCATACGATCTCTTTCACACGGCGATACATGTATCGCGATACGTACATGTATAATGTTATACACGTATCGCATACTTGTATCGCCATGTGAAAAAAGGCTAAGGATTTCTATTTTTCCTATTTACGCCCTGTCTGGTCGCTAAAGACTGGAAGAGGGGAAAACTACCGAACAATCGATTACACGCTACGCTTGGATACTGGGCGGAAACAACCGAACATTATTCGCATGTTTTTCCTTTCGGCGCTTCGCATAATAATTTCCGTGTGTATAGTGTATACTCAATCAGAGTAGATAGCAGTAACACTTACGGGAACCGATATACGAACCACTGGCAGTTTATTCGACATTTTCTATGACTGTTGCTCCTAGCTGGCGCACTCAGAGCTGCATCCATATAAAAGAAAAAAAATCAATTACCGTTGTTTTCGCTGGTGAAATTTAATCTCTTGGCTAGTTAGTTTTTACAACTGTTCGACTACTGCGCGGTCGTTAGTAACATCGAAACATCAAAACGACGAGCAACTTATTTGTTTCGAAGTTGAGAATATATATCTGTACTTGAGAGCTTCAAATTAGAATTAGTTCATCTCCTTCGGAGTTAAGTTACATACGTCATCTATCCTAACGTTCGTTCCTTATTTCGTTCTTTATTTTGTTCTTTGTTTCGTTTTTTATTTCGTTCTTTATTTCGTTCTGTATTTCCTTCTTCCTCACAAATTTGTTTATTAAAAATAGAGAAGATTTAGTGGTGTTAATTTTTTAAAATGCGATGTTACCTTGTCAAACATCGTCTGATTATATATCCAAAAAGATAGATTTGGAAAATTTCATTTTAAAAGCTTATTTAGCGAAGAGAGCTTTTAATTCTATGGAGATTGCGGTTCAAACAATTCCATTGCAGGTCTGGGTATATCTGAGAAATATAATAACTTTAATTCATGTTGCGGTACTAATTTTTGCATAAAAATTGTCCGCATGCAAGAAAAGTATTTAATTTTATTAAATTAAACAAATTATTCGTCCTTCCTTTGCTCTTCATTTTCTTCCATATTTTCTTTCGTTATCAGATATATTTCAGGTACAGATATATTTCTCTAATTTTCTACCGATCATATCAAGTTTACGTAAAATAGACGTAAAATTCTTCACATGATGTTTTATTAACTTACGTTAAGAATTACAAGATTACTCTTGTGTAAATGGATATCTATATTAGATTACATGTATAAATGATTCTCTATAAAATGATTTTCTCTAATAGATATACAGAAAATAAGATCTATTCAATTCAAAATGAATAATTTTTATATTAAAAGTAGGATACTTTTTATGAATAAATTAATTACTAGTTATCAATGATAACTAGTTGTTGTTGATATTATAAATGAAATATTAACTCGTCTTTACGAGTTCATAATATAAAGAAAAACAACCTTTCTCAGGTATACTCTGTACAATGAAGAGAAACCTACCATGTGATTACGAACTTTCATTATAATGATTGATTATCACTACTGCTGTAGAAATCACCTACATTAACGCTACTATCTACATTAAGAGAACTAACTACATTCATAATGTCATAATAACTCTGCAACTATATCCAAAAAGTAAAAAGAAACCGATATTTAAGCTGTTCAATGTATGTTTCATGAAGACAGACTTAAAATCCAATAAAATGTCGCGATCATCGCCCGAAATTATAACAATGAATTATAATACATTCATAGCGGATTATACACTCAGGTATGAAGAAAGTAAAAAATAGTTTAATATGTAATTAGATCATACCTAGGCCAATCGTGACAGAAAAGTTATACAAACCAGCAGTATTTGTAAAAATCATCATGAGACGTATTATTCTATCAATCACCGAAGAGTTAACAGATTTATTGCGTTTATTATATGTCTATGATCTTCTAACGCACAATAATAACAATGTAAAATGTATCCACAAAGTTTTAAATTGTGAACGTAAATTTTGTATGAAAATTATTTTCCAACATATACATAGCATATATAGCCAAGGAAAATCCGATTAGTGACGAATATGTATATTCAACATGAAATTTAGAAAAAAATACTTTCACAATAATTTACGTAAAACGTATACACAAAATTTGCCAATAAGAAGATAAATATTTTATAAAAATGATTTATTAGTTAATAGACATGTAGCATAGATAGTAAAGATCGGCTCAATGACCGTGATAATTCTAGAAAGCGATAAATTTTATTCGGCACTGAAATGAAATTACACTCTCCCACTTGAACACTGGCCATTAAGCGTTCGTTTGCCGTGGTGAATGAAATCTCGCTTTAAAACGCGTGCTAACGATTGATATTTCTAATTTCCGGCCGACATTCCCCGATCCAGGTATCGCGCTAATGGAGAGTGAGCTTTTAAGTCCCTTATTCCCGTCTATATAAATCTATCATCTGCAAATTTCGTCGACGAAAAAAACAACCGTCGACACGCGGTCGACGCTACAACGACGATAAAGCTGCATAGTTATCGCGATTACAGCCAACAATCCTCCTGTCGTTTCTATGGGTTTGTCCCGTTGGAGCATGTGCGAGAGCACGTAGTTGTCGTCGTTATATCGACGACACGAGCGTGTCGAAATCGTTTGGTTGCTCGATACAACGAGCACGGAAATTCGTTTGAAATTTAAATCACGCGGCTAACATGCAAATCTAGGATGCCATTAAGAAGCGATACGTCGCGCGTCGCGGTGACGATTTGTAATGACGTGGCAAGTCGAAATCTCGTTCCATCAAAGTCAAATACTGGTAGATTACTTTGCAATTTCCCGTGTTCTTAAATCGGGGATTTTTAACGACGATAAAAGACAGATTTATTTAGCTTGGTGCGTAAAAATGTAAAATCGAGAACGGAATATAAAATTTTGGATAAATTCTAATTTTTAGAAATTATTACAATTTTACAGTGATTATGAGAAACGATGTAATCGTGATTAACTTATAGTTTGGAGTTATAATTTGGAGTTATGAAAAACCATTTTTTTTTTCTATAATATCTTTAGAAGTTAAAAGTTTTGACGATGTATTAATTGGTTGATAACACGTAACTGAAATTCCCAAGTAATAAGTAACCAGAGAATAAAATTTTCCTAAGTTTTACAAAAGAATTCTCAATGGATGCCCTAATTTTACACTATTCTTCGAAAAGTATTTTGACAATTAAAAGGGAAAACGGTGACTACTTGAAAAGTGTACACGTTTTAAGCGTACTAAATGTTTTTAGAATTAAACCTTTTTATTTCTCAAATAATACATCTGCTATGAAAATGAGGACAATGCTAGAAGGAGAACCACAGCTTTGTAGAAAAACTAAAGTCACAATTAAGACCCGAATAAAAACCAAGCACGTACATCTTACCACGTTTTTTGCCCTCCGTACGTTCTCCTTGATTAGCTTTTTTAATTTTACTCGTTCCGATTTTGAAACGCTTCTATATTCGCCCCAAAAACTGTGGAGCTTATCCTTTCTTAATACCATTTTAATAATTTTTGATTTTTTCCTTTTTACAATAAAATACGTACCCTATCACGAGTTTATTTAATCGAATTGTTTTTGAAATGATTTTGTAATAACCAGAGAATCTATGTGTATGCGTTTAATAAAAAATCACGTATTCCAAGTAAAGTTTGAGGTTTACCTTTTACCGCTTCTCGATCCTAAAATCTTGTTTTATAAAAAACACTAAGCAAACATTGTCTCAAATACACGTAAACAAACAGAAAATTTCTGTAATTGCGTGAAAGTAATCAAACTCCCCAAAGTTTGTCTCCTAAATTTCTTAATTATCCTCTAATTTTCAAACTATCGGAATATAGAAAACTATTACCAACTTGAAAAAAATTAGCAATTAATAATCACGAAAACAATGTAAAAGCTATTGACCTAAGACTGCCCAAGCAAATATTTGAAGCTTAACGACCATTCTCCATTTTCCTATCAGAAATAAAAGACGTGGTAATAATCCTGACCTTGACCGATATCACGTTATAAACGAATCCCATTTATTAATAAATCTAGTTATTCCTAGAACAAATACTTACCATTGCCACATGATAAAACACACCGAACTCCGTGAAACATATCTTTCAATAAAGTTTTTACCGATTCTGAGATGGATACCCTGCATTTACGAAGAAACTTTTCCCTACATAATTATACATCGGAAAACTTGCTACTATTTTATTATATAAAAAATTAATATGATTAAATATATATTTAACACTATTGATAAAAGTAGGTAAATGAGCTCTAACCTTGAAGCCAGTAAGGAACGTCGCGGGATCAGAGGGGGTCCGGGCCGAGGACGCCTGATTGGTGGCCCCGTAACTCAACTGATGCTGATAGTTGGAAAGGATCTTTTTGTGAGCACTGGCCTGAGCTCTATAAGCTGACACTGATAACTTCATTTCTTCGTGTTCCCGGTAAAGGGTCCGATTCTCCCGATGCTCCAACCAGGGTACATTCTCGTTCCTTCGTGGTAAACGTTAAGTCTTTTTAAGAGATCGGCACGCGCGGCCGAATAGCTACGATGAAAATCCCTCGGAAAAGGAATGAAAGCGGGTCAGCTACCACGTTCGACTAGTTATCCGCTTTTCCTGCCTTCGATTCCAGCCGATTTTCCCGGTCTATCGTAGTTGTTTACTTTTATTTTCACGAGTTCCCTTCGTTCGATATCCTTATCTCGAACTCCGCCCACGATTTCGTTTCAATTCTTGGTAGGTTTCCCCAGGCCTCTTTCCCTTTTGTATCCGACTTCGACTGACTTCTACTAAACAGACAATCGTCGTTAAGCGGTACTCCGATCTTGTTTCTTCGCTTTGGAATTCATTGTTTCGTTAAACATCTGAATCTATAAAAGAAGTAGCTAACTCTCGTTTTAAAAAGCTTGTAATACGGGCGTACGATACAAAGAGGCTTTACGAGGATAATTCGTCGGAAAATTTTCTTCCCTTTCGATGATCGTGGGATTTATATCTTCTTAACGGATCGGTTCTTACGAATTTTCTCGATGTCACGGGAAAGGGGGTACGGAACGGCGAGATGTTTCTCTCTATTCGTTTGTGGACGATGATTTCCCGCGAGAGAGGCGAATACGAGGATACGTGACTCTTCGGCTTGCCTTGTCCTTTTCGCGCGCTCTCTTCTCGCGTTTCCACGGCTACTCTCAATATATCTGTTCGATCGAATGGAATAATTTTGCAACCGAAGGCTTCCGAAGGTGAGCAGATTCAACACACCTAGCTGGACGATCGAGGAGTAAATCTTTTTAGGAACCGTATGAAGTATTAAACATCTTACAATGGAAGAAAGGGTATTGATCGTAGGAATAATCCTTCTTTCGTTTACCAGCCCACGTTCGTTTTCTTATCCAGTTACGAGCAGTTTAACGTTCCTCCCAAGCTGTCGTAAATTCACCGTTTCGCCAAGAACAAACTCGCCCCCCTTGGACTTTTTCTAATTGAAACTTCGCTCCATCAGGATTCCCTGTAGCGTAAACAGACCGACTATCCACGGTCTAATTTCAAATCTTCTAAACTCTTTCAACGATCAACGTCTCATATTCTATATAATGTTCTACCGATAATACGAACAACATACATCGAAGGCAGATTATTAATTTCGTATTAATTTCTCGTCATCTATTCACGTGGAACATCTCCATCTTCGACGAAGGAACACCCTTGGATTTCTCGTCTCTCTATCAAAAATTAGAATTTTATTAATTCACTAACAACGATTATAAATCATAGGAATAACGAACATTCGTAACGTCGTTCGACTATTCGCCCCTTGAACGCCTTCTTTCTACTCCTTTTTATTCGTCGTCGACTCAAGCTATAAGACCACGTGCCGTTGTTCATTAAAAGTCGAATGCGCAGGACGCCACGAGTAAAGCGTGTTCCCACAATCAAGAAACCGTGACAAGGATATCTACGTCCCTTTATCGTCCCCTCGTCGTGTATCTCTTCGTTCGAATGACATCCACGTACTTCGCAGCTCTGCTCCCTTCTAACGTCCTGTGTGATCGATTCTATTCCAGCTACCGTGGCACCGAAATGCGAAAGAGATCGAGCATGGTGTCCGACCAGTCCTCGAAGAACCATTGGATACTTCGAGCCGGATCCTTGGGTCCAGGCGATAGAACTAGCTTTCCTCAATGATCCTTTGGTTCGCGTTTTTCTATGTTTCGATCTTGATCCTTCGATCGAACTCGACTTGTGACGACATAGTCATTTCCTTGTGATATCGAAAGATTTGCAGGATTTACTCGTTCGAACGGTTATTTCTTATTCCTCGAGGTAACGTCTCAAACACTTTCACGATGAAACGAATTATTTCTTCAAAAGTATCCGGATCTTGATCGCAACACTTTGGGTCGTTGATCACAGCACGAACAACAAAGATTCACCAATACGACAACGCTGTCTATACTCATCATAGGGCAGAAGCCGCAAGAAGTAAAGGAACTTTCGATTATAGCACTGTGCCAAATATTTTTCGAGTTGATTTCAGGATACGAAACGATCGTAGGCGATCACCTGGAAATAAGTGGAATTGTCACCATGTTGCGAACAATCTGTTCGAACCGACGAAACACGTGTCACCATTGGTAAAGAGCCTCTCGAACTCGAAGGCTTCGCGAACCGATGAGATTCGCAGCAACGGAACATTAAGACGCGTCTGTAGCCGTAACCTATCGATCCTGACGGCCTGATTCGTCGTGATAAGGCGAAGCGTTAAACCGACGAACCATTACCAAACGGACCTACTTCCGAATCGATGCTCTGATCTTCGACATTGTTGTCACGACTTCGTATAACAGGTGCAAGGGATTAAAACGAAAGGATTAACAAACTCGGGATCATCGAAAGGTACGAGTCACGTACGAAACGAGACAGAGGGAGAGACACGTTGGCTACGTCAATTTGCTTTGCCAACAATAGACATTGGCACTCGATGGAAGATCAAAGCGTCGCGTGGTCAGTTGGTACGCGGCAAACGTCAGTGACTAACCCCGTAATCCGCTTAACCGAAGAAATTAGTCGTTCGCGGACCGAAACACGGAAAATCGTTGTCGCAAACTTTTCCAACTGGTCCACATTTCTTCTTCCTTGCGCGGTTTTGTCGTCTAGTTTTGATCGTCCGATCTTATGTTTGTACGATCGGTTGAAACATAAACGATAGACGAATAAATCAGTAAACAGAATTCGGTCGGACCGTTAGTAGACCGCAACGCGTTGCGTCCGTAGCTCGAGCATAACTGGATTACCGCTACCAACGGCACCGTGCATCGAGACATCGACTAACCACCACGAGGTTCGGCCTGTTCGTTCTATATTCACCCTTCGCTATAACTGGATTAAATATTATCATAAACTGCGCGCGACCGGGCGAACGTGCCACCTACGCGGATTCTGCCTCGCGTGATTCTAGTCCGCGCTTTCATCGCTCGTGTTACCGCTCGGTCTCCGATTCGTTCGCAAACGAATTTCACTTGTTCGTACGATTTGGAGATGAATAATCGTAACGTTAAAGGAGACTCGAAGGCGGCCATCGCTTTACTCGAATTCGGTGGTTATTGGGTTATAGTTAATTGAATTTGAAGATTGGTGTAGAAAGAATAGAATAATTATATTATAAATATATGTATATATTTGTGAAAACATAGAAGAAAGACTAGAGATATAGGATTTTTCAAATTAGGCCTTTTTCTGACAAATTCTGAGGACATTTTACAAATGGCAATAAGAAAAATATATGTGTTATGTGAAGATTAACTCTATCTAGATGTTTCGTTATGAAATGAGTAATGAATGTTGAATCTAATGTAACATGTATAATTAAATGCGCTTTGTCGCAACATCGTGGACAAATATTTTATCGTGCAATACATATAAGAAATGGCAATTTATTATAAAATGTCTTTATTTCCCGTAACATTAAGCGTTTCACTTGAGAATTATGTCCGCAATTTATCAGAAAAACCGAGAACACCCCACCTGCATGATGTGGAAACTACAAAAATGATTCACTGACTTATTCATTTCATTTGAATTTATCGTACTTATGAATGATAGAAAACAGTAACGCGAAAACCAAAAGATAAAATAAAGTTTTAAATGCAAAATTGAAGCATATAATATAAACGAAACATTTTTAATTTAAGCAGACAATACGAAATTATCTCGCTTCTTTGAAACAAGTACAATGCATTTAGATCCACAAATTCCGCTATAAATGAAAGAAACAACCACCGATCGCACTATTATCCTTTGGTTACGTCCTATATCGTCCCCCAATTCGTAATATTCATTTCGTTTCAACCATCTGAAGATAAGAATCGAAGAAATTCTCCTTCCCGATTGTGCGCTTTCAACGAATCCGGATCACCATTTTTATGCGACGATAAAATGGAATCTCGCAAAATCAACCTAAAAAAATATCGTTCCAACCTCCGGTGGAATAATTATTCTTTACGTTATTCTTTATTCTAAGATCCATTGGAGGAACACAAAAGCATTGTTTGTTCAATTCCACGGCCCAAGCCGCGACTCCCGATTCGTTTAACGATCACAATTATTTCCTAAGCAAGTACCTGCTTCTCATTTGGTAGTTTGGCTGGCACTGCAATGCATAAGCACACGGCGTACATGTAAATTGAAATGCGACAGGATGAGAGAAAGAGAAAGAGAAAGGGTGAAAGTGAGAGGGTGGAGCAACCAGCAAGAAGCAGCATAACCTGCTCGTCAAATACGTCGCCCATTATACACGTTGACCGCACTGCTGTCTCTCTCATCACTTTCCAGCCCTTTCCCGTCTTTCCATCAACGCTCTTACACAAATACGAGCCTGACTGTCATTCAACTTATCGATCATTGCAATTGGTCATTACGGAAGATCGAGAGAGACAGTGAGCACGGACCATCGAGCGGAACCACCCTTTTATTTTCCTATCGCCCCTATCGTTTCACCAGCAAGGAATATTTCGCGTGAACGTTGGATATTGTTTTGTCAAATAGCATTTGTAAAAAATATGGAAGCCGTACTTCGCAAGGACGAAATTTTGGACTAAATTCGTAACTCGAAACTTAAGATTCCCAAGATTTGAAATATCGAAACTGTCGCGAAGTAATTTTTATTCTGGGAAGAAAGGATAGTGATAATACTACGAGCGCTGATTGGGAAATTAATTTTAAAAGATGTTGAGGATTAAGGTCATGTGTAAACTATTGATAGAGGAAAATAAAAAAAAAAAAAATAACGTCACCTGCATCCCTAAGTTGAGGCGTATAATGAGAGATTTAGAATGCGACAAGAGGAATAAATGCGTTAGAAACAAACTTGCAACATAATTCGTAAATATACGTCATATAGAAGAATCTTGTAATATAATTTTATGGAACGGGTAGAATCGTAAATCGAATTGAAAAACGAGGATATTAGTGTGCAAAATATGCATATGATCAACGGTTAAAAATGAGAAACCTACAAAGAAATGTGCGTAATACGTTTACTATAAACAATACGTACATATATCTAGGTTCGATCTTTAACGTTAAAGAGTGAAAAAGACACGTTGTCGGAAGGCCAACAGCTCGGAGAATCTTTTGTCAGCACTTCTCTTTTCATTAACCCTTTTCCTTTGACTTTTATCTTATCTAGCTTTTCGCCCGTACGCGTTAGCAGAGTCACGCAAACAACGAAGAAACCACTTTGAGGATAACGAGAACTTCTCGAATCCGATATAGAGACGCGAAGCAATCGAACATCGTGTTTAAGGCGATAAAAGCACCGTCGAACTAATCCAAATATAGCATTGTTCCGCTTCCTCGGTCTATTTCTCTCCATAAGGACGAGTCGAGCTGCGGACGCCTGTATTTCTGGACGGTTCTCATAAATGAATTACGCGATTTCAAATCGGGTCGACTGGAATTGTGCAAGAAGGTCAGAGCTTTTCTCGTTAACCGAACAATCGTCATCACGCGACGAGGCTTTATTAGAACGGCATTCCTTCTTCGAGTGCTTCCTTCCGCGAAGCGAAACGAACGTCGCTCGAGCGAACGGCTAATTACGTTCATTAAAAAACACCTTGTTTCCTCGAAACGAAAAGAAATATACTATGAAGTAAATCCAACGCAAAGTACCTTCGCCTACACCATCGGAACTTCTACTTACTTTAATCGCGCAAAAAACTTAGCGTTTCTTTCGTGAACGTAAACAAAATCAAAGACTATTGTACGCGACATCGATCTACAATTAGCATCCGACCGAATGGATCGCTACCGATTTCGACTAGTAAATCACTTACGAAACGACATCGACAATAAGTCGATAATTCCTTCACCTTCTAACGTGTAGAATAACTTGCTACAAACGATATGCTTCTGGTCGTTCACAGGCACACAACACCCTATTCATAGTTCCTCTGGAAGAAAAGATCAGCCGATCGGCCCTTCAACGACGATCTTCAAACCGACACGACCGACCAACATATGCCAGTCATCGAAATGCAATTCGTCGTGATGACCGAGCTAAAGCAAACTAAACCGAATCGATATCGAACCGTGTACGATCGTGAGTTCGAGTTCTTCTTGGCAGTCAGCTGATGAGCGCAGCTTCTCGATGATCGACGGCACCAGAGTCACCCACCAATAGAACTATCACCCGCGACGAGACACGTAAAAATACCGTTACGATATCGCGTTGATACGATCGATTTAGCGATCGGCCGATCTGGAGGTATCGTCGAAGGATACCGGTCGCGTTTCCGCACGCACGTGTTACTCGGCCCCACGAAAGTCACTAGGAGGCAAGTAGCAACCCCCGCCAACCGTGGAGGACGGTGGGTGTGAGACAGGATGCCGGAACGTCTGACGATGGGAGGGATGATGGTCTGGTAGGGAGGGTGGTTGTAGTGGGAGCGTGAGAAAGAGGGGCGAAAAACGGCGAGGGGTAAAGAGTGGAGTGGCACAGAAGGACGACCCGCAGGTTTCGCGATATCATTACCACCCTAGTGCGCGGGATTCCTCCCTACTTTGTTCCAGCCTGCAGAACCCCACCACGTATCCACATCTACGGATTAAAAACCGAAATCCTTCCCCTATCACCCCCGTTCTGTGTCCCGTTTACGTGGCGTTCGTGTGGTGCTCGTCGGTCGTGGGGATGCTGCGCAGTCTCTGCACCGTATATATACCGTGCAACACCGAACGGACTTTCTGCGATATAGCCTGCTGCCGCTTCCTATCCTGGCGAGGCGCTATGCGAACCCGAAATGCAATTTGACCAAGGGAGAAGAGAGTGGAGCAAGAGAACCACGGTCGAGGATGGATCGTATACGTTTTTGACGGAAGTTCCTTATCGAGACACGATGAGGATGATCCATCGGATGGTATTGACGAATCGTATTGGTACTGACGAACAGATAGCTTTTTCGACCAGATAACGCGCGATTTCCTTCTTTTTTTTTTTTTTTTTTTTAGGAGGTAATAACGTGAAATTGTTGGAAGAAATGGAGATTCTTGTCATTATTAGTGGGGAACAATGAGACTGTTCTGATCGAAGTAATTATTGATGAATTATTTCTGTGTCGCTAACTTGTGTGGTAGGTTTCTACAAAAGTTATTATTCGGACAGCTGTTTTGTACTTTGACAAAACTATTTATCAGTCTAACTATAATAAGTAATAAGTTATTTATTTATGTTTATTAGCGATGCATGATTATCGCAACTGCGGCACGTTACCCTTCTGTTTGATTTCTAATGATTGAACGGTTGATCGCATGATTCTTCGTATCTTTGTTGGACATTCCATTCATTTCTATTTTAAATATGGATCTTGAAAGAGAGATCGATAATAACGATAATATAGTGTTTAGTGAGATAAAAAATAGAGGTGTAGAAATATATGAGTGTATGTCTTCGTTTTTTAAACCCACAATCGTATTCACATAAGTTTGCTGAATTTTAAATATACCATGCTCGATATCAAGTGTTTTTATCTAAATGATAATTTAAAGGTGAATTAATTTCTAAATAAAAACCATTTTATTTCCAAATTCAATGAAGAACCATTAACCATTTGCTGGAAAATCGGTGTAATGGAGTGTAGAGATTTTTCAGATCTACCGAACTTCATTTTGTTACCCGTAATAGTATAAATCTTATATACATTTTAGTTAGAATTTAATCATCGACCAACATTATTACCTTGTTTACGATAAAAACGGAGAACGGCTTTTTATGTTTCTCAATCTCGTAACATATTCATGAAAATTCGATAAATATTGTAACATCAAAGTAAACAATTTAATATGGATATATTTCGACGAGCAGGTAATAAATCAAAAACATATCAAAGTACAATTACAAAGAGTATCGAACATCGTATGTCGCATAAAGTTTGATAAAATTGTGAATAATCATCGTAATATAAGATAATCAATGTAACTGGAGTAAGATGTTTAACTTTTAATTGACAATTTACAAAACTTCAATTAAACTATAAAAACATTTTATTATGAAACGAAATAAAAAAATTTTATTTCTCTACTGATACATTTACATTATTTTTTCTTTATTGCGGCATTTTAATTCGTAATGAAAGATCGTTTAGATTTTCATTTTCGATATTTAACATCATTAATCTGCCAGTTCGTGCAATATGCCTCGCACAAATTATTACCATACTTATGAACAGATAGAGTTGTCACTTGTATAAAAAGCTAAATCACTGAACTTAAACAACTCGCGTTATGATGAAAATGAATGTGTAACAAACGTTCCCTGCAATTAGTTTCCATCTACTTCAATTTATTATTTCACATATTAAAAAATAATTAAAAATAATCAAAACATTTTATTAAATATAGCAATATTAAAATGTATTAAAACTAGACATAGGGATACTCTTTTTACATTATAGTATTTCACCTTTATTGTTGTAGAAGACGATTTATAATTGATGCAGTAATATACAACAACAAGACCAAGTTGTAATTTTAAGTTGAAAATGGGAAATGTGATGTCGGTATGGGCTACGGTGTTTTAGCGGAAACAACACACAGCGTCCTCTATATTTTCTGGTACAAATATGTTATAGAAAAAAACTATCATTTGTAATTTACAGAAATATACTACATGTAAACACTTTTCCAACCAGAGGTGTCATAATACGGCTGAAAAAGTACATATTGTAAAAATGTAAAATTCTATATTCTTCAATTAAAAGATGTTCTATTTCATGCCGGATTTGTAATTTTAGAGGAAAATTTAGTTTCAATTCGAATCACTACTATACTGAATCGATAACGTCGCATGCGACATAAAAATGATATGGGAGGATCAGATAACCTCTGTGGATAATCTCCAAACATAGAACACGAAATATCGACTGTCTGTACCTCGTCGATAATTTCACGTTCTGAAATGCCGACCTGGAAAAAGGTCAGTGTGTTTCTTACATCCTCTATGATTTGTGACGGCAAATATTGGAATTACATATTGTATCAACAAAGCCAAACGTATAAACGTAAAGGAAGTACCTAATGAATTCTTTAGTGATTCACAGAAGGATTAATTCCTATTAAAATTAGTAAACAATTAATGTTTATATGTATTTGAGATATTATTAAAAATTCATATATATAAGTAATACTTCTCCTAGATGTTAATAAATTTGTAATGTACTTATTTATTGGATTGATAATCTTTAAAAAAAAAAAAAACAGTTGAGAGGGAGAGATATTAGACGCAAGAAAATATCAAATTATTAAATGAAAGATGTGATGGAACTATATTGGAGACTAATGATAATTACCATCCTCTTTACCTATATTAGGTGATCCAAGAACATATTTCCCCACAATTTTTGTAGAAGAATTTGGACATTTTATAAACATAACGTTATTTTAAAAGACAGAATCATTTATCAGCACAGATCTAACTATACAGAAATAAGTAACTGAACAAACTCGATAAAAAATTAGGCAACTCTGTATTTTGAAATGAATTCAATAAAAATCACTACATCTGAACAAAGAAAATTTTATTTCAAATTTTTGCGAATCACAATTTTACAAGCGTAATTAAAAGTTAATGTCTTTCTAATTCGACTTCAAATATGTTAAAGAATGAAAATTCTAATATTTAAGACTCTTCATTTATAACTAAATACACTAGGAAGAATAGCTGTATCGTATTAGAATTGGCACAGCTACAGATATCACAAACATTACATCGCAATGTTAGTACAGGTCAAAATATTCTCTCGGCTTTGATTCAAATCCAAATCAATATCCATTCGCAATTTTAAATCAAAACGGATTTAGATTACTTTCCGATCCTATATATATCAGGCAAGAAAAATAAATACTAAGCTTATTAAAAATAAAGCAAATATGCGCGAATAAAGTAAATAAAATAAAATATAACAAATCACAGTGACAAAGCAGTACCAAGAGTGACTTCCTACGCTCTGAATGATCCAGAGGATCGTTTGCCATTCTGGCTGGCTCTATCTACTTATAATTTACAGACGTACCAGAAAGTATGCTACCTATGATGTAGGTAACAGTACCTACCAAATCTACATATCGGTAAGATAACATAGGTAATGCAGATATCCTACCTATCCTACGTGGCCCTATATTTACAACATGACATGACAAGCACAGCAACATTGACTTTATAATTCACACACACGACACCTGGGCGCTAGAGTTTGGCGCATCATTTTCTCATTCTATTAAACGTATCATTTTGACAAAACCGACTGACCAAAGACATTAGCCGTTGCTTAAAACACGCAACGTGATAAACGCTGTAGATCGTGCAATTTGTTGCGATCAATAAATTATATATTGAAATAATAAATGAATTGAAGTAATATTTTAGCTCAATCTGATATTAAAAACCATAACAGACCTACGAGAAAATATAAGATTTATATATTTAAGAAATAACTGTTGAACAACGGTGTATACTGGGAATTAAGTAGAGAAAATTTACCCAAAAATTCTTACAAAATATTGGACTAAACATTAGCTTCCATATATTATTTAATATACGTTATTTAAAATATCATTTAATGAAAAATAAAAAGCTCTTTTCCTAGTACTTCTCATTTATTAAATAAAAAAATTAATTTAACGAAACATACAAAGTTAGATTTCTTAAAAGATACATCCCGATTTTCCATGTTGCGTTTTACACAAAGAATCTGTCTGATAAAGTGAAACAACGTTCTTACGTTTCTTTGTGATTTACTATAAATACGAAACATTAAAACGATATCGAAACTAACGAGATATCCCTTGATTTACCCTGATATTCGCAGGGTGGGAATAACACATGGAGTTAATTGCCATCGTGCAATGATTTAATGGTGTGATCAGCTGCAAAATTCATTAAAATCAGCTGGTTACGACATCTAAGCAATGATATCCTGTGATTCAGTCACTTCATGGTAAAATAGCATTAGATCCCAAGCCTTGTGGTAACACCGTGACTTCCGCAATCTGCAAACATTATTTTTATGAATACTAAAGTTAACCATTACCAGCATAATTAATAACGTTCACACAATACCCAGATATGCCCAATGCCCAAATATGAAGAAAGAAATCAAAGAAAATATCAAGTAGCTGAAATAGTGGAGCATAAATAAATAAAAAAACAATAAAATAGGAGAGGAGTTAAAATAAACGAACGTATAAAAAGCGTTATCCAACTCTAAAGTTGTTATACGAATTATATGGATTTATATAACGACAGAATTAATAATATTTCTCTATATAGGTATTGTTCGAGTACCTAGACTCGAAAGGATCACAAAATCTACAGAAACGTGGAAACGAGAATAATATAAAGGAGATTAAAACCAAGGGTTAAAATTTGAGACGATGATGTTGCTGAGAGTTGTTACAGTGTGTATGGTTTTATGGATAAACATTTTATCTGTACATACCTCTACCGTTCCCGGTGTTCCTAGCACGTAAATCACTATTTCGGCGATGTCTTTATCTTTTAATAAAACATCTGGGGAGACATTCATGTACTTATAAAGCGGTTTTAACATATCCGTCTGAACATATCCAGGGCTAATGGTCTATTTAAATATACAAATAAAACAATGTGAGAATTGCATGTCCTTATAATACATGCATGACTACATTTTATTATTGAGATGATATTAATAAAAGAAAGATCATAAACAATTCCATTGAACCAATTTTAATTATAAAAGTAGGAACGCTATATGTCAAACAGTTTGGTGGTATTCCAAATTCGTTGTAAAGAGGATAATTTAAAAAAGGAATATCACTGAGAACCCATTTGATTTCATTTTGAACAATTTTTCGAATTATTGAAAAGGTAATAGTTCCGTGCAAAAAACTAACATTATTAGAGAAATGTAATAAGCAGCATTACTAATTAATGAACTTTTATTTTCTTTGAATGTAATAATTTCAAATAGCACGATGTGTGTTCATGAAATATTAGTTCACCTTGAATAGCCTTACATCATTATAGGACTTAATTTCCAGCCTTACTTACCAAACAAAGATAACATTATATAATATTGTATAGATATGTAAATAATGACCTCTTACCGTTAATTTGATTTTCAGTTTGGCCGCCGATATTTCGTGACGGAGTTCTATACCCAAAGCTTCTAGACCGTATTTACTAGGACCGTACATGCCCATCGGTATGCTTATAGCTTCAAGATATAATCCGGCTATGCTACAAATATAACATCATATTTAAAAATGTCATAATTCAGCTGAGTGTACAAAATTAGCATAATATCCGCATTCTGGATTTTAATAATACTTTTTTATGTTCTTCTTTCTATTAGGCAAACAACGGAAAAGTAATAATGAAGGGACAGTAAAATTCCAATGACTTCGCCGGAGAATAAAATAGCCATAATTATTAAAAGAAAGATGTTTACTTAAAGGTACATCGCGTTAAAGGAGCATATGTGATAACGTATCGTTTACTTTTATAGTTTTTGGTTACATCGACGGAAATTATATCGATTGAGTGGTTTATGGGATATAAAAATATAAAGATGCAGTGCAACACTTGCATATTATTGAATTTATTCGATAAATGAGATCTTAGTTTGGTAAATCGATCTATATCTGTATGAAATGCAAACATTATTTGTTTATTCCCGCTTTACATTGTATTAAAATAAACTTCTCCTCGTTTTCTGTGTCGGATACGTCTATTATAACTTTTTAAAATTCTAAGAATTACTTAGACAAAGTATCTCTCGAATTTAATTAAAGTTTGTTCTAAGATAAAACAAATATTTTCTGACACACCATACTGTACATCATTGAATGATTTAAGTGGTTGTAATTAAGCAAATATATACAATATACATATAAAAATATATTAAACAAAAACGTTATTGCCACGAATAGAGTTTGTTTTGTAGTGTTCGATATAAGAATTATGTGTTTTGCTATGAATCATTTTATTATGATAACTGAAACTCTATATTTGATTAAAAAAAAAAAAAAAACAAATAAGATTGCAAAGAATGCGGAGGAAGACAGGGTAATAAATATTTTCAAGCGAAACAATGATTTTGTAAATTACTGAGGGAATAAATATAAGATGTAATAATTACTCAGAGATATTAATTATATGACCCCTAGTGTCGCGTTTTCTCATAGAATTCATTGCTTCTCGTGCAAGAACTGCTGGAGCTATCAAGTTGGTATTAACAACATCCAGATATTCCTCGGTATCTGACTCTGTAACGGAATGTTTGTAATTAGATATGATATATACAAATATACATATTATTATGTATCCAAGTCACAGTAAAACTTATTGGAACTAATTTTGTGTAGAATGGTGGCATTTTTTATATATTACGCGCATTATATGCCTGTATTTTAATCGGTTTTATTCTCCCAGACTTTACCAAAATTTATCACTTAGAAATTGTAACGACTGAGATTAACGTATCTTGGAAAATCAAAGATTCTTATTTGTTTTGTTTGTACGTTTGAGCGTCCAGTCTAACAAAACAAATATACCTCTTCCGCGTACCATTGTACGCCTTCAACTGATTCACTCGAGCTATTATATTAATGGCAAAGCTAAATTGATTTTTTTGAAATTACTCAGATAACTGACTTCTCAGTTAATTCCGACGAATTCCGAGACACTAATTGCACATAAACACTATTTATCCAACGAAAGCTTTCCTAATATAGATAGTGGTTTGCTGCAGGAAAATCCTGGATACAAATATTATTCAGCCATCTGGCCACAAATGACTAGCATTAAACGAATCCTGAATATAGTAATCATTTTACACCTTCACCACGATAAGTGTATATCCCATGATTACTGGCAGTACTTGTAAAGAAAAAATATTACAGGGAAAGAAAATGCAAATGCAAGCATGTTCGTACAGCATCATAGATTGATATCAATAAACATTTTACCCATGACATATGAGAGACTGAAGATGCCAGCATTATTCACTAGAATGTCAACGCCACCAAATTTTTCTTCGATCCAGGTGAATGCTTTAAGTATTTCATGTTCTTCCATTATATCGCACTCGATCGGAAAAAATTTTAATTCTCCAATCTTTGCGGCAGCTTCCCTGAGCTTATCCATTCTTCTTGCTAAACCAATCACCTTAATTCCATAGGCAGCCAGAGCTTCCGATATCGCGAGACCAATTCCTCCGCTCGCGCCGGTCACAACTGCTACTTTTTCGCACCAATAATTCATTACTCGTATTGCCGTGTTGCGAAGTAACTACGCGCGGAATACTTTTCCGTTATAAGAAGGATATCGAACTCTTGCTCCTACCAATCAACAGCCACTTGAGACATCCCGCAGCAAGTAACGCGTATTTACATCTCCTTAAAAACGTAAATGTAATAACGTGCTATATACACACACAAAACACAAAATGAAAAATACGGAGGGATGTTTCGGATGAAAGTTATAAAGAAGCTGATGGTGCAATCATGAAAATTCTCAGAAAAATCGCGATTATATTTCTTTTATATATTCATTATTGCGTGACTTGCATTTATAATCACAACAAATACAAAATAAAGAACAATGCAAGAAGTAGCTGTCTATTCCATATGATCTCCGAAAACCTATTCTACACAAGTGGTCGTTACATATGTTTATTTGTACCAGCTAACTTCTGTTTACCGAGTTCAAAACCTACAAGATAATGATGACTCATTACGAATTGGTTATTATGATCACTGTGGTAGTTTTTGTGTTACATACGCGTTCCTTATTTATTTTAACCGAAGAAAAGGTCGGGTACATGTTGTTACTTTGTAACGAAAGCTTTATTTGAAATCTTGGATCGTACATGTGATTACATCATAATATTTAATTAAGAGTAACTAAAATATTTTGCCACAGTAGGCAAGGCACAATACAATTTTTTCTTAGAAAAAAAAGCAAATAAAGCAACTATCGAAAAATATATTGTATGCATGTTTTAGGAAAAATCAGAAATTATGAAGGAATACTATAACGTTTAGTGGCATAAAACATCTTCAAGTCAAAATGTTCCTTATAGTTGCTCCATATTGCTCCATCAGGTAAAAATAGGGGAAACGTGGGTTTTCCCATGTTTCCCAGAATTCCACCCGCAAGCGACCAGTAATGAGTCAATCACCGCCAAAGAAGAGTTTTCCTTTGCAACAGCATCGTCACAGGACTTCGCTTGTTCATCATCTTAAGAACAGTCAACATCTATTTACCGGGTTTTTAGCCTTCAATCAATCACCTACTTAACTTATACCTACGCACCAGCGTAACTATCTTCTCTACAAAGTTGTTGGAAATATATAACATCTTTGAACTGTTAATTAAGTGTTATATTAATTAAACCACTTCTATTATCCTAAACGAAATAGGGAATACATCTGTTCGTGGCGTCGATTGTCTCCTAACGTAACGGGAATTTACGACTCCCGTCGACGCGCTTCCTCGCGATCGCGTCTCTTCGCGACTCGTCGAAAAAACATTTGGTTAAATGCGTGTAGAAGTTCGAGAACGGTCAATTTGTCCGGCGCTGGTAGGTTTAGTGTTAAGATACCTACATTTTCCAATGCGGCATTTCTTCACTTAATGACATAACATATAGTATAGTAGTACACATAATATGTAAAAATATATTAAATACCTAAAGAATAGTATTCTTTGTAATTATTAATATATAAAACAATTTTTTAAACAAGTCCTAGTTTTCTAATTAAATCGAAAAGATACGAGCTTTTGCAGAAGTCCGTAAATATTGCAAACTAATGATGAATCATCAATCTTTACACATTAGCATTATAGACCACTTATCATGTCACATATATATCACCTTAATTACTTACTACATTTTTTTCGAAATATTAATCAAAATCGACGATTTTTCCATTGCCCAGTATCACGATGGAGTGACATATATATCAGCCAAGAAAAGCAAATGCTAAGCTTATTACAAATAAAACAAATACCAAGAATAAAATAAATAAAATTAAATATAACAAAGCATAGTGACAAAGTAATAATAAGAGTAATTTCCCATGCTCTAGATGATCTAAAGGATCGTGTGCCTATCTATGAGATAGATAAGAGTACCTACCTATCCTATATAGACCTATATTTAAAACATGACCTGACAAGCACACCAACATTGCCTTCGCGATTCTCACATACGACATCTAGGCACCAGAGTTTGGAACATCACTTGATGCGATCAGCGAAATATATATTGAAATAATAAATGATGTTACGTCGCGTGAGACGGTCCGTGCTACATCCCTCATGGTCTGGCCGCCGAGACCCACACACCGTTACACTGACCCTCAATGAACCTAAGAAACCACCATAAACCGAATCTTTTCAGCTTTCAGCAACGAAATAGCAGGTTTTTCCCATTAACAAGGACATCCATGAGTCACATTTACAGGAGACTTTCCCCTCATATTTTCATGCATTAACATTGGCTATATCCAATGGGTATCACGGATCGTTACCCTCACTTTCCTACCGAAAAGTGTGGACAACGAATCCACGTCCTTAGTTCAAAAAGGCACACCCACACCGAGCTTTCCTTCGTAATTGTACAAGATGGGTCTCTATTGTTCTTCTAATCCTCGTATAGTCAATTCAAGTGTCTTAAACTTAGATTGGTCAATTCTATTGTTCTTTCATTCTTGGCGCAGTCATTTACTATTGCTACACATTTAGATGAATCAAATCTATTGTTCTTTCAATCGCGACGTTGTCATCTATTACTGCTTCAAACGTAGTCTTCACCACGATCTATGTAATATTACATTAATCTACTCTGTATTAATACAACTCACCTATCAAGTATACTATTATCAATCGTTTACATCCATTATATCTTCCGACACGACGGAACCTCAAGTGTAGTAAGTTGTTGAAAATATACATATTATAGAACTGTAGACTACAGTTTTATTTCACAACAAACACCCCCATTATCCTACAAGAAATAAGGGGATCGATCTGTTCGTGGTGTCGATTGTTATAATCGTAACAGGAATTTAAGACTCCCGTTGACGCGCTTCAACGTGACCGCGTCCCCCCGCGACTGGACGAAAATACAAACGAATTGAAGTAATATTGTAGCTCAATCTTATATTAAGAACCATAGCAGACCTACGAGAAGATATGAGATTTATATATTTAAGAAATAACTGTTGAACAACGGTGTATACTGGGAATTAAGTTGAGAAAATTTACCTAAAAATTCTTACAAGATATTGGACTAAACATTAGCTTCCATATATTATTTAATATATCGTTAAATGAAAAATAAAAAGCTCTTTTTCTAGTACTCCTCGTTTATTAGGTAAAATATGAAATATCCAATGTTTTATTTCTTAAAGAATACATCCCGATTTTCCACGTTGCGTTGAACCGAAAGAATCTGTCTCATGAAGTCAAACAACGTTCTTACGTTTCTTTATGATTTACTATAAATGCAGAACATTAAAACGATATCGAAACTAACGAGCAATCCCTTTATTTACCCCGATACTTGCAAGATAGAAGTAACACACAGATTTCATTGCCATCGTACAATGATGTAATGAAGTGATCAGTTGCCAGACCCATTGAAATTAACGGATTGCGACATCTAAGCAATGACATTCTGTAATTCAGCTAGTGCATGGTGTAATAGCATTAGATCCCATGCCTTGTGGTAACACCGTGATTTCCGCAACCTGCAAACAATATTTTTATGAATACGAAAGTTAAACATTACCAGCAATATTAACAACGTTTACACAATATCCAGATATGCCCAATGCCCAAATATGAAGAAAGAAATAAAAGAAAATATCAAGTAGGTAAAATAAGGGAACATAAATAAATAAAAAAACAATAAAATAGGAGAGGAGTTAAAATAAACGAATGTATAAAAAGCGTTATCCATCTCTAAAGTTGTTATACGAATTATATGGATTTATATAACGACAGAATTAATAATATTTCTCTATACAGATATTGTTCGAGTACCTAGACTCGAAAGGATCACAAAATCTACAGAAACGTGGAAACGAGAATAATATAAAGGAGATTAAAACCAAGGGTTAAAATTTGAGACGATGGTGTTGCTGAGAGTTGCTACAATGTTTATGGTTTTATGGTTAGGCATTTTATCTGTACATACCTCTACCGTTTCCGGTGTTCCTAGCGCGTAAATCACTGCATTGACGATGTCTTTATCTTTTAATAAACCATCTAGGGGGATTTTCAAGTGATCGTAAAGCTCTTTTAACATATCCGACTGAACATATCCAGGGTTAATGGTCTATTTAAATATACAAATAAAACAATATGAGAATTGCATGTCCTTATAATACATGCATGACTACATTTTATTATTGAGAATTATATTAATAAAAGAAAAATCAGAAACAATTCCATTGAACCAATTTTAATTATAAAAGTAGGAACGCTATATATCAAACAGTTTGGTCGTATTCCAAATTCGTTGTAAAGAGAATAATTTAAAAAAGGAATATCACTGAGAACCCATTTGATTTCATTTTGAACGATTTTCCTGATTATTGAAAATGTAATTGTTTCGAGCAATCAAACTAACATTATTAGAAAAATGTAATAAGTTGCACTATTAATGAATGAACTATTATTTTCATTGATTGTAATAATTTTAAATGGAACGATGCGAAAACATGAAATATTAGTTCACTTTAAATGGCCTTACATCTTTACAAGACTTAAATCCCAATCTTTACGTACCGAATAAAGATAGCATTATATAAAACAGTATAGATATGTAAATAATGACCTCTTACCGTTACTTTGATTTTCAGTGCGGCCACCGCTATTTCGTGACGGAGCTCTATCCCTAAAGCTTTTAGACCGTATTTACTAGGACCATACATCCCGATCGGTACGGGTACAGCTTGAAGATATAATCCGGGTACGCTACAAATATAACATCATATTTAAAAATGTCATAATTCAGCTGAGTGTACAAAATTAGCATAATATCCGCATTCTGGATTTTAATAATACTTTTTTATGTTCTTCTTTCTATTAGGCAAACAACGGAAAAGTAATAATGAAGGGACAGTAAAATTCCAATGACTTCGCCGGAGAATAAAATAGCCATAATTATTAAAAGAAAGATGTTTACTTAAAGGTACATCGCGTTAAAGGAGCATATGTGATAACGTATCGTTTACTTTTATAGTTTTTGGTTACATCGACGGAAATTATATCGATTGAGTGGTTTATGGGATATAAAAATATAAAGATGCAGTGCAACACTTGCATATTATTGAATTTATTCGATAAATGAGATCTTAGTTTGGTAAATCGATCTATATCTGTATGAAATGCAAACATTATTTATTTATTCCCGCTTTACATTGTATTAAAATAAACTTCTCCTCGTTTTCTGTGTCTGATACGTCTATTATAACTTTTTAAAATTCTAAGAATTACTTAGACAAAGTATCTCTCGAATTTAATTAAAGTTTGTTCTAAGGTAAAACAAATATTTTCTGACACACCATACTGTACATTATTGAATGATTTAAGTGGTTGTAATTAAGCAAATATATACAATATACATATAAAAATATATTAAACAAAAACGTTATTGCCACGAATAGAGTTTGTTTTGTAGTGTTCGATATAAGAATTATGTGTTTTGCTATGAATCATTTTATTATGATAACTGAAAATCTATATTTGATTAAAAAAAAAAAAACAAATAAGATTGCAAAGAATGCGGAGGAAGACGGGGTGAAAAATATTTTCTAGCGAAACAATGATTTTGTAAATTACTGAGGGAACAAGTATTAGATGTAATAATTACCCTGAGATATTAATTATATGACCTGTAGATTCGCGTTTTCTCATAGAATTTATTGCTTCTCGTGCAAGAACTGCTGGAGCTATCAAGTTGGTGTTAATGACATCCTGATATTCGTCGGTCTCTGTGTCTGTAACAGAACGTTTATAATTAGATCTGACATATACAAGTATACATATTATTATGTATCCAAGTTATAGTAAAACTTATTGGAACTAATTGTATGTAGAATGATGGGATTTTTTATATATTAAGCGTATTATATGCCTGTATTTTTAATCACTTTTATTCTCCCAGGCTTTTTGAACTGTTCAATTTCATACTCTTTTTAGAGTTAGTAGATTCTCGAGAGTTCTGCCTTGATATAATTTGATTTATATTTTATACCATCTGGTGACTAGCTCAAATGCTATGAATACTTTAGAATGTGTGAAAACGTCATTTGTGGAGATATCGTCTTCTTCAAAATATCTCACTTTCGTCCTTTAATGTCACAAATTATTGATTTATCAATCCTTCAAGACGCGACTGTTATCATTGTATTTATAATTATATCTCTGTTGAATTAATATTTCACGTTTCTCCCGAACTCATAAGACGAAAATGTGAGATAAGAAATCTCAACACATAATAAAGGTAAAGCTGAGTTTAAAATTGTACAGCATTTGTAACATAGCATAGGTTGCAGCCGTCAGTAAAATATCAATGCCAATTTATAGATAACAATTTATGAAAATTTAGCACTTAGAAATTGTAACGACTAAGATTAACGTATCTTGGAAAATTGAGGATTCTTATTTGTTTTGTTTGTACGTTTGAGCATCTGGTCTAACAGAACAAATATACCTCTTCCTTATACCATGGTACGCCTTCCACAGGAAACCGGTGACTTTAACTTAATGACGTTAACTTAATAAAACAAGATCATTCAGAAAAAATGTTTGTATTCACACGAACTTTTATATTAACGGCAAAGATAAATTGATTTTTTGAAATTACTCAGATAACTGACTTCTCAGTTAATTCCGACGAATTCTGAGACACTAATTGCACATAAACACTATTTATCCAACGAAAGCTTTCCTAATATAGATAGTGGTTTGCTACAGGAAAATCCTGGATACAAATATTATTCAGCCATCTGGCCACAAATGACTAGCATTAAACGAATCCTGAATATTGTAATCATTTTACACCTTCACCACGATAAGTGTATAACCCATGATTACTGGCAATATTTAAGAAGAAAAAAGATTACAGAAAAAGAAAATACAAATGTAAACATGTTCGTAAAGCATCATAGATTGATATCAATAAATATTTTACCTATGACAAATGAGCGATTAAAGATGCCAGCATTATTCACTAGAATGTCAACGCCACCAAAGATTTCCTCGATCTCTTTAAACGCGTAAAGTATATCTTCTTCTTCCGTTATATCGCACTCGATCGGATAAAATAGGTAATGTCCAATCACTTCGACAACTTCCAAGAGCTTATCTATTCTTCTTGCTAAACCAATCACTTTAATGCCATAGTCAGCCAAAATTTTCGATATCGCGAGACCGATTCCTCCGCTCGCGCCGGTCACAACTGCTACTTTTCCAATCCAGCGATTCATTATTCGTATTGCTGTGCTACAAAGTCACTATGCGTGGAATACTTTCCCGTTATAAGAAGGATTTGGGATTCTTGCCCCGACCAAACAGCCGCCCCTTAAGACGTCCGATAGCAAGTAACGCGTATTTACATCCACGTAGAAACGTATATGTAATAACCTGCTATTTACAGAGTGCCCAGATGCAACGAGTTAAATATCTCAAAACACAAAATGAAAAATACGGAGGGATGTTTCGGATGAAAGTTGTAAAGAAGCTGATGGTGCAACCTTGAAAATTCTCAGAAAAATCGCGATTATATTTCTTTTATATATTCATTATTGTGTGATTTGCATTTATAATCACAACAAATACAAAATAAAGAACAATGCAAGAAGTAGCTGTCTATTCCATATGATCTCGAAAACCTATTCTACACAAGTGGTCGTTACATATGTTTGTTTGTACCAGCTAACTTCTGTTTACCGAGTTCAAAACCTACAAGATAATGATGACTCATTACAAATTGCTTATTATGATCACTTTGGTAGTTTTTGTGTTACAAACACGTCCCGTATTTATTTTAACCGAAGAGAAGGACGGGTACATGTTGTTATTTTGTAACGAAAGCTTTATTTGAAATCTTGAATAATGGATCGTACATGTGACTCCGTCATAATATTTAATTAGGAGTAACTAAAATATTTTGCCACAGTAGGCAAGGCACAATACAATTTTTTCTTAGAAAAAAAAAAGCAAATAAAGCAACTATCGAAAAATATATTGTATGCATGTTTTAGGAAAAATCAGAAATTATGAAGGGATACTATAACGTTTAGTGGCATAAAACATCTTCAAGTCAAAATGTTCCTTATGGTTGCTCCATATTGCTCCATCAGGTAAAAATAGGGGAAACGTGGGTTTTCCCATGTTTCCCAGAATTCCACCCGCAAGCGACCAGTAATGAGTCAATCACCGCCAAAGAAGAGTTTTCCTTTGCAACAGCATCCTCACAGGACTTCGCTTGTTCATCATCTTAAGAACAGTCAACATCTCTTTACCGGGTTTTTAGCCTTCAATCAATCACCTACTTAACTTATACCTACGCACCAGCGTAACTATCTTCTCTACAAAGTTGTTGGAAATATATAACATCTTTGAACTGTTAATTAAGTGTTATATTAATTAAACCACTTCTATTATCCTAAACGAAATAGGGAATACATCTGTTCGTGGCGTCGATTGTCTCCTAACGTAACGGGAATTTACGACTCCCGTCGACGCGCTTCCTAGCGATCGCGTCTCTTCGCGACTCGTCGAAAAAACATTTGGTTAAATGCGTGTAGAAGTTCGAAAACGGTCAATTTGTCCGGCGCTGGTAGGTTTAGTATTAAGATACCTACATTTTCCAATGCGGCATTTCTTCACTTAATGACATAACATATAGTATAGTAGTACACATAATATATAAAAATATATTAAATACCTAAAGAATAGTATTCTTTGTAATTATTAATATATAAAACAATTTTTTAAACAAGTCCTAGTTTTCTAATTAAATCGAAAAGATATGAGTTTTTGCAGAAATCCGTAAATATTGCAAACTAATGATGAATCATCAATCTTTACACATTAGCATTATAGACCACTTATCATGTCACATATATATCACCTTAATTACTTACTACATTTTTTTCGAAATATTAATCAAAATCGACGATTTTTCCAATGCCCAGTATCACGATGGAATGACATATATATCAGCCAAGAAAAGCAAATGCTAAGCTTATTACAAATAAAACAAATACCAAGAATAAAATAAATAAAATTAAATATAACAGAGCATAGTGACAAAGTAATAATAAGAGTAACTTCCCATGCTCTAGATGATCCAAAGGATCGTGTGCCTACCTATGAGATAGGTAAGAGTACCTACCTATCTTATATAGAACTATATTTAAATCATGACCTGACAACCACACCATCATTGCCTTTGCGATTTTCACATATGACATCTAGGCACCAGAGTTTGGAACATCACTTAATGCGATTAGTGAAATATATATTAAAATAATAAATGAATTGAAGTAATATTTTAGCATAATCTTATATTAAAAACTATAGCAGACCTACGAGAAGATGTAAGATTTATATATTTAAGAAATAACATAAAATTTACCTAAAAATTCTTACAAGATATTGGACTGAACATTAGCTTCCATATATTATTTAATATATCGTTAAATGAAAAATAAAAAGTTCTTTTTCTAGCGCTTCTCGTTTATTAAATAAAATATGAAATATCCAATGTTTTATTTCTTAAAGAATACATCCCGATTTTCCATGTTGCGTTGAACCGAAAATATCTGTCCGATGAAGTTAAACAACTTTCCTACGTTTCTTTATTATTTACTATAAATGCAGAACATTAAAACGATATCGAAACTAACGAGATATCCCTTGATTTACCCTGATATTCGCAGGGTGGGAATAACACAGAGTTAGTTGCCATCGTGCAATGATTTAGTGGTGTGATCAGGTGTGAGGTTTATTAAAATCGGCAAGTTGCGACATCTAAGTGATGACACCCTGTGAGTCAGTTATGCTCTGGATTACTTGATGATCCCGTACCATGTGGTATTATTGTGATTTCCGAAATCTGCAAACATTATTTTTATGAATACTAAAGCTAGCCATTAACAGTATAATTAATAACATTCACGCAATATCCAAATATGTTTAACGTGCAGATATAAAGAAAGGAATAAAAGGAAATATAAAGTAGCTAAAGTAAAGAAACGTAAATAAGTATAAGAAAAATAAAATGGGAAAAGTGTTAAAATAAATAACTATACAAAAAGCGTTATCTAAGTCTACAGTTGTTATGTGAATTATATGGATTTATATAACGACAAAATTAATAATATTTCTCTATACAGATATTGTTTGAGTACCCAAACTCAAAAGGATCACAAAATGTTCGTGACCCTGGGCTCGAAAAAATGTGGCAGCTAAGATTATTTATCACAGGAAGGATTGGCTGACAAAGATTATTTGACAATAAAGTAGAAGGATAACAAAGAAATTATTTTCCATTAAGTGAAAAACCGACGAAGATTATTTTCCAGTAGAGAAATGTATGAAGTTTATATAATGTGGACTGTACACAAACTGAACAGGTTTAATGTGAAAATGTCTCGACATAAGTCTCAAAAAACTAGTGCCTAAACTGTTAATGCACACTGAGTGAACTGACAATATCCTCAGAATGAATAACGATGAATTGTTAGTGCCAACCACTATGTCTCCCAAAATAAACTGGGAATATCTGTCGAATATGAACTACGATACTACTTTACACGAGCGATGTTGGCAAAAATAAGACACGCGGATTGATTGTCTAAGTATTTTCGACTTTGCAAGAGTGGTGATCGATTTAACATGATTGGTAATTTTCCCTTCGCAAAGCGGCCGGTGAGAACCTGCATGCCAATTCCGCAATGTCTTATCCAGCGATTATAGGAAGCAATAAATCCTCATGAAGCGCTCTGATTCGACCGATACATACTAGAGTAAAAAATTAAAGAAGGGAAAATTCGTAACTCGCTGACCGTTACAGACGACCGCTAACAAATATCAACAGTAAAATAAGTGTATTCTTCAATGTCTTCATAAAGTTATTGGTGCTAGGAGAATCAGAATTTCTTATAAATATAACAGTATAATGATATAAACATACAAACATAGATGTATAAAGACATAAACGCTTATATATATATAAATGAATAAAATATACATATAAATGAATAAAAATATAAAAACATAGATCTAGGATATAAGATGACCGTAAGAAGAAATTCTGTCTTGGTATATAAAACTTCGTATACAATGAAATGCGAAGGATATCTGTACGAAACAGATATCTTAAATTAGAAACGAAATAAAATGAGTACAAATGCGGGAACGTGGGAAACAAATTGATATAAAGGCAATTTTGTGGATAGGTATTTTATCTATACATACCTCGACCGTTTCCGGCGTTCCCAGCGCGAAGATCACTGCTTCGGCGATGTCCACTTCTTTTAAAGCATAATCATCAGTGATGTGTACTATATGACGAATACTTCTTATCATTTCCGTCATCACAGCTCCAGGGCTAATATTCTATTGAAATGTAAAAATAAAACAATGTGGGAATTATATCATATTGTATATGCGTATATTAAACGCATGATTACATTTTTTTTATTGAGAATTATGTTAATACAAGAGAAATCATAGACAATTCCGTTGAGCCAATTTTAGTTATAAAAATAACAACGCTATATATGAAGCAATTTGATTGCACTGCAGATTTATTGTAAAGACGGTAATTTAAGAAAGATATCATCGAGCAACCATTTGATTTAATTTTGAGCAATTTGAAAAAAAAAGTAAGCATTCTTAAAAAAGTAATTGTGTTGTACAACCAAATTAACATTATTAGAAAAATTTAATAAGTTACCCTGTTAATTAATGAACGTTTATTTTCATTGGTTGTATTAATTTTAGGTGTCATAAAACGTAATCATAAAATATTAGTCGCATTAAATAGTCCTGTACAGTCCTAACAGATAGTCCTAACAGCGTATGTAATATAGTACACATATGTAAATAATGAACTCTTACCGTGATTTTGACGTTCAACTTGGCCGCGTTTATTTCGTGACGGAGTTCTATCCCTAGAGCTCTTAAGCCATATTTACTAGGACCGTACATGTTTAGCGACATAGATATAGATTGAAGACATAATCCGGCTGCGCTATAAATATGAATTATATTTAAAAATGTAATACTTTAATCAAGCTATCTGTGCGAAATTAGTATAATTGAAAACAGTATGGTTTAATTTGGAGAAAAGCACTCCTATTATGGATTTTAATGAAACGTTATTAAGTTCTTCGTCCTAACGTACAAACTACGAGAAAGTAAGCAAATGTGATAGACGTTTCGTTTGTTTTTATGCTTTTTTATGTATTTTGAATGTTATGTATATATCGATAGAAGTTATATCTATTAAGGAAACTATGGAATATAAAAATATAGAGCTAAAGAGTGACATTGGCAAATTACTGAATTTATTCGATAAATAAAATCATAATTCGATAAATCAATCTATACCTGCGAGACATGCAAATATTCCTTATTTATTTCGGCCTTACATTGTATTAAAAATGAACTTCTCCCCGGTTTCTCTGTGCCTGATATGTCTAATATAACTTTTGTAATAATTCTAATAATATATTAGAAGAAGTATTTCATGAATTTAATTGAAATTTAATCTAAAATGAAACAAATACTTTCTGACAAACGATACTTTACATTATTAAATGGTTTCAGCAGTTATAATGAAGCAAATATGTACAATATACATATAAGAATATATTAAACAAAAAGGTTATTGCCACGAATAGTGTTTGTCTTGTAGTGTTCGATATACGAGTTATGTGTCTTGCTGCGGATCATTTTATTATGAAAACTGAAACTATATATTAAGATTAAAAAAAAAAAATAAGATTGCAAAGGATGAATAGCTACATAAAGTAATATATATTTTCAAGCAAAACAGTGATTTTGTAAATTACTGAGGGGATAAGTATAAGTTATTATAATTACCTAGAGATATTAATTACATGGCCGCACGCGTTACACATTTTCATAGATTTTATGGCTTCTCGTGCTAGAATTGCAGGTGCTATGAAGTTGGTATCAATGACTCTATAGAATCGTTCGGTGTCTGAGTCTAAAACAGAACATTTATAATTAGATCTTACAAATACAAATATACATATTATTATCTATCTAAATTACAGTAGAACTTCGATTATCCGGACAAATTGTGTGCAAAATGATGGGATTTTTTACATATTACACGCATTATATACATATATTTTAATTATTTTTATCCTCCCAAATTTTCTGAACTATTAAATTTCGTATTCTTTTTAGAGTTCTTTCTTGCTGTGGTTTACACCATCTGGTGACTATATTCGTAAAACACCATATATCGATATGAATAAATATTTTTACCGATAATAGGTGTAAAACAAAGAACTCCAGCGTTATTCACTAGAATGTCAAGGCGACCGAACTTTTCGTCGACCCATTTGAACACGTTAAGAATATCTTCTTCGTAAGTTATATCGCACTCGATGGGGAAAAATTTATCCTTTCCAATTTCTGCGGCAGCTTCGTGAAGCTTGTCTATTCTTCTTGCTATACCAACTACTTTAATGTCATAGCTAGCCAGAGCTTTCGATATAGCGAGACCGATTCCTTCGCTCGAGCCAGTCACAACTGCTACTTTTCCAATCCAGCGATTCATCATTCGTATTGCTGTGCTACAAAGTCACTATGCGTGAAAGTGTTCCGTTGTAGTTTAAAAAGAGATTACGGGCTCTTGCCCCTACCAATCGCGGCCATTTGAAACGTCTCGTAGCAACTAACTACCTAACATGCCATCCACAGAGTGCTCAGTTTCAATGTAACGAGTTAAATATCTCAAAACACAAAGTGAAAACTACATAAAGGTAGAATACGAAAAATACGGAAAGTTATAGAGAAGCTGATGTTACGATTCTGGTAACGATCCCGATTATTTTTTCTTTTTTATGAAGTATATTAGATACAGGACTTATAGTTATAACTATAGCTATACGTCCGCTCCCCCCGGCCCTCCTCCAGACTTAAATTAGTCAGAGCAAACATTCGAATTACATTACGTAAAGATACGTAATATATATCTATAGCGACTAGAGTTAGTGAGTGTAATTCCTAGTCAGTTACCAATGTTTAGAAACAAACATTGTCGCAAAAAAGTAACAATACAAAAAATAGCTCTCTATTCTATAGCATCTCGAAAAGCTATCCTAGCCAAGTAATAGTTACATGTATTTGCTTTAAATAGCTAACTCACGTTTAACGTAGCTATTACATGTACTATACTCATAAAATATTGATGACCCATCCATGATGAGTTGGTCAGTACGATTTCTTTTAAAATTTTTTCTGCTGCGAGCGCGTTTCTTGTATGTTTTAACCAAGGAGAATGACAGGTACATCTTGTTGTTACTTTATAATAAAAGATTCACTTGGAATCTTGGATAATGGATCGAACATATAACTCCATCATAGCATTCAATTAAAATCGCAATATTTTCCAATGTGGCAATTCTTCAATTAATGACATAACATTCAAGCGGAACTACCAGCGAAGGGTAGGTAAGATAAGGAGATTAAATATTGTAGAATTGCCACTTTGTTACTTTGTTAATGATGAATAGACCGCAGATTTGTATGTATTTATGACGAGTTTCGAGATGTAAAAACACACTTTGGCTGATATTACAAACTGCTTACCTTGTTACATACAAATTCTGTCGATTACATAGATACACGCAATTTCAATAACACTCCTTGATTAGCTTTATCAATTTTACTGGTAGACATATCGCCGTTCCATTGCTACAATGACGCAAATACGAAGCAATTCTTCGGGATCCGAAAGAAAACAATTTCATTCAGTAAAGCTTGTAATTAGGTAATAACGTATATGTTATATAATATTAAGATAAACAATATTTTTTGCCTTCTCTAGTTACTCTTAAGTATGTCTGTGTAACTGATATACTCTTATCGTTACTCTTACAAGGTGCGATAGCCAACTGCGAATATATATTTTTTTTATTTAAAGACTTTGAACGAGATCGATCCATAAGCTGTGATACGAAAGGTACACAGAACTCACTGGGCATTATTATAAACATGAGATCGTGTCGCTTGTCACACAGTTTTCATAAGTCTATGTTACAATCGTTTTACCTTGCACTAGTGTTATTTTAGATTACTTTATACTTTATACTTTGTACTTTACTACAGTAGCCATACTGTAGGTTTCATACATAATTCGGTCTTATAATTCTAACTTAAGGCCGTGATCTAGAGAAAAAGTTTACTGCTCGATCTTTTGCAAATATATAACAGGATTACACTTGCTT
The DNA here is from genome assembly GCA_911622165.2 of Bombus sylvestris. Classification (NCBI taxonomy): domain Eukaryota; kingdom Metazoa; phylum Arthropoda; class Insecta; order Hymenoptera; family Apidae; genus Bombus; species Bombus sylvestris. The sequence goes on from OU443145.1 coordinate 12,728,405, forward strand.
CATAGGAATCATTAAATAATGGTCATATTTAAAAGCACTGAAATTTGATTCTGTAATGAAAGAAGCATATATGTATGCATATATTGAATTGATTGCATATTAACTTCTATCCTATTTTACACATAGATACCAGAAGTGTTCAAGTAATGCTTACTAAGATATTTAATTTTTTGTTTATTCAAAACGTGATAACGTGTATTTTAATAGAGTAATTGAGGCTTATCTCGTAGTATTTATTTTTCATATATGAAAGTCATTCCCAAGTGAAACAAAAAAATAAATATCAATTTTATAAGGTAAGATTGATTCACTACAGATATTACATACACACGATGTTCGGTAACTAATATTACACTCCAGCAATTCTAATCGTAAATTTCATATTGAATTTATTCAACTTCCACTTTTGCTCGCATTTGTATCAGGAGATATGCTATCGAAAGTGCTGCAAAGTCAGGGATCCTATGACAAGGTTAAGATTATTATCTGCGAGGTTGAATCTGATGCGAAGTCACGGCGGTTCTAGGAAATCACGTGCGGGCGCCTCTGGCGCTACATAAAGAAGCCTAAGGAGGTGAATTCTAAGTTAACAAACAAACTCGATTCGAAATCAGGGTGTAAGTATAATTATGTACGTATGCCATGTGGAGTTATCATAAAAAGTTATAAATGATAATTGGTAACTACGATATTTAATCAATGAATTTGCTGTCGAAATTGCTTTTCTCGTTCAAAACATTCATTTCACCGAGCCAGAATTCACACTACGGGGAACCGCAAAGAAAGATACATGACATTATTAAAATTAGTTACGGAACTTCACATAACTCCGGAGATCATAAGAAAATTAAGATAGAATGCGAGCACGAACTGAAAAGGATATGCATTGAACAGGAGACGGATAGAAAGTACTAAATTTTACAGACAATCAATTATTACATATTTATGATAGATTAAAATCTCGACGAAAATAATAAGTATTATTTACGAACTAAATATAACACAAGCAAGTACTTGCACAACAGTATTTTTACTCGTGCATTCGATCGTCGTCGTTCGCGAACACTTTCAAGAGTCAAGGTCGTCGCTGATAGGCGATCTCCGGACGATGCGGCGAACAACTGCGCGCCAGTAGGAAAAAGTCTATATAACAATGTCGCGAATTTCAAACATTGAACAGACGTGAAATCCTCTTCTTTGATGCTCATGTGAATATTAATTTATGGTCATAAATAGACATTAATTATTTCATTACCTCATGACGGACTATAAGGTATAAGTACCTAAGACTACTGGGTGCAGCTAACACTCAACAGATACATGCAAAAAAGGGAAGAAGAACAAAAAGTTCAACAGACGCGCATTGTTAACAGTAACAGCATTTATGCACAATTCAAATGGCAAATAAAAATAAAGTGGGAAGTGGATTGGATTAGGACTCTGGAAAGGTGCCAGCTCGTATGTAGCCACTTCCACGCGATAAGAACTGGCAACTGATATTTGTTTTCAGAAATTAATCTGTAGAACACGATGCAAAGCTAAGAACAACGTAAGACGTCGTAAGATGTATACGCACCAGTTTTAATTATGAGATAAATATATGTAGACCAAGTGTATTGTACGCACTTTACGCACCAAGAGGTATTATTTTATATTTAAGGGGAATAATATAAAGCTCCGTTTCCCAATCCACTTCTTTATTAAATAGCATAATCGATTTAACAAAGTGTCTATAGTCCTACTCCATAAAACATTCATACGTACATCTTGATTTTACCATGGTGCATTAAGGTTCACAATCGTTTCGATGAGGTCATCGGTAACTACATTCCTCTGTACAAATGGTAATAACCTCATAGTAGTAATAATGTAAATACAAAACGTTAATGGAATATCTAACAAGATATGTCTTCAACTACTCTGATACTTGCAAGGTAGGAGTAACACACTGATTTTGTTGCCATTGTACATTGATGTAATGATGTGATCGGGCGTGAAGTTCATTAAAATCGGCATGTTACAGCATTTTAGTGATGACCAACTGTGAGTTAATCCTCCTGTGTGTAAATAAATCCCGAGCCGTGTGGTATTACCGTGATTTCCGGAATCTGCAAACAGTATTTCTATGATTATTGAAGTTAACCACTACCAGTAAAAATAATAACGTTCACATAATATTGACATATGTTCTTAATTGAGAAAAAACTAATTCTATCATCCCATAATCATCTATCATCCTATAATAATAGAATGGTTACTTCCACATATCATAGACAAAAATATAAAAATTGTATGTATAGAAAGAAATAAAAGAAAATATCAAGTAGGTAAAATAAAGGAACATAAATAAATAAAAGAACAGTAAAATAGGAAAGAAAATAAATCAATAATCAATTGTATAAAAAAGGTTATCTAACTCTATAGATGTTATACGAATTATATGCATTCATTCATTCAACGGAGTAAATAATATTTTTTTATACAGATACCTTAAATTAGAAACGAAATAAAATGAGTACAAATTCGGGAACGTGGGAAACAAATTGATACAAAGGCAATTAAACATGTGGGTTAAAATGTGTGACGACAATCTTGCTAAGAGAAGTTACAGTATGTATTATTTTGTGGATAGGTATTTTATCAATATATACCTCGACCGTTTCCGGTGTTCCTAACGCGTAGATCACTGCTTCGGCGATGTCTTCAACTTTTAATATAGAATTAATGCTCCCGACATCTCGGATACCTTTTAGTATATCCGTCATCACAGCTCCGGGGCTGATATTCTATTATAATATAAAGATAAAACCATATGAGTATTATTTGTTCTTATAGTATATGCATGGTTATATCTGATTATTCAGAATTACGTTAATACGTGGGAAATCATAGACAACTTTGTTGAGCCAATTTTTATTATAGAAATAACAACGCTATTATCTATTAACGCCATATGTTAGATTTAGGTTTTCAATGTTCCCAGCTTCAAAAATTTTCATTTTCTTGTCTATACGTATGGGCTAACGATGGCATTAAATAATATACTGTACATATGTAAATAACGAGCTGTTACCGTGATTTTGATGTTCAGCTTGGCCGCATTTATTTCATGGCGAATTTGTATCCCTAGAGCTCTTAGACCATATTTACTAGGACCGTACATACCGATCGGTAGGTCTATAGCTTCAAGATGTAATCCGGCAATGCTATAAATATGCTTCATATTAGAAAATGTATTATTTAATCAAGTTTTCTGTGACAAATTAGTATAATGGAAAACAGTATAGTTTAATTTCCACGAAATCGTGGATTTTAATGAAACTTTTTGAAGTTCTTCGTCCTAACGTACAAACTACGCAAAAATAAGCATAGACAATTTGCTTGTTTTCATGTTTTTTATCTATTTCGAATGTCTTGCATATATCGATAGAAATTCTATTGATTGGGGAGATTATGAAATATAAAAATATAGAGATACACAGTGACATTGACATATTACTGAATTTATTCTACACATGAAATCTTAGTTTGGGAAATCAATCTATTGGGTTGTCCCAAAAAATTGTTTCGTTTTATAAAGAAATAATAGATGCACAACATTTCTTGTTTTACATTATTTTATCGAATTATGTATCATCCATTCTGTTCCATTGGAACATATGAACAACACATGAAAATAATATTATTCCCTTATAAAACGAAAGAAACTTTTGGTACAGCCTAATATATCTGGGCGAAATGCAAATATTCTTTATTTATCCCGGCCTTATATTGTATTGGAGATAAACTTCTTTTCGTTTACTTGGAGTCTGATATGTCTGTTATAACTTTTTTAATAATTCTAATAATATATTAGGAGAAGTGTTTCATGAATTCAACTCAAGTTTACTCTAGAATGAAACAAATACCATTTGAAAAACGATAGTCCTATTTTATAGTTTTTGATATAAAAGTTACACGTTTTGCTTTTGTTTTCTCCGTTTGCAAATAAAAGATGAAAACTGCTCCTTTAGTTTAAAAAAAAAAAATTAAGATTTGAGAGGACAAACAGAACAGTAAGGTCATCGGCATTTTCCACGGATACATTTAACAGACGCTGCCATCAATAAATTACCGCGGAAATATATTACTATGTAATACATAAAGTTACCTGGAGATATTAATTACATGGCCGCACGTGTTACACTTTTTCATAGATTTTATGGCTTCTCGTGCTAGAATTGCTGGTGCTATCAAGTTGGTATCAATGACTCTACGGTATTCTTCGGTTTTTGAGTCTAAAACAGAACATCTATAATTAGATCTTACAAATACAAATATACATATTATTATCTATCTAAATTACAGTAGAACTTCGATTATCCGGACTAATTGTGTGTAAAATGATGGGATTTTTTACATATTACAAGCATTATATACATATATTTTAATTATTTTTATCCTCCCAAATTTTCTGAACTATTAAATTTCGTATTCTTTTTAGAGTTCTTTCTTGCTGTGGTTTATACCATCTGGTGACTATATTCGTAAAACACCATATATCGATATGAATAAATATTTTTACCGATAATAGGTGTGGCACAAAGAACTCCAGCGTTATTCACTAGAATGTCAAGGCGACCGAACTTTTCTTCGATCCATTTGAACACCTTAAGAATATCTTCTTCGTTCGATACATCGCACTCGATCGGGAAAAATTTATTCTTTCCAATTTCTGCGGCAGCTTCGTGAAGCTTGTCTATTCTTCTTGCTAAACCAACTACTTTAATGTCATGGCTAGCCAGAGCTTTCGATATAGCGAGACCGATTCCTCCGCTCGAGCCAGTCACAACTGCTACTTTTCCAATCCAGCGATTCATCATTCGTATTGCTGTGCTAAAAAGTGACTATGCGTGGAAGTGCACCGTTGTAGTTTAAAAAGAGATTACGGGCTCTTGCCCCTACCAATCGCGACCACTTGAAACGTCTCGTAGCAACTACCTAACATGCCATCCACAGAGTGCTCAGTTTCAATGTAACGAGTTAAATATCTCAAAACACAAAGTGAAAACTACATAAAGGTTGAATACGAAAAATACGGAAAGTTATAGAGAAGCTGATGTTACGATTCTGGTAACGATACCGATTATTTTTTTTTTTTTTTATGAAGTATATTAGATACAGGACTTATAGTTATAACTATAGCTATACGTCCGCTCCCCCCGGCCCTCCTCCAGACTTAAATTAGTCAGAGCAAACATTCGAATTACATTACGTAAAGATACGTAATATATATCTATAGCGACTAGAGTTAGTGAGTGTAATTCCTAGTCAGTTACCAATGTTTAGGAACAAACACTGTCGCAAAAAAGTAACAATACAAAAAATAGCTGTCTATTCTATAGCATCTCGAAAAGATATCCTAGCCAAGTAATAGTTACATGTATTTGCTTTAAATAGCTAACTCATGTTTTACGTAGCTATTGTACTATATTGTACTATACTCATAAAATATTGATGACCCATCCATGATAAGTTGGTCAGTACGATTTCTTTTAAAATTTTTTCTGCTGCGAGCGCGTTTCTTGTATGTTTTAACCAAGGAGAATGACAGGTACATCTTTTTGTTACTTTATAATAAAAGATTCACTTGGAATCTTGGATAATGGATCGAACATATAACTCCATCATAGTATTCAATTAAAATCGCAATATTTTCCAATGTGGCAATTCTTCAATTAATGACATAACATTCAAGCGGAACTACCAGCGAAGGGTAGGTAAGATAAGGAGATTAAATATTGTAGAATTGCCACTTTGTTACTTTGTTAATGATGAATAGACCGCAGATTTGTATGTATTTATGACGAGTTTCGAGATGTAAAAACACACTTTGGCTGATATTACAAACCGCTTACCTTGTTACATACAAATTCTTGTCGATTACATAGATACACGCAATTTCAGTAATACTCCTTGATTAGCTTTATCAATTTTACTGGTAGACATATCGCCGTTCCATTGCTACAATGACGCAAATACGAAGCAATTCTTCGGGATCCGAAAGAAAACAATTTCATTCAGTAAAGCTTGTAATTAGGTAATAACGTATATATTATATAATATTAAGATAAACAATATTTTTTGCCTTCTCTAGTTACTCTTAAGTATGTCTGTGTAACTGATATACTCTTATCGTTACTCTTACAAGGTGCGATAGCCAACTGCGAATATATATATTTTTTATTTAAAGACTTTGAACGAGATCGATCCATAAGCTGTGATACGAAATGTACACAGAACTCACTGGGCTTTATTATAAACATGAGATCGTGTCGCTTGTCACACAGTTTTCTTAAGTCTATGTTACAATCGTTTTACCTTGCACTAGTGTTATTTTAGATTACTTTATATTTTATACTTTGTACTTTACTACAGTAGCCATACTGTAGGTTTCATACATAATTCGGTCTTATAATTCTAGCTTAAAGCCGTGATGATACAAGAGAATGACAATTGATATATCGTCCGACAGGTAATAAGCGGCAAATCGAGCACGGCTGTGTAATAGAAAATAATTCAAACCTATATCATTGACTAAGTCACGTCTGCGGGTTTATTGTATGTAAGAAAGAAGCCATTTAGCAGCTAAGCGATGAATGTCTATTCGCTTAGCGATGCCACTATCTATAACTTTAATTTATTTTATGACGCCCAAACATTTTTTTGCTGCTTATCGGTTTTTACTCATCACGGCCATAAAACGCTATTCAGTTTTAAGTGCACAACGACGAATATTTCCAGAAAAACATAATTAGAATTATGAAACTGTTTTCGTCAAAATATTAGATACGTCTGAGACAGAGAACTTGTTTAGCTCAGAATTTGCTAATTTGCAGTTACGTCGTTATTGTCTTGGAACGAAGATATCTACATATACATCACACCCGACAAAAATGATTAATTAAATTTTATTTTTCTTCTACAATTTATCCCAGTTTCAGTTTGAACAGAGTTATATTTCATCTAGTTACGAAAATTACACTGCATATTTGGATTGATCTGAAATTTCATGAAACTTCAAGTCATGCTGAATGGCTACTCTTCGTTAATTTATTTCATTGATCTATGCAATTAGTACAAATAGAAAACATAGCAAAGACCAGAGAATAATTATCAGTATAAATAATATACATATATTAAACGCGTTGCAACGCATGTTCGCTGCATGCGTTACGATTGAAAATTATATTTTATATATTTCTCACATTAACTTCTAAAGCGACATTTAGCTTGACGTAGATAATAATTATGCCTATCTAAGCTGTTAGATATTATTCGTTTTGGACATTATATAGAATGTAGTATATATACAATTAATATGTACTTGTGATGCTCTATTCTGATGATGATTTTTATATATATGTCGGGTTAACATTATGATTAGAGTTAGGCGCGTGTAATGAATATTCTCTGGAATTAGCCATCGTTCTTACGTGATAGAGAAGATATCTACTAGTACAAATATGATCATTACAGAATTTGACAAGTAACCGTGGTAACTAGATACTCGAGATACTAATGGCAATGATCCTAGGCTCAATAACGAATTCGCGGTCAACGGGACAACGAATATACTTTCTTCCAAAGTCGAAGTGGGATTCTTTGCTAAAACGTGAAATATCCACTGATCGTAAAGACGTTTTACTCGCGGACGAGATCACACGAGAGTGTGTCTCTCCGTCACCGTGATGCTGCAAAGGAAAACTATGATGGGATGTGTCTCAGAGCACGAGATCATCGGATTCGTCGAGGACAACCCGCGTTCAGAAAGTGAGGGAAATGGACGTTGCTGTTAATTGGTTAATTTCTATGTCGGTGGTTAAAAAAGTATGCTAGTCGCCCTTGAGAGAAAGTTGCTAACGGGAAGTGTCGTACGTGAGGAAAACAGATCTTCCGTATCTTCCCCTAGTAGATGACAGATCTACGGACTGTTAGGGCAAAGGTTGTTTGTAAATTTGGAGGACCAAAGTTAACTAAATCCTAAGATCTATGGTAGGACCCCCAGGCTAGCCAAACATATATTGTGAATAATGCATCGACATCTAGCAATCATCTTCCCCGAAGAATAGGGTCTGCGTGTGGCAAGCCACTGGGCAGAGACTGTTGGAACGTTTATTGTTGGGTATCGGTACCACTATCTCTTCTTAAGGAGAGCTATGTAATTCTATACTTTTATTTGGCAAAACGTCCATCCCGTGACCGCGGCTACGTTCGGCGACTAATTATCGCCTTGAACCCAAGCTCATTATCGCAAATCTCGGGCAGCTATAATCGGTTTAATTCACAAGGATTTATAACGACTAAAGATTTATGAAGATCGCTTTAATTTATGAAGATTTTTAAACACTAAAAGTTTACAAGAATCGATTTAGTTTACAAAGACAGTGTTGGGAAATGTGATAGTCCTCCTAAAACAGTACTTTTAAAAAAATATCAACAATGGTGATTTATACAAAAATATGTCAAGGCCCTTGAAGATAATTACAATATCTTCATTTTTCCCCTTGTTCCCTATAACATGTAAGACTAGTAGTACCCTAGAAAATTTCATATAGTTAGAGAAAAAATTTACTGCTCGATCTTTTGCAAATACATAACAGGATTTTACTCGCTTCATAGAGATCATTAAATAATTGTCATATTTAAAAGCACTGGATTTGATTCCGTAATGAAATAAGAATACATGCATGCATATATTGAATTGTTTGCATATTAACTACTATCATACTTTACACATGAGTTTTCTTTCGATTGCCGAAGCGTGCACACGTGTGTCTAGTGCCCAGTGACGTTCACAATAAGTGACGACCCTCTGTCGAAAGTGAGTGAAAAGCAGAAACAAACCAAGTGTTTTCTAAACTTACTCGTGGATAATCGAACTTTCCAAACCTCTCATCATCTCTCATCATCTCTCAATCATAGCCTCTCGACTAGTTATTTCAATTTGAATTAACTAGCTCGAAGATGGCCCAGGTAACCAGATCAGGCCCTCGCGAACAAAACCACAACCGCACCGTTCTACCTCCTCCGTGGCAAAATTATAATGATAATATTATTCACCTTCAAAACCACACCAACTACATCAAAAAACGTAAGCTTGATTCAGTCAGAAAAGATGCAAACACTAATCAGAACGAATTGACGACAAGACACATTACCAATCACAACAGATTCGCAATATTAGAATCTACAGACAATTCTATGGACATAGTTGAAACACTGAACAAATCCAAACAAATAAATTTCACGCTACGAAAACAAACTTGCCCACAGGTGACGATAAACAATATACCCATTCCAGATAAAGAGTCAGTCAGATATCTGAGCATGATTCTGGACAGAAGATTGACATGGAAACAACACATCTTAGATATACCCAAACAACTCAATTTAAAAACAACAAAATTTAAAAAATTCTACTGGCTCATCGGTCGACGTTCCAACTTAACCATGCAAAGTAAAATAAAGTTATACAAAGCCATATTAAAACCTGTTTGGACCTATGGAATCCAACTATGGGGAACAGCTAGTGACTCTAACATAGAAATTCTCCAACGATTCCGATCGAAAACGTTAAGATCCCTAATAGATGCACCTTGGTACGTCACCAACAAAACAATACATCAAGACCTCAAGATAATCACAGTCAAAGACGAAATATCCAGATTCAGCAATAGACATAGCGCAAGAGTTGACAACCACCAAAACCCTCTAATTACTCAACTACTCGACACGTCGGAACAGATCCGCAGGCTAAAAAGAAATTACACCTTAGACTTAAGCACTAGTAGAATCAAACATGCTATAAACACTTATTAATCATGTAATAGTACCACGCCAGATAAATTTACTTAAAATTCTATACAAGAATTGATTGTAAATTAAACGCAAATAAAATAAAAAAAAATATATTTTACACATAGATAAGAGAAGTATTCAAGTAATGCTTACTGAGATATTTCATTTTTTGTTTATTCAAAACGTGATAACGTGTATTTTAATCGAGTAATTGAGGCTTATCTCGTAGCATTTATTTTTCATATATGAAAGTCATTCCCAAGTAAAACAAACAAATAAATAGAAATTTGATAAGGTAAGATTACTGTAACTGATAGTTGTAACTAATAGTAATATCCAGCAATTCTAATCGTAAATTTCATATTGAATTTATTCAACTTCCACTTTTGCTCGCATTTGTATCAGGAGATATGCTATCGAAAGTGCTGCGAAGTCAGGGATCCTATGACAAGGTTAAGATTATTATCTGCGACGTTGAATCTGATGCGAAGTCACGGCGGCTCTAGGAAATCACGTGCGGGCGCCTCTGGCGCTACATAAAGAAGCCTAGGAGGTGAATTCTAAGTTAACAAACAAACTCGATTCGAAAACAGGGAGTAAGTATAATTATGTACGTATGCCATGTGGAGTTATCATAAAAAGTTATAAATGATAATTGGTAACTACGATATTTAATCAATGAATTTGCTGTCGAAATTGCTTTTCTCGTTCAAAACATTCATTTCACCGAGCCAGAATTCACACTACGGGGAACCGCAAAGAAAGATACATGACATTATTAAAATTAGTTACGGAACTTCACATAACTCCGGAGATCATAAGAAAATTAAGATAGAATGCGAGCACGAACTGAAAAGGATATGCATTGAACAGGAGACGGATAGAAAGTACTAAATTTTACAGACAATCAATTATTACATATTTATGATAGATTAAAATCTCGACGAAAATAATAAGTATTATTTACGAACTAAATATAACACAAGCAAGTACTTGCACAACAGTATTTTTACTCGTGCATTCGATCGTCGTCGTTCGCGAACACTTTCAAGAGTCAAGGTCGTCGCTGATAGGCGATCTCCGGACGATCCGGCGAACAACTGCGCGCCAGTAGGAAAAAGTCTATATAACAATGTCGCGAATTTCAAACATTGAACAGACGTGAAATCCTCTTCTTTGATGCTCATGTGAATATTAATTTATGGTCATAAATAGACATTAATTATTTCATTACCTCATGACGGATTATAAGGTATAAGTACCTAAGACTACTGGGTGCAGCTAACACTCAACAGATACATGCAAAAAAGGGAAGAAGAACAAAAAGTTCAACAGACGCGCATTGTTAACAGTAACAGCATTTATGCACAATTCAAATGGCAAATAAAAATAAAGTGGGAAGTGGATTGGAATAGGACTCTGGAAAGGTCACAGCTCGTATGTAGCCACTTCCACGCGGTAAGAACTGGCAACTGATATTTGTTTTCAGAAATTAATCTGTAGAAAACGATGCAAAGCTAAGAACAACGTAAGACATCGTAAGATGTATACGCACCAGTTTTAATTATGAGATAAATATATGTAGACCAAGTGTATTGTACGCACTTTACGCACCAAGAGGTATTATTTTATATTTAAGGGGAATAATATAAAGCTCCGTTTCCCAATCCACTTCTTTATTAAATAGCATAATCGATTTAGCAAAGTGTCTATAGTCCTACTCCATAAAACATTCATACGTACATCTTGATTTTACCATGGTGCATTAAGGTTCACAATCGTTTCGATGAGGTCATCGGTAACTACATTCCTCTGTACAAATGGTAATAACCTCATAGTAGTAATAATGTAAATACAAAACGTTAATGGAATATCTAACAAGATATGTCTTCAACTACTCTGATACTTGCATGGTAGGAGTAACACACTGATTTTGTTGCCATTGTACATTGATGTAATGATGTGATCGGGCGTGAAGTTCATTAAAATCGGCATATTACAGCATTTTAGTGATGACCAACTGTGAGTTAATCCTTCTATGTGTAAATAAATCCCGTGCCGTGTGGTATTACCGTGATTTCCGGAATCTGCAAACAGTATTTCTATGATTATTGAAGTTAATCACTACCAGTAAAAATAATAACGTTCACATAATATTGACATATGTTTTTAATTGAGAAAAAACTAATTCTATCATCCCATAATCATCTATCATCCTATAATAATATAATGGTTACTTCCACATATCATAGACAAAAATATAAAAATTGTATGTATAGAAAGAAATAAAAGAAAATATCAAGTAGGTAAAATAAAGGAACATAAATAAATAAAAGAACAGTAAAATAGGAAAGAAAATAATTCAATAATCAATTGTATAAAAAAGGTTATCTAACTCTATAGATGTTATACGAATTATATGCATTCATTCATTCAACGGAGTAAATAATATTTTTTTATACAGATACCTTAAATTAGAAACGAAATAAAATGAGTACAAATTCAGGAACGTGGGAAACAAGTTGATATAAAGGCAATTAAACATGTGGGTTAAAATGTGTGACGACAATCTTGCTAAGAGAAGTTACAGTATGTATTATTTTGTGGATAGGTATTTTATCAATATATACCTCGACCGTTTCCGGTGTTCCTAACGCGTAGATCACTGCTTCGGCGATGTCTTCAACTTTTAATATAGAATTAATGCTCGCGACATCTTGGATACCTTTTAGTATATCCGTCATCACAGCTCCGGGGCTGATATTCTATTATAATATAAAGATAAAACCATGTGAGTATTATTTGTTCTTATAGTATATGCATGGTTATATCTATACGTTAATACGTTGGAAATCATAGACAACTTTGTGGAGCCAATTTTTATTATAGAAATAACAACGCTATCTATTAACGCCATATGTTAGATTTAGGTTTTCAATGTTCCCAGCTTCAAAAATTTTCATTTTCTTGTCTGTACGTATGGACTAACGATGGCATTAAATAATATACTATACATATGTAATAACGAGCTGTTACCGTGATTTTGACGTTCAGCTTGGCCGCGATTATTTCGTGACGGAGTTCTATCCCTAGAGCTCTTAGACCATATTTACTAGGACCGTACATACCGATCGGTAGGGCTATAGCTTCAAGATGTAATCCGGCAATGCTATAAATATGCTTCATATTAAAAAATGCAATAATTTAATCAACCTGTGTATAGAATATTAGAATAACTTATGAACACTATGGTTCGATTTGCAGGAATGCGCCCTCATAATGGATTTTAATGAAACTTCTTTAATTTCTTCGTTCAAACGTGAAAATTACGATAAAACTGCATTCGGATCCCAATGACTTTATAGAAAAATAAAATACCGACCCTCATTAAACGAAAGGAATTTGCGTAAAGTTACATCGCGTTACAGACGCAAATGTAGTGGATGTTTCGTTTGTTTTTGTATGTTTTGGTGCATTTTGGGCGTTGTGCTGAGATCGATAGAGAGGATCGTGGAACATAAAAATAGAGAGATACAGTGCATTGAAGCGCGAGATATCACCGTATTAACTAGATAAATGTAATTTTATTCAATCTAGATCTATCTATATCTAGTATATCTATGTGAACATTATTTATTAACTCTGGCCTTATTCGTTATTAAAGATAAACTTCTTGTCGTTTTCTTTGTGACTGACATATCTGTTTGTAACAGTTTTAATAATTCTAATAATATGTTAGGCGAAGTGTTTCATGAATTCAACTCAAGTTTACTCTAGAATGAAAAAAATACCATTTGAAAAACGATAGTCTCTATATTATTTAATTATTTCAGGAATAATATGTAATTCAATAAATACGTAAAATGTGCATATAAAAATATATTAGGCAAACAATTGTATTCCCACGAATTGAGTTTATTTTGTAATATTCGATATAAAATTTATATGTTTTGCTTTTGTTTTTTCCGTTTGTAAATTAAAAAGAAAAGGTGCTCGTTTAGATAAAGAAAAAAAAAGAAATTAAGATTTGAGAGGACAAAAGGTACGATAGATTCATCAGCACTTTACACGGATATATTTAACTAACACCACCATTTATAAAATACGGAGAAAATATATTACTATGTAATACATGAATTTACCTGGAGATATTAATTATATGACCGCACGCGTTACTCTTTTTCATAGATTTTATGGCTTCTCGTGCTAGAATTGCTGGTGCTATCAAGTTAGTATCAATGACTCTGCGGTATTCTTCGGTTTTTGAGTCTGTAACAAAATATTTACGATTAGTTATTACAAACAGAAATGTATCTATGAGTATTATTATTTATCCAAGGTATTATTAGTAAGAGTAATTAAATATAACAATTGGAACAAGTAAGAATCAAAGTTCAGGTAAGATAACTTCAATTTCGCGAGTAAAACTGTGTTATTTATGTAATATTTGACATTTGTAACATTCATATTTAAAAATAATGACTAGAAAAGCATAATTATTTTGAAATAGTAGATATTGTAGGGAAGCAAACATGTGGAAACAAAATATAAATTTTACTTGAAAAGATCAGTCGAAAATAGCGAACACAACTTTTTTGAGTCAGATTTAATTTTCCTAAAGATTGTTCGGATATTCCTTAAATACATGTAACTACTCTTTTATCTCATAAATTTCGAAAATTTGAAAAACGAAAGTCTCGATCAGAACTTAATTAATGTACAGCTAAGTTTCGATATTGCAAAGCATTTTTGACACAGCAAATGCTAATCGTCAGTAATATGTCAGTGACAATTAGTAGATAACGATTGATCAGAATAAATACCACTTGGGCACTTTAACAACTGAAAATCACATATCCTACAAAATAAAATGTTCCTGTTTGTTTTATTTGTATGTTTGAATTTCCAGTCTAATAAAACAAAAGTCGTAATGCTTATGTTTTAATGCAAATGTATATAAACACTCCTTCCTCGTACTATGGTACGCCTTCAACAGTAAACCGACGATGACATCAGGATTAATTTAATCAAGCACGATGATTCAAAGGAATGATTGTAATCACTCGAGCGATTATACTGATAACGAAATTGATTTCTTGAAGTTTTCCACACAACTGACTTCTCAGCTAATACTGAAGAATTCTGGGACACTAATTGCACATGAGCACTACAGATAGTAGATAAACGAATATAAATTATTGTAACCATTTTACACCTGCAGCATAATAATATAACCCATGATTACTGAGAATACTTAAAAAGAAACAAGATTACAGAAAAAAGGAAAATGAAAATAAAAGCACATTCGTAAAACACCAATAAATTATCAATAAATATTTTACCGATGATAGGTGTATTACAAACAACTCCAGCATTATTCACTAGAATGTCAAGGCGACCAAACTTTTCGTCGATCCATTTGAACACCTTAAGAATATCTTCTTCGTTCGTTACATCGCACTCGATCGGGAAAAATTTATTCTTTCCAATTTCTGCGGCAGCTTCGTGAAGCTTGTCTATTCTTCTTGCTAAACCAACTACTTTAATGTCATGGCTAGCCAGAGCTTTCGATATCGCGAGACCGATTCCTCCGCTCGAACCGCTCACAAGTGCTACTTTACCAATCCAGCGATTCATCATTCTTGTTGGCACACTGTAACGTAACTGCGCGAAAAGATAATGCGTTACTTTATATGAAGAATTGCGTGCGCTGTCCTTGATTTCTACCAATTAGTGTTCACTCGTGATATGTCGTTGTAAGTAAGTACTTACGTAATACATTACATTACATACAAACGTGCATGTAATGACCTTCAATTAGCAAGGCTCGTACATCAAATACAACTGGTTAAATATCCCGAAACAGACCGTGCAAAATACAGAAAGATGTTTTAGTTGCAAATTATAGAAAGACAGATAATGTGATCATGTAAATCCCGAGGAAGATAGCAATTTTTTTTATTAGAAACATTGGATACATAAATCATAGCTATAACTCTAGCTCCATACAATCAGTCGCCCTCCTCCTACAACGAGTTTAGTAGTCATGATTCATCGGTGTAAATAATCAAAGCAATCTACTACAAAGTCACGTACTAGGTATCTACAGCGGCTGTAATTGCTAAGTGCAAAGTCTAGTTGATTATCGATACTCAGGAAGGAACTTTTATCGAAATAAAAGGCTAATTTTATAACTCCATTTCTGATATTCTTTATATTCATTGTTACCTGATTTATATTTATATTGACAACAAATAGAAAATAGAATACAAAAATCGTTCTCTATTCCATAAGATCTCGAAAACCTATTCTACACAAGTGGTTGTTACATGTTTTTGCTCATAACTACTGAGTTATGTTACAGAAAGAGACTTACAATACTTATCGAGCATCACGGCTATAAAATAGCGATGAATCATTATGAGCTGGACATTTCGATCACTTTGGCAGTTTTTGTGTTACAAGCGTTCTGCTTATTTATTTTAATCGAATAGAATGACGAGTACAAGTTGTTGTTACTTTGTAATTGTAGATTTACTTAAAATCTTGAGTAATGTGTCGTACATGCGACTCCGCTATAGTTTTAAATATGAGTGTTGCAGGCCAAGACTATGAGTACCATGATATGGTATTTTATGAAATACCGTTGCAATTGTTTTAACAGATATGCTCCCAAGATCAGAGAGCGCATATCAAGTTCTGGATTATTGTTTGCGAGGATGAACTTAAGGCGAGCTCATGGCGCTTCTAGAATGAAGTCATGCACGGACGCTCCTGGCGCAAACATCAAGAGCTGAAGGAGGTGAGTTCAAAGTTGGCGAACAAACTCGATCCGAAATCAGCGTGTCACTAGGAGTAACGGAGCAATCGATCTTGATACGAGAACATGGAATTGTTAGCGGATTGGATAATAACAAAAATAACACTAACGGGAAATCGGGAAGCTTTTATAATGTTGGAGTAACTATAGACAAATTTGACGTGAAATTAGAGAGCTGTAGTGTCCAACAAACCTCATATCAAATCAGGAATTTTCAAAAGCTGTTGTTTTCCTCACTAATCCGATGCAAAATCGTGGAGCCATTTGGTTAGAAAGATTTTCTTTGGATACTGAAACAAATATGCAAATACTTATATACGTCTTAATGTATATGTAGGCTAAGCCTACTGTGCGCACTTTTTGCATAACAAGATAATATTTAAATAAAACGCTCTTTTCCGAATTTTCCAAACATCCCACTTTTATTATTTTGCACTGAAGATTCAAAATCGCACTCATGATTCTTCCGTTTCTTTGCATAAAACATAATAACGTAATAGTGGAAATAACCCAAATATAGAATGCTAATCGGATATTTACCAAGATATTCCTCAACATATTCTGACACTTAGATAGTTAAAGTATCACACTGATTTTATCGCTATCGTACATCGATGTAATGATGTGATATGTCTAAAGTTCATTAAAATTTGAGAAGGCATATTTTAACATCAAAGTAATGACACTGAGTCAATTACGTTCTTGCAAAATAAGTTCCCTGCCGAATGGTATTATCGTGATTTCCGGAATCTGCAAACATTATTTCTATGAATAATAAAGTTAATCATTGCCAGCGTAATTAATGACGTTCACATAATATTGGCATATGTCCTTAATTGAGAAAAGAGTAATTAAACTGCTTAGAAACAAATTCATATTTCATTGTAATATTGCTGCAACGAACGAGCAGAAAACACTACAAAATGACACCAAGTAATCGAAGAAATTAAACTTCCATGTTACTTCCACATATCATAGAAAGAAATATAAAAATTATATGTATAGAAAGAAACAAAAGAAAATATCAAGTAGGTAATATAACGGAATATAAGTAAATAAAAGAACAATAAAATAGGAAAGAAGGTAATTCAATAAACAACTGTATAAAAAAGGTTATCTAACTTTACAGTTATTATACGAATTATATGAATTCATATAACGACAGAGTGAATAATATTTTTGTATACAGATATCTTAAATTAAAAACGAAATAAAACGAATACAAATGCTGTAACGTGAGAAAGAGATTAATATAAAGGACATTAAAGCTATGGACATTAAAGCGATAATCTTACTAAGAGATGTTACAGATGTTATAATGCTTATGTTTTAATGTAAATGGATATAAATACTCCTTCCTCGTACTATGGTACGCCTTCAACAGTAAACCGGTGACATCAAGATTAATTTAGTCAAGCAAGATAATTCTGTATAATAATAAAAATAATTTTTTTCTGTTATATTGATGACAAAGCTAAACTGATTTCTTGAAATTTTCCAGATAACCGTCTTCTCAGCTAACGGTCAACACTATTTGTACAACGAAAGCTACAACAGATACTAGTTCCGTACAGGAAAATCCTGGCTAAGAATGTTATCCAACCATCCGGCACCAAATAACAAGCATTAAACAAATCTAGATTATTGTAACCATTTTACACATTTTGCATAATAATTGTATAACTCATTACTGACAATACTTGAGAAGAAAAAGGATTACAAGAGAAAAAAATACAAATGCAAGCATATTCGTAAAGCATCATAGATTGATATCAGTAAATATTTTACCGATGATAGATGTGACACAATCAGCTCCGGCATTATTTACTAGAATGTCAAGGCCACCAAACTTTTTATTGGTCCACTTGAATGCGCTTAACAATATCTTCTACTTTCGTTAGATCTCACTTGATCGGGGAAAGAGATACAGACAGATTATAAATGTGTATATGTCATGAATAAGTAAGTACAACTGTATATTATCTAAGTGTAGATTGTACTTGCAATGTAAGAAAAATGACAATGATAATAAACGTGTAAAGTAACGAATTGTTATAGTTATTAGTGGTAATGAGAAATTATGACACTTAATGAATTTATTATCAATATTACTCTGTTCATTGTCTCTGCTACACTGCTATATAATTCATACCGCGTACATTTATTTCACCGCGTCAAAATTCACACTATACTTATAATGCTATGGGGCGCCACAAAACTGCAACGATTTTTAAAGATATAAAGATGGAGTGCGTGAAAGCGATAACTGAAGCGCCCTCAGTACGAGAGCTGAAAAACAACATAGGAATAGAGAAAGAACTCTGCATAGGGAAAGATCTCTTGTTTCCTTGCCTAATAACACCTGCACATTTATGCAGTAAATATGTAAATGTTACAGCGATCAACGAACGTATCAGCGTGCACGCATGCAACCTTCTGTTTTCATTCTTATGTCGCATCCACTTACACAGTAACATATGACTTGCCTACTCTGTCTTTATACTCTATAGCGACGATACATAACATTTCTACTCTCATTGCCTTACCATGAGGCATAACACAAAGTTTAATAAAATGACTACACTACGGTTATAGTATAAATATGTCTCGATACTCGCTAGGGATAACCGTTCAAAAATTGCATCATGAAAAATTAACATGCAAAACAATAAAGTTATCGTGTTTACGAGACAGAGATAGAGTGTCTGCCTTTGTTTGAGACATTCATAGCAAGTCACGCATGCGCAGAAAGAGAACTTTCTTATTTTCTATGTTGATTTTTCATGACTCAGTTTTCAGACGGTTCCTTCTATACTTTCAACATAGGAGTGTCCAAACTTATTTATATGATTGTGGTCTATATTAGATGTAGTTTATGATTCATGATGATTTCATTTCTCAATTTTAAATGGAACTATATGCAATATACTTTTTATTATATCTAATTTAAGATAAGTTAAGTTAAGATTTAAAAATAATTTAAAGTATACCTTTTAAGAAAAAAAGATAGTTATTTTTCAGAAAGATAGCAAGATTATAATTCGAATTCTTAGAAAAAATTTATAAACTTTGATTTACTATTAAAATACCATGAAAATTACTGATGACCTGCGATACATATACATTCACATGTAGACTGCCATCTATAACGTAGTTTCAGACTTAGCCTACATATAATATTTTACGTGTCTTGTGTCTACGAATGTCACTGTATCGGACGATTTAGCCAGAGTTTGAAGCATATTTAAAGACAATATTATTAAGTGCGCGATACGCTGCAAATATGGCAAGCCAAAATTATTTAAGTGATCCAAAAAATCCTTTCTTCTCTCTCGAGGATGATATAGACGACGAAACTTTTCTAAAAAGTGCACCACCAAGATCTGGTCTTACGACTTACAATCAGTATAATAATTTTGACAATGGCCTCGAACAAAAACGTCAACAATTATTGCAACGAAAAAAGGAGATAGAAGAACGTACGATACAATCAACAAAAAGGTCCATTTCGCTTTTAAGAGATTCCGAACAGATTGGAGCTGCTACTGCAGAGGTGATTCTAAAAATTTGTCACTATTAAATATGTTGTTTTTTATGTCTTACTTTAATAATTATTTAGATGTATTTCTTGAAATATTCATATAATGTTTATTTGGTAAATCCTGTTTGCCCATTTACTATGTTAAGTTGTTTTTAATATGAAAGAGATAATTGATTATTATAAGGAAACTACTGCATTTAAATTTAATATTTAATTTATCTAAATATACAAATTAATTTATGAATTATATAAAATATATTAAAATGTCAAATTTGTTATACAATATGAACAAAATATTTATTTATTGCATGTTCTCTTTAATGTATTTTACTACATATATATATAGCTGTATATTAATTGTTTTATTTCAGGAACTCATTAGACAGAGAGAACAATTAGAAAGAACAGAGAAAAGATTGGATGATATTAATAGCACATTAAGGTTTAGTCAGAAACATATCCAAGGAATAAAAAGTGTGTTTGGAAGCCTTAAAAATTACCTCAGTGGTAAATCAATGGATGCACCAATACCATCAACTATATTATCAGAATCTTCTAGCTCTGAATCTATGACATCTCCTGCTCTATCTAATTCATTGGAACAAGTACAGACTAATATAGCTAATACAAGTCCAGCATTAAAATTACATGGCCTAGATAATGATATAGAAACAAATTCTTTAAGCAATAATGTGAGCAAAGTATTAGAACAAAATTTAGATGAAATGAGTGGTTCATTAGCTAGATTGAAAGGTTTAGCAATAGGACTGTCGGAAGAAATAGATCTACAAAATGACTTGATCGACAACATAACAGATAAAGCAGAAAAGACAGATATTATGCTTCAGAAACAAAATAAAGACCTAACTCATTTATTAAAAAAATAAGTCATATATGTGCAATAGATAAGATTTAAAAAAAGTGCTTAGTATATTAAATTCATTTATATTTTAAATGAATGGGTAATAAATATTGTCTTTAGTTCCAAAAATTTTCATATATGTTATTTATTTTGTAAGATTACTTTATGATACTTTGTAAAATACATGTTAGAGTAATATAAAACCTTATGAAGAAAAGTATAAAAAAAAGAATACACTTCTATACTCATAATTATTATTTCATCTATTAGTTTCATTTTTATTCACTTTGTATATTATAAGAAATTTCAATTTAGAATTAAATAATATTATATTTCTTCTTTCCTGTTCTCAGCAAGTCAAATTTTTAAATTTAAAAAAATTTAAGTCTAATAACTTTAGCAGGAAAATTAAAAATATTATATTAAGATTTAAATCATTTTTATATTTTTTTAACCTTACATATCAATCAATGAACTAAAAATTATACAAAATACTGTGATAGAAAAGAATCAGCTGTAATGGATAAGTGATAATTGGTATCTTATGACAATTCAAACATTACATTTCATTAAAATTTATGGCAATGAACATTATTGTTAGGAACATTAGATAAACTTAACAATTTTTGTTTAAACTAGATAAGTTTGATAATGCAATCTGATGTTCAATAATAATTGTGCATAAACCATATCAAAAAATGTAAATAAATTACATATAATATTGATAAATGTTACTATAAATTGAAGAAAATTGATTTAAGGATACAATTCTAAAAGCAATGTTCTGTATACTGCAAACTTCTTTAAATGTAACAGTTTATGTTGCTTGTAATAGGATAATTTTCTTCGAATAAATTTGCATATAGATATTTCGTAAAATAAGTATAGGAATACATTATAAACCAAATTATCTAAAGAAGAGGAACTTCCCTTTAGAATTAATAATAATGGAAAATGTACAAATATTTATACAAATTACAATTGCTATTTACACAAACCTACAGTTATTCATTTTTATTATATTATATATATTATACATATATATTAAATATTTGGTAATGCCCATATAATCATAAAATGATTAAATACATTTATAGGTTTTAAAGCATAAGCGAACATATATGCTAGTACTGGAAAAAGATCTTAATTACATGATATGTTAGTTCAACAAGGAAAATATTCATAGTTTATAAGTATAACTTCAATCTCACTGCCAATGATATTAAATCAAATTAAAAAAGAAATGTGTTATAGTTGTTTGACCTCATTTAAATTATATTGTCATCTTTATATGTGTATATATATGTTTGATATAACATTAATAATGTTGTATTATTGCACATGTATTGTAGCTATATAAATGTATTATATTTGCATGTACTTATCCATAGTCATTTTTTTTTCTCTTTTGAAGATAAAACATTGATTTCCTTAATACATTTTCTACACATAGAACTATATATGTATAATTTGATATACTTGTATTAAAGAGGAAATTTCCTCTACTTATATATAGTACCTTTATACATTTTTAATATATAAGATAAAAAAATAATTAATGTTTTATGCATATAGAATATTTGATATATTAATAAATAATCATGTTAATAATGTAAGAAAAATATAATTAAAAAACTGTCATTGAGGTATACAAATAATAAAACCATAACATTTATCGTGAAGTTCAATTTATCTACAAAAAAATGTTCTATTTCTTTTTACTTTTGTTTCATTACGTGTTAAAAACAACAGTATATATAATTATATATATGTATATATATATATTACTTTCATCAAAAAAATATAATTCTTTTACAATATTTTATTGATTTGATCTTGTTATTTATTTTTTCTTCTATTCCATTTATCTCAGTTTTTCTGTGTTAAGGTTGTTGAGTGGTACTGGTGGTGGTGCTTTGTCTACCTGCAAATAAATACAATAAATTAAATATTATGTAATGAAAAACTTTTATCATAAATTACTTGATATTTCCAAAGAGGAGTATTTAAATTTAAAATGTTTATTGATATAGTTGTTTATATTTAATGATTTTATATCCAAATCAACTAACAGTTAAAAATAATAATTAATAATTTGTGAATATTGAATTTTGAAATTTATTAATTTAAAGATAATATTTGCTACTATACAAATGTAACTTACCACCGTTTCCAAAATTTAACCGTCGACAACCAACTTTACCATCAGGATGGGAAGCAAAGTGAGATGGAACATTCATAGAAATTCCGGATGCCTATCAATAAAAGAAGTCTATGCTACACAACGCACTATTAAAATTAAAATACATTTTAGACTAACGATTATTTGATATAAATAATACGTATGATCTTACTTAAAAAACCGTTGATATCTATTTATATTACATAATCACATGATTTTAAGGTATACAAAATTATTAACGGAATGAATAACAAAAGGGTTATTTGCAATAGAAATTATAAAATTTAGATTTTTATTATGAAGTATTATAAAGTTATTGGTTAATATAGTTGGTAATCATTTGATAAATGTATCAGTAAAATATTGCACCAATGATAATGAAACGCCCTCAAGATTACAGATAAGCTGTTTCAGGAACGAAGCAAAACTATAAATGATATAAATTTATTATATTAATTACCTTCACAGAGGAACCTAAAAGCTAACCACAGTATATTTTACAATAAAAAACAATAGTAATGCAAATTTCAATTCATCAAAGAACATGATTTTATGCAAAAGTAATACATAATAATATCCACTGTATAGCATAAAACACTATATAATAATAAAAATCGTTCCGGTGAAATTTTTGATCGAGTGATGATATATAAAAGGGACGTAAACAATAGTAGAATAAAATACTTAAACAACTACATTTCCATATATTATTATCATATTTGTAATTTCTCAGGAATGAATATGATAATTATCAAAATTACAACAGCATATTCATATAAATTGCAGCGCCAATTTTAGTTTTTAGTTTTATAAATTTATATGCATACACGATGCAATAAAAATAAGTTTCTTTTGCTCTTATACAAATTGTTCTAGTTATCTAAGAGCGTTTCAGTTCTTCCCTCAGTACTACAGTCATTTATGATATTGAATGGTAATACAGTATGGAAATATTATTAAAGCCTTACCGCAATGAAAAGTAATATACAAAGAAATAAGTGCATTTTGAACAACTTCATCCTGAGATTTAAATTGGAAAAAAACTCTTGTAACCTGGATGTTTGCGTATTTATACTTGCACAATACAATTAAAGTATTTATCTTCCATCAGAGAAGTATATTTGTACGATTACATTTCCTGTAATCTTCTACAGTAATTGCGTGTTTTTATCTTTGTTTTGTGTGAATATTACTCTTGTACAGTGGTTAAAAAATACGTGTTATTTATTAGTTGGCGTAGAATTTAATTACAGTAAAATTGCATAATTTTAATCAGTTCAAAATCTTCAGAAAAGCACGATAAAAAAATATCAAACGAATGAAAAAATAATTACTAAAAATTCCATTCGTGTCAAATAATCTTCTTCTTACTACTCGATTTAATTTACGATTTGTTATATTTATTAATTACATTATTATGCGCAACTAAAAGGAGCCATCTATCATTTCTATTCTTAATTTAATGTAAAATGATTATAAATTGTACATATCATACACATTTTGTCATAAGTGACTTATATTTTTCAATATTTTATTTTTATGAATATACATAATTTACATAAAGACTCTGTATTCGTTTAATAAAAAATACGTAAATTATATAAAAAAATAAATAATGTAAATAAAACATAATATATTACTTTTATTACATAATAGTTTATCTTATATTTCATATAACTTGTAGTAATAAAAGTAATATGAAATACGTAAGACTAGTTATTCTATTAGGTAAAACTACAAATAATTTATTCGTAAAATAAAGAAATATATAAACAAAATATATTTTGTTTATACGATTTTTATAATCTAATTATTATAAATAAAGACATAAATTCACTGGAAATGTATTACTTGCAGTTACTCGTATCTATTCGTATAAAATATATCGATATTACAATCGAGATACCGCAACTAAAAGTCGGTAATCGATACGGAAACGAAGCTTTAGAATTTCTGGTAAGTTCTATGGAATTGATTAAACGAACTGCGAGACCAGACCAGTCAGTTTCTAGTTTCTAGAATCGTTTGCCTTACTTTAACGTGTTTTTACTATTACGTAAAGGACTATTTTATTGCAAAGATATTATTTAAAGATATAGAAGTGAGTATTCTTGTACATTTCATGTATATATGTACATACTTTCGTTCATACTCTGGTATAAATATGTATATTTGTGTACATTTTCTTCTATTTCTATAATAGTTAACTGCATTAAATTTGTCATTTTTATTAAGAACTGTGGCAATATTAATTTTCAACTTATTAGTATCACTTTTTTCTTATATTGAATTTTAAAAAGATTTTGTTTTATGTTATGCTTGTTTATTGTTTGTTATGTATATTCTGCGTTCTGTATCAATAATCAAAACTATTATTTTTCGTAATAATAAAATAGTAAGTAGAAATAAAACATTAAATAAGAAACATGATATTTATTATGCTTTCTTTAAATCTAGAATGGCTATAGACATATCCCCAAACAAGGATGGAGGTGTACAGAAAGAAATAATTAAGGAAGGTATAGGAGATGAAACTCCATCACCTGGAAGTAACGTAATAGTACATTATACTGGTACCTTAATGGATGGAACAAAGTTTGATTCAAGCAAGGATCGTAATGAACCATTTCAATTTGAACTTAAGAAAGGAAGTGTAATTAAAGCATGGGATATAGGGGTTGCTACTATGAAAAAGGGCGAAGTTGCACTATTGACTTGTGCTCCTGAATATGCATATGGGAAAAATGGCAGTCCACCTAAAATTCCTTCAAATGCAACACTTAAATTTGAAGTAAGTTATTAGGTTCAAATTTTTCACAGTTATATGAAAATATTAATTTTTAGTAATAATATATTTAAAACTAATTAATAAAAAATTTAATATTGTGAAATATTGAAAGATTGAAATGATTGATTGGAAAGGAGAAGATCTAAGTCCTGAAAAAAACGGTAGTATTGAAAGGTATCAAATTGTACAAGGAAAAGATTATATTACTCCACAAGAAGGAGCTTTAGTAAATGGTAAATATAATTGTGTATGATATTTTTACTTTTTGAATATAATCTTTGAATATACTCTACTTTGAACATAATCTATCTCAAACTTGTTCCTCTTTCAGTACATTTAACTGGAATGTATAATGGGAAAGTATTTGAAGATAGAGATGTACAATTCTCCCTCGGAGAAGGAGAAGATTGTGGTGTTATAGAGGGTGTAGAAAAGGCTTTGGAGAGCTTTAAAAGTGGAGAAAAATCAAAACTAAAAATTAAAAGCAAATATGCATATAAAAACATTGGAAAGCCTGAATTTGACATTCCACCAAATGCAACTGTAGAATATATAGTAGAATTAAAAAGCTTTGAAAAAGTAACTATTTCACTAAGATATATAAAATAATAAATTAATTGTATTATTTTTTAATTCACATATTCCATGCACATTCCAGGCTGTAGAAGCTTGGTCTTTAAAGAGTCATCAACAAATAGAACAAGCTAAAGTGTACAAAGAAAAGGGAACAAATTATTTTAAAATAAATAAATATAACTTAGCAATTAAGATGTATAAGAAAGTTACTTCATTTTTGAAATACGAAGATGGCTTTGAAGGAGATCTTAAAACGGAAAGAAATAATCTTATTTTATCGGCGCATTTAAATCTGGCTTTATCTTACTTAAAAATAGAGCAAAATGTTGAAGCAAAAAATGCATGTAATGAAGCTTTGAAATTAAGTCCACAAAATGAGAAAGCTTTATTCAGGAGAGGACAAGCATACCTCGCATTGGCATCACCTGAAATTGCGATTAAAGACTTCCAAGAAGTTTTGAAAATAGAACCAAAAAATACAGCAGCTATAAAACAAATTGGAGTTTGCAATAATCTTATCAAAAGACAATTAGCAAAAGAGAAAAAACTGTATGCAAACATGTTTGACAAATTTGCCCAAGAAGACAAACAGGTTTGTGAAAAACAACAATAATCTTATATAATATAAACTGGAAGTATTTAATTTTTGTTTTATTCTTATATGTATAAACTTAATGATTGATAGCATGTGTTTCATTCATATTATAATACATAATAAAAAAAATATGTAGAATACAATAAAGTTGATTAAATTTATGTTTGGTCAAATGCATATTCAAAATAAGTTTCTTTGCCATAAATTTCTACGTCGTGATACGTTTGACCATAAATTGTTAGTAATGTCACAGAAGGAAGAGGAGGAGCTGCGAGATCGACCAGATGTGATGTGTGGGACCTTGGGTGAATGGGGGCAGGAAGAACGACCTGGAGGTAGAGATGCAACTGCCTTTGAAAAGGAGAATCCTAATATACTTATGCTCAATGCTAATGGTACTGACGAATTTCAAAATATGTAAAATATTAATTATTTATCCGCCCCATTCCTTACACTGCCCCAGTTTTAACTACCACCAATATGAAATTCCGTTAACTATTGGTTTCTAATGTGTTCCAAGTAGTACTATTTCAGCAGTACCACATAAAAATGCATGTCATTTAGTTTACTATCTAGTTTATTAGTATTCTGTGACATATGATGCAGCCTAGTCTGGAAATCTCGTATTTTGCGTAATTGAATCAAAATTTTTAAGGAATAAAATTTTCTTACTACTCATCTTGTTCAGTTTTTTATATATATTCAATACATGAGACAAGAATTATCAAAATTTAATTCAACATAAATTCATTTTGTAATTTTACCAAATGTAATTTGTCTTTATTTACAAATTTATATTCAAAATTACAATGTTTACATTATTATTATTATATGTTTTTCATTCCATATAATTATAAATGCAGTGTGGTGAAACTAAATGATAATATATAATTCTTGAACAAGTTATACCCTTGAATTTTATTTGCCTTTATTAAATAATTTTATAAATTATTATTATTACATGCAATACTAAAAGAAGGTAAATGATTTTTTAACAACTTAAAAAATCTCAAAATGTTGTGTTTGAGCGGACCTAGGCATCATTTCCGTGCAGTTCTATCGAGGGTATAGAAATATTCAGTATCATTTTGGTCGCAAGAATCTCAACAATTCAACCAAAACAATGCTATAACAGTGAAATAAAAAATACAACAACTTTTATTTTTCTTATTTTGTTGATTTAATAATAATTGCGTCATCACCGGAACAAATTACAGTAAACAACAAGAATTGCTTTGAATCATCAATTTTATGGAGCAACAGTGGTAATATTTACGATTTACAACTTACGACGTACATTATTTCGTAATATAAATAGTTCCTGGTGTTATCTATAACCTGCACTGACAATGACACAATTATTAATAAATCGCCGAAACAAGAAAATAAAGTTTCTTATTCTTCATTTTATTGTTGTAAGATCGTCTTAATTGAATTGTTGAGATCCTTACGATCAAAATGATACCGAATATGGTACTGTCGAAAGGTGGACGATGCGGTCAAATACACAAGCGGTTGTGTCCGAGTCCATTCGAACACAACATTCTGATATTACATTGAAAACTAAAACTGATGCTACATGCATTGTTTAGAGTTTAGTTCGCCTTCTCATCATTATAACATAAACAACTTTCGTCGCTTGCCAACTAACGGAACTCGGTCGCAACGTATTCGAGGCCAAATAGATCCAGCCATCGCCATATGAGGGTTAAACTAATTTCTACTTTTTTAAAGTGGTTTGTCTAGATATGAGTTCCCTGAATTGTCTTGCTGTACCACATTTGCTTTCCTTATTCCTCATTTTTACATTTAATGTATTCACAACAGTGAGATCACATCCATAATCAGATAATAGCACTCAATTTGCAGAAAGTCATCAGTTAATAAATTTTAAGTTACAACAGAAGAATATATTTAATACGTTAAAAAGAAAAAATGTCAAACGAAATAGGGAAAAGGTCATGTTTATAAAAATATGAATAATTACATTAGAATTACATTTCAAGTAAGCACATCGAGCTAAATGAGAGAATACACAGAAGCGGTTAATTGCTTGCTTTGATTTCGAAGTTATGTCACTATTCATGAGCGCGTGGGTAAATAGAATCATCGGACGAAAACGCGAGACTCGCTTCTCCTTATCGTATAGAGAACAGCGATCGTCTTCTCCTAATTGTAACGTCAGATATTTCGAGATATTAATCCTTTGGCGATAACGTATGCATCCAAACCGCTCTGTGTTCTCGCCTATCATATAATTATGCTTCTAGCAACAGCTTACAGATGGCACACGACATATAATTATAATAGTAAGAGTACTTACATGTTGCACTGTTGCCATTTTGAATGTTCTCGCGAGCGCGGGTTCTTCCGAGTTAAACAAATAACTCTGTATCCTGTATCTAACTGTTTCCTGAAGAATTTTTATTAATTTGCTTAGCAACAGAAATGTTGATACAGTAATAAATTAGCTTATGACAAAAAACTGATAGTTTCAGTTAAAACGTAAATATTAAGGCTATAGTAAAATTATTCTTTTTACTTACTCTTACAATTGAAGTAAGTAAAAGATAAATAAATAAATATATTAAATAAAATTGTATAAAAATTGAAAACTTATAATATTAATAAAGAACTATGCAATAAAATTACCTAAAAGTAAATAAATATCATAAAGTATGTTGAATTATATACGTAAATTTTGTTTTTGCTATTGGTTATCTTATAAAGTTTAATCTGGTTTAATTAATACTGCAATATCTTGCAATCTTATTGGTAAGCCTTACTATTTGTACGTGTTAAACGAATGATATGTTCAATTACTAACACATAGTCAACGACTATTAAACACATTTAAGGAGATCAGCGATTAGCGCGAAAGTACAGTCACATTCACATACATATAATCATTAGCCCTCGACAGAATTGGATTGAAGTCGTGTGCTAAAAGTGACTGGGGAACTAATTGTTTTAAAAAATGCCTAATATTATAAACGATATCAAATTAGATTTTAAAGATGTTTTATTACGCCCAAAGAGGAGTACGTTAAAGAGCAGATCCGAAGTAAGTAATACTTATATAAATTTTATTAAGATTGGCAGACAAGGCTACATTTTTTCATTCTTTTCTTTTTTTAAGTTTTAATCAAGTTTCATATATAGTTAATAGAATGTAAAATTATAATAATGCAAACTTTTCGTAATTAATATGTAAAAAGGCACTTTTTTTTAAATATGTATAATAAAAGTGTTTTCCATGTTCATAAGAATATTATTGAAATTTCTACTTATTAAATTTTCATATTATTTCTGTTTATTAAAACTTACTATTAACAGATAATAAATTTGATATCATAATTATAAAAAATTTATATATTTGCAACTTAATACATAGTCAAGAACATGTGTATTTATATATCTCATTCTTTATGAGGATTTATTAATATTATTTCAAATTATTAATTTCTTATTCAATATTAATGAATGAAATATGTTACAATTCTAGGTTGATTTATTTACAGAAATTACATTTCGTAATTCGAAACAAACTTACAAGGGAATACCTATAATCGCTTCAAATATGGATACAGTAGGAACATTTGAAATGGCTAAAGCTTTATCAAAGGTATGTTCCAAATGTTTATTCTTTATTGTGCTGCAATAAAACTGACTCTTGTAGTAAAAATTGTTATTATGATTAATAAATGTATAATGTTATATTGTAGAATCACAGAATATGAACAAATTTGATGTCTTCATATTCCTTTTATTACATTTTTAGTACGGTCTATTTACTACCATTCATAAATATTATTCGGTGGCAGAATGGAAGGATTTTGCTTCTGAAAATGCAGAAAATCTTAAATATGTAGCTGCCAGCTCTGGCACAGGGAAAGAAGACTTTGAACGGTTGTCAAATGTCTTGACAGCTGTACCAGAATTATCTTTTATTTGTTTAGACGTAGCTAATGGTTATTCTCAACATTTTGTTGAATATGTTAGAAAAGTGAGGGCCGAGTTTCCTGATCACACAATAATTGTAAGTAACTATATTATAATTTTTAAAGAAAAAACAACAAGAATTAAATTTTTTACCACTAATTTAGATCTTGTATTTGAAAGTAAAAATTTACTGCTGCTATTGTAGGCAGGAAATGTAGTTACTGGTGAGATGGTAGAAGAATTAATATTATCTGGAGCTGATATAGTAAAAGTTGGAATTGGCCCTGGATCTGTGTGTACTACACGAATGAAAACTGGTGTAGGATATCCACAGCTAAGTGCTGTAATTGAATGTGCAGATGCGGCTCATGGTTTAAAAGGACATATTATTTCTGTAAATAACAGTATACTGTGTTTGTATATGTAATAATCTTTGCATGAATATAATTTTATGTGAATTATTAACAAATGTATTTTGTTTTAGGATGGTGGTTGTACTTGTCCAGGTGATTTAGCAAAAGCTTTTGGTGCTGGAGCAGATTTTGTAATGGCAGGTGGTATGTTTGCAGGACATGATGAATGCGGAGGTGATTGTATAGAAAAAAATGGCAAAAAATATAAACTTTTTTATGGTATGGCTTCAAGCACAGCAATGAAGAAGCATGCTGGTGTTGCTGAATATAGGTTGGTATATGGATAGAATTATAATTTTAAAGTAAATTATATTCTTAATTTTATTCTTTAAACCTTTTTAGATCATCAGAAGGTAAAACTGTAGAAGTGCCTTATAAAGGACCAGTGGAAAATACTATATTAGATATATTAGGAGGTTTGCGTTCTGCATGCACATATACGGGAGCTGAACGGTTACGTGAACTTCCACGTCGTGCTACATTTATACGCTGTACGCAACAATTAAATCCAATGTATGGTCCACCACCAGAAATCTGAAGCTATTCTAATTATTTAATCTATTGTAGTACACATTTAGGGAAATTATTATTACAATGGATCAATTAACAAATGCTGTTATTTGCTGGCAAATAATGTTTATGTAAAAATTTAAAAGCTTCAACTAATGTAAGTGTACATACGTTTTGACGACAATTTTAAATTACACTGGATTCAGTGAATTCAAAAGAAATAACGCTTAAGAGCACAAATATGTGAACTTTATTTTTATATTTATATTCTTTTTATGAGTATTTCAAGCTTAATTGTATATAGACATATACATATATATTATTACGTATATTTAATAGTAATACACATACAAGTAGAATCTGCCAATATTGGAGTGAAATATATCTAAATTTATTTTGTAAAATGATTCTATAAAGCTAGAAGGATTGTATGTTTAAAGCATATATACATATAACTTTCACATTTACATTACATTTTACATAACTTGATTACATATATGTACATATGCAGAAAGTAAATTTACATATACATGCATGTGTGGAATACGAATTTTAAGTATATGTATAGTAATATTATGCCAAATATGTTAGTAAAAATATTAAAAGCTGGAATTCTGAAATATTTAATTGGTGATTATTTTATGAATAATAAATAATTATGTCTTGAGAATCATGTTTTATTAAGATATTTTTTATAGTATTTTACAAATTAGTAGTTCTACAAACCTTACAAACCTTCCCTTTAAAAATTATTGAAGCTAACATTTTATATTATACGCTTCAAATATCCATTACTTGAATTTCTCGACTAGAGTGTATGAAACGTACCATCTTTGTTCCTGAAACATTTTCATTATTTGTATCTACCACTATAATTACAAAAATATAATAAATATAATCATTAAAAAAATTGTGTATAATATTTCACGTTAACAATTATATTCAAATATCATTAATACACAAATTACTCTATCTTTTAAATAATAAAAGATTTAAGTACTATTTAGTTTTATTTACTTTAAATAAATTGTAACTGATATATAAAATATATTACTAAAACAAATATAAATATACATTTTTTAAACTTTTTGCTGTTACATAAAATAGAAACAATTCTTAAATTGTTAAGTTTTCATTAAATTTAATTTAAATATCTAATATAATGTTTGTACATTTCTTGCGTGTATTAATTGTACTTAAACATATATTAGAGAACAAGACACACATCAAAATTTTAAGTTGTAACAGAAAAAGGGAATACATGGTATTAAAAATCATACCAAATCACTGCCGGTTTAATTCATAACTGTAACAAAAAGGATAAATCAAAATTTGAATTTTCATATTATACAACTATAAAAAATATAAGGCGAAATTCATTTTGTACTTCAGTCATTATTAGATCTACATTACCTAGATGTAGAGATTGTGATTTAATAAGACTACATTTATACAAAGTTTTCTTTCAATCATGCTATTTTCGGCTATGTTTAAATATATTTGTACATATAGATATTCAACCATACAAATAAACTATATTTAAGTATAATATAATATTAACAACAAATACAGGTATATAAAACAAATAAAGTTCTGATCCTGAAAAATTAAATATGTTTGATACGTACAAGAAAGTAATGTATTTATAAAATACATAAAAATATCTTACGAGTAAAAAAAATAATTTTATTATGCATATGTGTATCAATACATATATAATAATAATTGTCATTTACTTTTTAATAAAATTGAATACTTTTTTTTTCATTGCAAGCGTAAATCATAACATTAAAAAAATGTAAATAACAAGTTCTGTTTGAAATTGTATCTAGTACACATCCAATACCACATGTCAAAATTTTTATGCAATTCATAAGTAAAAAATGAAACAATAAGTATACAAACAACATCCTTACATTACCTATTTGAAATTCAGTTATACAATTAGTTCGTTTTAATAAGTAAAATATCATATGTGAAGAAACAATAAATATATAACTAAAAAAAAAAAAAAAATGCCAGTCATGTTTACAAGTATGCTTAACATAATATACGTAGAAATATGTAGAAAAAATATCTGAATATTGTAGATGACAAAAATTTTTAAATTCAATTTTGATAAAATTTAGAAACTTAGTTTTACATATGACTAGTAGAATTGTCTACTACAATTAATATATTTGTGAAAATTAGTAAATAATATATAAGACATATTCTATAAGTTATATATAACAAATAAGATGTATGATTTGATATGCCATCCATTATTCTCTGGTTTAGCAGGTCCTGATTCCTTTGAATATAAACACACAGAATGCTGAATGAAAGTCTTAAAATAGTAGATCCCCCTGATGAAATTTATCGTAGAACAGGTAAACATCCCTACAATTGGCTGCTCCAAAAATCTAAAATAGTAGTGGTATATGACAAGAAAAAGCAAAGAAACCAAGGTAAAATTGTATTTAGTATTGTTATAATAGCATATATGTGTACGTAGACCATCATATGTGTATCATATGCATACATAATAGATAAAACAGTTCATAAACAATAGAAACGAATTTTAGCTGTCTTTATAGCCAGCTTTATACTTATAACGTTTTCCTAATTCGCTAAGGATAAATGTTTCATGAATGAACCAGTGAAACATAAATAATGATATATCGAAATAAGTATCTAAATGTATTTCTTATCAATACATTGGTAAGGATAATTTTTAGTATCTTTAATGATAAATGGGAAGCATAATATGGATATTTTGTTGCAGATTCCTCGTTCCTGTTTCTCACCTGCTGCTTCACCTGCCAGTTTCAATTTATGTTACAATCAGATGTTATGGAACAAAAATACATACAATATTATAAGTAAAACACAAGTAGACATCATGTTAATATCATATAATGTTAAATTCTGGCATTTCTCTCGTTACTTAAAATTAAAACCATGAGTATCCTACAATATGTATATATCTCTATGTATATAAAAGAACACAAAATATTATGGTATAAACAAAACATAGTTGGTTCTAGTGGCATCTTTTAAAGTTTATGGATTTTGCGAAGCGATCAACTATCGTAATTTATTGTAAACAGTATATGAAGTTACAGCAGGCATTAACCGCATCCTGATGGGAAACTATCTGAAAACTATCTGAAATAAACAAACAATAATAAAACACATGAAGCATATATAAATGTAAATGTACTTTCAAAGGTGTAATATATATCATATTAATATTTAAATAAAACATTAAAATATCATAGAGATTTGTCATTTTTACAAACATTTATCTCCCTGAAAGTATCAACAGTTATCAGTGTGGGTATGATATTTCCTTCTTCTTACACCATTGATTTTCATAATAAGCAATAAATATATCAAGCCAATATAAATGTAAGTGATTGAACATAATAACATATGATTAATATATGCACAAACAATCATATTGTATCAAATTATTTTGTGTGTATTATATTAGAAAACAATTTTTCCTAAGTAGAGAAGAGGATATTTTGTTTAATCGTAATTTGTTTTGTACTGAAACATGTAAACATATATATAAATATACATAATACATACAATATTCATGAAATATGAATTATTGTACTTATTTTCTTTAGAGTCTATACTATAGAAATCATGTATAAATTTGTAAACAACTTTTTCAATGAATGCTTTCCATTTGTCAGAATTAATTAAAAGATAAATCAATTCCTTTTTTTCCCTCTCTCTTTATGTCAATTACTAATTTCGTAATTCACCAAATTAGAGTTTTTACTATAATAAGTTTATATCTCTGAATTTCATGAATATTTTTCTAGGTTCATGAGTAATTTAGGAATAAATTATAGTATAGCTATAGTATACTTTATATACTTTACATACTTTAGTATACTTTATATAATTATATAACTTCAAATATTTCACAATATTTAAAAACTGCATGATTTTATTGCACTCGATTTTACATTGACTTAATATAAATGAATATTTAGAAAAATTGTATGATATAAAGAAAGGAAAAAGATATGAAAAGAAAGAGAAGAATTAAATCATTAGTTTCTCAAAATTCTTGGATCTTCCATTGTAAAGTATTTAAAAGATAAAATAAAATTGAAGGTAGGAAAATTGTACCAAGAAATCTCCTTGACATATTATTAGACTAAAACTTTTATCTCATACAATTTTCTAATAATTCATGCATGTTTATTTATGGGGTACATAAATAATAAATACTTACAGCTAATATTTTTCCTGATGGAAGTTTAACTTTCTGTATTTGTTTGTGAGTAAGGATAGTTTTGATAGCCCGTTGGAAAAGACGGATTCTGTTGACTGGTTTGTGGTTGTGTGGTAGCTCCAGCTCCTGCTGCATAATAGCCCGTTGGAGTTGAACTAGTGTTTATTGTTGGATAACTACCGTAAGCTTGTGGAAATGCATTAGGAGTCCCACTCGCTGGACCAGATTGACCTTGCATACTTTGTTGCATATTTTGAGCCATTTGATTGTTTTGCATTCCCAACTAATAAAAATATAAAATTTACTATTTTTTATAAATTACAATCCATTGTGCTATAGTTTTTCATATTTGTGATAATTAACACACCTTCCCTGCTTTCATTTGAGCTTCTATAGCTTCTGCTTCTTTTATTTTACCAATACTTCTATAATACTCTGCCCATTGTGCACTATAATCAGCCTGACCTCCATTCTGTGTAGCTCCAGTTTGTTGTTGTTGCTGTTGTTGTTGTGTTTGTGGTTGCTGTTGTTGTGCTGGACCAGCAGTATTAGCTGTTGATGTATTAGTT
This sequence comes from Bombus sylvestris, assembly GCA_911622165.2. NCBI lineage: Eukaryota > Metazoa > Arthropoda > Insecta > Hymenoptera > Apidae > Bombus > Bombus sylvestris. The sequence continues at coordinate 12,765,283 of OU443145.1, forward strand.
TGGTTTTGTGTATTTCCTAAATGTAAAAATAAACTTTTTTTAATGTTCATATTTTGTACCAACCTGCCTGACTTTTGCATTTTTATAATATTTTACCTGACTGTTGATTATGATCTTGTTTTCCTTGTTTTGCTTGTTGTTCAATCATATCTGCTTCTCTATGCATACCTAATGATCGATAATATTCTGCCCATTGTGCACTATAATCTGGTTGTCCTGTTTGTGGATTTACTTGAACAGGAGCTTGACTTGCTGTACCTTAATCAATGTATAATGTATAACAGAATATATGCGTTGAGTACTTACGCCTTTTTACAATGTAAATGTAAATATACTTACTTGTATCAGTAGTTTGAGGTTGGTTTGGCCAGGCTTGGTAAGCTGTTCCAGCATTCCAAGTTGGATTATATCCAATTGCTCCTTGTGTACCAGTAAATGACGTATTAGCTGGAGCCTTTGATTTAATTTATATCAATGAGTTATTAAGTAAGTTAATAATATTTTTCTCACACATACTTAGAGATTGTATTATCAAATATTTACCATGCCTAACTTTTCACTAAATATTCTTTTTGCATGCTCCACTTGTTCAGGGTTTCCACGAATTATAAAAATTTTTTCATTTTCATTACTTTGATTTCTTCTATCTAGTTCACAATGTGCTCCAGTCTGCTGATTTATTTGTTTAATGGTTTCACCACCTAAAGTAATTAAATACTCACAATATTTCTAACATAGAGAATACTTAACTTATATATTTATAAAAATCAATATAATTTTACCTTTTCCTATAATAATACCACATTTCGAAGATGGAACAGTGAACATTGTTTCTATTTTATCTTGCATAGGTCCTCCTTGACGCCGATCCCATCCGCCATATTCATTTGGATTACGATTATTGCCAAATCCATTGCCTCGTGGGCCACTTCTTGCTCCTATATTACTTCTACCATCATCTCTTCTCTAAAAGATAAGTACAAAGATTGAGATGAAGGTAATATTATTCTTATGAAATGTAAAGAAGATGTGATAACGCAATATAGAAAAGACATAATAATTACCATTACACTATCAATAAGTTCCTGAATGCGTTGACGCACTTGTTCTACAGCTTGATGTTTGCCAGACACTATGCATTTTCTGTCCCCAGGGCCGTCCTCCCGTCCCTGTTGAAATTGAACTCTTGCACCAGTCTCTGCCTGTATTTTTTTAATCATATCTCCTCCTTTACCAATAACAACACCTACTGCTGCTCTTGGAACAAGTACCTAATAATTAAATACAATATTTGTTTATACAAATACGATCATAACTACAGAATAGTTTTTAAATATTATAGATAGGAATTATTGATATTTATAAAAAAATATATCGTACTTCCACTCCATCAGTGGTTCCAGAACCATGATTAAAACTACTATCATTTGAATAATTTCCACTCCTATCATTTCCTCTTGCACCTCTATGAAACATTTGCATTTCTTTTTCAGCTATTAATTCATATACTAGTTGTTTAGCATATTCTACCTTTTGTGGATCACCAGTTATCCTATATAAAAAAAAAGAGCTATAACTTTACTATCTCTTAAAGCAGTTTACATTTCAAAAATGATCCTTCTTTACACAAAAAGGGAACAAAAAATAAAGAATTAAATTCTAATTATTATTACCTTAAAGGTTTTTCTTGTTCTTGAGAAGGGCCTTCTTGAATAACAACCATCTTAGCTCCAGATTTTTCTTGAAGTTGTTTTATCGTTTCTCCGCCTTTTCCAATAATTAAACCAACTTTTGGCCCAGGAATCATTATTTCAACAAATCCTGAATGACTCATTATTCCACCACTGCTTCCACCCATATCACCAATTCCTTCAGTTCTACTTCTTTGATTTACGATTGATAATACCAATTCTTTCGCTCGACTGAAACACACACAATTTAAATGTGCAATGTAATTGTGAATAATGCTATGTTAAAATTATAATATAATCTATTAATGTACAGTAATATAATTTGTTTGCAACACATGATGTGATGTCTACTGTGTGCCAAGGTATTATAAGTCATGAATGTAGCATTAACATTTTGTTGGACAAAGAGTTATTTCTTAAGTGTATAATAAAATTAAATTTCATGTTAAAATGTCGTAGGCTTAATTATAAGCAGATTTAAAGAAATAAAAATTCAATTTCTCTTCTTGTTGCGAATAACACGTCCCCATGCATATCCTATCCTCCTTCCTTCCTTCTTTCTCTCCATATCCTATTGAAAGCAAAAAACTATTAGTAAGTACAAAATTATTAAATTAAAAGCCACAACTTATTGATAAATTCTCAATGAGAAAATATTCTGAAGCATATGTAAAGTCAAGTATGAGCCCGCTATTCACATCCAGGAGCTAAGTAAAGACTCTGTAAAACATTTGATAATTTCAATATGCGAAAGCATGTAACCTACATTTAAGAAATGCATGTTAACATGAAGTGATAGCATATGGAGTATACTAAACACACGCAAACTATATTTCACCAGTACTATCTGTGCTTGCAGCACATTTTCTAATGAGTACAGTCAGTGTATATAAAGCATTATAATTATATATTACAACATCACAATGTAGATTTTTAAACCATTTTGTCAAATAGTTGATACTTTCAGGTGTTTCTAGGAGATTTTACAGTGGAACTAGGTGGATAATTTGTTATTTAAATTAATAATAATCTAATAATTTCGTATCAAATATAAGGAGGATAGCAGGTTTGTTTTCCTGTATATGTGTTTATAAAATGTACACACATATATGTAAATACATATTTATATATATGCACATATAATTCTTTCTTCCTTTCTTTCTATGTATATATATATATATATATATATATATATATAACTGTATGTATATATACATAAGCATATGTACAGATGTAAAATATATATTTTGCATTATGAGTGTGATCAATAAGTGCCACTTGACATAACACCACGAAGTAATCCTTTGTTCTAGGCAAAACTTTATAAAGTGGAAATTGCATTGCATACAAAATAGTTGAAATTAACGAAATAAGAAGGGAAAAACAAGTTACTTGACAGCTTCTCGTGAGCCAGTTAATGTGCAAAGACGTTCAGGTAGCCCACCACTTTCTGGTGCCATTTGTATTTTACATCCTGTTTCACTCTGCAATCTTGTTATTTGTTCTCCACCTCTGCCAATTACTGTAAAGATATTATTATTAATTATAATAATCCATTCAAACTTATTATGCTAATTTAATTGCTAGTTTGAATTTATATAAACTACATTAAATCTGTTGTCATTAATGTTGGTAAATTCTTTTATGGTAGTTACAAGATTTATAAAAGAGTATTGAAATATAACATAATGCTAATTGCAAATCAAAAAATAGTACTTTTTGATTTAAATTTAATGAATAGATATCGAGAATATCTAAAACATATAAGCATATTTTTATGTGTATCAATTGATTTTTCAAGAAAGAAGAAATATATAGGATAATATACTGAAGTAAGTAGTCAAATTTTATAATCACATTCTGTTCTTTCTTATTTTGAAAAAGGATTACATAAAGATAGGTCTAGGAGATTTTCTGAGTTATAAACACTCTTCATTTATGCTTGCAATGCCTGTAATTTTATAAAATGCTAATAATTAATAAAATAATGCTAAGAAGTGTTTAATATCTCAGAAACAAAAGTTGCTGGACTTATGTTTGTATGACCTATCTTCATTCTTAAGAAAAGTAAAATACAATATCAAAATTTGATCATCTATTTTGTCATCCTGTATACAAATAAATGTTTACTTACTCAGTCCAACCATGTTATCTGGAACTCTGATATCTTCATTACAAATACCTCCTACATTTCCAATTGGTCCTCCTGAAGATCCAGCTTGTCCTGTTCGTCCTGTTGGATTAATTGATTCTCCTAATGCATTACTTCCTGCTGAACCTCGAAGTCCCATTAATGGGTCTGATACCAGTGATGCCATTTTTTTTGCTTCAGGTTCTAAAGTCATGAATCCATGTTAAAAATATAGTTTATTTTCATTCTCTATTGATATCTTATAGTAAAATTCTTGTTATACTTAAAGAAATTCAAAATATGTATTGTATCAGCATTATTTTTATATATATACATCTTATTTTTAAATTCAATTCTTAGTATGCTTAATTTTATAATAAATTTTTATTGCATATATGTATAATATTACCTGATCCATCTTCAAGGGGTCGTTTCAACTTTGTATCTTGATTATTTTGAGCACCAGCTGGATTAATCTTCGCAGCTATCTAAAACATATAATCACAAAAAGTTTAAATTATTCATAGCTTCTTGAAACCAAATATATTTAACTAATATAAATAAATTAAAAGACAATGCTAATAATTATAGGATAACTTAACGATCAAAACGTTTTTTACTATATTTATTAAAAATATATAATTCATACATATATGAATTATGTGCATATAAATGACACAGATTAAATGAAACAAATAAGCACTATAAATTAAAATTTATTAACACTATGAATATCGTGTAAACATTCCGAACTCTTTTTTTTATAATTTCCAAATAAGTCAATAAACATTCAAATAGAACACCATTAACCGAAACAAATGCGATTACTCATACAGATATGAGATTTTTGTTTGTTGATGATAAAAGTCGACGTATGGTTCTAACAAAGGTGTGAAGTGTTATATGGCCTACTTACGGAAATATGATTTAACCATAACCTAAACCGTATTAACTTAACGTATTTACTTACTTGTTTTGCACGTTGCAAAGCTGCCGCAAATGCTGAGCTTTGACTAAAATTCTGAGGCGGAGCAACCGCTGAATAGTCACTCATGATGGAACATGAAGCAGCGATACAAATAAAACTACTCTAATATTTCTTTCAGGAAATTGCTATTAATGATTAATTCTGTTTGATTAACTCTAATATGTGAGGTTTAAAAAGTATTTTACACGAAATAGAAATATTTTAACAAATTGCTTTGAAAATACACAATACTATAAAGCAAAAGTTTATGACTAAAAGAACAGTGCTTTCACAGAAAGAGCAGTACAGCGCAAGCGTCGGTCATAGAATACAATATTTTAAAGACCGGTAATTATTTTAGAAAGACATATCAGTGAAGACAGTGCTTGAAATAGAAGTGTATACAGCATGTCTGGATAACTGGAAGAAAAAAGTTGACAAATAAAGTTCTCTTCCATAACATTTAAATTTTATTTGTTAACACATATTTAAAATACATAAATAAATAATATATATATTTTGTAGAATTACACACACACACACACACACAAAATCATCAAAGATGAATTAGTACTATTTAAGTATTATCAATGTAAAAATATTTATTTAAATTAAGGAAGTTGGCAAAATGAAGTTTGGATAAATGTTTCTCTTTTTAAATATTTACGTACTATGTATACATAACATGTATATACCTCTTCATCGGGTGCATACATACGTTCATGTTATATATATGTATATATTATATATATTATATATATTATATATAATGTATATGTTATATATATTAAATAATACATTTTTATCGAATATTGTATCATCTATTTATAAAATAATAATATATATAGGTACTGTTTATGAAAAATGTGGTATATTTGTACGAAACCAATATATGTGAAACATAAAATTTATAATGTATTTATTATTGTTAAATAAAATTACTTTTCTAAGATGATCGAAATATTTTTCGGAAATAATGACATGTTATGGTTATTGCAATTGTAATATTTACACGAATAATTATTTTTATTTGAAACTGGAAATATATGATAAGGATTTGCATTATCATGTACGTATATGTTTACACATACGCGTAGTTTCGCCTTTGTGTAAAGTTATGTTTAATCATAAGATAAAGATATGGCTAGTCGCTTACCCAATAATTATTTTGAATTATAGTTGATGCAGACTTTAAGTGTTTCTTGTTTAAAATTTCGTATATTTTATTAAATTTATATGACAATGGAAGTTTTACGTTTAGAACCTTGTATTCAATTACAATTATCAAGGGAAGAATTAGAAAATGTTGTAGATAAGGCTAAGGATTGGGCCCTTATGCATGGTATTAATTTATAGATATATCAAACTAATGAAAAAACTGGCTCATTGTTTCTTATTCTTCAAAATATATAATAATGATTTTATTGAAATCAAACAATTCAAATTTAACTTATTTTTATTCAGGTATTAGTATGCGATCAAAAGTATCCTTTAATAAAAATCAGGTACAAGTTTTACCATTTACTTTATTACCATCAAGTTTTCCTAGGAAAAATTTTGAGAAAGCTAAAGGTATACAAGTATTATTGAATGAACTGATACATAAGGTTGCACATGATAATAATTTTCTAATAAAAAGTTTAAAAAGGTATATAAAAATAATAAGATGTTTGTATTTGTATTTATATGTGTTATAGATAACTATTTTATATCTTTTAGTACAATTGATGCAGATCCATTTACAGCAAAATTATTTAACATATATGAAACTATATATAAGGAAGGATTTAGTCAAGTAAAATACCAACATAATATAAATTTATTTTAAATAATGTATGATGAGCAAGTCTCTAAGCAATTTTTCTCTTATAGACTTTCAGTCTTGGTCTACTTCGATCAGATTACATGTTACATGAGAATCAGATTAAACAAGTTGAATTAAATACTATCGCAAGTAGTTTTGGAGGAATAGTTACAGTTACTACTAAGTATCATAAGTAAGTTTTTGTTACGAAGTACGCAATATATTTTGTATGTTTAATTCTAATATAATGCATTTTTAGATATATCTTATCAGAAGTTGGGCACGCGGATAAAATAAAAAATGTAGCTGTCTTTAATTATTCCATATTTATAAAACTTAATAAATAAGTTTTTTTGATCCTTATTAAACTTTTGACCATGTTTAGATTCCAGAAAATAATCCAATTAATGGACTCTGTAAAGGGCTAATATATGCATGGAAATTATATGATAATGAAAAGTAAGTAATACAAATATGGTAGCTAATTGTTAAATAATTAACATATTTTATTATAGGGCTGTAATATTATTTGTTGTTGAAAGTATTACTTATAATGTATGTGATCAGAGATTTCATGAATTTGAAATTTCTAAAATTAATCCTGATATTAAAATAATCAGAAGAAGTTTAAGAGATTTAGTGTCTGAAGCGAAGTTGGGACCAAATAAGCAATTAATAGTGTATGTAATTATATAAAATATTTGAGAAGTTGTTTAGATATTATTAAATTTAATGTCTATATCTAAATAAGAAATTATCAAATAATATTTTTTTATTTTTAGTGGAGATTTAGAAGTTTCTGTAGTTTATTTTCGTTCTGGTTATGAAGTTGAAGCTTACCCCACTGAACGAGAATGGGAAATTAGATTATTAATCGAACGTTCAAAGGCAATAAAATGTCCATCAATACAATATCATCTAGCTGGTACTAAAAAGGTATAAAAAATACTCATTTTTGTTCTGAACAGTGTAAAGAATAAATAACTTTTATTAGGTACAACAATCTTTAGCTTATCCTAATATGCTTAACGTACTTTTAAAAGATGATAATACAATAAAACAAATACAAGAGGTATTTGCTGGACTTTATTCTTTAGAATTTGTAAGTATTAGAAAACATTAATTGTAATTGTAATTTATACATATGATCATTTTAATATTACATTTTGAAGTTATTTTTATACTGATGTGCATTGTAAACAGAATAACGAAGCAGAAATAATAATTAATAATGCTATGTCAGATCCTAAAAAGTATGTTTTAAAACCACAAAGGGAAGGAGGTGGAAACAATGTTTATAATGAAGATATAAAGACTCATTTAGAATCCATGAGAAATTCAGAAGAAAGAAAAGCTTGGATATTAATGGATCGTTTTTATCCTCCTGTGCAAAAGAATTATATTGTACGTGCTCATAATGAACCATTTGAAGATAATCATTTGGATTTCTCTGATGTTGTATCAGAACTTGGTGTTTATGGTGTCATTATAGGGTGTGTAATAAAATATATTTCTTTCATAATTATTCTTGAAATTATATCGAGTGACTGAGTTCTCATTTTACAGAAATAATAATGATATTATATATAATGAAGAGGTAGGACATATTCTAAGAACAAAACCATCAAATGAAAATGAAGGAGGAATAGCAGCTGGAATTGGAGCTATTGATAGTCCTTATTTAATTAGTTAATACAAAAGATATTCGTATAGTTGCGAATTACCAGATATAGTTCAAAAGTATGAGAAATTTATATTATAGAATTATATCTTTATATATAATAATGTTAATAAAGAATGTTAAATGATAATTATTATAATTAAATATTATTGATTATTCTGTTTTTATTAATTGTATGTAAAAGGATATATACATGAAGGTTTTACATATTATTAAATATTTATAAAGTAGGTAAATAATTATGTACATAGTTAAATTTGAGTTTCATTTTAATTTAGCAAAAGTTAATATATATTATACTATATTAAGCGAATATCCTGTCCATTAGTAGATTCTTTAGATTCGTCATCTGATTGATCGAAATTGAGAAGTTTCACCATTTGTTTTTCGCCCTTCTCTGGTATATTCTCATTGTGATCCTAAATATAAAAAAAAACATATATATTTTCTACAACTGAATATGATGTAAGTAATTTACCTTTTGTATATCTATAATCGGATTAACGTATTCATGTTCTCCAGGTGGTAAACCAGAAATATAATTGAGCGAAGGTGTGATCTCATTTCGTTGCTGGTATGATGGATTTTGGAAATGGATACTGCAAGTTGGATAAGAAGCTAATATTTCTGACTAAAAGAGAATTATCGATTAATTTACCTGAGATTATTTTTCTTTGAAAAGTGTGGTTTAATTTTCTGGTAATAAAAGTAGGCTGACGCAACTACGATACATGCTAGTATTGAAATTATTACACCAATTAGGGTCCCGTTTTGATAACGAATACTTTCGTTTCTGCGGCCAGCTATTCTCGTATCAAATTTAATTTTTATATTTGTGTTTTCCATGCAAGTACTTCTGGAATCTTTCAGATATCCATTGTGACAAATACATGCGGGTCCGTTGTTTCCCGAGACACACATGTAACTGCATTTATGTCTTTCGCAAGTGTTTTTTCCTAATACAGAAATGTGAGTTTTGAACGTATTTCTCGTTAGAAAATAACATAAAATTTTGTTAATCAATTAATTATTTAACTCACCAATAGGTTGCCTTATTGGGTGCGAAATAATAAAGTACTTGTCGATATTTGAAATACCAATGGTAATCGTTACACACGATTTGTCACCGTATAATTTGCACTTTTTTACTTTACCAGTTGTACTCATCAACCAATATAAAGAATCCTCGTATATGCTAATGCTCAAAGCCTGATGAACCTATGATATTAAGTAATATGAATATATCTCGAACAATATCTTCCTTGCATAAATTATAATCTAGTAGAACTTACATCTGTGTTTAAAACTATAATACGATTAGAACCATCTAAATTCGAGGACTCAATATTTTTATGAAACGTATCTGACCAATACAATCTGGATCGCGTATAATCAATAGTTAACGCAAAGACAATACCAAGATCTCGATGTACAATCGCTGTTATATTAGTACCCATTGTGTTGGATCGATATATTCCTGTCATAGGTCTATCGTAAGATGTCCAAGAAGTTTGGCTCCAAAACAACCACCTAAATTGAATAATAATATATATAATATTATGTATAATATTGTATATATATAACAATAATATATATATTATATACATAATACTTGAATAATAATAAAAAATAAATGTTCACATATAAAAACTATTACAAGATAGTATACTTTACCATATGATCAGCACTAAAATATTACAAATCATACGACTAAATGTTTCAAAGAATTTAGCACCGTGATTCGTGTCTCAAATTGCTCTAAACCTTTTGCGATAAATGATTTACGATCGTATTCTTGAAATCCTTCAATTTTGCAGATAATATATATATTATATGAAAGTCTTTAGAGAATTTCCCAACACTGTCTTTGTAAACTAAATCGATCCTTGTAAACTAGTGTTTATAAACCTTCATAAATTAAAGCGATCTCCATAAATCTTTAGTCGTTATAAATCCTTGTGAGTTAAACCGATTATAAATGCCCGAGATTTGCGATAATGAGCTTGGGTTCAAGGCGACAACTAGTCGCCGAACATAGCCGCGGTCACGGGATGGACGTTTTGCCTAACAGAAGTACAGAATTACATGGTACAGAATTACATGGCTCTCCTTAAGAAGAGATAGCGATACCGATACCCAACAGTAAACATTCCAACGGTCCCTGCCCCGTGGCTTGCCACACGCAGACTCTATTCTTCGGGCAAGATGATTGTCAGATGTCGATGAATTATTCACAGTATATGTTCGGCTAGCCTGGGGGTCCTGCCATAGATCTTAGGATTTAGTTAACTATGGTCCTCCAAATTTACAAACAATCTTTGTCCTAACAGTCCGTAGATCAATCATCTACTAGGGGAAGATACGGAAGATCTGTTTTCCTCACGTACGACGCTTCCCGCTAGCAACTTTCTCTCAAGGGCGACTAGCATACTTTTTTAACCACCGACATAGAAATTAACCAACTAACAGCAACGTCCATTTCCCTCACTTTCCGAACGAGGGTTGTCCTCGACGAATCCGATGATCTCGTGCTCTGAGACACATCCCATCATAGGTTTCCTCTGCAGCATCACGGTGATGGAGAGACACATTCTCGTGTGATCTCGTCCGCGAGTAAAACGTCTTTACGATCAGTGGATATTTCACGTTTTAGCAAAGAATCCGACTTCGACTTTGGAAGAAAGTATATTCGTTGTCCCGTTGACCGCGAATTCGTTATTGAGCCTAGGATCATTGCCATTAGTATCTCGAGTATCTAGTTATCATGGTTACTTGTCAAATTCTGTAATGATCATATTTGTGCTAGTAGATATCTTCTCTATTACGTAAGAACGATGGCTAGTTCCAGAGAATATTCACTGCACGCCCCTAGCTCTAATCATAATGCTAACCCGACATATATAATTTTCCAAATTTTATTTTATACATAATATATTGTAATATAATTATATTATATAATAATAAAATTTGGAAAATAAAATAAATATTTATTTAGAATGGAATGAAATCATTTTTAAATGTTAGGCGCCAAAGAGGTATAAATTTCTTAATTAAAACATACCCTTCTTTTGGTTCGACGGCAATAGAGACTGCTCGGTTTTTTAGTGGGATTGGTACTACTTTAGCACACTTTTGCTGTTCTATATTGCATACCTGTAAATTAAAATTTAAAAGATTTTCATAGCTAAATATAGATACCGAATGAACACGAATAATGAATATTCGATACCTGAATACTGCTAAAATAATCATTATCATTGAAGTATACGTTGCCGGTAATCCAATCAACAGCTAGAGCTCCCGGTCTGCCAAGGCCGGTAACAGTCTTTCGTTCCTTGGTCTTCATGTTTATTTTACTTACCATACCCAAGATATCTATGGGAGATATTGTATCAAGAGTTTAACAAAATGAAGAAATAGAATTATATTAGGAATTCAGTAAAATGTTTGAATCAAAGCAATAATATGTATGTTGTATATAAAATGCATATGCATGATTTAGTCCGTAAGTGAGCTATAAAAAATTTTTTTTGCTAAATCGTTAAGGATAGAATGTGTTTTAGAAAAAAATATTTTATGCATTAAGACAAGTAAATTTTGTTTGATATTACCATTGCTCCAATAGATAGTATTTTCCCTCGTGTTCGCGTCAATACCGCTTATTTCAGGATTTAGTTCTTCGTAAATAACTTGAATTGAATTTAAATTTGATGATAACTTCCTAATATCAGCATTAGAAACAGTAATTATTTCCATTTGTGATCCTACAATAAAATAATTCGTTACAGTGTAAAATATTCACCCGTTATACATTCTCTATAATTACTTAATTATTCCAAACGGAAAATAAACAAAATAAAACTTAAGAAGCTAAGTGTTTATTTACCAGCCACTTTGCATGAAGTTTTATCGCTTCGAATGACGTATCCCTCGTGGCATGAACAAGTAAAAGATCCATTAGTATTATAACATACTTGTGAACAAACATTGTCTTTACATTCGTCAATATCTTCGCAGGATTTAAAATCATTACTCAATTGATATCCATTTCTACAACCACAGACGGGACCAATGGGTGTTTTGTGGCATATATTTGTGCAGGGATTGTATTTGGTACACGCAGTTGCTGTAAAGATATATACTTCAAATGTGAATTATTGTGTTCACATATTACAGTAACATTGATTCAATTTATCAATTACTAGAATTGAGCTTTTGAATCATACTTCTATTATTAAATTACAATTAAAAAAGATATATTTTCATTTCTTTTATCTGCACTGTACGCACCACATTGTCCGAATTCATCGCTTCGATCGGAACAATCTACTTTTCTATCGCACACATTGGCAAAGGGGAGGCAGGCACCGTTGGAACATTTGAATTCTTTGCAAATAGAATTCGTGCTGATGCCACTTATTTTCGAATTACCACCGTCACAATCTTTTTCATCCGATCCATCCCCACAATCATCTATCCGGTCGCACACCCAGCTTTTATCGATGCATTTCTGATTCTCGCAAACGTATTCTTCCTTTTGGCATCGAGGGCAATTACGTTCATCGTCGTTCTTTGGACAATCTGTAACGCCGTTACATCTACGAAAACGATAAGTTAATAAAACGGACTAATTGTTTGCTTTCTTCATTTCATTATGATGAAAATACATCTATTAAAAAAGGGATATGTAAAATTAAATGAAACTCATTGTAATTTAAATTCACTGTACTAAGTAAGTAAGCAATGTGGTGGTCTTAGAAATTGATTAAGAAAATGAATGTAAAATAATTAAAAAATTAATAAATAATAGTTCTAAATTGACTAACCTGACTTGCTTCGGAAGACACAGTTCTGTGTTGAAACATTTATACTGATCTACAGTACAATTGACATAATTTCTGTTACCCGTGTCCTTGCAATATTGTTCATCGCTGTCATCCTCGCATTCACTGACACCATTGCATTTCAGCATTAAGTCGATGCAACGACCGTTGGAACAGGTAAACATCTCGGTTGGACACGCGTTTCTTTGGCATGTTTCGCTCTCGTCGGAACCGTCTGGACAGTCAACCTTTATCCACATGCGGAATTAAATAATTATGCAACTAAATATTTTAACAAAACAGGCTGGGTTTATTTTTTTAACTAGTTGTACACGATGTATAAGAAATAAGTGTAAAAACTATCGTAATGTGATTACGAAAACTATACTCTTGAATCGGTGGAGTTTCGTAAAAAAATATTCAAAGGGAGAGAAAATATAATAGTGTATAATTTACACGTAAAAAATGAATGTTTCGCGAGATACTGATATAAAGAAGCCTAATGGAAGGTTTGGACTCACCTCTCCATCGCATTTCCACGTTTTGGGTATACAAGTCCCGATTTTGCATGCGAAGGCTTCGCTATCGCACTTGTGTTTGTCGCAATTAAGTTCGTCCGAAAAATCGGTGCAATCACTTTGTCCGTTGCACACGAGATATTTCGATATGCAAGCCCCTTCGTGACATTGAAACTCATCTGGAAGATATTAGAGTCATCGTGAATAATTGTTGGCCGCTTGAGTACGACGAAGGCCTTTATTCAGCCTTCATTCTGCATACATATCGAACATAGTTTTTCGATGTTGATGTCTTATGACAATAGCATTATCCGACTCGTTTACACGAGTTCCAGATATCATATCGCGTCGAATAAATTGATCGAAAAAGAATCAGAACATGATCTTGATAAGGTATATTATTGAGAATCAATCGGATATTTATTTTTATTTCCATGCGAGAGTCAGAGTTCGAGGAAAAGTATGTGTATAGAAATATAAAAACAGGAAGAAGAAATATAAATTTTTCTCTCGTTCCTTGTATAAATCGATAAAGTCAGTCGTCTTTCTATTGGTTCAAGCTTGAATTCAGTTATGAATAGATATTATCAATTCATTTAATCACTAATAACGTGACTTCAACTATGATTACTTTATTCGCGTGTTACGATTGTTCAAGCAAACAACACGATAGTTTTAAACAATATTAATTTATTGATTCAAATAAATATTCGATCTATTTAATAGTTTCATTCACTGATCTCTCAATTTGATCTACATTGTCGTTCGCTTTATATACACAGTATATAATTTATCGCTTATAACGTGCGCTCTAAATGTTTAGACAGTATTGTTATTGTAGACAATAAGCACGTTATAAATAAGATTTAGTAAGGGTTTTGATTTACTGGAGTCGCATTCCTTTTTATCACAGCCTTCCTCATCCGATCGATCGACACAGTCGTAGTGGGAATTACATCGTTTCGTCTTGCTTATGCAGTCGCCGTTTTTACATTGAAACTGATCCTCATGCTCGCACCTTGACCAATGGTGTTCATCGCAAATACTTGATTCATCTTCACCGTTAGGACAATCCTGTATTCCGTCGCATCTGAAGTTGTTGCGAAATATTTAAGTTTAATAACTATATTTAAGTTTAATAATTAAATATAAAATATAAATGATAGTAGTATTTTCAAATTTACAGGTATATTCTGCATATCAAAATAAAATAAGATGAATTCGTATATTTTTATCCAATAAGGGTATGAAATAATTTTTATAGTCATGTTACAGTCGTGAATTAGCAAGTGTTGAACGCCAACGCAGACTGATGGTTTCCATCGTTTAAGTGATCTTAAAATTATAATATAAATCGATTGAACATCGTACAATTCGTTTGATACGATTGATTTATCAAGTCTTATACTAAAAATACAAAATAGTAATTATCCACGAAGTAAGAATTTCAGTAACTATGTTTCAGAGATTAAATTTTTATCTATTCATGATTAATAGACATAAAAAGTTACAGAATACACTTATAAATTGATAGATTCCATGACTGAACCATTCGAGATAATAATATCTCACCTTTGATGGGATTTTATGCATATATCGTGTTCTCCACATTTTATTTCGCCAGCATTACACGCAGTTTGGAGAGTACACGTTCGATTATCTACGTTCAGCATCATGTCGGGTGGACACGCACAGATCTGAAAATTTAAATGAAATATAAGTACAAGGATAATCGGATTTCAAAGAAATCGTATTATTCAAACACTCTAAGCTTACATATGAACCAGCATTAGATAACAGGCACACGTGAGAACAGTTTCCGTTGTTGTTGTGACACTGATGATCTTCTACGTATGTTTGGTGTAAACTTATTAACTGCATTCTATTCAAGTCTTTAGGTACTTCTGAAAGATACAATTGTTTCCGTATAATTGGTATAATTCTTTCTTTTTTATATTCGATTATCTATACGATAAATTGGATTGCGTGATTAATCGCTATTTGTATTCTTTATTCTCTTTATATCTCATTATTATTTTATTTAATTGCATAAAATGCTAAGAATAGAGAAAACATAGTTAAGATCAGATCCATTCATCAACGATCTAGACAATATATTTGATTATGGTTGACGCTTCAGATCTGTTGATTAATAATTGATCATCAAAGAGTTTTTATAACTTATTTCATATTACTCACCTAATGTAGTATGCTTCTGATATTGCTGTGTGTGGCTTTTGTTAGTCCAATACAATTTGTTCGATTTATATTGAGTCCAAAACACATAGTCACTAAGAACAGTGAGACTCACGGGTTCCGCTAATCCAGTGCGGAAGATATACGTTTCGAAACCTAAAAAGTTTAATTATATTTATATTTATATCTATATTATAGTCATTAACATTAGTCATTTATCATGATAGAAATACAAACCCGGAATGGTCGTACTACCAATACGACCAGTGCCTTGATCACTCCAAAACAATTGTTTCAGAACTCTGTCGTAGCACAAAGATATTTTCGGTCCAATTAAAGGTGTCTTATTCCCTTCGATCGTGACTTTTGGACCAAGCCCGTTCATATTCATCAAGTCTATGCGATACAATTCATTCGCTCTGAATACGACCATCATGATACTAAAACATCATCACATAATGATCTTTCCATAAAGATTCTATCATAGTGCTTAGCAAATTAAAATAAAAAAACATGTATATAGAACTATATCGAAATTCATTCGTCTTTTTGCGATTCATGTACAAAAATGATTACCTTTCTTCAGGTACAAGTGCAATATCGTAAGGCTCGTCTTGGAAGTAGAAGATCGTTTTCTCATTGTTGTTCAGATTGTGAACCTCGATAGTTTTGTGTTTCACATCCGACAAATATAGATTATTTCCGATGTAGTCGAAATCCATTCCACCTAGTATTTCGTTTTCAATAGACATCATGCTTTTCTCTTCACCAGTCTGCATGTTAAAATGGAAAATGTTGTCCCTTAGCTGATCGCTGGCTAGTAAACCACCTGTGTCGATTTTTGTTCGATAATATTGAAAATATTTAAAAGCAGCCATGTTATACAACTATTACGATATAAATGTTAAATATGCTCGATGATTTTTATAGACATTAAAACGTTGTGATGTCATTATGAGCTTAAATAAAATCACGTTAAATAAAATTATTTGACTTTGAAAGGTTTCGACCACGTGTTTAGAGCAACGAATATATATTTGTTATATGAAATATCATGGTTTGTCTATTGGAATAAGTAGGATATTTGTCAATAATCGATTATTAAAGTCGTACCAGTAAGAGGATTATAAGCAACCTCAGTGACGTGATTTAATGTGTCGCTGGTAGTAATTTTCGGTTTTCCCAATAGTTCATGATAATAGTCTATGAATGTGCTTCCTGCTGCGATAATTAAATGCGTCTTCTTCTTGACCGCTGAAATTTATTTAATTCGGGTGTATATTTATTTAATTATTAAATATCAAGTTACATCTTATATTTAATTCACTAGTTTACAGTAATAATACAACTTACCACGGCACGTATGGTTATCAGAATTTAATTCTTTGTCCAATGTACAAGCGCAAGTATAGCTATCCGCTGAGTTTAATAGACACATTTGAGAACAGGGGCTTGAATTGCAGGGATTCGGCAGCTATTATCGAATATTGTATCATTTATTTACGAATAAATTGACGAGAAAGAAAGAAATGAACGCATAGAGTTACCTTGGGTTTTAAAACAGAGTGATATATATGTATGCCATAAATAGTACTGTTTGCAGACACTAAAACTTCCCAATTTTTACCAGTGAATTTATCACACGACTGTATGGTATTAGATATCCAATCGCTCCAGTACAACTTATTTTCAAATACAGCTAATGAAAATGGCCTCTTTGCTATATCTTTTAATATGGCCTAAAACGGCACAAATAAAAAGAGAGTAAATAATTTTTACTGCAATTATAATTCTTTAGATGAAAATTGTTCTAATGTTCGGTGTAGAAATGTGAAATATACCCTTCGATCTGTACCATCCAGTCGTACCGATTCGATTACTTTTGCTTTAGCGTCTATCCAGTATAATCTTTCATTCGCGTAATCGATAGATAAACTGTTTGGCAATTCTAAATCTTTGCTGACTAACACAGTGTTATTTTTTCCATCCATTCCTGTTCTTAGTATGCATGAATCCATGCCCCATTTGGACCAATACATTATACTGGAAACACATAATTTTATTATTTATTTTGAACTTGTAAAAATTCCTTAACTTGCGTTACGTCTTAAACATTTAATTACAGAACGTATAATAAAAAGCTGATAAAAACAAGATATGGCAATTTTATAAAAGTAGTAATATAAAATTTCGTAATTTTCTTTTAAACAGATATTTAGGGAGATTGAAATACTTTATTTATCCAGATGCTGATTTGCTGATTTGAAATGAATTGAAATTGCTGATTTTGAATCTCAATTGTTCACTTTTTTAACGTTTGAAATGCACTTACCCACTGGACGGTAATAAAACAAGACCTCGCGGTTTATCGTTTTGTTCTTTTATTATAACAGTGCAATAAGAACCATCATTGTTACAAACTCCGATATGCATATAACCACCGTCCGTGAAATATATGTTGCCTGTTACCCAATCTACTGCCATGTCATCGGGGCTGCTCAAACCTTGAAGATATATATATAAGAAAATGAGCAACAAAGGAAATAAGTAACGTACATGCAAACTTCAGATGTGAGTATTAATCTGATCTAATGAAATTAAAATTTTGTTATAAAGTACAGTAGAAAAGATTAGAGTAATTTGAGAATACGATTTATATGCATAATTTACCTGCTGTAACAATGACCTCTCGCTGCGAACCATCCTCTAAACTTTTGATTATCGCTTCGTTTCCGTCCTCGACATCGGACCAGTATACATTATTCGCGTCTAAAGAAATAGCCACGGCGTGTTGTAAATTTTGAGTCACCGGATAATACAACTGAGAATTGAGATAAATACCACGGATTTCAGATTTAACTGAAAACATCATCAAACCTTCGCCACCTGTGGATAAACAGCAGAAAATAGATACTAATTAGAAATACGTAGATACTTAGGAAAATGAAGCTTTTTATCTTTCAAGAAGGTATTCATCTTTCAAAACTTTTCCTTTTTATTGTTTCTATTTGTTCTATCACTCATAGAATATAGAACTTATCACAGATAAGAATTAAATTTTTAAAAAATTTTGTTTGTACAAAACTGAGAAAAGATTTACCTTCGGCTTGACAAGTTCTTTTGTCATCGTTCAGACTGTAACCAGATTGACACGAGCATGTGTAAGATCCAACGCTATTGATACATTCTTGATCGCAAATTCCGTAATTGTCGCACTCATTCACATCTATAAAATAATAAATATGTATATAAAATAACTTTGTAGTTTCTTCTTGATCATGACTTTAATAATTAACTCGAATCTAAATCAGATATATCAGAATATTTATGCCTGTATTCAAGCTTTAGTTCAGTAAAAAGAAAAAATAGATTGTTAATCTTTTATCTTTACCCTCGCATGAAGTCTGATTGTTCACCAACTTGTAACCTGGTCGACACGAACATTGAGCACCTTCAGGTGTTTTCCTGCAATTATGTTGACACTTTGCTTCCTTGCACGATGCATCAGCTATGATTTGAAACAATTAAACCTGTTACTATTAAATTGCCAAGGCTTGGCTCAAAATTGCCATCACTCAGACTTTATATTATTGAGTCGAAACAATATCTCCTTTACTATTACTTACCCTTGATACATGCATCTATATCTTCATCTGAATTATCCCCGCAGTTATCCTTCTCATTACAGGTTGCGTTCAGAGAAATGCATCTTTTATTCTTGCACAGATATCGATCGTACTCGTTGTTACATTCATCGACTGATATCATATAATTCTCTATGGATTATAAAATAGCAATATAAATATGAAACTTGTAGATTTTATTTAACATCAAAATATAGTTTAAGGAAAGAAAAGAAGAAAGATTACCGCATTTTTCTTCATCGCTCTTATCCGGGCAATCTGGGATACCGTCGCAAACCCATTCGTTTCTTATGCAATGGCCATCTTTGCATTTGAATGCGTCGCAATTTACCTGCAGTAATTGAAAATATATCGATTAGAAGAATATTTGTAATTCATATAATCTTCAAATTAGTAAGTCAACCTGCTGCAAGAAACCAAAGAACCACCTTGTAGCATACGTAAAGTCTCATGTACAATAAAATATTATTATTATTATTATATAATCTTAAAATTCATTTAGAATATAATATGTCAAGAAAATTAAATATTTCACTTTTGCGTTCAAGTTACTATAAATTGAGACAAAAAGAATATATCTTATTAACATCGTCATTGCTTAAAATAAAAATAATAAGTAACTGATCAATTATGGAATGCTTGATACTTGCATCATATAGAGATGAAAGTTATGAATAATTGCAATGAATTTCTCCAATCTGTAATATCGATTGATATTTAATTTAATTTATATTATAATTCATAAACAAACTTATATATTTTTTCATTCTCGGAGTACCGATCTAGGAATTATGCTGTTATTTAATAAGAAAACAAAATTTAAATGCGATCTCACATCTTTTACGCAACCATCGTACTCATCACTGCCATCGGAACAATCTTCTTTCGCGTCGCAGAATCGTTCTATTGGTATACAAGTATGAATATCGGAACATTGGAACTCGTCTATAGCGCAACGAATCATTTCAAGGTTTTGAAGCTGAAATAAAAAAAATTGATTATAATAATATAAGAATAATAGATATATAATATAAGAAACCATTTCGTTGTAAAATATACAGTTCCGAGTAAAATAATAATTTACAAGATAAAAATAAATATATATGTAATACAATTATATAATGTATAATACTTTATCGACTTATGGAACATATTTAGAAATTTCAGACGTGGAATATTTTGCAATCTCTTGCAAATAATTCAAAACTATTTGACTACACAATTCTTTAATAATAAAAAATAAAACAATAAGCAATATATTATTATAAATATCGTTTTGATGATAATTATGAATTAATATATACTTGGTAGCCTTCACAACCCGTTTCGTCGGAACTATCACCGCATTCATCTTCCCCATCGCAGCGGAAGATGGATGAAATGCATTTTTTGTTCGAGCACAAGAAGAAATCCGGTGGTTCGCAGCCTATAGCTTTAAATTAAAAGGTAAAAAAGTATAAATTAGAATGCGCTAGAAACAAGCTGTTACTGGATCTAATTGTAATATGAACGATTAAAATTACCTGCGGTATCGGCGTACGGGTTGAAGATGCTTACAACCAGAAGTACGAACAATTTGCGATACATAATCTGAAATAATTTTTGTCGAATTAATTCACATTTTTATTAAGCAATCGGAAATATTTTCCTATTATTTTAAAGTCTTCGCCAGCATAATTTGTTTAATCGTTAGAATGCCACGGTCATCGTAGAAAACTAATTCAAAAATATTTGGTTTTTATATCATTGATACAACAGGTATGAGAGCAAAAGTTCAAGCGTTACAACACAATGAAGTAAACATAAGTTGAAGAACGCAAGTATGATAGAATTTGAGGTTCAAATCATCATCGTATCACTTTTCGACGGTTAAAGTCTTTTCAACAGCACCAATGTTCCTTGTGTATTACTAATTGTATCTTCCCATTTATGCTTTTTATACAAGTTCAAATATTATAAATGCTTGAGAACCTCGTAAATGACACAATATGAATAATAAATAAAATACTAATCAGTATATCCGATACACTGACAAATGTAGATTTTAAGTATATTATACAAACTTAGATCTATAAAAGTGATATCACAAGTGGAACTTATTTTCATTAAATTATGTAAACTTTGTTTTAATTAATTACACCAACCCCTAACAAAAATTACGGAATCAGATCTTATTTAGGTACTCTTTATAATAAAATTGGCGAAATTAACATTTTATAACATAAGTACAAAGTGGAATAGATATAAAAGGTTTATAAAATAAAATATTTCGTTTCGATATACTTACGAGAGGTGTTCTTACCATTACGACTGTTAAACGAAAACTAAAGGCCGTTACAGAGACCGTACCAAAGTTGTGTAGTTGAGGTCGTTTTTCTAATAATACACATATTGTTATGAATGCCTCTGTGTAGGTTATTATACATTAATATAGATTTCATTCTATTCAGACTTTTGAACGGGATTAAATCATAAATAAGAAATGATTTACACATATATAAATTATTTCTTTTTATGTATATTCATTAAATTTAATACTAAATTTATTATATAATATATTATAAACAAACTAACAAAAAAGTTGATAATTATAAGAGTAATGTGTGTAAATAAATATTTTTCGAAAATATTTCGTATAATATGTAAGTACACGTGAATTACGCTTAGGGATGATAATTTGTTCTTTTAAAAGTTATAACTTATCGTAAATTTCGAGTGATAGAAGAAATTGTGTATGAAGGTACAAGTTTTATAAGAAATGTATACAAACAGTTGGTTCGATTATGTACACACATTAATCTTAAGTTTAAATTTGTTCGACCTTTACGAAACTAGAAACGAATAACGTTTATATGGAAATTATTTCAACAATTAAGCCATTTCTCATTGCAATTATCATACCATTTCTATTTTCTTATTTTTACAAATTATTATTTATTATTATTTCTTAAATTTTTATTTTTACAAATTCTTATAAATTTTTACGATCTTTTATATATATGTATGTATGCATGTATTTCCAAATATTCTACTGTAATATTTCCATATGCAAAATAAATAGAAAGATTAATTTCTATAAATAAACTATACATATGTCGTTCACATATCCTATAAAAAAAAGAACAACCCCTTAACATATCGTTACCACCTACACTTAACAAAAATGATAACTCTACCCTGCGCTTAATTTGGATAATTTGAAGAAAATACACATTTTATTATATTATTTAATAATTTGCTTCTCCTTTTCGCCTATCCTGAGTGAGAAAAAGAATCGATCGATGATGCCTGGAAATGCGTTTTTTTTCTTTTCTCGCATTGGCTGTGGGTGAATCTTTCGATATTACAGTACTGAAGGCATAAAGAAGGTAACAAATGCCTATCAACTATGTGACAGTGGTTTGCTCCATCGCTGTTGCAACGCTCAACACTTTATTGCATTTCGTTCCTTTCGTCAAGTTGTGTCCGTTCGTATTCGCGAAAACATGCCACGTTGTTTGATCAAGTCGATGACAAGATACAGAAAGACCGATAACTCTTCTGAAGGTAAGAAACATTTCTTCGCTGTACAGTAAGCTACAGTATGTCCAGAAACGACGAGTGATACTTTAGCGTGGTTATGAAGAAGAAAGTACGTATGTATATCGTGTAACTCGTAAAGTTGTTGAAAAAGATGAATTGCGTTTCTTGCCCTGAATCTCAGGGTCCACTTTTAGCTAGGCATTCCTTAATGATAATTAAATAATTCGCATATAGAGCGCGTATTCTATCGTAAAAGAAGAGAAAAAATTTGTTTCATAAGACTTTACCAGTGCGCCCCCCTCTCTCCCCCAAACTTCTAGCACATATCATACGTTATTCTACTCATTTTCACGTGTTGAATACGAATATTGTATTCGTTTTAATCGGAGATGATATATTACCTAAAGTTTCGTTAGATACAGTTTCAACTTCGAACGTGTTTTCCTTGAAAGTTAACCCAAATCTACCTTAAAACTAACTCAAAATCAAACATAAATCTAATGTAAAAATTTGATGGTACGAAACGAAAGGTACGCATGCCGAAGGAAAGATGACAACCATAAAGTGTACTAGCTTGGCTTTCCTCGTTTGTATTTTTTTGTACTTTTGGCACGGTTTTGCCCGTTCCACCAAGAACGAATGCGATATTGGTATTCAGCGTGTTAAAACGAATAGAATGATGTGCATTATGTGCAAAAAGCTTGGGGACACTGGTAAAGTTCGATCAATTGTTTTTTCATATATTAATAGAGGCAGAATTACCATGGACGCCGCCGTCATCGGTTGATGCGAAGAGAAAACATCAGACCAAAGATAATTCTACGAAATGTAGTAATATATGGACGTCTTCGAAATTACCAATCGTAACACGATATACGTTTAACAAAGAAAACACTATGTTGTGGAATAAAGAATCTAATGTAGACGAAGTAGAGTTAGGGATGATAAATTTTTCCGACATCGAAAATACGATATCGTCGACTACTACGAATGTTTCCATGAATATCAATCAGGTAGTGATTGACCCTAATAATAAACAAAACGTGGAGAAAGTGCAAATACCATTGACATCAAATTCCGAAAAAGTAGAGTACCCGGTAAACGTAAGTAATAATGAAATCAAGGTGGCAGTAAATTTGAATAGGACGTTCAATGAAACCGAGAATCAAACGACCTCGCAAGCATTATATCTTACTTCAAATAAGAAACAGATTGATTCCCAAAATCAGTATCTGGGTGGCAATATGAAAACGTCGGGGGTGGAGAACCCACAAAATTGGAAGCGAAATAAAACTATGCATTATTGTCCCTACTGCCGCAAAAGCTTCGATCGTCCATGGGTGTTGAAGGGTCATCTCCGCCTCCATACTGGTGAACGACCTTTTGAGTGTCCAGTCTGCCATAAATCTTTTGCTGATCGGTATACAATCCTTCCTTGTTTTCGTTCAATATTTATCGGTACACTGCAAACATTAGCACGCGTTACGAATAATGAAAAGATTTTGTAATTTTGTTGATATGTAATGATTATGATAAAAAGTTTTTAATGAAAAATGTATAAGAATGAAAACGACAATCAGATATCTTGATCGCGTAATCCGTGCCTAATGTGTTAATTCGTGCATCTCTTGAAATTATTTATTTTTTAATAAATTAAGAAATTAATTTTATCGATTTAATTGTATCGTTTTATAAAATTAAGGCTACGGTGTGACGTATATATTTTGTAGATCAAATTTACGTGCGCATCAAAGGACACGGAATCACCATCAATGGCAATGGCGATGCGGGGAATGTTTCAAAGCATTCTCACAAAGACGATATTTGGAACGACATTGCCCGGAAGCTTGTAGAAAATATCGAATATCTCAAAGGAAGGAACAAAATTGTAGCTAGAAGACAAATTTTATTTCTTTAATATAAACATATTTATATAGAGAAATGTATAATATTATACATTAAATATATTTCGTTAATTAACTACGTAAAATTTGGATTCGAAATATTGTATTGTTATTCTAGTATAAATATGTATATATACTCTACAATAGTATGATAAAATCATAGAACAACTTTTAACTTTTCCGCCCATACCATTTCCCTTGGGTCAAGTTTATAAATTTCAATAAGTGAAAATATTAATTATATAATCTTAAGACAAATTCACATACCAACGATAGAAGCATTTGAATCGACAAAGGATATGACATCGAAATAAAAATTCGAATAGCTTGATCTTTATTTGTTAACTATTCATATTCTTTGAGAAACAAAGTCTCATTCAAAAATATTATGTAATTCTGTATTTACTTTTATTTGAGATTTTATGTAAGTAGTAACAGTATTAATTGAATTTGATTTATTTATTGCGCAGCTTTGTGGCTCCCCGTAGCGTTAATTTTACGAATGTTACATATATGTGTGTGTGTGTATATATATATATATATATATATATATATATATATATATATATATACACACACACACTCACATGTATATAATAGACCATTATAGTCTTATAGCTGCCCGTAATGTGAATATGGGCACGATAGATATGAATTGTACAGTAACGTAGTCGAGACAATGAATAATGAAATTTTAGTAATAAATTAATTGATTAAGTATCATAATTACATATTATCATTGATAGATATTTATACCTACTTGTTAATCTACATATTTACTTTTGTTGTTAATACGTTTAAGTTCAAGTCTGTTATCCAATTTATTATTTGATTAAAGTGTTGAGTAGTTCAAATCTTAATTAGTCGGGTTTATTTCTCAATTATTTAAAGCTCCGCGGGTAACAACCCAAGTCCGAATTCTCCAGACAAACACATAATAAATATACCGATAAATGTTGAGGCACGAAAACCCAAGTGACACGAAGCGAAGTTTTCTAAAAATTATAAAACAAAAGGAAAATATTAAACTAGTTAACTAGCTAACTATAACGGTAAATGAATCGACGTTCGATCGAGCAAGTTCGAGATACGATACGAGGTACGATTTAAGAGTGCGCCTTAAAGCCTCGCGTGAAATTAGGCGTCGTCATCGATAGAGTGCGCGCAATAATGTAACGGTTTCTAACCTAAGTGATTTTACTCTTTCATGGCGCATGTCGTGTACGTTCAACGAGGAATAATTATCACCCGCATTTGACGCAGTGCGTTAGTCTCATATTACTAACGGAAAAGAACGTAATATAGTGCCGCGTATTACGCGATACGCTTTCCGAGCAAGTAATCCGTGTTAGTGCTCCGTAAGAAAGAACGCGGCGGTTAAGCACTGCAAAGAAAACTTGACATTGGAACGGCCATTTTGGCGTGTTGTTTCCTAATCGAGTGCTCAGCTCAGCATCGATATCCATCCATTTCAAGGCAAGTAGCTCTGTATTATATAAAAATTTTGTTAAACGAATGATTTTGCATTTAAGGGAATTTCGTTTTTCGTTCGGTCGTGTACATATATTCAGAAAGATTTTGGACTTGTTCTATAGAAAAGAAAATTGACTTTGCACAGATGGTCTGTACTCTGTTTTTCATCCTGCTCACAAGTATGTCTGACGGTAGTAACGTGATGTATTAACATCGACCACCAAATCAATCTTATTAGTATATTGAAAGTATGCTGTATAAATAACATGCGATTATAATATT
This sequence comes from Bombus sylvestris, assembly GCA_911622165.2. Classification (NCBI taxonomy): domain Eukaryota; kingdom Metazoa; phylum Arthropoda; class Insecta; order Hymenoptera; family Apidae; genus Bombus; species Bombus sylvestris. The sequence continues at coordinate 12,791,919 of OU443145.1, forward strand.
AATTACGATTTTCTGTTGAATATGCATATGTATAATATATAAAAATGTTACCAATATCTTAAACTTTCTGAATAAATTATCTTCGTTTTTCTCAAGGATATGGTATATTTGGTAAACTTCGTTTAATTTACTTCGTAAACAATTCTGTGTGTTGTAAATGCTGTTTTTGTTAAAAGTTATATAAAGATTATGAAATACATTGAAATGATTGCAGTATTAATGTTATATTAATTTAGGCAATGTGTTATAATTTTCTAAAATTCCGTTTTATGATATTATGTTTTAATTTATCAATTTAATTTCATGTTAATTCATAATAATTTTATAACGTTTTAAATGTTAATGGTGTTGTGAAATTGATATGTCTAAATGTAGTATGTATATGTTCTTCAAAATTCAAAGTTTTTCTAAACAATATCAGTAGCCAATATTGAACTGTTAAACTTCCTTATAAGGTTGAAATACATAAAAACTAGTATTCTTCTAATCAGTATACCTATGATGTTTACATTCTATTGTGATCTTTTCAACAGGTCACATATATTGATATTGCTTTTTGTTCTATGAACGTGTTAATGTTCCATTTATGTCTTATACTCGCAATTTCAAGTAATTTCATGGTAGTGTTTATTGTTTATTCTATTATAGTTAAACAATTAATTGTGTAAGACATATTTATTATATATTTTAAGTAAATATTCCATTTATAAAAGAAAATTTATATTTTTAGGAAATAGATAATATTTCATCATTTCCAAAATGATGACAGAAACACATATAAATTCCAATCATGTCCTAAATTCTGGTTTGAATACCAAATCAGAAATAGACAAAATGGACGATGTGGGTTGGAAAGCTAAATTAAAAATTCCACCAAAGGACAAACGAATTAAAACTAGTGTAAGTTATATATTATAATCATTCTAATTTTACTTTAGTTATACTTTATTCGCTAATACAATTCTATGAATTTAGTTATTTTATCTATTTCTGGCTTAAATTGTTAATAAAAATGTTTACACAAAAATTTTTAGGATGTTACTGATACTCGTGGCAATGAATTTGAGGAGTTTTGCCTAAAACGAGAATTATTAATGGGCATCTTTGAAAAAGGTTGGGAAAAGCCTTCCCCAATTCAAGAGGCCAGTATTCCTATTGCATTATCTGGTAAAGATATCTTGGCCCGTGCAAAAAATGGGACTGGTAAAACTGGGGCCTATTCAATTCCAGTGCTAGAACAGGTTTGCATATAATTAATTGCTCTAATATAATTAATTATGTTACTAAAACGTTTCATTGTGTTAACTTTAATATTGTTATTATTAATATATCACCTTAGGTTGATCCACGAAAAGATGTGATTCAGGCACTAGTACTTGTACCCACTAGAGAGTTAGCTCTTCAGACATCGCAAATTTGCATTGAACTGGCAAAACATATGGACATAAAAGTAATGGTAACTACTGGAGGAACAGACTTACGGGATGACATTATGAGGATTTACCAGACAGGTTTGTATTTAATGTATCTTTTTATAAGAACTAATTATAAAAATTAAAAATATTTTACCTATAATGTAACTCGTTTTTAGTACAAGTAATAATAGCAACGCCAGGAAGAATTCTTGACCTTATGGACAAGAATGTCGCAAATATGGATCATTGTAAAACTCTAGTTTTGGATGAGGCAGATAAACTATTGTCGCAAGATTTTAAAGGAATGTTGGATCATGTCATTTCCAGGTATATATTCTAGTATATAATTATTGATGATATCTTTTTATATTATATATATTATTGTACTTTAATTTTTATTGTCATGCATATATTTAGATTACCACATGAACGTCAAATACTGCTGTATTCAGCTACATTTCCCCTGACAGTGAAACAATTCATGGAAAAACACTTAAGAGATCCATATGAGATTAATTTAATGGAAGAACTCACATTGAAAGGTGTAACACAATATTACGCCTTTGTACAAGAACGACAAAAAGTTCATTGTCTTAACACACTGTTCTCCAAGGTAAGGTCACTGTAAGGTCTGTTTGTTTTACATAATATATTTAATATAAAAATTTACTGAAATAAATTCTACTTTTTTTTTTTTATCAAGTACTTCTGCCTAATTTATTTTTCTTTTTCAAGTTGCAAATAACACAAAGCATAATATTCTGCAATTCAACACAACGTGTTGAATTACTTGCAAAAAAGATAACAGATCTTGGATATTGCTGTTATTATATACATGCGAAAATGGCGCAGGCACACCGAAATCGCGTGTTCCATGATTTTCGAGCAGGACTATGCAGAAACTTGGTAAGTGTGTAAAATTATTATATTATTAACTAAGTAAATTGTATGTGTTCATTGACTTTTTTTTTAACGAAGAAGTTATAGAAGTTTAATTACAATGTTTAATTTTATGGAAAAATTTAAAATTATATATTAATGTATTATCTATAGGTTAGCAGTGATCTGTTTACTCGTGGTATTGATGTACAAGCTGTGAACGTCGTTATCAATTTTGACTTTCCAAAAATGGCAGAGACATACCTTCATCGTATTGGCCGATCAGGACGATTCGGTCACTTAGGTATAGCAATTAACCTAATCACGTACGAAGACCGTTTTAACTTACATCGTATCGAACAAGAGCTTGGAACAGAGATTAAACCTATTCCAAAGGTAATAGATCCAAGTTTGTATGTAGCAAGACCAGAAGACAATAATAGCATGGAAGAGGGTAATGTGTCTAAGTAGTTTCGATACATCGTCATGATGTTTATATGCGCTCAAAGAGTTTGAAGTGTTAAATGGTGATTGTGTGACTCGTACATGTAAGGCATACATTGCTATGCTTTGAACTCACAGAGTGAAACATTATTTCAGTCTGAAAAGTATTGTCTGGGGTGTTTAACAGTGTATAAAGACAAAACAGTGCTATGAACATTTAGATTAAAAAAAAAAAAGTGGTCTATATAGAAAAAAATTGAAAATTTCAATTAACATCATACTAAAACGGCGAAAACATGAATTACTTGTAAATAAGGCATACTGAGCATGAAACAGTGAACTCAGTGAATGAAGTGATGCGAATGCCGGTGCGAGTCATTCTTTGTACATAAATACATATAAATGTACATAATCTAAAGTGCGCGCCAGAGTCAAGCCATTATCAAGAGCACAACATGTAAACAAATAACATGAGTAACATAATAATCATTACATTTTACCACAAACTGTAAATATTACATGTGAGTATTCATCATTTTAATAGTAAATTTTTATACAATGGCTTCATACTTCCAAGATTTTTTTGTTTCTTAAGAAAAATGTGATGGGATGTGTGATTTAAGAAGAAACACAGCATAATGAGAGTAAACTACAGTTTAATGCTGTTTGTATCTGAATACCATAAATTAATCCATATACCCATTACTTTTGCATTACCATACTTTACATATAAATTCTTCTTAAATATATGATCACAAATTCTAAATATTGTATCGATCTTAATATTTGATCATGGCTTGATTTTGCTACCTGTCAATGCTGTCATACAACTCTGAAATTCAAATCACTTTTCAAAAAAGGCGAGATAATCTTTTTTCTTTCTGTAAAGTGGTAATAGACTGTTTTAAACTTAATCTGATTTTTTTTTACGAAATTGTGATTGAGAGTCAGAGGTTGTAAAATTGACTAGTTTTATATAATTATTTTTTATAAATAACTGGCTGGTGGCATTTGTCAAAGTTAGGGATTCTATGTAAGATGTCTATTGAATATTTGTGTCTACTGTAATTCAAAATTGTTCCACCAATTGATATATGAGTAATGACATTATCTAGCAAGGATTCTTTGTTACATTTAAGACACATTTTAGGTAAAACTACGAATATAAGCAAAAATGTACATATTGTAGCATAATAACAATATCATTTTCTGCAACAGATAAAAGACAACTGCCAAAATATAATGGAACGTCAGCATGGAATCCCCTTTTATTCTTGTTTTTTTTTCTTTGATATCTGTGTACATGTTAACCATATAAAAAGGTAAAAAAATGTAGACGCATGTAAGAAGTAATTTTCCATAAAGTAAATTTCTATTGTTAATATTCTCCCATGAACGAAAAAAAGTGCACCACCAGCCAAGACGACCTAGGTTTATGGAACGAAATGTGTATACATTAATAGGCAATAGTAGCATATTTCATATTTGAAGCAAAAAATTTCAATGAGAGATATTAATGAGAAAAAGGTGATGGAAAACGGTTTGGAATGCCTTTAGACTTATAATATCAATTTTGACGGATATTTTGCTTCTGCAGTGGAGGAAACAGGAGAGATGTCCTATGACGACTAAGATCTTGACTGCTGGAATGGAGAGTTAATATAGTATACTATGATATTAAAAGTATTTGAAATTTTGCTTTAATACAAATATGGAACTGAACTTAATTTTGAATATCCATCTAATAACGCGATGGATTTTTATATGTGCAAAATTTTTAAATCTGCATGAAAAAAAACACTAAGCCTTCTAATCAATATAGTTCCATGTAATGTCAATATAAAATTAATATGTAATTATGCTTATTACTTAAAAACTTTGACTTTTAATTTAATATTTCGTATAGATGACACATATAAATGCAATCATAATGAGTACGAATATTTGATACAAGAGTTCTATGCACTGACTCGTACGCATATCAAAGATGAAACGAAAAATCCTTTTCGTTCTCCGTTTTCATTGCCCATAATAAAATGTAAGCACGTTTTTAGCATATGGGGTAATGCGGTTTCTGCACAAAACATTTTATATAATTCTGTTCTATTTAAGAAAGAGAAAATGATATGCTGTGAAATTATTAATTATCTGACGTATTATAAATTCTCTCTTGTATCCGCTATCTGAGCATTAATGCTGTGATTTAGTATTATAGTATTAAAAGCATTAAAAACCGTTTTTCTGTGCTGACACAAATTATAATTTCATACGTACGACGTTTCAATATTAAAAATGTGTCTGTAAACGCACGTATCAGGGTGCAACAGCATTATCTATCGATTTACACTTTTTTTGCCAGTTTGAGAAAGAATGTGATTTAAGAAATTGATTTATTATAGAAAATCTCGAAACAATTGAGTATAAGCGCGCATCGTATTGTTGCAAGAATCAGGCATTATGATGCTTGGAACGATAGAAAAAAAAAGAGCCAGTTAATGGTAGAGAATCAATGTGTAAAACGTTTTTTGCCATGTTGGAATATAGATTTCAAAGTGGAAAGAAACAAAATTAGTTACAAAATTGGCGGTGATTTATTGAAATAATTACGTAAGCGTTGTATTTATAACAGTTCAGAGAGAAACATATAGTGTTTTTTTCATTGTGGCTCTATCTTTTTACCGATTATTACGTTTTTTTTTTCATATACGAAGTTACTTATGCTGAGAAAGAAAGAAGAAAAAGTGCATTTTCACACCAATTGGATATATCGCATACAGTAAAATCGTATATGAATTCCGTTCTAATATTATATTGTAATCCTTTTTTGTTTCTCCCGGTCTCATTCTTTCATATTTTATTATTTTCTTCATACAGAAACATGTAATTCAGTAAGTCGGACAGTATTTTCGATAATGTCAGTTCTAAAACAAAAAGAATACTCCTCTACATATTCACCACAAAAATTTTACTTTTGTGTTATATATATTTGTGGAAGTTCTATCATGGTTCTTTTCGCGAAGTTGTACAGACTAGGAAGACGTTCCTGTGTTCTTGGTCTTATTGACTTATAATTTAAAGCACCATTAGATCCGATACCGGAATATTTTGTGAGATATATTTTAAATCAATCTTTAAGAGAGTCAAGAATGTGCCAATGAGGAAAGAAAGAAAGAAAGAAAGAAAAGGAAAAAAATTGTTCTTAAACATGCTGCATGGAACTGTGCCTAATAATTTTACGTGCATCTTGATTATTTCGTAAAATATTGTATACGTGTGTATTTGTTTATTTAGCAATTGTGCAACTGTGTCGAGTTATAACGAAAACGATAACTGTTGCAACATAAGCGAACCATAAAACATGTGACTAATTGGGAATGGTCATTACAGTGTTTATCTTGACTCTTTTGAAAGACTGATATTCGTGTGAAATAAAAGTATAAATCTCTAATAGAAGCAGGGTGATAAAAAGAAAAAAAAAAAAATTGCTGAATGCAATGCTATGCGTATAGACTGAAGGAATAAATATATATTTGTTTTTGTTCCATTATTGAAACTACGACAAGTAATCTTAACTTTAAAGTTACGTCATGCTCCATGTTGTATATGGAATTTGAATCTGCAAAACCATAGAATGCATGTAATACATATATACATACATGTATTTCTTTTTGAAGCGTTTATGCTTGTACAAGAGTCATATAGTAACTTTGTTCTTTACCATCTTGCGAGTGTTCCCTCATGTCTGTCGCATAGATAATATTTCCAAGTGAAGTTTCTATACCTCATCTTGGAGAAGGAAATACCCTTGATGTGGAAACAATTGTGTGAGGGCACCTTTGTAGCGATGTGTTAATATCTGGATTATGAGATACGCAAGGGAAAGAACCCTTGTCATCATCCTAAGGGTTAATAATAATCTTTAAGTATATACGATTCACTTCGTATGTGTAGTGAAGGAAATAACATCTTTACGAGACTGTGGAATGTACATTCGTGAAACAATCTCGTACCTTCGTTGCAATTTACATTGGTTTTAACAACCAATGCCAGCGAGCTGCAACACTATAAGATAAAACATACTTTTACAATAGGCGAAAAACATATTTGGTCTCGAACGCATGTCCGAAAAATATTTTGTAGTCCACGCAGCTCGTTCATAATGTTGGGACAACATCTCCAACAATCCGTGCAGAGACTATTAAAAAGAAGAAGAAGGTGAAAAAAAAAAAAAGAAAAGAATTCGTAAAAAAAGTACCGTCAACATTCTATTTATAACAACTATGGTAATTCATTTTCCAAAATCTTATTTTAATAGTATCTGAACGTCGAATATTCCTCAGCGACGGTACCTCGAAAGAAACACATATATTTTGCAAATTGTACCCTTTTCCGTATTGTTCACAAACAATGCAACAAATTCTTCATGACACGTTCAAACGGAATTGGTTTACCCTTTGACAAAGAAAAAGAAAGAAAAAAAAAAAAAAGAAAAAAAGAAACTTTTGAAATACGAATTCTCCTGTAAATGCAAGTCGTACAATATCGTATATTTGTTTCTAATGTTTTATACATGAATATGTGCACTTTAAAACCTTTTCATTCGCAAAGCAATAAGTGTCATATATTTTGAGACAATCGTACGATATTGTTCGGATTGCATGAAATTAAAAGATAAAAAGAAAATTAAAAAAATAAAAAAAAAAAAAAAAAAAGAAAAGAAGAAAAGAAAAATGAAAAATCATAAGAAATCGTATGATCCTTATCTGATCGTATGTGTTGATCGAATGTTTTTTGTATCTGAAATTTTTAAGCATTTCTGTAACTCGAGAACACCACCCCGTCTGTGTTGTTATGTACGTTCGATAACGTGAAATTGATCGCGTGCGAAAACAGAATCGAAGAAAAAAACAAAAAGATGAGATTATCTGTTATATATCAGGAACATAAATTGTTTATTTCTCAATTGTAAAGATAGGTTTGTGCCTGAATTACGAAAAGAACGTTTTTTATTTGTTTTTCATTTCTGCAAAGCACAGACCCGATCTGATGGAAAAGATTAAAAAAAGAAACAATAAAATTAAAAGGCATGTCAATGAATTTTGTTTTCGAAAGGAACAAAATAGCAAAGAAAATTTGATCCTTAATAAAATTTCCGGTTCAGTATACCACGTATATTTTCTTTCCAATCTGCCCTATTTAAATTAATCATAAAATAATATTGACATGTTAAATGTGCAAAAGATATTATACATACAAGCAAGTGCTTTATACGAACACACAGTGGATAATTAGAAGATAATTTCTACGTGTAATTACGTATAGCTGAAGTAGATAATCTGTCCAACGAATTCAAAAATATCGTTGCTAAAGCTAGCTGTATCAGAACTTAATGGTACAAGCGTTACATTTATCTTTTACGAATTTTATCAGCTGCTGTTGTTCGTTTCGTTTGCAACAAGGACGAAGAAAATCAGAAATATGTGAATTTATTGCTTATTTTATATTATCTCGTATAATAATATCTATTAATAATAAGGGAGTTTGAAGATTAAATCGCCTAATGTCGTTGAAAACAGTATTTTCTTTAATACACTAATCTCAAGATTTTTCAAACTTTGTTAGTTGGATGTTTTACGGGTAAAAATAAAAAAGAAACATTACGCAAGCATAAAGTTTGATCGTTTGAATATTTATTAAAAAATAATGACACAAGTATATAATATAAAAAATATAATAACCAATTACTTGTTAGTACGATACAGGATAAGAATACAAATTGATTTTATTACTATGCGAGTTTCTTATTTTATATGATAATAAATTCATCATATTTCTTTGCTTTTTCATGGAACGATTTAGTACCGAGATAGTATCTATGCAAACAAATAATCTACGAACAACTCGAAACGAAAGCTGTATGATATAATATAATTTAATTTTACAGGTACAAAAATGTCTGAACTAGCGTCTCACGAGATTAGTGATCATCGATCGAAATTAAACTAAAAGTTTCATTCACAAACGATAAATCCTCTGAACTGATTCGCGCGATTAATCAGAAAATATTTAATGGCGCTTGCTAGGATCACTCGTGTCCTCCGATCGGTCATGGTCGAACGGGAATATGTGTTGGAAATATAATTCCTGGTTAGAAGCGACAAATATTGATACGATCGTGCAAATACAATTTCATCCTTGTAATTACATTCATCTATCCATATAGTATAATCGCGAATCTCTGTTACGGATGATCGACACGATAGCATACGAGTGTACACAAACGTGCGATCTACCGATTGCTCTCCAGAGTATATATATATATATATATGTCGGAGATGAAAAGACATCGGAGCCTTCCTTTCGGAATGTTTGGGATAGTCCCAAATACTTTAGTCCAGACTTTTTATTACAGCCGTACTTAAACGATAAAACCGAGAAATAAGCTGTTCATGAGCTAAGTCGAATATGATTATCCGAGATATATGACAGTGGGCTTGGGCTCGAGGTGACATAATGGGTCACTGAACGTAGCCACGGTCACGGGAGGGACGTGTACCTAACAGAGGTACGAAGTAATTAAATTACTCTCATTAAAAACAGGGATTGACCCGAGGGATATAGAGAGATACGAAGAGGAGTATATAAGGGCAGTTCCACTTTGACTGCAGTCCAGTGCAGTTCAGTTCAGTTCAGTTCAATTCAGTCCAGTTTAGTTCAATTCGATAAGTTCTACTAGTACAGGGAACACGTGTGTCAAGTTCAATATCGCATTTGTCATCCCGTTGACCGTGGATTCGTTATCGAGTCTAAGATCATTGCCATTCACATTCCGAGTATCTGATTACCATGGTTACTCGTCAAATCCCGTCACAATCGTGATTGGACTAGTAAATATCTTCGCTCGTGCATAACAACAATGTCTAATCCAAAGAAAGATTCGTTACACGCTCCTAACTCTAATGAGAACCCGACGTATAAATTACATCGCTCTGAAGCATTCTTTTCTTCCTGCACACCGCTGGAAGATATGAAATAATACTATCAGCGATCCAGCATGACACCAATGTGTTGTAGCAACCAATTAACGGCCGTCTGTGATAAGTATTCACTCTCTGATCGTACTTATCGTACGATCCACGCGTCGTAAATCTACGAAACAGTCGCGTTAACGCTCGTAGTACACGCGTGCAGAGGCGTCGTGACCGGCTGTAGGGAAGAGGGGTTGCTTGAAAAATGTGGCGAGCCAGCCAAATCTCCGATAGAGCCAGCAGCGACTCGACAAACTTCCACGGCACAAAGCCAACCGTTTGGTCGTCTTCCGGCTCGATGTTCTTTTTTTCTCTTGCGAGGCTTCCAGCTTCGATCCGGTAGAGGGTTGCTTTTACGAGGGAGCTGATGGAAGACGAGGAACAGCAGCATAGTTTCGGATAAGAATTATATTATCGGCTCGTTGGTGCGCTCCGAACGAGCGCTATTGATTTTAAGTAATCGCTTAAATAGCGTCAGTGGCCTGTGCAACGGGTTGCCATCGAGTGCAAACGACAGAGACAAGCGAAACCCGCGCCAGAACTTGCAATAGACGCCGTGTTCTTGCCTCCGTGGTTTCATCTTCCATTTAATTCACCTAGTTCGACTTTCTTTACAATCTCTTTACAATACTCCCGTCTTAATCGAAGAAGCTATCTGTATCTGTAAGATTTGTCGGCACTGGACAAATTGATGGAGGCTGCAAATCGAATCTCGCATGGGAACAGGAAACAGGAAGGGACTCACCGAGATGCATAGGAGGGCGAAGGGTGTATGGTTGAATTCTCGGAACATATTGGATAGGCATCGAACGTCTTTACCGGAGGGTTCTTTGAAGGCTCGCGTCCATTAAGGGTGCATTACGCGAGGGCGTACGAGCGAGAAGGCACGTGCACTTGTCGCTTCGGACGATCAATTAACCCTAAAAGGTCCTTTAGGGAAAATTCGTCCGCTATGTACACGTATACGTATGTACATATGTATATATGTGTAGAGTACATAATGGCTGGCGCCATTCACCGTCATTCTCCGTCGCAATGTCACCTTTACTCTCGTTGTAGGCAGATTTAGCGTCCTCCCTCTGTCTCCAACCCTCGACTTCTTCGAACGAACCTAACTTTCCTCCACGGAAGGAATACCTCCATTTTCCGTATAATTTCCACGAGAGATGACAGAAAAGGAAGGAGATTCCCTGGACCGGCGAAGAGGCGGCGAGCCGGCCAGGCGGGCCGATGGGGAAGCACGCGCAAACTTCTCGAGAATGTAAACGCGAGCAACGAAGAATCGCGTTGGTGGAAGAGAGAACACGCGAGCGAAAGAATGAAAGTAGGAGGAGAAAAAAAAAATGGGGGAAGAATGACTTTTCCAGGGCTCTGTGATCGCAGCCGGAAAACGACGCGAGGAGAGAGAGACCGTCTGTGGCGGTTGACGGTAGCCGATAGACGATATCGTAACCACCGTTGCTGTTGCCGGCCTTTTCTCTTTCTCTTTTCCAGCCGCTTCTACTGCATCCACCCCTCTAGCAAGCCAGCCGTAATCTGGCAGTGCATTTAACCACTTTGTGAAATAGCCGTATATCTCGCCACTGTGACGTAGCATTCGATACGTCGAAAAGGGTGGTTGGAGGACTGTGGGTGGCACAACCATGACAGGGAGGGAGAGAGAGAGAGAGAGAGAGAGAATGTGCGAGGAAGAAACGTACGGGGGTAAAGCGGAGGGTGGGAGTGAGGTCAGGAGACTCGGTAGGAAAACGTGGAATAGGTTGGGGAAAGAGGAGCCACGGCGCGGCAGCGAGAGTATCTAGTGGCTAGTAGGTTGTGCGCGCGCCCGTACACCCGTGTACCCCATTTAGAGGGGTGGAAAGCGCCGGTACGAAGGTGGGGTCGTTCGTGTCCAAGAGTAGAGAGTAGAAACCCTACTACCCCTCTCTAGCCGGTTGGGAAAGCGCACGAGCTGTGTCTGGTTATATGGGAGTGGCGGGGGTTGTGGGGGATTTCATAAGGGTAGAGGGGTTCGAACAGAGCTGGCTTAGGCAAGGGGGTGAAGGATGCTGGTGGATGAGACTGGAGGAGAGGAAAGGCGCCGTAAGGGGTGCTGGGAATCACGGTGGTGGTGTGTACACCCTGTGTATATAGTCTGGCCAGAGTGGAAGAAGGGTGCGCCCTACTTCGCGTCGGCGTTTTCCCTCCTGGCAGTGTACAACGACGTATCGAAAGAAGGACAGAGAAAGCGAGCACAGGCTGTCTCTCCGGTTTGGTGCCGGGCTTTTCATAGTCTCTCATTTCACAACGAGCGTCCGTGCCATCGGTTCCAGTGTTTTGCGCGTTCGACGAATATCGGGAGTGAGAGAAAAAAGAAAAAAGAGGAGAAAGAAGGAAAGAGGTAGCGAGAATCGGCTGGGAAAACAGAACGGGGAACGCGAACCAACGAAGATCGCCTGGCACGGACAACGCCTCGGGCACGGAGCAACGCGAGAACGAGATAGGACTCGCGGTCTGTATCGCGAGTATATTTGGTGATTCGCGTTAGTACGCGTCGTCCAAGGTGGTGGTGCAGAGTACCGTCCGTCGACGGGGGTGTTGTTGCCGTTATTGGTTCTCATCGATGGTGAATCGTGGAGTTGGTTTTCGTCAACTTCACGGAAAGTGCACGTTGATCGACGCGTTTACGTAAGAACGACGGACGCTCGTGGTGTATGCTTACTCGTACGTGCTCGTATGTATCTCAATGTGCGCGCGCGCGTGTGACAAGTACCGACAAATACGGGAAGACGAGTCAGGGAAAGAGACGGCGGAGGTTTTCGTCGATTCGTGAGTTTGCCGAAAATACCAATTCGGTCAGCTTCGATCATCGTGTATCCTTGGAAGATCAAAGGAGAAGTATTCGTCATCGTACGTCGAGCGGTCGCCGTAGTCGACGAATCAGAAGAATTCACGAATGGACGAGCCGAGATCGTTTAATCCCGCCGACCCTCTCGTTTGCATAATTAGCCGTGCTGCACTGCAACAGCTACACGGAGAGAAGGGTTCGCGTAAACTTTGTTATAAAGGCTGAGGTGGCGGTCGTATTATTCGACGATACGAGGAGGAGGAGGAATCGAACGTGTCGTTAGAAGGAGGCGAGAGAAGGTGAGAACAACGACCGAAGGTGTCTCGCCACCGAAGCCTACTCGAACAAGGAAATGAAGAAAATGGGCGTAAGCTTGTTGACAGTGTATTTTCTCGGGAGAGTGAAAACATTCCTCGCTTATTGATGCGCCTGGCGAGGCTAGCGTCCTCGAGCAAGATAGTCGGGGTGGATAGCGTCTATCGTAACCAGGACCAGCATTCGACAATAACAAACGTGTTCGTCATGGAAATCTCGGTGTTCTTGTTTTACGTGACAACGTTGCTGGGAATTGTGACCAGCGACAAGTGTGCCGTCGAGTGTTCTTGTAAGTGGAAGAGCGGGAAGCGCACGGTCGAGTGTGTAAATCGTGCCCTGACTAGCATACCGGAGTGGGTCGATCCGGAAACGCAAGTGTTGGACACGAGCGGTAACGACATTCGGACCCTGCCGAGTAACATCTTCAAACGTGTACGTTTGACGAATCTACAGCGTCTCTACCTACGCGAGTGCCGTATCGACCGAATCGATAGCGAGGCACTGGCCGGCCTTACGAATCTGGTAGAACTCGATCTAAGCCACAACCTCTTAACGGTGGTCCCTACTGCAAGTTTCTTGGATACACCGTTCCTCAGGGATCTCGTACTGTCCAATAATCTTCTCAAAAGAATTCACTCGCACGCGTTCAAGAGTACACCGAACCTGGTCAAGTTGGATCTGTCTCATACGCAACTGGTTGAGATCGAGGCGAAAGGATTCCGAGGCTTGGAATTGTTGGAAAGTTTAAAGTTAAACAATAATCAGTTATCGACCCTTCATCCCGGCACGTTCGAGCCGTTGAACAAACTCACGAGCATAGAACTTCACGATAACCCCTGGATCTGTGATTGCCATTTACGCGAAATGAAAATGTGGCTCGTGAAGCACAATCTGCCGACCCTTCAAGCACCCCTTTGCCACGGTCCGAAACAATTATTGAATCGCACCTTCACCGATTTGAGTATCGACGATTTTGCCTGTCGACCGATTCTCTTGATAGCTAGTCGCTACGCCGAGGCAACGATAGGCGAAAATGCCAGTATCGTGTGTCGAGTTAGTGCGATACCACCGGCCAAGGTGAAATGGTATTGGAACGGACGTTTACTGACCAATCATTCGGCATTCAGTGGCTATCAGAAGATTTTGATCTTTGAGGAGGGCCAGTTCCGGAAAAAAAGTACGCTAGTGCTGACGAACGCTCAGGAAGCGGACTCTAGCGAGTTCTACTGCGTGGCAGAAAATCGTGCTGGTAGCGTCGAGGCGAATTTCACTCTTCACGTATCCCTGAGAACCGCTGGCATGTCTACTCTCGGTTCCGGCCAAATTGCCGGTATATCTGCCGCTCTGGTAGTGCTCATTCTTATTATACTCCTTATCATTCTCGTGTTGTTCATTCGTTTACGAAGAATGCCGTTGAAAGACGTGAAGTCGTCGGTTCCTGCGGAAGGGGTGCCCGCCGATAGTGCAGGTGGTAACAACGAGAATCCATCATCGGCAACGTCGACTACTCGCAGAAAACACGAAGAAATCGAAACGACGTCGTTCGGTGTGGAATCGAAGCCACCGGTGTCCTTAAACCTGAGCTACGTTCAAAGACCTCAAGCAGCGGTCTTGCAGACAGAGAACGAGTACGGTTCGATCGGTCGTTTCGATGATCAGAGCCAACAGCCGTCGGTGATGGTTGCACCGGGTGCTTGTTTCTCTTCTACTACGTCGCTGATGCCGATTGATAATCCTGATCTTATCAGGGACACGCGACGTGGTTCGGCGGAAGACATCACTCCTTACGGCGGAGCGGACTATAGTCGTATGGAAGTGGTGGACGACGCGAAGATCCTTTACACGAGTTGTATGTGGGAGGCGAGGGATACGTGCAGAACAACGGTTCCGGTGAGCACGTATCCTTCGAAGGAAGCCCTAGCCGTAGTGGCACCTATGGTCGAGCAATTTCCGCCAGGGGCGAAGCAAATAAGAGTATGGCAGAAGGGAGTTCCGGTTTTGCCACCGGTGTCTGCGTTGAAGCGTGTCCTCGGCTCGACGCGTAGCTCCCCCGACGAGGGTTATCAAGAAGGGACTGGAACCGATGTCTAGGTACCGCTGCTTCATTACTGTGACGCCCGGCACCGTTACCTGGAGCTTCGTAGACGCCACCAGGACGACACCGACTGCTGAGAGACGTCCTGTCCAGTGCCGGACGAGCGGTAGTGAAAAAGAAAAAAAATTCTCGATTTAATTTAAATATCGAACTCCGTCGCGGATATTAACGTGATGGACTAGGACGTCAACCTGTCACGTGGATTGCGTATACATAAAACGTATAATATATACATACCACACGTTACACACTCGTACATACGTATATATAGACCGAGAGAGTGATCGATGAAATGGTTCGAGATGTATTCCGTATGTGGATATACACATACGTATAGAAGGGTGGCAGACACCGAGAATGGGAAGTCGTTCGGCCGACTCGGTGGAAACGAACGTCCACTTGTCGCGAGATTTACGTACAGTGGTCGATGAAATAGTTGAAGGTGTCGTCGTGATTAATGCACGGAACACATAAAACGAAGAATCTGTCAAGAACTCGATCGATAAATTCCGCCATCTGCCGGCTCTCGAAAAATAACGCCGGCTTTCTAACCTCCAAGAACTTTTCATTTCGAACGTTTCCGCGTCCGTTTTGTGTGTCCGACGTGTAGCACGGTAGGAAGAATATCCTACTCGACGTTCTAAACGAACGGGACGGTCAACGCAATCTTGTAAGAACGACGACGTGGTCTTGCGGTACAATGTTGACGGCTAATACTTTCTATATGAACGATTAAGGGATATTCGGAGGAAGAACAAAAACGAAAAAAAAGAGAAAAGAAGAAGCGAAAGAGAGATCACGAAAAATGGAATATAGTAACATAACGTTTAAAGATACGGTTTTAATATACCGTTTCTTAAGATAATGTTTACGAGAAGACTGCAGTGCATGTTCCGAAGGATGTGTAGATAGAGACAGATACGCGAGAGAATAATTTCTATTTACCGTGTGTGTTGGCTACCGTGTATACTACACACGTGAATTTTCTAGTCAATTTCGAAGGTGTAATTAGACGATGTTAGATGTTTTGGATATGGTGTGAACACGACGACAATACGAGATCGAGAATACGGCCGACGTGCGATTACGCATCGCGGTAACGATGCTCGAAAAATTTATCCTATTTTCTGTCGCGCGTCTAACGATTCATCGATCAGATTGTTTTTTTCATTTATTATTATCATCATCAACGGTACGTACGAATTATGAATACGTTATAATTTCGATAGTCGGAGTAAGATCGAGTATCGAATCGATTTGGAATAGCTAACGGAAACGCGACATACGAGGAAAGCGATATTGTCACATCGGATAGTTATTGACGTTCGTGTTCGAGGACGAAAATTCACGGAAACGGTAGAGCGTGAAATATGACGTCGGGTACACCTCTGGATCCGTCGTTGCAATTCTCCTGACGATAAATTGATTTACTTTGCCGAGCGTTAGGAACCGTTCAAAATATATTCGTGTAACGACACACTGTCTCTTTCGATATCGATTCATCGAGAAATTTCACAGACCTTAAAAGCGTTAGTATACCTACGTCGATGGTAATATCATAATATATGCGTATATATCAATATCGATACGTCGGTATCGATACATCGAATGATTGCTGACATCGCGAATGATGACAGTTACGAACGTTGCGGTACCTCTATCGAACAAGATATCTAATCAACGATTGAATTCGGTGAACAAAGAAAAAGTAAAGTGAGAAAAAAAGTTCGCAATTCCCAGAATGTATCCGTCGTCGTTCGATCTCTGTCTGTTTTTTTGTATTACCCGGAGCCAATAGAATCAATTACATAAGACTGTATAGTAAGCACAGGAAGCCCGTAAGCCAATTGCAAGCGAATATAAACTATTGCTCAAACACTGAAACGAGGGGCTTGCGATTGGTTGACCGGCTCATGCCTCGCGTTAGTGTCTTACGTAAGTGAGTCTGTGTGTGTTGATCTAGACACTTTGGCGGTAAGCGGTAAGCCAAAACGCCAATTGCGAATATCGGTCAGTTATCAACCTGTGTCTGTGTTTGTGTCCTGTGTATTCCGCGTGTGTGTGTGTGTGTGTGTGTGCGCGCGTATTTGCCCGACTATGGTTCGTACGTGTCTTGAGAGCAGCGTGCCTGAATATACGTATTTGAACGTATGTGATAATATGATCCAGACCATGTCTACATGCAGACGTGCGAATGTATGAGTGCACTAGTGTATTATACGTATGCTCGCGCGCGGCATCGAGAGATCGAGGGTGAGATAGTGCATGCGGTGCAGTGCTTGCAATTTCTACCGATTGGTTTATCGCCTATCGTTCAGGCCGGCTGCTTTTCTCTGCTCAATGATCCTGGAACCGATCGACGTATTCGTGATGAGGTAACAAAAAAAATAAATAAATAAATAAATAAAATACGAAAACGACGGAAAGAATGGAAATAAAAATGCCATGCCAAATACACTGACTGGTTCTATCGAATCGTATATTTTACGCGGATCAATAATACGTGGTACAGGCTGGAGAACACGATAGGACACGTTTCTAGTGGTCATTTTATTCGTCGACGAACGAGTCCACGGGTTTATTGGTTGTTTCCCGACCGGTATCTTGGCCAAATCACGGTAATAGCAGTGAAAACACGTGACAACCGGGGCATGAGAACGCGTTCAATGGATTTTACTGGAACGATCTTTTTTTCTTTCTCGCGATCGAATTTAACTTTATTCGTTGCAATTCGTAACAAACGTTTACGCGTAACGCGCGTGGACCGTGTTCGAATGGAATTGTCCATATGGAATCTGTCCATAACACGAAATTTACTGTCATGAGAAATAGACACGAATAATTTGCCGCCTTTTTCCTCGAAAATACACGGTTAGCATCACATCGAGAATAATTTACGCGTATCATCGTTTAAAGCGAGCCATAAATGATGTGCATATGTTTAACGTGGGTTGCCCTTTGTCCTTTCACGTATTATTTGTACCTGTATGAATATTTGCCCTTTCTCGAATATTCGTCTTGTTACGATAACATTGTTCCTTAACGATCATTTTGTTCCTATTAGTGTTTTATAATATCGTCCGCGTTATTAAACGTTTATCTATTTTTGTTTTATTATTCGTTAATAAAAAGTTGATTCACGACATTTTATAATACCTTCTAGCAATGATATATAGAAATGTTAATTATTTTACCGTTCAGAGGTTCTTGCAACCGAGTCACGCCAATGCGACATTTAAAGACTACTCGTCCATGCATCGGAAGTAACGATATTTACCGCAGATTGTTTTCGTTTATCCGATCTCTTTATGCGTCACTGACACGAAACGCTATTTTTCTTTGTCGTTTCCTGCAACGAAATCGATCAAAATCAAACAAATTCTTTCCATGTTATATCTATAACAACCCATATTATTTACTGTTACAAGCTTTTCCATACTATCATATAGTAATAATTTATTAGAGTATATATACATGTCGGAATGAGCATTAAGATGAGGGTTAGGGGTGTGTAACGAATATTCTGTGGAATTAGCCACCGAGGTTACGTAATAGAGAAAGTATCTACTCGTACGGATATGATCGTTACAGAATTTGACAGGTAGCCGTGGTAACTAGATACTCGAGATGCTAATGACAATGATCCCAAGTTCGATAACGAATCCGCGGCCAACGGGACAACGACTAGACCCCTTTCAAAAGTCTAAGTCAAACTCTATACTCAAACGTGAAATATCCACCGATCGTAAAGACGCCGTCCCACTCGCGGACGAGATCATACAAGAACGTGTCTCCCCGTCATCGCGATGCTGCAGAGGTAAACTATAACGGTGTGTGTCTCAGGGCACGAGATCATCGGATTCGTCGAGGACAACCCTCGTCCAGAAAGCGAGGGAAATGGACGTTGCTGTTAATCGGTTAATCTCTGTGTTGGTGGTTAGAAAAGAATGCTAGCCGCCCTTGAGAGAAAGTTGGTAACGGGAAGCGTCGTTGGTGAGGAAAAGCAGATTCCCCGTATCTTCCCGTAGCGGGTGATAGACTTGGGGACTGTTAGGATAAAGACTGTTTGTTCGTTTGGAGGACCTTAGTTAACTAAATGTCCTGTGAAGATGCATCGACATTTGGCGATCGTCTTGCCCGAAGAATAGGGTCTGCGTGTGGCAAGCCACGGGGCAGAGGCCGTTGGAATGCGCACTGTAGAGCATCGGTACTACTATCTTTTCTTAAGGAGGGCTATGTAATTCTACACTTGCACTAGACAAAATATCCGTCCCGTGACCGCGGCTACGCTCGACGTTTTGTCTGGCGCCTCGAACTCAAGCTCGTTGTCTCTGATTTTCCTAAGAATTTCAACAGGGAGGCCCGATGTCTTTTCATCTCCGACATACATATATATCACTCGAATATTACGACATATCAATCCACCGTGTGCCATATTAGCGAAACATATCATGCATTCCTCGATACGATTTACATTTTATCTATCTCAGTGTTTTCCTTCTTTTAATAACCTGCTGTTTGCGCAATCGGGAATCGGGGTTAATTATTTGCAAAGTAACGAAATACGCATAAGCTGACGACAATGAACATAATGAACGGTCAAATCGGATTTAACGCAAAATAGGCTGGTTCATAAAGGAGCCGAGCCGCAATGTATATTTCGAAACGCAAACGTCACGTGAAATGGAAGCAACACGGTTTATTAATTTCTCAGTAACTATAGTTTCACAAATTTGGAAAGTCGACAGAACGAAATGCACCTGCGTTTTCGCTACAGTTATGTCCGGCATGCAGTGGTTATACGAAGTATTGGCACAAAGCTTTCCTTTTTTAGCAGATTCTACATTTCATTTTCAGAACTTTTTTAGTCATGTGATAGTACCTACTATTAAATGAAACGTAATGTATTTATATCCAATTAACTAGTATGTAAATATTACAATAAATACATTGCTGTGTCAATACACTTTGTAGCCACTGTGCATATATTTTCCAACTGCTTGACGAAAAAAAGCGTTTCATTCTTTTTCGTGTATCGTATCGACGATACACTTAAAAGGATTCTTTCCTTCTAGAATGGAATTAGAATTATACTCGTACTTTGCCTGTAATCTGCACCAATTGCGAGTAAAAGGATGAATGAATAACACGAACAAAAAAGAAAAAAAAATAAAAGAAGGGTTAAAAACAAAAGGTTTGCATATGAACAAATTAACTCAGGAGAATACATTTAGAATTTTGTTCTTAGTCCGTGTAGTGTTTTTCTTTTCCGTTTTTCTTTTTTCTTTTTTTTGTGACGGGTACAAATCTCTGAAACACAATAGCGTGCGGTCACAGTGGTGGCTAATGAACATTCACAATACAGCTCTTCTGATGTTACTGCGTACAATATTGCGATCCATATCATTTGAGCGTCATAAAAGCTGACAAGCTGGCATGTCTGACAATGAGTCGTAGCGGAAAGGTATCGCGAACAATTACTCGAAGCTTTATATTCCCCGAGCGGATTAAGGGAGATATTGCTTCTTCATACGATGGCTTCAAGCACGTTGTTTTAATTTTTTTGTCATCCTATGTCTGTGTTGTTCGCGTATATGAAAAATTAATATATCGGATAAATTATCTCGTTAACATGTTACTAAATATTACATCTCTTGTATTATATAGGAGAAAGACACTGCCGTATATATATATGTCGGGTTTAGATTGCAATTTTGGGCGCGTAACAACTCTTCGCGTGGATTAGCCATTGTTCCACAAATATTTACACGTATATACAAGACTATCGCTAAGCTTAACAAATAATAAGACTAATGAATAATAAATTTGATTAATAATAAAGTTAATAATAAATTGTACGAATAATAAGATTAACAGATAACAAGTTTAATGAATACTATGAATAATGTTTTTGAGTTCAAACGAATCCACGGTCAACGGCATAACTCTTTACTAAACGTAAATACGATTGTCGAAAATGCTCGATGTGTCACTCTCCAAGGCGATCGCACGAATCCCAGCCTCGTTTTTTTTTTTATTTATTTGGATTTTACAATTTGTCCAGAAGAACATTTGGTAAAATGTTATAACTTGAAAAATATAGCATGTGGATGGTTACCCCCAGCGTGGTTCCATCTTCCAGGTTGTTTATCGTATTTCTATCGCGAGGTCCACGGGATGCTTCTTCTTCCGTCTTCTTTCTATCGCGGTTTCATTTGTTTCAGCAACTAGCTGGTTTGGGTGTGTCGCGAGTCTTTCTTTGTACTTTTTTGCGTATCTGGCGATTTCCTCTTTGACTGTTGGAATTTTTAGATCTTTTCGAATATCCTCGTTTCTGACGTACCATGGAGCGTTAACTATCGTTCTTAAAATTTTTGCTTGTTCTGTCTCTATTTTATTTATGTGACTCGTTGCTGCCGTCCCCCATAGTGGGACTCCGTATGTCCAGATTGCTTTGATTATCGTTTTGTATATATTTAGTTTATTCGTTGTGCTTAATTTAGATTTTCTATTGGTTAACCGGTACATCTTTTTCCTTATTTCACGTATTCTGTTTATTATTGTTTTTACGCGATGCTTCCATGTAAGGTGTGTGTCTAAAAGTATTCCTAGATATTTGACTCGCTTCGTATGTGCTATGTGGGCGCCGTTCAGTTGGATATCTGGTGTTATTCCTTTTCTAAGTGCAAATGTTATGTGGTTGCACTTACTGGTGTTCGCTTCTATTTGTTTTTTTTTTTTGTAGCCACTTTTCTATTTTTACATCACACGTGGCTAGGCCCGCTCTCGAGGCCGCATGCCGCCACAACCACGTTTCTCGGAAAATCCATACAACCACTCCAGACCTCCGTTAGGCAAAACGTCCATCCCGCGACCGTGGCTACGTTCGGCGACCAATCGTCTCCTCGAAGCCAATCTCGCTATCACGAATCTCGAACAATTACAGCTATGATAAAATCTAGGCTAGAGTACTAGAGGATATTCCCAAAATTTCCAAGGAAAGGCTTCGGCTTTCCTTTCATCTCCGACATATATATATATTTTTTTTTTAATTTGTTCCTTTTCACAGAAATAGGACTTGACTTACATATTTCTAATTCTTATTTATTTCCATACTGTATTTAGAGCATCCATTATATTCAAAGTTCTACACCCAGTCTACGTTCCTATCTCAAGCACACATATCTCATCTTATATCTAATATTAGAAATTTAAATATGTCTCTTTGTTTCTTCTAACTATACTATATACACTATCCTATACTTAATCTATACATTATACACTATCTATCGCATATCAATCTTCGGCTTAGTTCGGTACCTACATATGTTCTTAAGCTCTTTCTATAATCTATTCCGTTAATTTAATTTCACGACGGCAATATCAGTTCCTACGACTCTATTATAAATTTGCGTCGATCATACAAAGCGTATCAACTATGTCAGTTTAAGTAATAACGAAAAGCGATCATGATAAAGAAAGAGCACGTAAATTGAAAGTTTTGCAATGACGATGTGATGTATATGATGATTTTGTGGAAAAATATATTAAATTGGATTATATCGATATTGATTCAGAAGGTTTCAACAAATTGTTACTCTTCAACTTCGTGGAAATTCGATTTCGCGCACTCTTATTTTACTTGTTTTCTCTTCTCACGTGTACGTGATGCAGAAAATGTCCATCTAAATAAATAACTATTTTCCGATTATATTTAGACGTTAACATACGCGATTTTGCGTGAACATGCACTTGAAAACTTAACGATATTCGGATATTGATAACCAACCAAATATTTTATATATACAAGTGTATAGTCAATGCGGAACTTAAATAGATTGAATAAATGGAAACAATTAACGCGTATATTTTATAACAAAAACGGATTTAAAGAATTATTAATAAAAAAGTTATTCAGACAATATTTAAGCTAAGAAATAAATAACATAATTTTATAATAATAAACAGTCGAGGAAAATATTTTATCGCGTAATTTGTAGAATTTTATTTTCTTAGAAACTATTCTGTACTTTTAAATAATTCATTTAAAATTACTCCATTTTACGTAATAAATATCCAACGAGTTTCAACTTGATATTATATAAAAGCCGCGTCATAATGCGTGTTTTATATAATTGTTCTAACATCCAAATAAGTAGCTAATAGAATAGAGAAAGCTGTCTTAATACGTATACGTACATAAAGTCGTTCGTATATCGTTCGTGGAAATTTCTGCACGACATCGTATATAATATATAAGAGAAGTTCAAAGTGAAGAGACCGAGCCGACATTGAAGTAGCAAAATAAAGTAATTAGGCAAAGTAATTAAGCAAATTCTGTATATCGAGCAGTATGCAATACCGACTACTTTAATTGCTCGATGTATCTTTTCGCGCTTTATTCATGCCTTACTTCGAACCAGGATTCAGTTCAGCCGTAAATTCAATAAATTTAATTAGCAAGCGTTTCGTGTCTCGGTTGATATTCCAGTAGCGAGCTCGTGCTGTTAGATCGCTCGTATATGATATATCGTTAATACGCTCATAATCCGTTCTCACAAATAAATATTGTAGCGCTAACAAAAAAAAAAAAAAAAAAAAAAAAAAAAGAAAAAGGTGAAAGAAATCTCGCGAGAACTCGTTTATTTTATGCTATTAACATGTAGCAATTAACGAGATGGTATAACTGAGCAAACAGTACAAAAAATAATAGCTTTGCGAAGTTAATTTCGAAAATTGGAACATCGATGATCGTTTATAAAAATGATGACAAAATATTGCTAAGGTGTTGTATTATTTCGATTGTCGCGAAACGAAATGATAGATTATTTTTCTCCAGTTTGTATCACGTGGCATAGCGGAAGAATCAAAGTTGAAACTGAAGGACATTCACACGATTTAATGCTTTCAAGCTATCGAGAAGTAAATAGCCCTTCTAAAGTTCAATAGTTCGCAAAGTTCCTTTCCACTCTTTGCTCCTCTTCTTTATTTTTTTCTTCTTTTATTAAGGAACTTGACGTTCAGACTTTCATTGCTCCCAGCGGAGGAATAAGTAATAGCCTTACCGGCAGTTTGATCTTCGTTACCGGTATTTTTTCGAAGAAGAAACTTTTCTTTCCTAACGATCGTGCAACCTACCATACTGTGGCGTTTATCTCGACTCGTACTACTTGATCATACCGTTTGATACAGTACAGATAACATTTTACGACTCACGCCGCTGAAAAGCAATGATTTCTCATACAGAGCGTATATCTTTGTGACGAAAGTTTCAACATACGCTATAAATACATATATACATACATGCACATATAACTTCCACATACATGCATATTTGAAATGTATCAATGACCATGGAGAACGAATTATTAACACATTAAAGATCGCTTATGTAATATCACGTTTTTTCATAGGTAAAGCATAGCCAATTATCGATGAATTTATTTCATCTATTTGAATTAATAAAGATAAGCGACGCAAAGAATATTTAAAAGCCGCACTTTTTAAATACTCATGTCTTGCCCTAATTAAACAAGGTTTTCCATTTTAGGATTTCTATACAGTTATCGACAGTTATATATCGGGTTGTTTCTTTATGATTATTATATTTTTTCACAAAAAAGATCATTCGTCAGATCAGGCCATTTCATCGATCGCGAGGTACGTTCCGATCATCTCGTGTCTACGTGTTCCGAAATTTATGAATGTCCGGGAATCACGGAACGTCAGGCGTTCCCATTGTTCGATCACGATTAATTACGCAGGAAAGTACCAAGCGTGTTTCCCCTGTTTGACGCTCGATATTCGACATCACGCGAGCCGAAGACTCGTCGGCTTTCGTAACGATTATCAGCAACGTACGATCGTATGGAAACTTTGAATAAGAGTTTAAAGCGCATTTAGCATATCTTGCTTAAAACGTTCAATGTGTTCTTAGCATATACATGTATCAAGGAGAAGGCAGCCCTTCGGTGATGACGTCGATTGTACATGATCGACGTCGTCCTTTTTCTAATATTTTTTTAACAATCCAACATGCGTTCTAAACATTTTTCAAATAAAAAGATTCGTTTCGGTGTTGATCGTGGAAGGTGGGAATCGTAGAAACCTGGCCATATTAAACGTGTTAACTTAAGTCGTTGCACAAGTTTCAAACATCCAACGTTCATGCCTCTTCAACGTTGCATCGTCTTCTGACGAGATATCTGTAATCCGTGTCTGTTAATACAATAAATCGGCAGAGATAGCGAAAACACTTTACCGTTAATTCATCTTTCATCAAATGTGCTCCGATCGCGTTCGTGCTCCAACTCTTGTTTTCATACAATTTCTAATATCGGTCTGGAAGGGTTTACCAAGCGATACGTCGTAAAGGAGGAATAACATGTCACGAATAACGTGTGTGTATGCGTGCGCGTAGGTGTCTGTGTACGTGCGTTTTGTCGCGCGTACGAACAAAACGAGAGGAAAAGAAATAAGTTATTTTTTGGTGTTATATAGTTTTTGCATATAAATAAGTGGTTGTATCGTATAGAGCGAGTTGTTTGGATATAATAATACAATTTGAATGGATGCATAAAGAGAAATGCAAAGAATGTTACGATAGAGAACGCTGAGAAGGTTGCCAGTATGAAAGTAACGTATGACCGTAACGTACGATAATATGCTGTCACGCACACTTGATGATTCTATAGGTGTTCTTAATGCGTTTCGAAGCTGTTTGTTGAACATGTCCGATAAGAGTGTTAAATTAACTTCACCAGGCTTTGTCTTTCTGTTTGATTTCGTGCAAATCACCAAACACTCATGCGTCATCGTCATCTCGAGTGTGTTATGTAACACATTACATGCGGCTGCTTTCGTTTTGCAATCGCGACATCGATCATGGTGAAATTTATTTCCCTATGTTCGCTATTAGTCGAGCGTTCGAGTTGAGATTGGGCTATTTGCATTGAAAAGTTGGATAGGATTATTTTTCTATTTAAATTAAATTTGATGCTAGAATTATCTTAGAAAAGTGACCGTAGAATTTTTCATAGAAATTTTATAAATTTATGACGGTGCATTTTTTAAGAGTTTCTATGAGTTTTGAATATCTCTAGCCGTTTACCACAGACTGCAGGTAATTTCATAAGCATATCAGATAAAAAATGTGTAATTGTAGATTCTTCTTCTTTATTTGGAATAATTTCTAATTGACTACTTGCTACACACACATATGAGGATATGTAAAAACCTTAGATTTGAAAATCAAAAATTTAATTTCATAAAATAAAATTCCATCTTTATTCTTTGGTAAATAATATCCATACTAAAACGTTATACATATATATACAAAAATGTATTTGAAAGGAAATTGCAAGATGAATAAACGTTGGTATTGTCATTTATACCATATTTTTCCAGTGTCTACGTAACTGGTCATAATCTTTAAAAGCACATTTTGCTGGAAGTTCTTTAGATACAGATAATAGTTTGCCTTTTTTTGTACTATAGAAATAAAAAAATTTTATTTTAAACCAAATATACATTACATATATTCCATATATATTCCACTAAATGAAATGAATTAGTTACCTTGGTAACACATGTACAAATGGAAGATTATAACGAGATAAATCAACGTATCCTTTAGGATCTGCTAAAAGATTTTTCATTCATCGTTTTTTCATTCAGTTTCATTTTTCCGGTACTATGTATTGTACAATTACAATATGTATACTTTTATATTTACTGGATGGTAAGTTCTAGTATTTTAGAATAGAATAGGTAAATGGGAAATTTCTTAACAAGAAGGTACACATTTAAAGAATATTCTTTGATTGATGTTTCTATATTTCATCAGAGAATTATAACGGTAATTCCCAGAAGTCAATTGTAATTTTTATTTCCTTAAAATCCTGTAGAACCCATAGTGAAAATCATCTTCGTTTTCAAGGTCTCACTTTACCTAAGATATTTTATATTTAAAGACTTTGCTGTTATTTCGAGTGTGTACCCAGAAAGGAAACTCGTTAATGCGAGTTATGTTTCACGTACACAATTCTCGTTCAGGACGAAAGTTTTGCAGACGAAGCAAAATCTTCAAATTGAATTTCGGTGAGCTTTTCGATGCAAACTGCTACTTTTCGATAAAAAAAAAAAAATTGCAAAACTGGCGCACAAGCATCGATTTAAAAGGCAAAAATGCAATACAAAAATTTCGTCTTGTTCGGTAACGTGTCGATATACGATGAACTCATGTTATGCAAACGTGTAACGTTTAGGAGTTTGATCGACTAAGTGATCGTTTTCGGTGTGATATGCAATTTTCATACGTACAGCCGTTTTTACGAAAACGAGAACACATTTGTACGAGAAGACATTTGAATATTCGCATAACGTTCTCGCTCAATTCCATTTTATAGTAACGACCCCCTTTGTCGTTCCTATCGTTTAATCGAGTATCTCGTGAAAAACTAAGGCTAAGCTTCCTGTTACTAACGACGAACTGCCTAACGACCGTTTCAACGAACACCTCGAGAACGTGATTCACGAAGAATCGTTTATCGTACTGCCATGGGATTGTTCCTGATACAATAATCCTGAAACCTGTTGAAAAATCTGTCATTTTACTTCTCGAATATAAAACACAAGTCACGACTGGCGAATTTTTCTAGAATTTAGCTCATCCTCGATCTCTGCGACAAAATTCTGATAGATCGGTGTTCAGATCGGTGCATATCCACACGTGGCACGTATATCGAATATCGTTGAGGGGCTATGATAAAGCAATTGAAAGAATTACGAAAAATTCCCTCGGCAATCGTTGGTGCCCTATTAATAAAAGGGAAAGGGAGGAGGAGGAGGAGGAGGAAAGATTGCGAGATAAATGTGTGTAAAGCATATGCGTGCATGCGTGAGTATATATGTGTGTCTGAGCGCGCGCGTACTTCCTAAAAGGGGGCGCGGAATATCCTAGTTTGTAAATGTTTCAAATGGTCTCGGACAAGAAAAGTCTCGAGAGAAAGAGAAAGATTGTACGCGTGCGTGCGAGAAGAAAAAAGACAACGGAGAGAGTAAAATAAAGAACGGAGAAACCAGTTTTAAGGGATGTTAACGATGTACAAATGTGTAATTTAGTGTCGCAAGAGAAATCCGTCTACAGCGCGGTAACACGATAGCAGAAAATACTAAACAGAACAAACAAACAAACAAAAAATATTACTTTTATTTTACGAGCGAGAGAGAGAGAGAGAGAGAGAGAGAGAGAGAAGTGAGAAAAAGAACGCGCATAAAGGTGAACCTTTAGAGAACCTAGGCGTACCTATATTTCCATGATTACACATTTTTTGAACGTATACATGATAAATAGAAAAGAGAGATTACGTACCACGAGCGAGGGAGAAAGAACGTGAAGAAGGTGAAGGCCTTCTCCACATACACGTACGGTAAATCATGTGCTATGACCGACAGTTGTCGAAATAAAATTCTTTTCGATCAAAAATATCTACTCGAGTCTGTTTCATTTGACTTACCTAGATTTTTACGCCCGCTTCTTTTTAGTTTTATTTCCCTTTTCCTTTTTATCTATTTTTTTAGTCGTGCAAATTGAATACTGGAAGCGTGTATTATACTGGTTGGATATAACAGCGATCGAATATAATCGCTCAATACGAACGTCAATTAATACGTATACACCGATGAAAAATTAAAACAGGGGTCACATAGTGAATATAGCAGTAATATGTTGTATTAAATTGCTTTCATTTTCTCAATTATTCGTATAATTGTCAATTATGTGGTTCTTTTTTTTCGATGTATATTTCCGTCTATTTTGCGGACGTATACAGACTTGATGAGATTAAATATATTTTAAATACATCGTAACGTAACTTGAGCGAAGCGAAACATCGGTTCTTTAATTTTTAATCCGGTACTAAAATTGCTTGCGTTAAAGTTTTATCTGTTTGTATGTATAGTCATTAATTTAGTATTTAAAAGATTGAAAATTTGTGGTTTAAAATATATATCAGATTTGTCAAAGTGTGACATATTCGATACCATGAGGAGCACTGGTCACCGATACAAAATTTCCCTTTTAACAACAATAGAAAAGCGCAGAATACGTCGAATTGCAGTTCGACACTATATTCATTGTTTGCTTCAACATTTGGTGAAAATGGAAAAATCAGATGAAATACGATCGGCAGCGAATGGATGAAAATTTCTAAATTTTCTAAAATATTGAAAAATTGTAAAATTCGTTTTAGTCCTCTAAAAATCTCAAAAAGCTTTCAAAATTTATGAACGTACGAAAGTATGCTCGAGGCGAACCACAATATTTAATATTATTTCGTACGTTCCATTTAAAAAGAAAATCCCATCACACGAAACCTTATAAATTGAATTGAATGCGGTCGTTTACGCGAAACGTTTGACAGAGGGATTTTAATATTCCTTGGAAATGATAATCGATGAGAAGGTGAGAACCTTCACAAGGTTGATCCACATTCATACACTGGCGGACAAAAGAAAGTTTATGGAATAAGAAGTATAAAGAGAGGAAAATTTTACATAAGCTCCGTTTTACGTTAATGTTTTATAAACCGCAATTTCACAAAATGCATTTAGAGAAGCTGTACGTAATATGCAACACCTGATTTTTGGAGCTTCCCCAAAAAGCGAAACACGTTCATTTTTCAATGAAACTAACGTTAAAGAATGATAAAGTAAATAGACATTCGTATGTTAACTGCTCAAAAGTTTAAGTACCTTGAAGTCACGATAAAAGTTGTAAAAAAAAAAAAGTTAAATGCGGCGAGTTATGAAAGAGGTATCTAATATGGAACAGCTGGAAAATGTGTAAAGAAATCGCAAAGAACTTTATTTTAGCTATGAAGAATGAATATTAATTTAAATAAAAATGATATATGAGAGAATGTCTTCCATATTCTTGACTTATATTATATTAGCTTTCTTTGTTTCCTACACGTTGAACACGCGAATAACTTAAAGCACATTCTTCGTGATCCCAATGAAGACACTGAACACATTTTTCATTATCATTGTCCCTCCTGTAATTGCCGCCACAAAATAAATAGAATTCTGTATTATCATCGTCAGTAGCAGCATTATGAACATTACGTACATTCAACATGTTTCATGTTGGCTACGTACGTACTTCGACAGAAAAATAATGATTATACTAAGAAGAAAATAAATTTACCTATACATTTCTCTTGGACACTAAAAGAAAACTATATTTGATGAGAAATTATACAAACGTAACGTATTTAACTTGCTTGCGCTAAAAAATTTTGCTATTTAACTCCCCTTCCGGAACCTTTTATACGCTTTCAAGCACAACGTTCAACAGCGTTCAATAGCAGATTTCCAAGCGAAGCTCAACTGTAAATACGCCTGTGTTTTACTTCTAACGAAATATTTTACATTTACAAATGTACATAATGAACAAATGAACAAATATACATTCATAGTGCATCAGTCTTATAATATTTTTTTATCCACATATATAGATGGTGGGAATAAAAACAACGCGTTTTTAAAACGATAAAAACGATGATAAATGTAGATATATAATGTCTATATATATATATAGAGAGAGAGAGGGAGACAGTGAAAAAAACCTATTAGTTATCATTATTGAAAGCGCCGTTTTATCAGTCTCAGAGCCGATGTCAGATCGATCAGTCACATTGGATATAGATGAGGAATTATGATGAGTTTGGAATGTCCCGTGGTAGACAGCTGAATAAAAATCTAATTTTCAGGTACCTGTCGGCATGTCTTGTATTACTGACGTATGAGTTGCGCACGCTTCCGTTTTATTGCTTTTTTTATTCCTTGTAAACAAAATATGGGCTTACCTGCACGGTGACCCGCTTAACTAGGGTAACTTATAGCTCTGAAACTGGAAAGATAGAAAACAGAACGAAATATCATTAGGCAATGTTAAACAATTCCGAATAGCACATGATCCAGTGACCTTTTATTCTGGAAGTTATGATATTTTAAAGATCTTAATGTTACTTTATCTTCATAAGTAGGTTTATTTTTATTTTTTTTTTTTATATCAACAGATCTCATTCTACGTATAAATGTATTAGAACACTTGCTCTAATTCTATGAGATTGAAGGAGAGTTTAGAAAGTTTTCCCTATTTTATCATCTTTCTTTGTCTTGTTTCTGTGTCTTTGTCTTATTTTGATATGAACAAGCGCACAGACAGGATACATATCTGTACCACTCAACCAGTCAATTAAGATTTAAATATTCACCGTTTAACGCAAAAGGGAGGAATCCTCTCGTCTAAAAGCAACGCTTTTTAATTATTGTCTTAACTCTCGTTTCTATGAAACGTCCAGAGTTCTAGAAATTTTTATTGTTCGTTGGCAAGTTTGATTTTTTTCCTCATCTCGAAGGCTAATATTACTTTTTTCTTTTCTACGGTAGCTAGGTCAATATTACGTGTAATTTCGTCCACGGCACATAAACGAACGGAAATTCACGAAGAATGAAGTTAAAGACCCTAACGTTATTCGAGAAACGATACAATGTCTTCTTGAAACAAACGGCAATAGCTTTTATCCCGACGCGGGTAGAAACATTACGTCATATTTCTGCGATACTTTTGTATTTGCCAATACGTAAATGCGAGGCAAACATTATAGAAGACTATGTTCGAATGGACGTCTCGTATATCGTAAGTTATAACTCTATGGCCAAGCGACGAAGAGGGATAAAAATGGTTTGATATACTGTGTACTTTTGAAGGAAAGGATACCGTAAAATAAAAAGCAAAGTGCCAGTAAAGAGGAGGAGAAACGTAATTTCGAACGAGACGAAAATCGTGGAAAATGCATACCTACATTTTTTAGTATCGATTACTAGGAAAGTTCCATTTTTATTAAACCAGTATTAGCTTAAGGAAATTGTATCCTTCGCTCGATACGAACAGCCCTTTCTACGTTAAATAACAGTATAGATTTCAAAATTAAGATTATCATCGTTTCTTAAATAATTAGGAAACTTGGCGACCTCTATCAAAATTTATTGTGCAGAATATGGTAACGATTCAAATCTACTATTTATGCGAACAATATCGATTCAAAATATCTTGAATTTCACGGTACAATTTCACATTTGCCATTCCATAATAAACATCGACACCTATATCGATATATCAGATTTAACTTCTTCCTGCAGTCGCTGTAGATTTTCACCTTTTCGTTTCATACTTACACGGTGGCATTTTTATATACATATGTATGTATACTGCTTTTCGATACGAACAGTGCTTTTCAAAGGGGAAATCCAAATGCACGTATGGAAAGATATTTCTTCTCATAATCACATATAGCCTGCGGAGAAATTTCGTTAGGAAAATTATTTACTTTTAGAGATTGAAACATTTCAAATCTATTACGTATCTGTGCATTTGCTACCATATTTCGTACGCAACGTAATCTTATTAACAAAATGACACACGACAGCAGGTAGTACATTTAATATCAAGCGTCTTAAAATAATACTGTAAGGTTTAGCATTACCGTGTCGCTACCGTTTGGATTCGTAAAAGTTAGAAAGTTTGGCACCGACATCGCCTATTAAAAACATCCGAGTAAAAAAGCCTAGTAAGAAATGCAGTTTGTAATTATAATAAATCTGGCAATATAACAAATTCAGATAGAGGTGATATAAATAAGTTTGAAAAAACAAGATAACTTGAGCTTTCATTTAAAATACCTGTTAATGCATAATGCACTTGTAGAAATCTGAAAGGACATTTTAAAGAGTTCGTTAATGTGTCAAATTAAAAAAGATCAAATGATTTTGAAAAATCTGTTAATTCGCAAACTTGACTTTTTATTTAATAAATCTGTTTTAAGCAAATATTTTCTTGCCATATACGCGTAATATAATTTTCTAGAGACAGTTTTTCCTTGAAATTGGTATCCTCGTCATTGATGCGATGAATTCGTGTTTCCGCGTGGAAGTCATTCGGTATGTCGTCCTGGTAGAAACATCTGGTGGAAATCTGTCCCGATGAAATAGCTAGGGGCGGCGCGGTGCGGGGGCAAGGGCCAGTTCGAAAACTTCATAACGGGCAATCGCGTTATCACGACAATACCGTGATTGGTATCATTCTATTTGTCCGACTATGATTCTATTTTTAGCGACGGAACAAAAAAAGAGGGAAAGGGTAGGGAAAAAGAAAAAAAAAAAAGGTATTGATACCATCCGGGGGATGTTACTTTCAATTCCGTGAAATTTTCTATCTTGATTCGAAAAGAACGTTTACCGAGGCGTACGTGATCTGAAATATACTGTACAGTTTAAGTATAGTAACGTCCAAAATTATGGACTTTGTTTTCGAGGAAGAAATTTGTCACATCCGGACGTTTGGATTTGCGCACTTGTAGATAGGTAGAGTGATAAGTTGAATCGATTGTACATTATTAATCGGGGACGCTAATTCAACCGTACGTGACAGTGTTTTCCTCGAAGCTGCTTGTTTTCTTTCTGTTGACAATATTCCATGAAAACATTGAAAGTTAATATTATTACCTTATGTGTATCCATACCGATAGTAAATCGTAATGCTGGACGAGTATTTAACTGAAATGTGTTAATGTTAGTTAAGATTTTCTTTTAGTTTTCGTAGCGCACTTTTTCAGTTCACTGATCGATCATTTTTATGCAATTTCTTCAACATTTATATAAGTTCAGTAATCGGGTTATGGGGTAATAAGTAATGGGGTTGAGAAAGATTTTACGGATAATTTTCTACTTGTGAAGTTACTTACCCCGCTATTAATTGCTTAAACATTAATATTTCAGTTTCGATTGCGTGAACTTGATTTTAAGTAGATTCCATCGAATTCGTGTACTTTTTGGAACTCGATTTCCAGAAGATATTCCCAACGATATTTTGCATCGATTAAATAACAAATTATTAAATTGTGGATACAGGGAATTTGGAATAAATTTCATGAAATGTTCACCGTCCTATAATATAATACAAAAGACAAATCGTTCTTATGAATGGATTTTATTTGTTCCGAATACGATGAAATTATATTATCCGCTTCTACAAAAGGATAATTTGTATAGATGTAATAGCTATGAGATTGAAATATTTTAATTAATGTACTGCCATTAAATACTATCTAAATAATTTATCGATGATTGTTCAGTATCGTGCCGTAAAATAGTTTGACGAACAGGTACGTTTTTTTTTCTTTTTTATTTATTTATTTCAATTTTACAATTTGTCCAGAAGGACATTTGGCAAAATGTTATAACTTGAAAAATATAGCGTGTGGATGGTTACCCCCAGCGGGGTTCCATCTTCCAGGTTGTTTATCGTATTTCTATCGCGAGGTCTGCGGGATGCTTCTTCTTCGGTCTTCTTTCTATTAGGGTTTCATTTGTTTCAGCTACAAGCTGGTTTGGGTGTGTTGCGAGTCTTTCTTTTTTTTTTTTTATTTATTTATTTTAATTTTACAATTTGTCCAGAAGGACATTTGGCAAAATGTTATAACTTGAAAAATATAGCGTGTGGATGGTTACCCCCAGCGGGGTTCCATCTTCCAGGTTGTTTATCGTATTTCTATCGCGAGATCTGCGGGATGCTTCTTCTTCGGTCTTCTTTCTATTACGGTTTCATTTGTGAACAGGTACGTAATTGGAATATTTTGAACAGTCAGTATACATATGTCGATTCTCTCCGACAGAATATGCGCTAGAACGCATTCAATTACTCTGTTAGACCTGCACGAAAATGTCGTGTCGATTGCTTGCGTATTGAAAATTCTTTTTCATCGCAGGCAACAATCGAGAGGGTTTTGATATTGAGCTATTGATTTTACGCTGGATTTATGGCCATGTATATTCTAAACGTGCGCGAATTCCGCGTTCGTAACTCTTTTTTTATTTACACAAAGATGCTTTTTTATTAGTTAGCCTTTGTATCAGGCGATCTTTTCATTTATTCGCGAATATAACGAAAACCATTTCATCATAATGTATTCGTAGTTGCGTTCGTGAATGTTCTACGAGATTATTTGTTATGGATTCGTATTTGAACTTGTGTATTAAAGTTTGATGTCCGAATGGTTAATTGAAACTTAACGGTCTATACCACGGAACAGTGGCAATTATGATATATCAAAACATATTATTGGCCACAAAAAACTAAAAAAGATTGAAATAACTATTAGAATGAAGTTTTTTTTTTTATTTATTTATGAAATTTACAATCAATTCTCGCATTGAGAATTTTTAGTAATTTCTTTCTGGCGTGGCGCTGTGACATGGCTAAATTATTTGTAATAAGTTAACTTATTATAAATATGCATAATTTAGAATAAAGACTAGTTGAATCTGGAGCTTAGGTCTAACGGGTAGTGTCTCTTCAGCCTGCGGATTTGGTCCAATGTATCGAGTAATTAAGGGGTTTCGATGTTTGTTGACTCTTTTATTGTATCTGGTGCTATATTTAGCTATTTCCTCTTTGACTGTAAGTATCTCGAGGTCGCGATGTATTACCTCGTTGGTGACATACCAGGGTGCATTCAATATGGATCTTAGGGTTTTCGATTGGAAACGTTGAAGTATTTCGATGTTGGAGTTGCTTGCTGTTCCCCATAGTTGGATTCCATAGGTCCAGACAGGTTTTATTACGGTCTTATAGAGGGTAATTTTGTTCAGAATGAAAAGTAAGTCAAAGACCTTCGTGCATCGAGATAAACTGAAAACAGAGACAAAATAATCTTTTTAAAATATACATGACATTTTCACAAGAAATGAATTCGTGCTTTATCAAAGAAAAAAAAAAGGCAGACTCCCAAACTCGATGAATATTGCAACACCAACAGTGTCATCGAACTTTGCTGCTGCACCAAATTTGAAGACGCAAGACACAACTTAAAAATATCCAAGAAAATGCAATCACTTCTAACTAATGGAACACAATATAAGAAAACTCTGAGTTTGCTGAAAGTGATAGACTTTCTCCACCGTCTATAGAATTATACAAAATTTCATTAACTCGCTAACTAGTTAATGATTATCTAATTATGTATCTACTGATCAACAGCACCAACTAAGGTAACTATACTAAATGAAGCTTAATTACTATTTCAATATTTATACATAATAATATTTATATATAAAATCTATTTGAAAGAATACTGGAAAGTTTAGCAATACTAAAATAGTTCAGTTTATTATTTTTATCTACATATATTTTGCTTTGTCACATCCAGCACTTATCTTGAAACGTTTGTTTCAGATTCCCTTCAAAGCTAAGAATAAGAAAGTAATTTCGAGAAAGCGTAATGTAATAGCTAAACCGAAAGAAAGAAAATATTTCAAACACGGAGACTTAAGTTAGCTAACTGCGAGAAACTTCTTTGATGATACTACATTTGGGAAAGGAGGGGAAACAATAACCACTACCGAAAAAAAATTAAGGAGGAAAGAAAGAACAGAAATTTAAATACGCAGAGGCAAGAAGAAAGGAGCATAACGCAAACCGTGGCCATACGTCTAAAGAAGCACACCATTCGCGAAGAAAGAGTTATTGTGTTCATGGTGAAAGAAAGTTCTCATAAAACCGAGTCGACTAATGCAACGTCAAAGACTCGAGTGCGTGGAACGATTTGAAAAGCCTTTCGAAATGGTAAAAAATGTCGGTGGTGTGCCTCGGCGGTGTTTACGATCTTAAACGAAACTCTGACCGGTGAGAAACCGGAAAAAGCTGGCTCCTCGACCGAGATAAAACAGCGAGGAAAAGGGAAAGAAGAAACCAGAGAGAGGAACGAAGAACATCGAATAACAAGATTGGGGAGAAAAAATATATTTATTTCGTGTAATGTAGGTACAGTCCTAATGGAAAGAAGGAGAGAGAGAGAGAGAGAGAGAGAGAGAGAGAGAGAGAGCAATATTTGGTGACACAAGAAAATTTAATACGTTTTAGTACTTTATCTCGCTGAGGCTGATGAAATCAGAGGCAAGTTTCTGAGCTGAAAGAAAATTTCAGCTCATAATTAAGCGTAGTGAAAGTTTCATTTAAGCCACGAAGATTTATGGCAGCGAATGGTGTCGGTAATTCACTCCCATTCCAGAGAGAATCATAAATCAGCATGCATGTATATCGCACATATGGACATCCTGAAGGATAATCCGAAGCCGTCCGAATTTGACTTTCTTGGTGCAAAGTTAATTCCCTGTTCTATTGGGGCGGGGACGTTTAAAATTCAGGGCTCGGTTAAGGGACGATGTGCGAAAATGTCTGCGAACGTTGTCTCAATTTCTATAACGTTAACTTAAGGAAACGTTTATGGGGTTATATGGAGCGTAAATCGTGAAAAATTTCGTTTCCAAGACTGGAAACTCACGAGTTTCAGTCTGGTTTAATTAAATATTTAAGGAAATAATGGGCTGCGTGAAAAATGAATTTTAATTCTGAGAAACTATGACGCATTACTGGAGTAATAACCTGCGTTATAAAAGTAAAAAGATACTCGTGTTTCTCTGCTTTAAATAAATTAAAAACATAATTAATAATTTAACTAACAAATAATACATAAGTAGACAGGTAAATTGGTGCTACAAAAAAAGTAGCCATACGAATTATTCTACATTTGTTTCAATAAGATTTCCAATAATTGAAATTAAAGGTAGGATAGTTTATTATTTAATAAAGCGCTGAAGTAAACCTTATATCATATATTTCGATAATTAATCATAGTTTATTTATATTATCTGTATTATTTTATTAATAGTAGTTTAACATAGATAGATAAAGACGAAGTTTAAATGAAATATTTTTGTGACACACGGTTTCAATCGTCTGAAAGACCTGTTACTATTTTAGCACCGTTTTTAATGTTAACGACCTAACGTAGCAGTATACGTAACTTAACGATAGTGTCTAAAAATGGTCCAGCTAAGGCAAACCTGACGATCTGTCAATTTCCATGAAATTTTAAATTATCTAAGAATCGAAGTACACCGGAAGGGGAGATCGTACGATTAAGTAAGAAATACCCATTTTAATTAGCACGTATGTACGTTATTGGCGTCAAGTTGCGCTAGCTCACGAATTACTCCCTCGATAGAATTCAAGTTGATGTTCCGCGTCGTCAGTCAGCGGTAACAAGACGACTACACACTCTCTCAACGTTTCGCCAACGTTGCGACAATTAAATCGTTCCCTAAACCCGTGCACTTCTATCCCCTCTGCGCCTTTGCTATTATTATTCATTCGCACGCGGAATATCAAAAGCAAACTAAGTCTCAGCCGCTTTGCATCATCAGGAAGTATCGACGAAAAGAATCGGAGGTAATTTTAGGTTCTCGAAAGCCTTGGTCCGCTTGTATGGCCACGTTTTCGCGGTTATATCTTCGATCCAATCGCGAGTCGACTAAGCCGAAACACGACTTGACCGTCACGATCTGGTCGTCTTTTTCTCCCCTCAAGGCCTGTCTTTCTTCCAGTTTTTTCCCTTTTTTGCAGTCGACCTTCCAATCTCTTTCAACCACGGTGCCCTTGCCTCCGTTAATGAAGCAGGCACGAATAGACTTCCTACTTGTTCCCTCTGTATCTCCTCTCACCGCCGCTCTTCTCTTTCTTCTATTATTTCCCGCACGTCTCTGCTATTCTTCCAGCTTCGATCGTCTCGCTCGTCGCTCTGTTTTCAACCTGCGAGCGGTGGCTTGCAATCGACGCTGGTAATTTCTGTCTCGTACGGCGTCGATGGGCTTTCGAGTGCGTTCGTGCTCGAACGACAAGTCGACTGTCTACATTCACACGCACGCAGCACGCACCGATCTTGCTGTGGATCTTCGAAACGCCCGTACATGCAAGTACGACGGTAAGTGGATGAAGATGCCGGGAAATATGAGCGTGCATGCAGATAGATGAACGCACACGTACTCGAGGTCGAGCGTAAATATCCATCGGCACACACGTGGATACAGAACAAACAGATATAGAGCCGGAGGAGCAGGTTGCATCGGCGGATGCGACGCATCATTTTTCAGCTGGAAAATGCGAATTCAGCAGCGGCTTGAAAATTCACATGGAGGCCTCATAACGCATCCAACTGGTACTATCGACAACCTGACAACTATCTCCATTCCACTCTCTTCTTTTCACTCTTCGTTCTTCTCTTGCATTCGCCGATTCCTCTTTTCTTCTCTACTTACTGTTTTCTCCTGCGCGCTTCTATCCTCATTTTTTCATCCCTCGCTGCGGCTGGAGTAGCACAAGAAGGGTTGGATGTATAGGAAGGGTATTTAATAATTGACGTGTGCAGTTGCTGCCGATTGTAGTAATCAAAGCAGTATTTCACGAATAACGCACGCTACCACACAGAAGTTTAAACGAAGGTACATAATTCGATTCTCTTCTTCTGTTGGACAATCTACTGGTATTACTGGCGTTGGAATTTATTGGTATTGGGATTAACGCAACATATCAGATGTATTTTTAAACCTCTATTTGTCTTTGTAATTTAGTTTAATTAAACATATTTTAGTCGATACGTTGATGTCTAACGATGAATTCAGATAGATAATCCGATCGATTAATAAAACGGTATTAGGCTTGGGATTTTTGGGAATTTTATTTGCAATGTAGATAAAAAATAACGATTGATATAACAAATCTTTTCAATTATTTTATTATTTCTATTTTAGAGATAACATAGGCAAAGTAATTTATTCTGTGTTAAAATTAAATAAATTATTTTCAAACAATGCTCCGTTTCAACTGAATTTCAAATATCATATCCGAGTCATAAATAATGTAGAACTATTTTACAATGACGGCATCTGCTCTTGCAAAATTGTTTTTGACTTCATGTACCTTTCAATAATATTTGTCCTAACTTGTGTACATAAGACACTGAAAATTATACCTGGCAAATTTGTCAATTGACATTATTGCATCAGAAATCATTCGAAAGATCATTCGACGAAACGTTTATTCAAATACAAAATGTCAAATAAAGTAAAACATTATATCATTTTTTTTTAATATTGAATAAAACGAAAAATTATTTCTAAATAATGGAACAATTCCAAGCAAAATAATCCCTCGTGTATTTCTCGCGTACGTATTATTATTTCAAAATAATATCTAGCCAAATAGGATAATGTAAGTATTATTTAGATAATCTTTTCATAAATATTTTATCTAAAGAATCACGCTTGGTTGGAATAGAAGGAATATATGTGACATAGCTATGTAATTTCTAATTGTAGGTCACAAGGCGTTACAAAGGATTCAAATCGAAAGTACTTACCTGTATTATACGTATATCGCTGTCTCGGTTAGTTGTGTACTCGTACATTGAAAATATAAAGCTGGTAATCCGTAACCATTATGCAGTAGTGTACCGACTTCTTTCGATTCTTTATTAAAAAATCAGGTGAATTCTAGCTTCTTAATGTTATTACACGTTATGTGTTTCTGACTTAAGCTGTGCGAAGCGTAATAGTTTCAAAATATATGGCTGCCGGTTGTTGGCTCATAAGGTCGTTCATTATTCAATAATTATTCGAGCAACTTCGCGTGTCGGAAAAACTGAGGATTATATTTTTAGTACAAACCTTATTTATCGATTTTCACCGTTGAACGTTGCAAAGTTCGTACCCTGAACTCGAGGTAACAAAACGTCCGTATGTTGTAACTTTATTAGTAAAACAACAAAATAAAATGGTTCCGATATTTAATATCGAGGCTGTTTAAAATGCACACATATACACATTAGTTTTTTTAATTTTTAGATCTTTTCGGATATCCTCGTTTCTGACGTACCATGAAGCGTTAACTATCGTTCTTAAAATTTTTGCTTCTTCTGTCTCTGTTTTATTTATGTGACCCATTGCTGCCGTCCCCCATAGTGAGACTCCGTATGTCCAGATTGCTTTGATTATCGTTTTGTATATATTTAGTTTATTCGTTGTGCTTAATTTAGATTTTCTATTGATTAACCGGTACATCTTTTTCCTTATTTCACGTATTCTGTTTATTATTGATTTTACGCGATGCTTCCATGTAAGGTGTGTGTCTAAAAGTATTCCTAGATATTTGACTCGCTTCGTATGTGCTATGTGGGCGCCGTTCAGTTGGATATCTGGTGTTATTCCTTTTCTAAGTGCAAATGTAAGTGACCCTTGGCCCTTGACAAAGTTTAGAACCCCCACTCTCTATGCCGTAGTGAGTGTGACCTGTGTGGGTGTCAGTGTGTGGCGTCACACGTGGCACAGAAACTTCTAGTAGCTTCTCGACGTACCCATCTAGAAAGTTCCATCCATATCCTCGCGCTTCTTCCGGCGAATTTTCTAGAGAGCATGCACGTGCTAGCCGCCGTGGTGCATCTCACGAACGCACGCTAGTGGGGATGGCGCTGGGCAACGAAGGGAAGAATCCGTATGATCAATCTGCATGCGATTGATATCGTTGTATTCCAACACACCTTCTTCCTTTCGTTTTAGCGTAGGAAACGCGAAGGGCTAAAATGTTGCCGTGTGCCTGACGGTGGACAAAGACGGCTAATTGGTAGCTCGTAACAGGCAATCGCTGTCTCTACGAGCGGCCAAACATCGCTTGCCGCGGCGGGCTGCGGTAACTCGACGACGTTGCGTCGAATTTGTTTCGCTCAATTACCCGTGGGTGTGCTCCCTTGACGCTGTGCCAACCTTTCTGTTTTAATTTCGTCGCGGTGCGCCGCGTCGTGTTCCTCCGAGAGGGAGGCTCCCCTCTTTATGAATGCACGCGCGCGCACGTCGTCGCCGTGAAAAAATTAATCCCCCGGGACCTTATTATTTCCGATTCCGCGGCGAACAATTTCGTTGCCTTTGTCACGTCGGAGGCACGTCCCAGCTTCCTGTTTCCGTGATTTGGCATCTAACTACTATTCGCTGAAACTGACTTTCGGTCCTTCGGTATTCAGCAGGCGAACACAATGCCGCTTAAAAGTATTTGGATACTAACTTATTTTCGACAATTGGAAGTGTGTGCTAGTGATGGCACAACTGAACATTGATCGCTAACGTTAGAAATAAGCAGATCTGCTCAGTGGGTGTTGTCGCGTGGTCGCTTCAAGTAGCTTGTGTCGGCTCCCGATTGCGCGTGTAGGTTCGTGGTGCGTTATTTTATAATTCACCTCGGATTTGCACGCCTGCACGGTTGAGTCTTTCACGTCGCTCCTCGAACTACCGCGATTTCTAAATTGGGGGGCAATCGAATAGGTCAGACGAGGTTATTTTCGACAATTATTTTTTCAGAACGTAATCTACCCTGTATATGTATAATAGGTGTATGAATTACTTTGTGGTATAATTCTTCTCTGTAGTAGATTTGTTGTTTATTTACGAAAAACCAGAATACAGTTACATCCTGCACATAATCTTCATCACTTTCTATGCATTTACGCTGTTTCTCGGACGATTTGCCAACTTCTCTCGTGAAGAATATGCTGGTTTTGACCGAATAAAATTGGCAATGTTACCATCGATCTTTTCAAATCTTTAAAAATTCCGAATCGGTCAGGTGATGTTGTAACGAACGATGTATTACAAACGTTAATCTGAGAGGTCTAAGTATGGGAAATAAATCGCGTTAGGGAGATTTTCCCAGTCCATGATTCGCTTAGTTGCTTTTTCCCGTATGTGACCGGACATGGTTGCACGGTACTATCACCTGCCGAGTTTCACTGCCGATCTTTTCCTCTCGATGTCACTCAAACGCATCAGTTGTCGTTAGTAACGCTCAGAATTGACTATCTCATCGGGTCGGAGTAACTCATAAGGCGGGTAAGACATTTCATGTTAAAATGATGTAACAATTAATCGTAAGCGCTACCAATTGATTTATACACGTAAAATGATAATAAAAAGAATAGCCAGCATCTGCAACGTCTCTACGCAACGTTTTTCTGCCACGCATATGTAATTGGGATTGCCGTCGACCTTAGAGATTCGCTTTTGATGTCATTCTTTATCAAATCGATCTATGTTTAATGGAGAACCGTTCGATTTTCGATTATTTTTTTCGTCGACAACGTAGGAATTAAAATGTAATGCAAGTCG
The DNA here is from genome assembly GCA_911622165.2 of Bombus sylvestris. Lineage (NCBI taxonomy): Eukaryota > Metazoa > Arthropoda > Insecta > Hymenoptera > Apidae > Bombus > Bombus sylvestris. Next base: position 12,835,032 of record OU443145.1, read on the forward strand.
CATTTTCAATCTCGTTTCGTTTAGCCTTCTTCAAGTTTTGATAGTTTCTAGCTACCTTGGAGTTGTCCATATCAGACATCTACCGAAGAAACGGAAGTTATTTTTAGCAGGGATCACATCCTTCCTATTTTAGTTATAAAATAATACAGAGATGTACAGAGAAGAAGAAGAGAAAGAGAGAGAGAGAGAGAAAGAGAGAGAAGACGAGTTTATCTTTTAGTAGAACTGTTGTAGAATATTATGACACGACAAAGCTTATTTGTAAAAGTTAGTATGAGATATTGTAAGTGGGTCTTCACGTGCAATTGAATGTATAGTAGGTAGAAGGATCGATTTGGACTTCTTTAAGGTCTTCTCATCAGTGGTATTGAAGTTACGGTTACGAATAGAAAATTTATAGAAGGAATATTTGAGAATGTTCGTCTACCTATAATCCACAGTTGTTAGTACTGTAATGAAATGAAAAAAAGAAGATCAAATCGAATATCTTACGTAAATGTAGAAACGAAACTTCGCGTTTTACATTACAACCAGGTTGTAATCTGCAATTTTCGTTTATATCTTCAGATTTTATTAATATATTTTACGAATATCTTCCTTTTCCTTCTATTAACTCTTTCTATTAAAAGACAGACGGACAAGTATGCTTCGAAGAATGCTGAACATCAGTAGAGACGTGTCTTGCGCAAATATTTCTTGCCAGTGGTATGTAAAATTAATTTCTTCTTTTGCAAAGCAAAGAATGGAAATGTTGGAATTTTGTATTAAATTCATTCTAATAATTAAAATTGCATCGTACAGTATCTCCATACAGTATATCCCTTTTAAAAGGAACGCGTGGATATGAAGATTAACGATTACAGTTTATCTAGAATATTGGTTTCGTACAGTTGAAATACGATAGGTAAACAATTTGGAGAAATATGGATGATGATTATTAATTGAAGTGCTGTTCTTGCCACGCGTATATTGATTGCTTGTATAAAAACATATTTATAATATTACATAAGCCTAGTTATATGTATGTACATTGGTTCGTAATCAATTCTCGAAGATGGGAAAATATATCAAGATGAAAAACGACTGGCCGCAGCGATTTTTTCCAAATGATGTTATTTCCGCTGCTTTTGAGATTTGGCTTCATATAACTTCGTATAACATGCACGTTAATTGCTTTTACCTCGCAACGTATCTTTGCAATGCTTCAACACGTTTATCATAAAATCCTGCATACATACTAACTAGAGATAACAAGGAACATTTTCTGTTGTTAAAATCGTGTAAAACGTAATATTTCACTTAATCTCTCGAATAAATATTTAACGTCAAAAACATCGACTTTATATTTGTTGTTTGTAAATTTATGCGTGGAAAATAATCTCACGACTCCGTCACATTTTTCTCTACGCTATTGCTGAAAGTCATGTAGACATTTATTTATTTTTTAGACGATGTAATTTAGTTATAAAATCGCAGCTATTATTGTTGTTATAGTTGTGTACTATACATAGATTAGAACATATAAAGCGATAAAATGTATATTTAAAACTTAAAATGTAATGATAAAAATGTCTTGCGAAATTTTCAAATCAAGCGTGACAAATGCTTTATCGTCGAATTGTTTAATTTCTAAATCGGAAATCACGCGAAACAAGACTCTTTTATGCGAATAGAAAACTTGTGACATTGATTCAAACATATCTATAACTGAAGTACACGTTTAATTATATTATACCGATGCTAGAAATATCTTGATAAATAATAAAAATCTACAGTCTACTAACTCCATAAGAAAATGGCAAATACGATTTCAATCATTTCCTTGAAATTAATTGTCAGCTCAGCTTTATTCATTCAGATTTACTCATATCCTGTTATTTGTTCTATTCTGTTCTATTCTATTCTATTCTGTTCTATTCTATTCTATTCTATTCTATTCCACTCTATTCCACTCTATATTCCACTCTATTCCACTCTATTCTACTCTATTATTCCACTCTATTCTACTCTATTATTCCACTCTATTCTACTCTATTATTCCACTCTATTCTACTCTATTATTCCACTCTATTCTACTCTATTATTCTACTCTATTCCACTCTATTCTACTCTATTATTCCACACTATTCTACTCTATTATTCCACACTATTCCACTCTATTATTCCACTCTATTCCACTCTATTATTCCACTCTATTCTACTCTATTATTCCACTCTATTCCACTCTATTATTCCACTCTATTCCACTCTATTCTACTCTATTATTCCACTCTATTCCACTCTATTCCACTCTATTATTCCACTCTATTCCACTCTATTCTACTCTATTATTTCTAATTTAGAAATAAACTGCCTTTCAAGTTAGAAATATGCAATAACAACTCGTAATTCGCGCTGGATCGGCGTACGTCTGAAATAAAGACATTACGCTGATCCAGTCGTGTACATATTAAGTTAGCAGTGCATTAATTTTTATAGCAAAAACGAAGTGAAGCATAAAGTCTGCATTTTTCGAATAATTATGAGCAGTGTGTTGTGCCAGTTGGTAAAATTTCTTTTCGGAAGCTACATTCAATTTATCCGTAGAAATGTGGTTTCAATAAACGTTGATAGGAACGAGAATTCGCTAATGCGGCAAAAAAACCAACGTATATACCCTGGTAATTGTCTGAAACATAGTGAACGATTCTCACGCAACAATTATCGTATTTCGCCTATGCGCATCGACTTTTCACCGCGTTTATCGCCTTTTCGCCATGCCTATTGCCTATCACGGTCAATTCGCTTTCATATTTCTTCGGCGCTCGGAGAAGATTGTGCCATTCTATTTTATTACAGCTGTTAATGGTACTCTCGAACGATTCCGCCTTTCTGAAAACATTGAAATAAGCGAAACGAGGTAATTACAAACTTTTCCACAAACTTCTGTTAAATTTACCAATCTCTCGATCGAGCAAGAATATCGAAAATCATCGAGGACGCTGTTATTACTCGAATGAATGTGGCCATTAATAGGCAGAGGGAATAAAAAATGCGAAATATCAAGAATAAAATTCTAAGTACGAAGTGTAGAATATTTTTTACGTAATGTAAAGGCATAAAATGTTGAATTTTTTTTAAACGTATATTGAAAATTATTACGTTGACTGAGAAAGGAATTAGCGTACTTGTATATGGCCATTGAAAATCAAGTTGAAATTTTGACGTAATTATTAATCGTGCTAAATTTTACTATCTGGCTATAATCTGCTGCTTCTGAGTGCTTTCTTTATAATTAAACTTGCATTCTATTAGAGTGAATGGGATACACCGTATCCAGTAATTAAGAGATTTTAAGGAACTTCTGTTGAATATAATCTTTGTTTTCGCTCATAGAATTACAACTACCTATTTATGAATCGAGAATCTCTGGGGAATAAGCATACACACCACAGAAATGTAGATTTACAATAAATTTGTAGGATAGAAAATTTAATTCAAGAAATCCATTGTATCCAATCCAAGATAATACATTGTAATTATATTAAATTAAAGTAAATTAGATGGCGAACGACAACTATTATTATTTCATGAACATAGCTGGAGAAGTGGGATGTAATAAATAGATTTGTTTTATTTACTGTGTTGGTTATTTAGTATTGTTATTATTATTTATTTTTAGTCCATTACCTTTCGGTTTTGGACGACCACCGGTTTTACATCACTAATATTTACGTTTATGTTACATATACCTACATTACATATCTACTAGTTTCTCTTAATCTAACGATTGCACCTTATTCTCACTTATGTCTAATATTAACTGCCCCTTCTCTCTTTGGTTCATTCTTTGGTCCCTTCCTTTCTGTTCTTCCTCCTCTTCCTCCCTAACTCTTCTACTCTCTAATACTGCTTTAAGGACTGCCAACCCTTCCCCAGTCTCGCTTAGCAACTCTGTCATGTTCCTTGTTCCTCCTGTTATCTCACATTCCTCTAAAACGTGTTTTAGGTCCTCTTCTCCTCTACTGCACAATCTACATCCTCTTTCTTCCTCCTCTTTCTAGTATTCCCTCGCTCTCTGGCTTCATTACCGCATCTGGGTTATTTAGTATATTTCTACACGTTATGCATATTCTGTACATGTCCGTACCTTTAAATTTCCTATAAACGTACAATATAACATTCGCAGTCTAATTACAACCTCTATTATATTTTATGCATCGGACCTGGAACTACAATTCATTCTTGTTATACGAGACCAAACAACTTCCATCGAAAAGACAATTTAACTTCAGCTTGTTTCTGTTAGCGAAAACTTTTATTTTCCAATGTCTTTTTAAAAGAAAGCACTCGACTTCGCTTCAATTCACTTTTGCTATAAAAAGCTGCTTCTTTTTCAGTTCTGTCATTGTTACCGTATCTGAACAACACATCACCCTCAAAACGTTCGAGAACCCTTGAACAGGCCAGACGAGGCGAGGCACCGAATCGAGAGCACTCGCCCGAAGACTATTCTTCGCGCGAGTTCAATTTACGAATTGCTTTTCTTTTTCAGTCGCGTGTCGGTTCTTCGCGGCTCAAGATGCGGAAACGAAATTCCTGCGCTTTGATTAATCTTCTAGAAGCAGTATTTAAAAGCTGTTTCTATCGCGGTCGTTGTCGTTCTATCAACATCACGATCAACCTTGAATAGCACGACCGAGAACCGACCTATAAAAAAGTTTATCCTTTCTGTCGCCATGCACTTTGATTAATTTGACTTTGCGGTGAAGAGAACGTTTAACGACGAGATGTTCTATGTAGGAACGTTATTAGGTATCACGAAGCGCAAACACAGTGAACCTTTTTCCTCAATGGATGATTATGAAACAACCAAGAATGATTAATCTTATATATCGTCGGTTTGCTAGAAGAGTGGTATATCTAAAAAAAAAAAAAAAGTTGTCGATTTTGTGACGTCTGCAAAATGTCACTATGAATATTTCCTTTCAACGGGATGATGACGAAACCAACGAGAAAAATATAGGAGAAATTACGCTGCATCTAAAAAATTAAGAGTAATTCCATATATCATTGATGCGCTGGAAAAGTGATATATTAAAAAAAATTGTCAATTTTGGGACTTCAAAAGCCAAGTATTTTCTAGAAGAACAGCGCCGGTTATTTTACATAAGTTATTACATAAGAAGCGAGTTATTTTAAATAATAAAATTGTACTATTTGATAAGATCACATTCGTCATCATTTTATCAAAAACTTTGAATTCTTTTTTTTTTTTTTTTTAATAATAAGCGATATATAATACATGAATAATAGATAAGTCGACTTATTCGGAGAAGATTTCAGGAAAATTTGTTGGAAAATTGCTGGAAAACACGTCTGTGAAAATTACTTGAAAACAAGTCTCGGAGAATTATTTGAAAACATGTTTGGAAAAAATTCCATCAATTCTGAATTTACTATCGGCGGAAGGTTGGAACGAGCGATAGGATATTGCTACTAAATGTCCCATTGGATAGACTATTTGAACGAGCCGTGGCGCGATAAGCCACGCCAAATTTCGCCCTTTAAAAATTGAAAAGAGGACGCGCGTCGTTCGTTGTCGATTCATTACCAGGCCGCACGGTTAAAACGTCACCGTGAATAGGTCTTTCAGGAATTTTGTTTTCACCAGGATGACGAAAAGAAAAGTTCGTCCGTCGTTTACATGGACGTTTACGCGGTTGTTCCTCTGTATTTTTCAATTTGTTTCTTCGTCACTTTGTTTGCTGAGTGGGGGAAACGTACGTATGCTACGTTCATAATTGTTAGGACACTTACAGAAAATGAGAGGAACTTTTGAAACGATTAGGAAATTACAAAAACCATTGAGAATTGTTACCTCGTTTGGAAGTTTGCATGATAACAGAGATTATGCAATCTCGAAATAAATAGGTAAAATAAAATAAATAGAAAAGTAAATAAAACGCATCTCGCGTTAAAAATTTCATCTTTGTGTACGATAGCGTTAAATTTCTCGTTTGTATTTACTTCAACTCATTGTCTTATACAATTTTAGTAATTTGGAATTTATGGGAAGCTTCTCACGGAGAACTGCCTTTCAACAATCTCCAGCGATTCATCAAATTTCTTCTTCTAATTTTGATGATACGTTGATACTGACTTATCTACCTTGTCCTACGACTTCTCAATTGAATTCAAATCTCAGGATTCTCTAATACTCCTCCGTTATTTACGATAATCCTCGGTTTATTTCAGCTCGACAAACGGGGTAATTCTACTCGACCGGAAAAATCTAACGGAATGGATGTCACTGGAGTAAACCATTTTACTAAATTATTCGACTAAATTTTAATGTTCGCGCATGATGTGTTACTGAATTAGTCGCCACTCGACTAAATTACTGGACGTGTCTGTGCGAGCTTTCGGTATCGGCTCGCGCCATACGAGCCTTCAGTCTGTCAATCTTAATCGTTTGATGAGTATCGCGTACTGCATCGTACTGTGCCTATCTCTGGCATGCCAACCTTGTATAGAAATACGAACAATAGTTCGTATTTCTCATCCTTTTTCGTCACCATGTAACACCGAGCGAGTACATATACACTTACGCACAAAAGTGACCGTTTCGCGCTACAACCAGCTTTTCCAAGTTTCTTACGCGCGATTTCTCGCCCATGCTCGATAGCTTTCTTATGTATTCTGTTTACGGACTTGTTTGAATCGTTTCAAAGTTTACGCAAGTTTGCGCAACAACGTTCTTACTTGCGTTACATCGATACGTCTGCTCCGCAGCGTGGGAAGCTGACTGTGATTGAGGGATCACCGGAGGGGTTATCTAGGTGTTTTCAGGAAACTTCAGTTCTCCTTCAAGTCGTTTCCTGGGATTTAAAAACCGAGAGACGGGCACTCTTTTACTTGGGTTCGAGTCTTTCGAGTTCGAGCCTATAGTTTCCCATAATGTCGGTAGCGTATCGCGGGATTTATTGCCTTATATCTAGGAAGAGGCACGTTAACGATCGAATGTTTTGGAAATACACGAGTACTGGAAGTGAAGATAAAGTAATTTACAGTGTGGTAACCATATAGTTTAATCTGCTTCTCCTCGTTGAATTTTTCTCTGATGTAAAAATAAATTACGCTACATTATCATGGACATAAGAAATTGATATCAAATTAAGAGAAGAGTTTTGTTCCTTTTTTTATCATTTTGCTTGCGTAAGATCACGGTAAATTAGAAATATCATTCTCGCCTATTTAATGTTACTTTGGACTTATCGTAGTTAGCTACCGTAATAAAACACCATATGCTCACGACGGTTCCGTTGTTTGCTTTCTGTCTGTAGAATTATAATATAGTTACGAGAAATGCCAACATAATTAATTATTCATTAATATCATATAATGAATTGATATAATGTATTGATTTTTCCCATTTAATTAATTTAAGCAAAGATGAATTTAACGAGATACCGCAATACCACTCGAATAATTTAATATCACGGCAGCATAATTATTTACTATATCGGTTAAAATAGTAAATTATCGCATTGTCCTAAACTGTTGTATATTACCTTCTAAATTTTACGTTATTCGAAAAAGTGTTTCAAGTAAAGTATGCTCTGCTTCAAGGCCGACGCCTTATGATAACCACCAAATTCGTCTAGGTGGAGGCGATTTCCAGGCTTCACGTTGATCTTTGTCTTTTTAAATGGACATATACATTTTTTCCTACGCCATTTAATGCGGTTCTTAATATTATGCAAACGAGCATCAAGGTGCTTGTATCTGAAAATGCATAGTTTAAAAGATATTTCAATGTTAATTTCATCAAGTTGAGTGTATGAAAGACTAGGATAACATAAACGCAAAAGCTCTACGTTATCCTTGCTTCTTTTTCGCATGATACATTTCACAATAAATTTCTTTTTTGTAGAGAATTAAAAAATGCATCGAACGATGCATAAAAACGCGTATAGTTCTACTCAAACAAAACAGAGGCCACCGTGAAATTTCGAAAGCACGTCCACCTAGATAAGGTTTACGATCATCAAAAGATACCATCCTTGAAACGAAGCGAGTTTTATTTCAAGCACTTTTCCCCATAACGTACAGTTTAGCAATAGTTTGCCTGGATCGACTAAAATAAGACACTCTGTATATTTAGATAAACACTGTTCTTTCGTCTAGTCGCGGGGAGACGCGATCGTGTCACGTTGGAGACACAACAGATCGCGAAATCAACGGATCGCCGGTGATTTCCTCGCGTCGCGGTTCCAACGAAATGATTCTTTAACGAATAGGATAAAGAAACTAGAATTTCGTACGCGACGATGACGTTTATTTCAGAAATCCGACAGAGTACGGTTACAATCGTGCGGTTCGGAATGTCAAGACGGACTGTCTCCAGACGTTACAACTGACCGTTTAGCGCTGGTTTTTGGAAGGTCCTTCTACCGAGGGTCTAGTCCCTTTGCAGGGGGCTTTGTTATTGTTTTAACAGATGTGGCATGCGGGGTTTTCGGTCGAGCTGGTTACTGAGCGGGTGGTCTTCTTAAGTGTGTGACAATCGCGTTGAAGCGCGTCAACGGCAGTCGTAAATTCCCCTTACGATTATAACGATCGACACCACGAACAGGTCGATCCCCTTATTTCTTGTGGGATAATAGGGCTATTTGTTGTGGAATAAAACTGTAGTCTACAGTCTTATAATATTTATATTTTTAACAGCTTGTTACGCTCGAGGTTCCGTCGTGGCGGAAGAGATAATTAATACAGGTGACGAAGAATAATATACTTGATAGATGAGTAGTAGTAATAAAGAATAGATGAAGATAATATCAGTTTGATCGAAGCGAGGACTACGCGAAGCTTATAGGAACAGCCGTGTTGACTGCACGACGTTTGGTAGAACAGTGATGACCCGTCTCGTTCAATTACGGAGGAAAGCTCGGTATGGGTGTCCTTTTTAATGGGAAATACCTGCTGTTTTTAATAGACAAACAACCGCTTTCTCCGTAAGTTATAAGAGCGTGCGATAAACCTAAGGACTGTTTCAAGGACCATCCATAAACCGAAAATACTTATGCGAATAGAAATTAAACCGAGAAGATTCGGTTTATGGTGGTTCCTTAGGTTTATCGAGGGTCGGTGTAACGGTGTATAGGCCTCTGCGGTCGGACCATGAGGGACGTCGCACGGACCGTCTTACGCGACGTAACAAACACCTTCATCACATGTACAACTAATTCACCATACGACGTTTAATCTTTTTTAATGTATCAGTTTGTATATATTTGATAGCGCGTTAAAAAAAAAAAAAAAAAATGTCGTTTCTCCGCACTACATTTATAGTGTTTCGTGTAGAACTTTATGACCGTCGAATGTCAGCAAATTCACCGGCTACGTAGTCTCGTAGCGAAGAAATAAAGTAGTTTCAGCGTCACACGTGAAATCGTAATTTCGCTTACATGTTCTTCGTGTTGAGCCACCACGTAACTCTTGCGAATCGCTATACGCGTTTGTTATAGCAATTTCTATAGCAGGTTCAACGATACGAAGATTCTTGATCAGATTGTGCGTTGCGCGGAATGTTTGACGAGAATCAAAATAGAAAAAAAGGAGGTTGTAGTTTTAAAAGTATACGGTGGAATTGGAAATATGAATTCGATCAATACAATACTTTGTAGCAGAAAGGAAGTTTCGAGGCATAACCGTAATATATTTTAAAGTAGAATTGCTGAATAGAATTTTTGAATATCTAAGTCTTTTCAACCAGGGAACATTTCATACGATATTTTATTAATTTCTTATATTATTTCCCTTCCACCAAGTGTTTCAATTTAGCTACACTGAGTTCGATAAAGGTAAATTTTGATTAAGTAAACATTTAAGTATCTTTAATAAGCAAACTTTTTGTTTGTATTTTATTTCGTATTAGTATAATTTATTTAATTTTGTTAAGAGAATAAAAGAAAACGACATTTGTTCTACGAGTAATTATGCGAAATAATGAGCATCTGCTTTTTATGTTAAAATTAAATTCAAAGAAAATTAATATCAAAGTTGAGAAATATTTTATATATAGCTGCCGTGCAAGCCACTTTAACGTACGATTACAGACGTTTTTAATTATTTAGTCATTTTATATATTCACCTATTTTACGTCCAATTTTCATAAGAAACCATAGAGACGAATATGATGTTAAATTCTCTTATATTTTATTCGAAGAAAATTTGATCTGTTTTGAAAAGAAGAAAATATAATATATTCGTTAGAATAGGATCTTTAGGAGCTGTATGGAAATTCTGTTTTCTGTTATATCCAGACAAAATAGGTTGTCGTAGCAATCTCGTTTTGCCATTGCTGAAAATGATTAAAATATTCCTTTGGACAAGACCTCGGAGATTAACGCAGGACACAAATCAAGAAAAGAATCACGCGCCGGGACTTTTTCCAATTTACACGGATTCCTTCAGCGGCTTTAATGCAATCATACCTACTTCCGAACGTGCAAGTTTAACTTCTTACGAAGTTAATTTTCTCCGCTTGCACATCCTTGATTCTGCGAAGAATCGAATAAATGAACGAGTCGAATGGAGAAAGAAGGGACTTAAACGGACAAGTGTGGAATTTTTATGCATTTCGATCTGTTTATTCAAACAATTTCCCTGACTGATTATACAAAAGGAACCTGTGTTTCTTTCATCTCTTCCTTTTCTCCTTTTTACACTATTGGAAACATATTTGCTTTCTTCTTCATATTCTTCCTTGGAATATTTGGAATGAAATATCTTTTTCCTCTTCTTACTAATCTTTTCATAAGATAAGTATATTTATTAAAGCGAATAGACTACTATTTCCCGTTTTTATGATTTTTATGATTTTACTTTATTTATTTTCTTTCGTAATCGAGGGTTTAGAGTCGCGATCGCTAATCGACGAGGAATATTGACCTATTATTTCGTCCCATAGATTATGCGTACACAAAAGTTTCAAAAAAGATTTTTCGAATAGAGTGAAATAAGCTTATTTATTTTTGCAAGTACTTGTTTCAAAAGATTCGTCGTTTTTTTAAAGTTTGCACGTTACAAAGAAAAATCAAAATGAAAGCTGATGCAGGATAAGGGATATTTGTAACATTTATGCGGTAACTTAGAGCAAGGACAAGAAAATGATGGAATATGGAGAGTTAAGTTCGTTTATTCGTGTAAGCAATACTCAAACATAAAGCTGACTACAATCGACGTGCGTCTTCTACTCGGCTTCCACAACTGCACTGCTTAACGTCTTCCTTTCGACTCCTCAACTGCTCTCGACTGTTTAACATCCTCTGCTCGACTGCTTAGCGTCCTCTCTTCTAACCCCCAGATGTGCCTGACCAATTCCCAGGTAGATCCCCTTTAATTACCCCGATGTTGTTGTAACCCCAAAATTCTCAAGCCTGACGTCACCTTGAAGGGTGACCACCACTAGACATTCTTCAGACATTTAACACATTGCCTCCCTGATATGGAGCTTCCACAAAAATATGTCCCCACCAACATTTCCATCGTTTTTCCCACAGTACATAACCCTCGACTATTAACAGGCAAACCAGTCTAAGTTTTGAAACCGATAGCTGTACGTCGTAACGAGATTATAAGTGGTATTCGAGAGTCGCTCGCTCTCTGGAAATAAAGTTTTATTTTTATTATTACGGAAGTTTTTCTTTTTACGTGACATTGTAATGGGCCACAGGTATGGCCCATTGTCAGGCACGTCCCTTTTCCCGTTACTACATTTATTTGATAATACTTATTCAATAACGTTTATTTAATAGTACTGATTGAGAAACTATTATGGTTTCAATAATGTTAGTATAGCGCGAAATATAACTGATTAGTTTAAATGATATTTTAATTTTAATTTTGCAGAATATCATGCGAAAGGAAAGACAGACGTAACGCGGTACTCTTGTATTTATGTTTTCTTTGCCTTAGACATGATATTCTACAAAATTAAAAAATAACGTATCTGATATATGTCATAATAATGACAATAGTAATACAAATAACAATAATATATCTAATATAATAGAAATAAAAAATCAGTTTTCGACCATGTTACTGTCACGTAAAAAATAACTCTCGCGATGATATGTATAAAACCTTTATTTCTCAGTAGTCCTTGAGTACCAATATTACAATGTTCCAGTAGCGTTTCGCAATTCAGACCGACTTGACGGTCATTATTCGGAGTCTAAATACTAGGTGAGAACAACGGTAATGATGGAGGGGATATTATTCTTGGAAGTTCCTTATCAGGGTGGGAAGGTGTCATCCTCTGTCCGGTGGATATCTTAGAGGTGGTCGGCTAAGGTGACGTAAAAGAATTTGGGGTTACATTACCCTAATACCTTCCCACGTAATATGACGAGAGGACTCGATGTATGCAAGAAAAAAAAAAAAAAAAAAAAAAAATGCTTTCTATTAAAGAAAATAATGCAACTGCAAAATGTACATTTTTTTACTTGCGAAAAAGATAATGTCACGAGTATATAGCTGAACGCTGAATGAACAATTCATCTTTCTCCTCTTTCATTCTTTCCTCGTGCTTATCGTTTGCGAAAAAAACGCTGAGTAGTAAATCTGTGAGCTTCCTGTATACGAAATCGTTCAAATATTACGAAAAACATGAATGATACGAATAAACGTTTCATAAAAATTGCACGACATTTAACTTTCCGGTTATCTCCTTCCTTCATCGCATATCCTTGTTGCCGACACTCGAAGGGTTTGGAAATACTATAAGCTTGTGCTTTTCGCATCCGCTATCGTGACGTGAATTTTCGAATTCGACAGAGCAATATTAGCCAAACATTGTGAAAGTGTAACCTTGTGTTTCGACAATGCCATACTAGTAGTAGCGTTATAAAAAAACATCCTTATGTGTCCCTGTGGTATACAACGGATAACGCTAATGGCAGCAACATGGACACATGGAATTTTATGGTTTATATCTCGATAGCGGATGGTGCGAAAGACAGGGGACAGCAGCGTTTTGAAAACGTCTGAGTGTTAGTAGCAAGAATGTATAATAAAAAATGGAATTTTCCATTTGAAAATCGTAACATATCCTTGGCAGGAGGTTTCAGGCTCATCGAAAGGCCAAATACACGAGAGTATATATAGCACGTGCCCTTCGATGTCGTGCAATTTTCGCCCGAACCGTTATTTTGTATCATTCATGTTTTTCGAAATATTTAAGCGGTACGAGATAAACCGGACACACTGTATATTAACACGTGTATATGAAAGTTTCATATAAATTCAGCCTCTCCTTTTTATCACCAAGCACATTCCTCGTTTCTTCTTTCTCAGACATTACCGAATTTTTTCTTCCAACATAGAGGCAACTTTCTCGAGCACGAGTCGTCGATCTGAAATATTGATAAGATTCCTTCTGTTCGCAGGAAGCAAGCGGCAGAGATTACGAATGCGGAGGAATCCGTGACACTCGCAGACGTCATTCCGAGTGGTCCGGTCACGAGGATGATAAGTGGGTGTGAGAGGCGCTGGCGGCCGGGAGCCGGGGTAAGAATGAAAAATTTCATTTTAAAGTGCACCAGGACGAAGCCATTCCTGTAAATTAAACTTTAATCAAAAATTCCCTCGAGTGAAGGCTGGCTAGAGAGCGGGTTACGCTGCCGCGGTAAACCATGCTTTCTCTGAATCAACCGCGAAACGTGCTGGAAAAAATAAAAAACACGCTCCTCCACGTTTCCCGTTTTTTTCGAAACATCGTTATTAGATGAAAATTTCTTCCTCTCTTCTTTGCAAGATCGTCGCGATTAATTCGATGGTAGTTGCATTCGGTTGCTCGAGACTCGTCGAAGAGATTTCGTGCGTGAGATTCTTTGGGTTTCGATCGCGTTATCAATAGATCGCGTTATCCATGTTATCGTCATGTATATTTTTGCACATTAAAATTTTCTATAAATAACATAAACATTTTCAATCTAATTATGGGCTTTTGTTAAGTATGTATTTATGTGTGTTCTTAGGAAAATTAAAAGTGGAAATAGAAGCAGTTGATATATTTACCGTTGTATGAAATTGAAAATTCCTGGTGGAAACTTGAAAGTGGGTTAATATATTAAAGTATTCGGTTGTTCTGGTTATATATATGGTTATATTAAATTCTTCGTCTCCCTTCTTTTAGTTTCATCATTTCTTTTTGATGTTAAATTAAAAGCTATTCTTGTTTATTCAATGCAAACTCGCAAGGGTTTTTTTTTTTTATGTAGAAAAGTAATACCTTAGAAAGTAAGTGTCTTAGTTTTCATTTGCAGAAAGTCAATTTGAAATTTTTCGTATTTCATTTCGAAAACATTAATACTACGTTTATAAACTTATCGGTCATGTATGCTCGTGTAACGTGGAGTAGGAATTAAAAATGAAGTCAACGCGTGTAAGCGTATACATTATTACCAGCGTGATAGTAGAATGTTAATTTTTCAGAATTACCAGTATCACAATATAATTAATTAATTATATCTCAATTTTATCTGCCGATTTTAGAAGCCATTATTAGATTTCATTTTACGATTACGTATCGATAAAGATATTTATTAATTATCAGAAACCACGTACAGTAATACAAAATATCAACTTTTATCGCTCTGACCTAAATAAATGCAAATGTACGTCGATTACATTCGGCTTTAGCTAAACCGTTTTCATTTAGCATTCAGATTTATCAGCCACGATATTAGTTCCATTATCATTCAAAAATATTTCTATCGCTTGCTGTTGATATTCACCTGTTACGTTTACTAGGTACACATACGTAATATTAAAGCAAGCAACAATCATTAAGGTTAATATTTACGTTTATAGTACACGCATCAGAATACTTGTTGATGCTTATGAAACACACGCAAATACCCGTCCTGCAACGAGTATTCACAATGTTTACAAGAATTCGTAATTACACAGAATATCATAAAATGTTAGATGTTTTACGGTCATTATGCATGTCTCGTGGCTCAGATAGAATTACAGATGTAATAATTTTTGTTACACCGATCTAGCTAAAAATGTCAATTTATTTGTAGTTTGCAGAATTGTTTAAAATCGCTATACGTAAACTTCTGCGAAACTGGTCAGTATTTTGCAAGGAAAATTGAAAAAATGCTCTAGCTTTTGCTACATTTTTTAACGAATGTATTTCTTTAAAAGCTCTCTAAGCTCTTTATATAGTTGAATTTTTTTTTCTGTACCTAATAGTTTCCAGTATATTCCGTAAAATATATTTTCGACAGTCTACTTTAAGGGATATTCGCATTTCGAGAAGTACGTTGCACGTAAATTTCATCAGAATCAATGCCTGCTTCTTCATTAGCGTTGGTAATAATTTTCAGAACCTTAATTATTCAATTATTTAATCGTTCGACTGTAACAGCTTTGCATACGTATTAAATGGGAATAATGGAATTCGTTTCGAACAGCGCCAAAGACATGCAATTAGCGTATATATCTATATATATGTACATATATATTTACATATATACTACATATACATATCTATATATTAGAATACAATATACCAGCAAGAATGGCCCTAAGATATGTTTCTGTATATGTATATGCTTAATATGTGTTCAAATATATATAAATATAAGTTCAAATTGAGGTCTATGTTAAGTTTATTATTGGTTTTAATACTTGTTTAGTGAAACTATAAGGTTCGGAAGGGTGGTAAGAATAGTATATAAGACAAGATAAGATATTGAAATAAATGGAGTTGTAACCGGAAGCTTGTAAAGGATACGAATCAATAAATAAACAATAGTAATATTTTTGTAAGAACGTTACTAAACAATAAACAAGAACGTATCGAAAAAAAAGTTCGATTATAAAGGCAGAACACGTGTTGATAGTTTTTCGAAGATTTCTCCGACTATATGGAATCTGTGTTTCGTTGTGAAAAACAGAGGAAATAATTTCAAATATAGATTTCAATAAGCGAAATTCCTTTCTTTGAATTTCACGAATGGTATTTGCTTTCGCATTTTCGCCTTGCCTTTTCCATTCCTTCTATATTTTGTTGATAATTCCAACGAAGTATCGTGGTCTGATTCAGATGAACTTTTGTGAGTCAAATAGTGGCGTTGTCACGTCGATCCTTTACCGGTCAAAATTGAATCAGTGCCCGTCGAACGCTGCAGTCAATCTCTCTCGTCAATTTCTAAGTGACTGAATTTCGGGATGCTCGATTAGCCAGCTGAAATCTCCTCGATAGTTGCGACGAGGTGTCTCGAATCGATAAAAGAGAAATGTCGAACTAGATTTGGCTTGGAAGTTCGAATCAGTGGTCGAACAGTATCGGTATTCGATTAATGTGTATTCGTACATTCTCGCTTATGAGCACACTTGTGTTAAAATGACGTATATTTGAAAAATCGTCAAGAAATCAATTGTTTAATTATTTAATTAATTGTTATGATATTTAAAAGCTGCCTGAGAAATACGTATATATAACAGTTTGTACAATAGGAAATATATCGATTATAGTACTCGTGTATTAATCTCAAGATATTGGAAAACGCATACATATGTATACAAACGTTTGTACATTTAAAAATATATGACACATAATAATGTATAAGAAAAGTAATTAAAGTTGTAATTACATGTATATATATATATAGTTAAGTTTATTATTGGTTTTAAAATTGGTTGTAAAATATATATATATCATGAAAATAAAAATGATACTTTTATTTTCTAAGCGACATCGCTAGGGTCACATAGTAAGAAGTAATAAAGTACAACAGTAATAAGTAAATAAAGTAGTTTGTTTAAATTTATATACACACAGAAGAAATGTTTAAATTGCATATCCTTATGAAGGGTTAAATAAAAATGAGATAGCTTTATAGTTAGTAGATCGATATTAATGATTTACTTATAGTTCGGTATTCGGTATGATCAAAATGTTGATACTATAGAGCGACATCATTATACTGTGCAAATGTATATTTGACTCTACATTATATGTCTATTATGGTATTCACGAGGGACACACAGTGGTGCACGGTCAATAATGTGAAAATTTTACTTCCCAGAATTAGGTATACGCAATGTCTGGAATGCTTGGTCAGGTAATAAGTTAATATTCCGACTGCTATCAGGCTGAATGTTCGAATTCCACGCGTATTTCAGTTGTTGGCCTGAGCATCGCTTCGTTGCTGCTCAGCTGTTCAAAGCGTCACGAAGGATAGGAATATTTCAGTATCTTGAATAATACATTCTACGTGCATAATAGTAATTTCGAATTTTAGTATTTTCGCGCACGAAGAATTGATGCCGGTTTAAAGAGGCAGTTATTAAAAAATTTGGTTTTTATTCACGGGAAATGCTGGATCGATGTTTCATTTTATGACTTTGATACATTTCGCGGATAATACAATCGCGAGTACGCTGTATGGATGACATAATAAAGGATCACGTGCTTCGATATCGACTATTACTTAATGCACTCTGGGAGTTTAAGTAATGGTACTAATTGAAAACATTTCTTTTTGTTTATATCGATGGCTGTAGTGGCTCTGATCGATAACTTGCTCGCTGTTAAAGTAGAACACCTGTTGATTTCTCGTAACAATAAATTTATTCTTCTTCAAGAAGTATAATTAAGGAAAAAAGAGACACAGATACGAATCATTGATTAAAGTTTTCTGTGTGCAAAAACGTATCAAAGCAATATACACATAGATACGTATATGCAATTATAGAAAAAGTATTAGCACACTTTCCTGCCACATCTATGTATAAGATGTATAAGATTGTTCAATCTTTTTTTTACGATATATTAATTACTAATTACAACCTTTGATTACCCGATCTTATTAACCTTTCAGCCTAAATCTCAGTACATCATAATTCGTTACCTCAAAGCGGTTGTACAATATGAATAAATAATAAAAGACATATAACAGACTGAATTGTTAATGAAACGTAAGGTTTCAATTACCGTAAAGTTGATATATGATTTTAGAAACGTTTCGTAGTCGATATGGAACCAAAAACATAATGGTTTTAGAACTG
The DNA here is from genome assembly GCA_911622165.2 of Bombus sylvestris. NCBI lineage: Eukaryota > Metazoa > Arthropoda > Insecta > Hymenoptera > Apidae > Bombus > Bombus sylvestris. The sequence continues at coordinate 12,853,104 of OU443145.1, forward strand.
GTATATAGGAATCGATATAGGAATGCAATCGAAATGGATGGAGTTATAAATTTCAGTGCCTTGTAATAGGTATTCGCGATAAAGTTCTGTATGTTTCAAGAGATTTGAGATCGATGTGTCTAATAACTGTTTTCAACTCCTACTTACGCTGTGTTTAATGCTGTGTAAATTATATTTTACAAAAGAATCGAACGAAGAATCGTGTTTGTTCAAAAATTTACGCAAGATTTTCTACGAAAGAGACTTGCCTGTGCCACTATTTTTATTCGTGACTGCGTGTAACATAAAAATCGAAAGAGAGCTAATCACTAAATATGTCTGTTCCGAAATAACCAAGATCAATAAATGATAACAATGTCGAATTTGAGCGTAATTACTATTCACGACTTGTAATTATTAAACGATTATTATACAATTATTACACTGTTTCATCATGGTAAATAAAATGACCTAATGAATTATTTAAAACACGCGATTCTATATGCAATTAGTATTCATAAAGATCGGAATATTTCTCAGTTTATGAATACTGACGACGAAACGTTGTAGGTACTAATTACAATTTGCGATAATTGATTATCTCGCAATGTAGATCGATACATACCCGCAGTAAGTATACTTTCACACGTTTCAAGATGCCACGTATTTTCTATATACGATACTTACAGTCAAAGAGGAAATAGCTAAATATAGCACCAGATAAAATAAAAGAGTCAACAAACATCGAAACCCCTTGATTACTGGATTACTCGATACATCGGACCAAATCCGCAGGCTGAAGAGACACTACCCGTTAGACCTAAGCTCCGGATTCAACTAGCCTTTATTTTAAATTATGCATATTTATAATAAGTTAACTTATTACAAATAATTTAGCCATGTCACAGCGCCACGCTAGAAAAAATTACTAAAAATTCTCAATGCGAGAATTGATTGTAAATTTCATAAATAAATAAAAAAAAAAAAATTTCTTTATGGACCAATTGTAGATATTTTTAGGAGATTTTTAGGAGTTGTTGTTTCTGCAGTTAAATGTAAATAATAAGTGTATGCAGGATCAATTGATTTATTTTATGTTAAATTTAAGAATATTTTAAAGAAAATACATATACATTTGTATAATAATGAATTTTCTATTATTTTGGTATTCATCAAGAGATAAAAGTAAAGTCGAGAACACAGCTAGGTTGGCCGAGCGGTCTAAGGCGCCAGACTTAAGTTCTGGTTCCCTCTGGGAGCGTGGGTTCGAACCCCACACTTAGCAAATATTTTTTGGTGCTGCCATAGTGCCATGGCGACGAGGTTATCGCTAATCAGTCAACTTCTGACCCGAAAATCGCGGATTTCAATCTCCTCCAAGTACGTAACTCCATCAAAAGTTAGGCTACCGTAGATGTTTTAGTTGTTAAAGGTCTGTCACTATTTCACATCATTAGCGATCACGAATACATACAAGATCGTAATACAAAAACATACTAGAACGCGTGTAATTCAGGTTTATATTGGTTGTTTATAAATTTGCATTGATTATAATGGATAATATTTCGATCATTACCTATATTACGAAATTATTCAGCAAGAATTACTTATATCTTTTCTCAATAACTCTCAGTAACGCTACATAATTTTCTAGTTCGTCTTTTTTCCAAATTATACCGTGAAACGTTATATCATTCCCTTTGAACAGCTGGCATCGACAAAACGAAGAAGTAGTAAAAATCTGTGTAATAAAATTCTGCATTACGCGTCTGCCCGCCATGCTACAGTCTTCGCCTGGGTTTATCTAAAAGTCTAAAAGGTTTGCTTCCTTCTAGAGAAATTAAATTTAATACGTCGTGCTCTACGTACGTTATATTTCTCAGGAAACAAGAAAAAACAATTATCTCTCTTTGACCTTATTAAATTCGTCTCTAAAAAAGTTAATAGGATAATTAAGTTAGTTAACTCAGCTTGTATATTCGACCCATTCGCTTATCAAGCCATACAAACGAACAATCCACTAATTATCATCTCTCTTCTGCTCTTCCCTTCGTAACTTAAGCTATCACTCATCTGGAATCTCGCTAGTGACTTTCCCTTTCTGAGTATCGCGCCGAGAAAGAAAACGCGCCCGACGTTGGCGAAATATCCTTTCGCGAATGGGAACGTTACGTTAGGTTAATGCAGACGTATGAATTACTGTCACGTAGTGGGAAGGTTTTCTGGACGGGGATGCGTAATTTGTACCGGTGGCTGCAGCATCGTGAGATGAATAAATCATCTGGCACTTATCGCGGCTAAACTTTTCGAAATGTACGAGACCCACAAGCTCGCGGCTCGTGCGCGCACCTACGTTAGTTTCCTACCGTAACGCCCTTTTTGGTCTCGCGGCTTTTAGAAGAAGACAGAGAAAGGAGGAGAAAGAGAGAGAGAGAGAGAGAGAGAGAAAGAGAGAAATTCGAAAGCGTCGAAAACGATTTATATCCGTCAGAAGGAACCGTCGCGGATTCCGTCGCTGAATTATTGTTTGTTTGACATTCTGATCTTCTTGGGCCGAAAACTTTTTTTTTTTCTTTTTTTCTGCACGGTTAAGTGGAACAAGAAGAAAACAAAAGGAAAAATCCAGGGAATGAATATTTATCAGCCTTTGGCCGGGATTAGTCGCGGTAATTCGTACGTGTCTCGGCTCTTTTGCTGGATTACATAAATTTGGGAAAAGTACTTCTCACTGCAGAGATTTCTCGGATGTTTCATTTTAGGGAACCGAGGTATTTATAGTTGATGCTTTGGATAATTCTTTTCATTTAATGCGATCTATGATCCTCTTTTTGCGCGCCTTTTACAAGCGCTTTCTGTCGCTAAATGAATGAATGAATTTTTCAGTTGTAAGCCGATGAATGGTCGAGTCACGTTCTAGAGAATTATACAGTTACGCGATAATGTAAGCGTATACGTATCTCTTTGACTGCCGTAATGCAATGAGTTTGCATTATGACAAAAATTTTATCATTTTATAGTCATCATGATCTTTGTATTTTATATCATTTTGTATTGTTATTATTTCGTACAGTATATATCTTTTCAAAGAGATTAGGCGGACTATTAGGATAACTTTTCAAAAATTCTACTATAGTCTAATGAAATTAATACTTTCTATTCTTTATCGGAGTATAGTCGACAAAGAATAAAATTTTACAGCAACGATAACAAATTTCTTGTTAAAGGATTAAATGTAACAATCTATTATCTTATTTTAAATTTAACGTATAACAATATATTCGCAATTATCATTTTGCGCTTTGCAATTAACTGTAATTACAATTAATACTTTGCGAATCATAACGAAAGCTCTTAGCCTGGAAACCTTGTAAAGTTTTGCACAAAAAGATGTGCTCAAAATCCTTTATCCCATTTCTTGCAGCTTGTATATTTTCGATCCTGTGAAACCATCCAGCCAAACGGGAATACTTTTTGCTGCATCTTTTGCCAAACGGAAACTCTCGCCGAAACTTTCCTTCGTACTAACGTTCCCCGAATTTTCGTTGTCCCGATTTGCAAGCATTAGTTGATCAATTCCGCGACTAATAATGATAAAAGCCGAGTTGTTTCAGGGTGAAACCGCATAAAAAGCGGCGGATAGCCCGGCTCAACGACGAAAATAACCGTGGCTCCCGGTTCATTTTCATTTCTCCAACGGAACGGTCGGAACAGATCTTTTTTTTTATTTATTTATTTGAATTTTACAATTTGTCCAGAAGGACATTTGGTAAAATGTTATAACTTGAAAAATATAGCACGTGGATGGTTACCCCCAGCGGGGTTCCATCTTCCAGGTTGTTTATCGTATTTCTATCGCGAAGTCTGCGGGATGCCTCTTCTTCGGTCTTCTTTCTATCGCGGTTTCATTTGTTTCAGCAACTAGCTGGTTTGGATGTGTCGCGAGTCTTTCTTTGTACTTTTTTGCGTATCTAGCGATTTCCTCTTTGACTGTTGGAATTTTTAGATCTTTTCGAATATCCTCGTTTCTGACGTACCATGGAGCGTTAACTATCGTTCTTAAGATTTTTGCTTCTTCTGTCTCTATTTTATTTATGTGACTCATTGCTGCCGTCCCCCACAGTGGGACTCCGTATGTCCAGATTGCTTTGATTATCGTTTTGTATATATTTAGTTTATTCGTTGTGCTTAATTTAGATTTTCTATTGGTTAACCAGTACATCTTTTTCCTTATTTCACGTATTCTGTTTATTATTGATTTTACGCGATGCTTCCATGTAAGGTGTGTGTCTAAAAGTATTCCTAGATATTTGACTCGCTTCGTATGTGCTATGTGGGCGCCGTTCAGTTGGATATCTGGTGTTATTCCTTCTCTAAGTGCAAATGTTATGTGATTGCACTTACTGGTGTTCGCTTTTATTTGTTTTCTTTGCAGCCACTTTTCTATTTTTGTAATGTGTTCTCGTAGTAGTGCTGCTGCTGTTTCTGGATTTGTGTGTCTCACTAGCACAGCTGTGTCGTCCGCGAATGTCAGTATTTTGCTGTTAACAGTTGTTGGTATGTCTGACGTGTATAATGTGTACAGTATTGGTCCTAGTACGCTTCCTTGCGGTACTCCTGCCTTGATATGTCGGAACAGGTGGCTAATTTTTGCCGGATACCATGTAAAATCGCTTTTAGTTCTTTCCACACAGTTATACCGTCTTTTCAGAGAGAAGTCGCCCACTTTCCCCGCTGCTACTCTGCACGGTACCATTTTTCTTTGCGATTCGTACATTTGCACTCGGCTGAATTGTTTATGTAATTAGATCGGACGCGGTTCGGTGGCTTTTATCCGTTTTGAGCGTTAAGGTTGTGTTCGATGTTGGAAACAAGTAATTTGATGTCAATGGAATCGTAGCGAACGTCTTGACAAGCGAAGTTCTCAGTTTTCAGTTCATTTTGAGCGCGGAGCGAATCGTCAAAAATGGAAAAAAGCCATACAGTGAGGTATAATTTTGTTGGTTTTGTAAATCGATAATTACCGATATATATATATTACAGTACATATATCAATATTAATATTAAAATATATTAATACATATGATGATTAATATATCATAACTATATACATATGTATAATGTGATGAAATACTAATTAGATGGAAAGACGCGATTTTTGTGAGATCCTATTGTAATTAGTAACAATTTATTGTTAACAAGCACGCAAGAATAGGTAATATAAGCTAACATGCAAAGTGTTCCAAGTATGACCGTAGATTGATAAAATTAGAAAAATCTATAAAACTGTACATACAGGTTTCAACGTTAGAACTTTTTAAAATATTGAGAATAAGAAAGAGGTGGCATACAAATTAAATTGCTCAGCAATCATACCTGAAGTTCTGTATTTTTCAATGGATCCGTATGAAGAATACTTTCTCTTTTTCCGCAAATTTTGTTACTACGGTGAATTAATATTTGAGAACAGGATTTATAAAAGCGAACAAAATTCTGGAGTATCCGCGTTCATTTTAGCATTATTGATTCGATCAATATAACGACAAATAATGCGATAATAAATAATAGCAACGAGGTAATTCTTGCGATATAAATCTAACGAGCTTCTTTTTGCAACACTTTTCAATTGTGACAGGGTAAATAAGTTTCCATTTTTTAAGCTCCACTCGTGTACTTTTCTTTCTAAGTAAAAGCAGCGAAGTTTTACGATAAAATTTCGCGTCGGAACTTCGAAACTCGGATGCTCGTTTGTCCAGGTGAATCATGCTTATAAGTTAAGAACAATGAGCCCATTAGAATCGATAGATAATTCTGCATAGTTGGATCGTTAACACGAGAATCGTTCCTCGTAAAATGTTTCCATATTCATTGGAAATATTAGAGGAAATTCTACTATGTATAAGATGATCGAACATCATTACGAGCAATTATTCATTTCGAATGTCCTTTAGATACGATAATGCATTAAATTATTTACCAAAAACTAGATTTATTGATTTATACGAATTTGATAAAATAAAAAGATGTAGTTCTTGGAATTATGTAATGGTCTTAAACAATGGTATCTTATAATTACTAAATTTGAAAAACTTATTTTTCCAATTTATAATTCTTTTCTATAGCCGCGTTTACTTATTTAAGCTTTCACAATTTAACAACTGTCCTTTTATAATTTCAATAAATTTATTACGAACGAGACATTAAATTAATTTTTTACAAAAATAAAATATACAGCTATATATACAAGATACTAAATTTCCTGAATGAAAAACATAAAATATGACAACGTGCGTAACGGTCTCACAATTGTTCGTCTGTACATTTTCTAATACACGCGCAGCTACCGCATCGTTTACCAATTTTATCCGATAAACGAAACGTTATCCGGAACAACAAGAAACCAACAAAGCTGAAGCTACCTGTCGCAATGGACTCTTCCAGGTCGTCTCAACCCCTAATCCGATTCCTATTAAACATTTCCAACATCGAAGGCGTCGATTCGATTCGAACTCGAAATCGAGCACACCATATTCCAAACTTGAAGCCCGTCGACATAAAACGCGATGTCGCCATGAATCAAATTTAACCCTTGTACAATATTTTCGACGCGATACCTATGGACAAACGATCGCATTGCGGTCCCAGCGACGATAGATTTCCAGCAGATGCATTTTCTTCGTGCGCACCTCGAACGGTTGCCCGAAATCATTGTTAGTTTACGAGCGTTCGGGAGCCGTGGCTCGGTCCCAGACGGGCGTTACTCTTCCGCAAACTCAAACGCTCGCGATTTCCCAAACTTCTTTTGGTGCCGATGAGAAAGTGAAACGGCGAACGTCCACCGCACGTGGCGTACGATACTCCGTGACACGCGTAAATCACGCCGCCAGGGGAGTTTCGCAACTTCGACTGTCTTGCGAGCCCGAAATCACCGATATAGGGGAAACGTTAAGGGGGCAGAAAAGAGAGAGAAAGAGAGAGAGAGTCGGCGGGGACTATGGGGGACGCACAGGAGTTTTTGGTGGCATGTACACACGAACACAAGCATCGATACGTGCCAACGGGACGATAGGCGAAGGAAGGAAGGACGGAAGGAAAGAAAGAAGGAGAGGAGAGGAAAAAAGGACGAACGTGCAGAGCACACGTGTGGCCCATTCGTTTCGAACGTCCCCCTCTGCCGACAGGGCCAGCAGCAGGGACGAGAGGAAAAAAAAAAGGAAACGGTGGAGGGTAGTCACGCTTTAGGGGCATTTTTCAGGAGCCGTTTGTCGGCCACCGTGTCCTGGTACTCGTCCCTCCGTCTCTTCGCTTCGCCTTCCCATCTTTATCCGTTTCTCGATGGCTGCGTGGACGCCGCGTGTCACTGATCGATTTCTTCGATTTTTCTTCGAGCCTCGTTCGGATTAGTCGAATTATCTCACTCGAAGAAGTGTTCGAACGATCGATATTATCGCTAATATTGTTTTCAATGTTCAGGGTTTTCAATATTGTATTGAGTATATACTCGGGGTGTGTCATTCGATCCAAGCGAATATCTCCCGAGTTATATACGTTATTGGAAAAAGTTTCGAACAAAGCTCACTCTGCTTCGAGAAGGATATGTTGCGACGATCACAAATCTTACGTAGATGCACGTGCATTCGAGACTGCAAGGTAACCTTCGTCTTTTCTAAATGGTTCTATACATTTTTTTATGCACCATCCGATGTATTTTTTGATTCTATACCAAAAGACGTTAAGTCATACGGTGTGTGTCTAAAAGTATTCCTAGATATTTGACTCGCTTCGTATGTGCTATGTGGGCGCCGTTCAGTTGGATGTCTGGTGTTATTCCTTTTCTAAGTGCAAATGTTATGTGGTTGCACTTACCGGTGTTCGCTTTTATTTGTTTTCTTTGCAGCCACTTTTCTATTTTTGTAATGTGTTTTCGTAGTAGTGCTGCTACTGTTTCTGGATTTGCGTGTCTCGCTAGTATGGCCGTATCGTCCGCGAACGTAGGTATTTTGCTGTTAACAGTTGTTGGTATGTCTGCCGTGTATAATGTGTACAGTATTGGTCCTAGTACGCTTCCTTGCGGTACTCCTGCCTTGATATTCCTGATTTCTGAATATGCATCCTTTATTTTTACTATAAAGGTTCTATTGTTTAGGTAAGATCCGAGTAATTTGTAGATTTGTTTTGGAAATTGCTTTTTGATCGTTTGAAGGGGTTTTTCGTGGTTAACTTTGTCGAATGCTTTTTCGATGTCCATAAAGAGTGCCGTGCAATATTGTTTTGTTTCCAGTGAATGACATAGTTGAACGCCAAAACTTCCTAAGGTGTTCATATTGAGTAGTGAGGCATTCAAACTTAATTAGAATGGCTTAAAACGGACGTCGTGTAACATTTGCGAAATTACTTGACTAATATGTATGAAACTTCGCTTGAATACACGTATGTCTTGCCACTAGACTTCAAACGACTAAGTCAAATAACATAAACCTGTATAAACGGAAACTTAAAGTCAAATTACTTCAGGAAATTTGTCTAAATTGCACGCGTTATTATCGCCTTCCGCTTATTTCTACGTTATATACAGTCAGATTAGTTTCTTTACTACCACGACCAGAGGTTTTCTGCCCCTTATTTCGAACGATAGATTTGTCAACCGACCACCCGAACTTACACGGTCCACTCGAAAGCACCGATACAATTGCGTGAGCCATCGGACGTGCATCCTGAGCACGAAGCAGATCGACATGGAACCATTCGCCACTTCACCGTGTCCGGCGCCGTCCAGAGATTTCGCGGTCATGCGCCAGCTATTTATTACGATCCTGATCCTTCCAGATATAATTTATTGGATATCAATGGAAGCCGGCGAGCGACGTTACTTCGCCGATGATCCGTGGCCGAGAGACAGCCTCCTTAATCATCGACCGTAGAAAAAGCTTCTATTTACCGTAGCCATGGGTTATCATAAGCTGTGAGACTGGAGGGTGTGAGATGCGGAACGAGGGATGGTAAGCCAATATCATTCCCCGGGGAAATATTTCGTAGTTGGTAGAACGGCGCGCTTAAACGTGTTTACATGCACGGCGAGTATCTTTTCCCCTCTTTTTCTTTTTCTTCTTCTTCTGTATTTTTTACCGTGTGCTTCGTTTTTCCTCACTTCCTTTTTTTCTCAAGTTGGTCCTTTACGGTTTCTTTTTACGGCCACGCAATTTTTCTCCGGCAAAATTTCCCTTCGCGACAAGATATGTACATATATTTATTTATTTATTTATTTATTTATACATATATATATACATACATATAATATATGTATATATAGGATATATAAACGAAGGAACTAGCGAGAGGAGAAGCTGTTTTGCCTTTCCGACTAAAGCCAAGATATTTATCGAATGAAACTTCTCTTGGTGGATTTTTACGACAGCTCGCGAGGGAAATTGATTCCCCGCGTGTGTTTACGACGTCGTCGATGCGGAGGAAAAGATTTCTTATTTCCGTCGGATGAGATACGTTTCTCCTCTCTTCTTCGTCGACAGCTCTTCCGCGTCTTCAGATGGACTGGTATATCGGCCTTTGAACATCCGGATTGATGCATAACGGGTGTAGAGACGTTATTGGGAGGAATTTTGTGGGATTAATGGGGAGCGTTGGAGAAAATGAAATATTGTGCCGTAGGAAATTATACTTGGTACATTTTTTAAATTTAAGTACAATTCGCCAAATGACGTGTAAAGTAGGAGCAAGCAGTAAAACAGAGAGATAGATATCGAAAAGATTTGTCCGTCCTCCTCGTGAAAGAAGAAATCGATAAAGTCTCGTATGTTTGATTTTGATTGTTACTCATATTTATTTTACAATTTTATTTGATCGGTTAATAAAATTCGACTGTTCCAATTTGCAAATAATTTCTCATTTGGTAATTTCACACGTGTTTCACTCCTTGCATTTAAAATTTCTATTTTTTATTTTATGGTAGCTTTATTTATGAGCGTAATTAAAATATCTTTCTTCCTCCGCAGAGTTTAAACATGTAAGTTTCAAGTAAAAACAGAATTCTCATTAAAGAAAAGCATTTTCTCATTTATGAAAAACGATCTCGGTTAAATGTTTATCACGTTACGTGAAGCCGTGTCTGAACACGTAAGACTATTTTAAATCTTGGTCTCTGTATATATTTTTGTTTAAATCTTCTTTTGATCTAGTTTGCTTCATTCTCAAACGACGTCTTATTTAAATACTCTATCCAACTCCTTTTAGTATCCCCACTCTCCTCTTTAACTTCCCTTCTTAATTGCCATTTAATTAGCTAATTAGTTAATTTTAATAATAAGTTTAATAGCAGTTAAATGGTAATTAATTACTTTGAAGCTAATGTGACTGGAGAAAGAAATTCCCTTTGCTTCAATTTATTCCATTCGACTCTCGTCACGGATACTTTTTATCTTCAACGGTAGAAAGGTTTAATTAATTGTTCTGTTCTCATCGGCTTTCTCGATTTTTGAACATATTAAATAACGAAATTGACGAAACATTTGCCGCTTGACTTTCTTTCTTATTACAGATACGCCACACTAATGTCACGATTCCCCAAACGTTCGATTGCTTTAACCTTTCGTGATATCAAACACTTTGCAAGCGTATAAAGAATTAATATAAATTTTGGTTATTGCTACGTTTCATTAAAAATATTACGCGTTGGATTAATTCGAAGTCGAGGATGTATGGTTCAAGTGTATTCATCAGTTGGAACGCGTGTTCGTTTGAATATTAACGCATCGAGGGTTGGGGATTTGAATCGACGTGATTTGCATTTCAAACATTTATGGAATAAAAATATGTACCGATCGTCGTATGTTATTTATAATTTTTTCGTATTACGCGTATATACAGTGTAAGTAAGCAATTTGAGTTTGTCAGTCGCCTTTTAAACAGAAATATCTGGGACGATAAATAAAGATTCATTCTTTTAACGATTAAAAAGATTTATCAATCATGCAGGCGTGAAAGGGACACTCGCAGAATGAATACATTTTGGCTTTAAACTTTCAAAGAGGTGACTATTTTTTTTTTATAGGAATATAACAACATTAAGGTGTAACATTAAAGAAATCATAAAGGTTGCATGCGTTGAAAGAATAGGAAATTTTTTTTTTTTTTTTTTTTTTTTTTTAGTCGAAATTGTTACAGATAAATGATTTATTTTAGTCTCTAAAGCTCCTATTGTACGTTAGAACTATGATCATAAATGCCGATCAAGGTGAGGCTGATAAAGATGAAAGTATAATGTGCAAATAAATTTGTCTCCTTTCTATTGGAAATCTTTACTCGTGGCATTTATCGTTTAACCACGAAGAAACATAATAGTACGCCTATGACCGTTAATGTGTCAATAATCAAGCTGTCTGTTGTATTGATCTTTATATAATAACCAAGCTGTCTGTTGTATCGATCTCTATGTGCCTAACCATTATACTATTCTCGTCTTTTTATCGCTCAGCCCACAAAAGTACCTAAATTATTAAATACATTCGATCGACGATAAAAATTCGTTCCTGGAAGATTCGTTGCATAATTTACTTCTACACGTTCATACTTAATTCGTTCCGTGCATTCATAGTCGATTAATAAAAACGTTCCACATCGATGCGCCATTGATGCAGGTTCGAAAGAATTCGCTGCTCTATGATAGAAATGAAATTCCATACGTTGCATAGTCCGATTTACTGAAAAGATGAAATTGCCTCTCGCTAGAGTAATTGCATTATATTTCGTTTTATTTGGTCTATATCCAAGCACAATTTCGAGCTGAGTAGCGAGCTGAGAGGGTTTTCAAACGAATTATTCGATTATTGAATCGTGTCGTACTTAAAAGGGCATCAGTTTTGCTCGTTGGCACGATGTAAATCAATAAGATGATTTAAACGGATTGAAATTTCTATCTATTTCAGTTTTATTTTTCGATCCTGCTTTTCTCTGTTAATTTCTCTCAGTACTTTTTTTTTTTTTTTTTTGGAAATAATAGCGACTAAAAACGATCAAGAACGTCGTTGATGAAAAGGTTAGAATTGGATTAAAAAGAGAAATTTATTTCCATCGCGATATTATTTATTGCTTTATATTAGATTCTGTTCTTTGCTTCGAATTTTTTGTTTGTTGGATACGACAGATTCGAGGAAAAAGGGCTAAAGATTTTCACACTACACGAGTGTTTCTCTATCCTGGAAATTTGCACGTACGCAATCGAACGACACGCGATTTCACACCGATTCGAACAGACCTACGCGATTACGATTACGACTGACCTGATAAGCCTCCCCTTTGCAGCTGTTACAATCGATTGTACATCGTAGCCGATTGTTTATGCCAATGTCCGTTACGTTAGTACTTCGATTATCAAGATCTGTTCTTGGCTTATGTTACAGTTTAGGTAGTGTCTCTGATCTTTCGTTTACCTCATTAATAAAAGGGGTGTTCTTTCGTCCAGTCGCGGGGAGACGCGATCGCGTTGAAGCGCGTCAACGGCAGTCGTAAATTCCCCTTACGATTATAACGATCGACACCACGAACAGGTCGATCCCTTATTTCTTGTGGGATAATAGGGCTATTTGTTGGGGAATAAAACTGTAGTCTACAGTCTTGTAATATTTGTATTTTTAACAACTTGTTACACTCGAGGTTCCGTCGTGGCGGAAGAGATAATTGATACAGGTGACGAAGAATAATATACTCGATAGATGAGTAGTAGTAATAAAGAATAGATGAAGATAATATCATTTTGATCGAAGCGAGGACTACGCGAAGCTTATAGGAACAGCCGTGTTGACTGCACGACGTTTGGTAGAACAGCGATGACCCGTCTCGTTCAATTACGGAGGAAAGCTCGGTATGGGTGTCCTTTTTAACGGGAAATACCTGCTGCTTTTAATAGACGAACAACCGCTTTCTCCGTAAGTTATAAGAGCGTGCGATAAACCTAAGGACCGTTTCAAGGACCATCCATAAGCCGAAAATACTTATGCGAATAGAAATTAAACCGAGAAGATTCGGTTTATGGTGGTTCCTTAGGTTTATCGATGGTCAGTGTAACGGTGTATAGGCCTCGGCGGTCAGACCATGTGGGACGTCTCACGGACCGTCTTACGCGACGTAACAAGGGGGTTTATATCAATAAAAACCATTCTTATTAAATTTTTGTCTGTTTCTAGAAGAACGAAACTGTACCATTTTAAATTTTTATCGAATAGATTTCAATTTTTTTTTTGACAAAACGCTCATCGTGTAACGTGATTCACTGAAATAGATCTGGATGATACGGTGCAGTACGTTATACGTGTGTATAATATGATTGTACAAATTACGTGTGCATGTTAGAAAAGAATTGTGGTCAATTAAATCACGAAGTTATGGATTTTATGATTAAGATTGCATCCGAAAGCAAAACATTTCCAAAGCAAATTGACGTGTCCAGAAGTATACCCTTACTTGAACCGAATATTTTCCATGGAATAGGAAAAGCAACGAATGGAATATTTCAAAATATCACTGTTCTTCTCTGTATTGTCGTTACTAGACTGAATCCTGTCTTCGATACGCGAATAACTGTTTAAGAAAGCGACGATTATGACATTCTGATAAAATAAAACGAAATAAGTTTTATTTCTTTAGTGGTATTCATAAAAATTTGAATTTTCATGAATATTTGTATCCAATCATCAGGCTGTGTTACATTTCCTTCGTCGCTGGACCATGGATTTTTATACATTTATAGGAATTCAATAGTTGTAAAAATATACAAAGTGCTCATAGTATGCAAAGATATAAAAAATATTTAAAGTGAACTATCTGTTTTGATTTAACATTTAATGGTTGAAATAAATGTTTATACATTCAGGTACCACAGTTCTTTAGTTACGTTAACAAAAATATGATATTGCGTACAAATTCACAGTATGCTGATCGCAATCATCAAGTTAATTTTGTTGCTCGTGTCACAGGCGTCTCGGAATACACCGCTAGGATAATCACATTCTTTGCATACCATAGTCATCAAAAATTGTAACTAAGCAGTAGCAGCATACCTATGCGACCGGCTTCCAGCGATCACCCCACCACAGGAACTAAACAGTTGATACAAAAAACCCTCCCAAGTCAGTACTAGAGTTCTTTTCTGTTCATTTTTTGTTGTAACACTTTGAACCGTCGCTCTGTCGGATTCATATAATAAAAGTCCATTTTCATATACGAAGTTTAATTTTCTTCACCCTATTGGCGAAAGAATTATTTCGTTCGAACTGGGACGAGAGGAAATTACCGGCGATCTGTTAATTTCGCGATTTCTTGTGTCTCCGACGTGACACTCGCACACTTCCACATTCCTTCGCCAAATTTCATTAAAATCGAAATTTTTCGAATGATCGAGTCTCCTCGTTGGTGGCCATCGTTAAGGTTATAGGTGACACCGAAATATAGCCTGATCCTCGAAAAGCATCTCGCGCCAGGAAGTTGCAATAACGTGCGATTACCGCATCGCGCGCGACTTGGCCGAGAAAATGCCGAGGAAAACGTGCGCCACTGAAAACGACGCTCTTCAGAAACTTTTCGCTGGTGTCCTCAGTAGCACTATAGTATAGAGTATCTGTTGGCACGTTGGAGCTTTCCTCGCGTTTAGAGAAACAACGGCCATGGAGTTGGTAGCACGTGTGCTTTTATTGTCTCTGACGTGCTTGGCGTTTGCAGGTTGAAGAAGAAAGTGGGAAAAATCTGATGGATAGTAGTTTTCCACAGATTTCTGAGAATACAATCTGAAGATTAAGATGTTTTGCTTCAATCTATGTGAGCGCGATCATTGTTTGATAATTGATCGACTTGATAGATTTTGATTTTTCCATGTCATTGAATTATTTTTTCCCCATTCTAATATAATTACAATATTATCGCGATAGCTATTATGGTCTATTTGTAGCACAATGGAACCTTTAGTATCCGTATTAACATAGACACATAATTGTTCGGACGAGGGAATTTTCAGATGATAGGAATCGATATTTCAGAAACAATAATACAAGAATAATTACATACGATATAATGTAATATTTTTATTCAATTGAATTAAATTCGTAATAAATTTATTTGATTAAATGTTCTATTCTTTAAATTATTTCTAGATTCCACATCTTTTTTTTTTTTACTGTTAGATCAATTTTTGTTAATACATTGAAGTAGATTCAATCATATTCCGTTTCTGTCTGAAACCATCTAATCGTAAGTCTTCTTTCTCATGTCGTCAACAGTTTAAAATGAGAAGGCTTCTTATCGTCAATTTCATTGTAATCTTCTTTTATTCAGTACGAGGACTTAAAATATTCATAACAATGTATATCATATATGTATATATATACAAATATTTCAAAATTTTGGAATATTTTCCTATGATATACATCTATATATACAGGTATACTTTTATTGCTGATTTATTACTACTACCACGTAACAGAGCATAGGTATATATTTTGCAATTTCACTAAAGTTTATTTTACTTTTCGAAACACCTGAATAATTTTCCATTATATGTTTCTGTTTCATGATGCCGTTACTTATAAATCCTCTAAAGTTGTAGATTTTTGCAATTTCCGCAGCGTTTCCACATTTTCCACCAGCTTTTGTAGTATCCTTCCTTTTCTTTCAACCTTCGGAACAACATATTTCCTCTTTGATGTCATGATACACACGATACTAACGTGTACAATATTAGCTTCGTACCAAAGTAAGAGGAAAGTAACATGAAATTATAGAATGGACATATAACAGTAAAGGACACAAGCAAAAAATATTGTTCCGTTTATATATAATAGAACGTCTGGATAGTTCGCAATGTTCAGATAGTAGAACATCCGGATAATAGTTGTTCGGATACGGGAGATTCGACTGTATCGTATTTTCAACAACGAACGTCTCTTCCTTCTCGACATCTCTACAAAAATAAGATACTCGCAAAAAAAAAAAAAAAAAAAAGAAAGAAAGAAAGAAAGAAAGAAACAGTACCGAGGCATCGAACGAAGTTTTACTTTCCAATAATACTTTCGAAGTAAAACAAAATAATGTATATAACACTAATAATTTGTAAACATTTTTTATTTATTTATTTATTTGAATTTTACAATTTGTCCAGAAGGACATTTGGTAAAATGTTATAACTTGAAAAATATAGCACGTGGATGGTTACCCCCAGCGGGGTTCCATCTTCCAGGTTGTTTATTCTGTCTTCTTTCTATCACGGTTTCATTTGTTTCAGCAACTAGCTGGTTTGGGTGTGTTGCGAGTCTTTCTTTGTACTTTTTTGCGTATCTAGCGATTTCCTCTTTGACTGTTGGAATTTTTAGATCTTTTCGAATATCCTCATTTCTGATGTACCATGTTCTAACTATTGTTAACTATTGTTCTTAAAATTTTTGCTTCTTCTAATTTGTAAACATGAATCAAAGATTTTCTATGGTAAGTTCGATTTTTAGACTCCGACTCTTAGATTTTTAGACAGATTTCTAGACACCTCATATAGAACCAGACTTGAACAATTTTATTCTCCGGTAAAATACTTGTCTCATTTGTATCAGAAGAACGAACGAATTTTGCGAATCGAGTCTGGCGCGTTTCTCTGTATCGTTCACACTCTCCTTCCTTCTATCTTTTTTCTACCCTTGTATCGCGTGGCCCGTCCGTGTTTCAAGAGACAAGGAGAGGTCGCCTTGATTTTTTTAAGTTACGGTACGTCCCTGGCCCCCGCCTGGGTTGAATTGTAGTCTAGCCCGAGAAGTAAATAACTTGACGAGGCTGGGCAGGAAATCGTGGGTGGAGCAGGCGGGCAAGGGTAAAAGAAAAATGGATCGAAAGAGTAGACTACGTTTTCCATGGGTATATACCTTTGTTTCGGGGAAAAACGAGTTTGAAGTCCAATCGATCACGCCCGCATTTAATCCCGAATTACTTCTTCCGTATCCGTTGTTCCACGTGCTTCGAGGCGCGATCGAACGATATCGGAGGGAACGAAAGCGAAAAACTACTATACCTGTAAAAGCCACCGGCTCGCTGTTAATTTCCATAGACCGTGTACCTTTTGCCTCCGGTGGATCCGAGTAGTATGAAATATATATACATAAATAAAATAAAATTAATTAAACGCACGGTAGGACTGACAATTGAAGGTTAATTAAGCCGTGATTTTATAGATTTCATTGTGGATCTCCGTTATGTTATTTAACGAGATGTGTCCATTCGCCAGGGAAATATCGAGATAATTTATAATAACCGTGATTTAAATTTATGACGGCGAAGATTTTACACCGCGGAGGATATTCCTTTTTATTATGTTCGGTAAGAATAGCTAGGTATTAATTAAATGTATTAATTATACGTATATTGGTAATTACGACGGTAGACTAATTGTGAGTTATAGTTCTCGTTTTCGTTTGGATTAAAAACGAAATTAATTTGATGTCATAATAGAAAGTGCATATAAAAATGTTTTCGCCTTGTTATAATTTAATTATAATATAATTTAACGTCATACGCTATACGTAAGATTAATACAAGTATTGTAATCAAATAATTTTTTTGTATTACTTGATATAACGCGTCCGATTGGATATAAACGACGATGAAGGGTAAACGGAAATATCGTATTTGACGAAGATTATTAAATAACATTAATTATTTACGGTATAGCGTTCGTGAGGGACGGGGAACGCAGGAAAATTAAAAGTATAGTGAAAGTTTGCACTGTCATTGGTAGAAACAGTTGGGGATGGTAGTTGTGGATGATTTATGGGGATACCGTATGATCGATCTAATGTCAGTTTTATCGACAACGTAGCAAAGGAAATAATAAGACGTAGAAAGGAAAGAGAGTTTTGATTCCTTTCCCACGGATTAGTGCAATACATTAAAAGACTCAGTGATACGATTCAAAGACTCGATGGAGACCCAACAGGATATTTGTTATATACGTTTTTCAATAACGTGGAAACGATTGTTGTGCTATCTCTTCACCAGGATACAAAAGGTACAACTACAAAATGGTTTCAACCATATAAAATATAAAAGAACGTCGAGACGCGGCACAACACGAAACGACTCAACGACTACTGCTCAACAACTATCCCAACGTCCGCACATCTTATCTTTTCCTATTTTACCATTTCCTTCATCTATTTCGGCCAAACTACGAAAACATTTCCAGCACATATTCGCGTACAGTCACTGAAAATCTTGAGCGGCGACGCATTTTCTTCTCACCCACCAATCATCGACACTCTACGTTCTTTCGGACGTCTATTGCACTCAAAAACGGATTCACTCGCAACCACATAATCTTGCCAAATTCTATAACATTGTATCACTCACATATTATTGTATATTATTACTCGATTACTGTAATAATCTCGTATTTACGTTATAACTTTTAATGTCGTGTAAACCCACAGTAGGATGAAACGGATCACAAAGCTTACATGCATAGCTCACCGTTGCATGCGCCAACAACTCGTCATTCTCGTTTCAAGTTTATGCCCTAAGATTGTGCCGCGTATCGATCGAAGTAAGAGAAACATTTTATCAGACAAGAAGTCTTTACATAACGTCACCTATGAAGTAGATAAAAACGCGGCGGCAAACCGATCCGTTGGAAAAAGCCGCTCTTCGATGACGGCAAACATACTCGATGGTAAAAGGCGAGGAGTTTCGCGACTTTCTTCACACCGATGGAACCAGAAAGAACGTGGTATAGAAAGACAAAAGGGCAGGTCTTTAACCAAAGGAAAGAAAGAGATTCGCATCGTGGCCGAGGAAAATTTATGGCGGCTAATATAATAATCCCAGGTGAGTTTCGTACGGAGATCTTAGCTTACGAAGAGACTCGTGAATATAGAAAATTTCTTCCTGCCCGACTTATTCCCGGCCGAGCGGAATAATCTTCTTAGCTGATATCGTTTCGCATTTTTGCCGTGGAAGGCGAAAGGGTGGTTACGTAGCAGCGACGACAGACCAACTTGAACGAAAATGGAACAATACCTGCAGGAAGAGGGCTAGGAAAGAGAAGAAGAAACCACTGTCCTCCGAGAAACAAGCGGTGAAAAAACAAGGGGCAAGAGGGAAAATAGAAGAAAGAACGAATAACAAATGCAAGAAAAAATAGAGCAGAACGAGAACCAGGAAGAAAGGGAGGAAACTTGGCCGTTGGGAGCAGAACGCGCTCGTATTGTGTGTATGCACAGATGCATATTATCGCTGGCCCCGATAGCCCGTGTGTTCGATCGGAACGAAAATATGTATGCACGTGTATATATTTCCTAGGCGAAGCGCGTCGAGGAGCCCCGGTTGTTCCTGGCTCTATAAAGCCTCGATACGCGTGCACTAGGTGACCAACGATGCGCTTGGATCGATTTTTCTATATTTCCGCCTGTATCGATAACACGCTGGCTCTCGATCTGGCTAACACTCGCAACCTGCGGATCCTCCGAAGCGTTCCACCTGCCTCTCATATTCCGCCTCTAAGTGGATTATCATCGTTGGGGATTTCGAGCGTCGGTCTTTGACGTAACGAGAACGACGACGACGGTGCCGCGAGTTCGAAGGCAAAGCGCGCATGTCGATGTTCAAGGCAGCCAATGGACTGGTTGAAATATTAAACGGGAGCAAAGACCCTGTTCTCGTGCACCACGTAGCCGTGGTTCAATTTCTGCGCTGGAGGCGGTCGAACGCGACGACGACCAGGGCGAGAGCGGAAGAAGACAGAGGACGGGTGAGGGGGCTGAATGAAAATAGACGACGACACCGGGAGAACTAGGGGGTGGCGAAGGAGAACCCAGTGGCAGGAGGGATAGAGGACGAGGGTTAGGATTTCGATGGCATTGCTAGCGACATCTACATTTCGCGACTAGCTGCAGGGATGATAAAAAGAGGTACCTCTCTCCAACCCCACGGCAGCGGCGCGTGCGCAACCCGTGAAATCTCGGTCCGTATTCGCCATATAACACGAAGAAACTTACCTCGATTCTGTACATCGCGGATGCTGCCCCGTGGCTTTCTTCCATTTTCCACTGCGCCCTTGATAAACACTAGCATAACAGAGAACTGACAAGATGATTAGGCGAGGGAATGCGGGTCTGATTAGTTATTTCCCATAGACACAACGCAATCGTAAAGATAAGCACGCGTATTGGCTGAAAGTGTCACACGTATAAATAGAACCATATAGGAATCCGTGGCGATGATGAAGCGACAGAGAGTGGGATAATAGAGAGCCGAAGAGATGATTAAGGAGGAAAGTAATGCGGATCTGATCGGTTAGTTCTGGTAGATGCGATAAAATCGTAAAGATACAATCGGGGACAGAAATAAGAGTGCGGATAGCGGAAGTAGGTATCGATGAAATTTAATCGAACTAGTAGTAGCTGTTCTTTCGTCCAGTCGCGGGGAGACGCGATCGCGTTGAAGCGCGTCAACGGCAGTCGTAAATTCCCCTTACGATTATAACGATCGACACCACGAACAGGTCGATCCCCTTATTTCTTGTGGGATAATAGGGCTATTTGTTGGGGAATAAAACTGTAGTCTACAGTCTTGTAATATTTACGTTTTTAACAACTTGTTACACTCGAGGTTCCGTCGTGGCGGAAGAGATAATTGGTACAGGTGACGAAGAATAATATACTTGATAGATGAGTAGTAGTAATAAAGAATAGATGAAGATAATATCACTTTGATCGAAGCGAGGACTATGTTTTAAGTTGACTACGCGAAGCTTATAGGAACGGTCGTGTCGACTGCACGACGTTTGGTAGAACAGCGATGACCCGTCTCGTTCAATTACGGAGGAAAGCTCGGTATGGGTGTCCTTTTTAATGGGAAATACCTGCTGTTTTTAACGGACGAACAACCGCTTTCTCCGTAAGTTATAAGAGCGTGCGATAAACCTAAGGACCGTTTCAAGGGCCATCCATAAGCCGAAAATACTTATGCGAATAGAAATTAAACCGAGAAGATTCGGTTTATGGTGGTTCCTTAGGTTTATCGATGGTCGGTGTAACGGTGTATAGGCCTCGGCGGTCAGACCATGAGGGACGTCGCACGGACCGTCTTACGCGACGTAACAGTAGCGTTATTTATAAGTACAATATTTCTTTGTAATAAATAATTGAAGTCAATATATGTGCCGATGATTACGAAAGCAGTGCAAGTCATATTTAGAGCTTTGCGTTCGTCGCATGAACCGAATTCTGTTTAGCGACGCAACGATCAACTCGAATCAACCGTTCAATTCAATAATGCCTTGCAAAGGTGGTTTCAGACTATTGTATCTAAACGTAAATAGACGTAACGAAAAGTAAATGGTAAAATCTTTTTTACATTGAAATACGGCATTAAGCAAGCTGTATTTAACGAAGCTTCATTAAAATCAGCTCTGCACAGCACTTAGGACAAAGGAGCCTGTATTTGTATACATGATTAAGAAGATTCGACAAAGTGTGAGGAACGAGAGACAGTAGATACTGGAAAAGGAGAATTAACAATATTGTGTAGTAGCGATGTTTCGAAGGTAACTGCCTTGAAGGGTAGTATAGATGAAGAGATGACGAAGCAGCGGGAACGAGGCTGAAGTATACGGTGGACGTTTTAAGGGGCTTGTTTTGGGGATGATTATGCGATATTGAGGAAGTTTAGTGAAGTAGAAGGGGATGTTGTTTAACCGGTATAATAGGGTCGAGTTGCAGTGTTGGTTTTATTAATGTAGGAAAGCGTGTTGTTAAAAGTAACCAGGGGATTATTATTGCCCTGGGGTTGAAGGGAATACGAGTAAGTAATAATAATATCAATCTGATCGGTAATCTAGTACATGGAAATTACGATACTGGTTTATTATCCATAAATTGGGAGATTTTTAAATGAACGGTGACAGTAAAAGTACAAGTAAATTTATGCTGATTGGTAAAAATATACTGCAGATCCGACAGAAGGATAATACATTTGCAAAATAAATTATTTTCCAGGAGACAAAGGAAATCATTTTTCTTTGATTAAATTTATAATTAATCGATGAAAAGATCATTTATTCGATGATATTGAGAATAAAGTAAATGTTAGCGTAGTTTGCTTATGAAAAATAGAATCAATATTTTGGAAAAATGTTATGCATCGATATACGATTGTACGAACGAGTCTCAGCATTATTCATGCACATTTATCAATGGATCTTGAAGTTAGAATGACATTTTAATTTTCGAATATACCATTGTTTTAGAAATTAATCACGTTAGTTCCTTTGAATTTGGAAATGTTTAAGAGAATGCTTTAACAATGCGTGCGATGCAATTAGAAATTAACTGGGAGCGCTCGAGCGTCTAGGATATTCAATAATACGATATATCAACACACGTGATTGGCAATTGCGGTTGCTTCAAACACCTGTGTAAGATAGACCGACCACGATATACGTGGATTAATACGTTGCGAGGATAGATACGTAGAAAATTACTTGGAACATTCTCGAGCACCAAGAAACCGCTAAATGTACTCGATGTCGTTAAGAACAGAGTTTCGAATATCGCTAAATCGGAATAGGATATTTCCTGAATATCCAGACATCGCTCGACTATTTCAAGAAAAGGCAAGCAAATGTCGATCTTTCAAACATATATGATTTCCTTAAAAACCTCGCGAGCCGTTTTTTGAAATATCATAAAAGTAGATTGAAAATGTAGAACGAAGTCTTAGTATATAAAGCTCTATTTCTGAGGAAATTACGAATTTTTAAATCTAACTCTTTTATGCTATTCGGTTTCGGGTTTGACAGAGAGGGTTTAAAGGAATTTTAAATCCAATATTCTTTTATTTTCATCTTACCTTCTGCTCTAAAATACGTTTCTATCTTTTTCATATTTTACCACTTGATATCCTTGATTTATTATGTTTTATGTCATTTTTTATACCTTCTAATTCGAATAAAGATCGAGAGGAGACGCGTTACTAGATTTCGTTAGATACCGTCGATTTCCATACACTTGTAGGAAATGTGGAAGTGCAAAATTGCACAGAATGTAGGTACATGATATGAAAAGAATGTGTAAAATATCAAAAATATAGTGTTTTCTACGATACTTGGTAGGTGAAACGGTTTTCTATCTTCTTAATTATATTTTCAAAAACATGAATTTGCACGAAGATCCGCGATCTATGTACTACGTATAATTCTAAAGACATCAAACACTTTATCGATTGTGTAAAAGAAGGAATACATCTGAATTTAATCGTCTCCGAATTTCCTTAGACAGCGTTTCTTTCGTTTGAAATGATCGAACGTGACTTTGTCAAGCCGCTCGATTCGAGAACGATACGCTAGGTTTAAGGGGTTAGAGCTTCGATCAATCACCGATGTTTTTTTTCTAGTCACGTATCGCGACACTTTTTCAAGCGGATTTTATGAAATACTTTCGTTCGGTCTTGTAAACAAAGCATAACGTGCCAAATAAATGCAAACAAGTGTTTCATATTAACCGGAAACACGGTAATTTCGTTAGGAATGATAAATAATAACACGCGATAATACATTTAAACAATAATTTCATCTAAACTGAGTGGATACTGTCTCATCTTATTTCTTTCCTCTAACATTTTTTTTCCTTGCCATTTGTGTCGCTGCCAACAAGAGTACGTGTTGGCAAGAGTAAATCGAGCTAGCCGTTTTGATCGAATGACACGCGTTTGTGCAGATACGCAAAAGTCAAAGGAAGCAATTGATATTGTAGCAAAAGAGATAAAAAGGTTTAAGAAGGTTTGGGTTAGGACAATCGGCAATTTGAATTTCGCGGCTGATCTTCAAAGGTGGTATCTAATGTTTGCTGGGAATGGACGACTTTTTGTATTATAGAAAAGAAAATGATTCAGTGAATTAGCGAATAATGGTGTTCGATGAAACAATATCAATACTATCAATTATTGGTACTAATATTGCTGCTGAAGGAATTAGTCCGTTATTAAAAAATTGTAATAAAAATCACGTAAAAAATCTGTAACATGTGCGGTGCAAAATATAAATTGAGAAATTAAATAAAAATATTACATTTTGCAACTCTTTATCATTAATTAATATTTATTTTCTTTTCCCAAAAAGTAATAACACGTTGTCTATTTCACTACCGAAATCGAGACTGATTCTCTTTCTTAACGTTCCATTTTATTTAATTACATAGCAATGTAACATAAAAATTGCATTAGTCAACCATTAATAATTCTTTACGCTGCTCAATATTTTACCCATAAATGGATGAACATCTCTTTTAAAAAATTCCATCTACGAGTGAAATGTATGAAGTTTCCTGAACAATTTTCCTTCGTATTGCAGCACTGAACACTAACTACTTATCTTCTCTGTGCCGTTGGTTATTAATGTTCACGCCAGAATGGTCGAAATTGTCGGCAGAGTAGGAAGAAGAGGAAGGGAGTAAGAGGGATGCGTATTATTTGAATTCAGTTCGACCAGATTATTCGGTTTGATTAATCAACAACGCACAACGACGGTGTGTCTCAAAAGATAGCCGGGCCGAGGAGTTATGCACACAGGGACAACGATGAGTTATTGCTGTCGCGTTACCGTGGCCTGTTGTCCCATTGTTTCTATTATTACATACGTCAAACGCGCGAATGAATTATGCACGCTGCTGAACGTAGAAGTTGATTCGCGCGGCTAACGGTGTTCCGTGTTTCTACATTACTGATCAAAGTTTCGATTGTTCGCGTTTCGTGTTCTCCGTTGAGAAACGGAGTTTTAAGGAATTGACGAAAAGTGGTAAGATGGAGAAGAAGCTGTAGAATATGGCGAGATTCGAAACGAAGGAAACCTTTAAATTAAGTATGACTTATATACATTGTATTTATGTACGTTGATGACAAGAGTTTCGACTGTGCGTACTTGCTGTTGAAAAACGGGGGAATGTTATGGAATTGACGAAGAGTAAAAATACGGTCGAAAGAAATTGTCGGAAATAGTGAAATTAGAAGAAAAGGGAAATCCTTGAATCAATTATGATTTGTACTTGTATGTTAAAGATTAATTTTGTTCGTGTCTCGCATAGTTTGCGAACGAAAATTTCGTTTTAACGAATATTTTTCATTATCAAACTTAACAATGTTTATTTCAAGAGAAATATCTGTAAAGCTACCGTTTTCCAAAGTATTGAGATTTTTAGAATAGTTGAAAGCTTTTTGAATTTTTTCGATATTAATATTATAAGATAATTGATATACATATACGTATATTTAAACATTCCTTCATGGTTTCTTTTGAATCTCATCTTCCACAATTATTTTTCAATTTTCTACCACTTTCTATTGATTCTCTCTTTCACTAATTGGAACTTCTTCTTTTCATCCTTTGAAAATAAAATATCTTAAAAATGTTTTTCAACTATTTTGTATATCGCAATCTCTATACACGAAAGATATAAGTCAAGTACATGTAATTTAGATTTGAATATAAACTTAATTTATAGCCTGCAAGTACAAATACAGTCGGTGCTGGTGAAAAATGTAAAAAAGGAAAGAAGGAAGAAAGAAAGAAAGAAATTAAAATCAAAAGAATCAAATTAAATGGAGCACGAGAATTACTCGATTGTTTCCTAACGCGTAGATTGTGGGCTCTATAAAGGAGAGAAAGAGAATGAGAAAATTGTTCGATTCACTTACCAAATCGATCAGATTCTGTAAATTCTGCTGAAGAAATGATATTGATTGCTCAAAATCGGCACAATGTTTGTCGAATCTACGGTCGTTTTCACCGAAGAAAACGAGAATGATTAGCGTACGTGTGTGTATTGATTCGTGGTTAAATTTAGAATGAAATTAAGGCACGGTTAAATTGGGGACATTTCGACTGTGGAAATTAGAAACTATCAGGTATTGTTACGTAAATGAGAGAAGAATTTTTTACAATTGAATATTTTAATTAAACATAAACAGTGTTAATTACTTGAATTTTTAATAGTTGATTTTTATAGACGATTATTCAAAAGTCCACAGTCAATTATCGAATAAAGTCCTCATTTTCAATACGTAAATAAAATATTTATTTTGTACACTTAGCCTATATATTTACATACGTAGAAAATTCTGGAAATAATAAAACTAGAGAAGAAACTTCTTTTAACTTGCATATTCACCACCAATTTTACGCAGCCTTTCATAAATCGAAAACAGAAAGCCTTTCGCACTTCTTCCTTGAATACATGCCAAGAGTCAACAGGGAAATGGAAGAACGCGAATTTTCCCGAATCTTGAGTTTATCATTTCTTCGCATTTCTGAATTTTGCAGTAGTTACAAGAAATTAGGGTGTACTGCGTACTTTTCATTTTTCACAGTTTAACGCGTCATATATTGCTTAAAATTATAAGCGAAAGTTGAAGACGATGCAGAGGACTATAATGTTTATATAATTTCTATATAATATCTATGAATATATGTATATTATACATATATACATTTATATATATATATATAATATCCATGAAAATATGAAGTTGTGACTATTATATATTGAAAAATGAATTTTCGTTTTCTGAGGAATACTAGAATTTGACATTTTCCCCTTTTGCCTGTAGACTCTTCGCATGTACATATATGTAAGTATAGTTCTATGTACATTTTATTATAAAATCCACGTTTTATATTTGCAATTATTAAATCGTAAAAAGTCAAATTTCGATACATTTTGGAATTTTTATTATTCACAATTACAAGTAACGGCAGTGTCAACGTGATACCGCTAGAAAATGATGACACTTCTAAATACTACTAAAACTAATCGAAAATTATTCTTATCGGAATATTATACTTCGATAGATGCATAATTTATAGACGTTTCACGATAATTTTCAATGTTTCAGATTCGTGTTAAATGCACATAAAAGAACGTTATACTGTTTATAAGACAAGCACGAAGCTTTAATATGGCCCCTCGTGGTGATCGGAGGCGGCGAAAGTTTTCAGCGTTGGTACATGCACGAGCATCGCAAACTCATAACGCGTCTGCGCGTAATAAGTCGATGCAATTTGTACGTTCTTTATTGGACGCATTTGTATTTGCTTAATTACATTGTTACGCCGCCGGCTATTACTTCGACGCGGCCGAGTTAATGGGACGATAATACACTTTTCGTAACCTGCTCCGCCGCCATTCAGTCTGCGCCTGAAACATGCATGCGCGAATTTCTCTGAACAGAAGTATCTCTTTTGAAACGATAGCAGCTGGATTAATGAATTTTTTGGTAGCTCGAGATAATTTTAATTTTCCCCTTTCTACGAAGCAAGCTAACGAGTCTTCTACAATCTTTTTGGCATGGTATCGCTTTTATTTAATCCTTTCGAGTTGAATTATTTAGCGATTTTAGTTTCAGTACTTTCGATTAGAAAATTCGCATGGGAAATTTTAGTTATCGCTTTTCTTCGCTAGAGTTTATTAATTTTGGCAGAAGTTTCGTATAATGTAACATATCATATTCTTTTTTAAATCTTCCGAAGAAATTACCAATCGGAATGGAAATTTTTCAAAGTACTATTATTGTTTCCTCTCGGACAATTGTTATCTAGGAATTACCTTTTGAAATTCGAAAGATCAAGTACGGACAGGTAAGCGGGAGTTAAATTCACGCTTTCGTTACGTTTGACAGCGTTCGAGTTTTCACGAATAGAAGCTTCTCTGCGAAGACTTACAGCGTAGAAATTGAAGTTTCGAGATTTTATTCCCTTTGGTGAAAGTAAATTTAGAATGTGAAGAATAAACAGGAAAAGACTAATGCTGATCTTGTCAATATTCCGTGCAACTCAATTATATTCCTTCGAAACATTTTTTCAACTTCCCCCAACTCCTTTAACGTCTACGCTCTACATTGATTACCTTGTTAGCTTTTAGTTTACATCTTGTTATTTTAATTTATTTATAGATTTAACTAATGCAAAGATATTAAGGACAATCC
This sequence comes from Bombus sylvestris, assembly GCA_911622165.2. Lineage (NCBI taxonomy): Eukaryota > Metazoa > Arthropoda > Insecta > Hymenoptera > Apidae > Bombus > Bombus sylvestris. The sequence continues at coordinate 12,881,088 of OU443145.1, forward strand.
TGAATTCAATAAACTCTTTAACGTTTGCCATGTTTTTTAAGTTTTACGTTTCTCATTAGTCACTTTGTTAATTCGAATTATATCTCATTCCAGTTTCGTAACAAATCCAATTAATGCAAAATTACTAATTGCTGCCTATATTTTAGTTTCTATATTTTATACCGATCGTTTTATTCATATTTCATTTGCATCTTACTAATCCAGCTTTTCTATAAATTTAATCAACAAGATAAAGCCACGTATATTCTTTCACGCAACTAGAAAAGCGAAACCTAAATGAAGATTCATTGCACTGTTTAAATATTATAACAAGTAGTTTATTACGGATATTCGTTCCATACGCTTTTGCGCATTTAAATTTAGACTCCCTATAAATGCACAAGTAACTGCAGCCTAGCTATAATAGAGCCTGTAGAAAAATTTCAATCGATAAAAGTTATTAAAACGCAAAACAGAATATTTTTAAGGTATATCACTTATACAATACAGAAATTCGATGTCCTCCTCGGCATATTTTCTGTCTCTCTTTTTAAAAATAAAATAAAGCCACAATTCACAACAATCGTTGACTTTCGCTTGTGTTGAATCGGAAACGGTAAAACAGGAGAAAGAAATTGGAAGATAGAATAAGATATGTACTATCTATAGATATTATATATCTCATGTACAATAAAAAAAACCAACTTTAATACAACTCTAATACATTCTCTTTAAATCTTCAATCACAGTCATAAATAGAAATTCCAGCGAATGTACATGTCTTTAATACACGTTCTTCTCTGTACAATTTCTGTCTTATGAAACGCAACTGTAAACGTTAAATCCCGTCTCGTTGTCGTCGCGATCGCCGTTCTCATTGTTGTCTGGCGTGGACAGAAAAGTTTCCAGACACTTTTAACGCCCGTCGGCGTGATATGCTTTAAGTTCGCGCGATGTATATCTGAAACCGCGCGAATTTCCGCGAGTTCGTCCTAATTAACAAGATGAAAATCGCATTTCGTCCCTTTTGGTCGCAGCTGGGCCACGGGCAGCTTTTAATCGTTTTAATCTAATTTTGTAAAGCACAGGCTCGTTCGTACGGCTGGCGTATTATCGCGTCGTGAGATCTTGCTTTTTCCAACCTTCTACAACCCCTGCACGGGTGGCCGACGTTCGTTTCTTGCGACGAATTCCGTTGAACGCGCGACCTGCCGAGCTTGAATAGCGAAGTTAAGTTGTCACGCGACCGCTGAATGAACATCATACGTCTTATCTGCGTGATATATTCTGTCTATTAGCGTGGCCATCGTATTGTTAAAAATGTGATGAAAGGATAGCTGACGTAATTGCAAGGAGAATCCCATTGTACGACGCCCGAGAAGTTAAATGAAAAAGGAGATTCGCGAGGAACGTCCTAAGAGCTCTTCTGATAGTTGTATTAATTCCTTGAATTAGCTGGTATCTTACAGTAGTTGTATAAATGGCGGCTGATAAAGGAAACTTTATAGAATAATAAGGGTAAAGAAGACAAAATAATTTTACAAACTCTTTCGAACGACTTGGGTAGTTGTATCTTGTAGTAGTAGTAGACTGTTTGTGATAGTTGTATTAATTTATGGAATTAGCTGTTATTTTACACTAGTAATATATATATATATATATATAGTGGCGGATAGAGGAATGTTTATAAAACGATAAATGTAAAAGAGGCAACATAATTTCACCAACTCTTTCGCACGTCTTAAAAACGCTTGTGTAATAGTTGTATAGATTTTTTGAATTACCTGCTATCTTAAAGTAATTGTATATATTATAAAATAGCGTAATAGAAAGAATATAAGAAGGTTTATAAGATAACAAGTGTAAAAGAAGACATCATAATTTTACAAAATAGATTTATGTATGGATGATTGTTACGAACATGGTAAACAATTTTTAGTATAAAAGTTACTAAGATTCACAGTGTCTTAATTTTGAACTTTCTTTTATCTGCCACTACATGTATATTGACCTATTTGACGTGCAAATTTTGTCGGGTTTTAGAATCATCGGTTATGTTATGACGATAGCAAATGAAAAATAACTTACTGTATACATCTCGACGATAAAATATGACATAAAAAAGATGAAAAATTCTAGGAGGTTCGTTAAAACCTAGAAACGTTCTATGTATTTCAAGAATGACTTATTATAGTTCAGCTAGAAAATTCTTTTTTAAAACACAGCAACGAAGTTCTTTGCAAAGCCGATACGGGACATTTCCTCTAAAGAATTTTGAAAAATTTCTACTTCCTCTAATCTGTTGGATCTATTTTCAATAATCGTATGTATAACAAGATATTGCTTTTGTCTATAGTCGGACTATTTACAATTTCTGTACATTCTGACGTGTGATCAGAAGCTCTTCTCCGTTCGTTCGATTTTGTGTTTCTTCCAGAGGTCTCGTAACACGTTCAATCGTTTAAGGGAAAGACAGATCGTAAAGGAAACTCGTGGGGCAACGAAAGTTCGAGATATAGGTTGAAAGGCGAGTTTGATTCTATTTTTGCGTCGGTCAATTGGTTTCGGGTATGTGGTTGTTAGCGCTTCTCTGGCTACGCTTGAAAGTCACAGTGGTGCAATATTCTCTGTAAAGTTCGAAGTTTAGCGACCGTACGAGACGTTTGTAAAACACGTAAAATAGAATTTTATGAGCCAACTGGGTTTAATAATTACTCGCCCGGTCGGAATAAGAGTGGGTACATTTTTTTGAAATTTTACTCGACTTTTCAACACGTTCCGTGGCCAGCGGTAAGTAAGCGTTTTGGCAGAGCTTTAAACTGGAAGAGTAGGAAAATTACGTTGGCAAATTTAATCGGAGGAAAATTCCACTTGTACTGAATTTTTTGACAGTTTCGTCTTCGCTCGTATCCATTTTATTTGAACAATTTTTGCAAAGAATACCTCTATTCGTTCGATGGAAGTTTCAGTTCCGTTGACTATCGTATATAACCGATGACCCAGGGAACTTGTGAATCTTTTAATAGCGAATTCTTCGTAAAGCGAAGAAAAGAATAGAATTTGACGTTTCACTGCTGCTCTATTCAAATATGCCATCATTTTACTAAATTATTTTGCTGGTATACAACCTAAAGACACTATATTGCACGTGATATTTAATATCAATCCTTAGCATCGAATAAGTGTGTCTTTCTGTTACATCTATATGCATAAGGATGTAAGTACTTTTTTCCCAAGTATCCTGCCTTCTGCTTGCTTAATTAATATTATGCCTTAAACTCGTTTTATATCTACCTTTTGCATATACCTTTTATACCTACCTTTTTATTTTTATATTCTCGTAATGTTACAGTAAATTTACTTATCATAACATGGTAATACTTATACCATTATATGGAATCAATAATAGTACTTGTCTGATAACAAAATATTCAAACGTCAAAAGAGAACATTGAATGTTAATCATAGGAATTAAATGCTAATTAAACGATATGCGTTCCATTCAACCTGGAGCTATACGTTATTAAGTCGATAGGTGATTTCACACGTTCCAGTCACGGCGTGAATGAATATCCAACTACGTTGAAGTAATGAAATGGTGAATCTTTCATTTAATTAACAATGTCTACGTACACGAAGAATGGATAGCAGGAGTCTCATCTTACTTTTTGAATTGTTAATGACTCTTCTAGATAGATTTAAATTTCGTAAGGAAATTATATAAAAAAATTTCACATCAAAAGTATTTAAGTAGTCTAAACGATTAATTCATACTATTTTATGAAGCTGCGAAATTTTCACGATTTTCTAATTGTTACGCGCATTCTCTTCTTAAAATATTTATAAGTATGTTACATCTCCCTATTACATATCCCGTTCGACTCATATATTTAATATTAATTAGAAAACTCCAATAGCAACTTCCTATTTCGTAAATTAAACAAGAAGAACGGAAGATAAAAAAAGATAAGGGAAAAATGGTATAAAGGTGCGTTACGTATAAAACGCGAAATTTAGATCAAATTTTAATTCTTTCAGATAATATCCGCGAATATTTATAAAATTTTTCAGATTATAAATTATTTTTTAATAAAACAGATTGTGTCGGATCAATAGCAGAAGAAAGAAGTATTTTGAGATTAAGTGAGTAATCGTTAAGATAAACTACACATATGTAATTATTCGATACGACAAGGAAAGAAACAAAAGACCTGGAATTATTAAGTTATAATATTTATAAAATCATTCGAAACCTAAGAAGCTTTTATCTCGAATATAATTTCAATTGTTTAGCTCTTATATACATAAACGAATATTCCTTAAAATTCAGTAAAGCACAACTCGTAAAAAATGTGATATTTCATATGATGCAACTAATACAAGGTATATTATATGTTTTCACATTTACGTTTCTTTGTGACATACATTTTCCTCTGCACAAACCGGACAAAATGCATACTAACGTATTAAATATTATTATTTCGTATCGCAGTGTCTATAAAAAGGATTGGCACACATCGTTATCTCTCACTGAAGCATTGTTTCCCTCAGCTTTTATATTTCATTCTCACGGTATCAAATTTTTGGATTCATATGAAAGTACTGCTGAATTATACGAAATTTAATACACTTGAATCTAATTAATTAGTACGTAAATGTTATAATAAATACAATAGCGTGCGAATATTTTTCGTAACTATCATATTCGACAAATCGTATTTTGCTTGCAACCAAAACACGATTTACCTTGTTTCGTGTCTTGTTCCGCAACAGGCGGATTTTTTAACGTCTTACCTCAGGTATCAACAGTTTGTTGATACAGTTTATTCTGCTGCTCAGAATCTCCAACTCCAGGCGTTCCTTGCAGAGCTGTCGAAACACCAGAGAGCTTAAGTCGCGTAACTTTAAAGAGGGGAGAAATTTATTCGAGTGTAGAACAACCTACCATTTTCTTCGTCTTCTCCTGGAACACATCGGTCTGCTGCAACTGGAAATCACAAAGCAATTTACCATTTACCGTAACCATATTGTTGCCCGTGCCGACCAACTCCTTCCGTACGAAGGCGAAACAACGAAATGCACTTTCGGCATGGTGTACCGACTCGAAACAAACTTACGTGCTTATGAATGCAATTGTAGATCGGTCTGATGTCCGCCATGCTTTTCTTCCGCGGAATTTTCTGTAAGTTAAACACGATTATATGTAGATCGGGTGTCCCATTTTAAACGATTCATACAACTATCTGCTGAATTATACGTTGTTCTAAAAAGCATCTCAAATAAAGCGTACTCGATAAATTGACCATTATTAATTATACAAAGAAAGCTCTTGTTTCGAGGGAAACATCTTACGATCCTCGCAAATCTTATCGATGTGGACGTGCCTTCAAAATTTCGATATGTCCTTTGTATTTTTTAAATAGAACTATACATTTTTTTGTACACCACTCGATGCATTTTTTAATTCTTTAGAAAATGGTACAAGGTATTTGGGTAGAAATGTGATTAGTTTAAAAGATATTTATCTTTAATCTTGTAAAACTTATCGTATGAAAGACAAAGAAAGATAACGCAAAGCTTTTGCGTTTGTTTTCCTTGGTTCTCTTTCTCAATTTGATGAAATTAACATTGAAACATCTTTTAAACTACGCATTTTTAGATAAAAGTACCTTGATACTTCTTTACAGAGGATTAAAAACTGAATCGAGACAGGTATAAAAAAAGTCTATAGTTTCGTTTAAGGAAACAAAAGTTATGCCGAGATCTCGAAGAATGCCGCCATATAGACAAATCTGGTGTTTATCATAAGGCGGCCCCGTTTTATTTGAAACATTTTTTCGAAAAATGAGACGCCCTGTATAGTGATACTTCGTTTCAAAATGAATTCAACATGTTGTTATTCGTCGTACCTTGTCCGCTTCTTTTTGCAATTCCAGGAAGACTTTTTGATTCGAGACGATCGCTTTTGCACCCTGGGATCGATACATGAAAACGAATAACTCGGTGTCTTTAAATATGTAGAATATTATTAGATCTATCGGAAGACTGGCGTATTTTCGTATCATATATAAACCACGCATAAGTCAAACGTCAAATCGATTTCGTCAAGACGAAATCATTCGTCGTCTAAACATTCTATTTCCAGATTTTTCTACTATAACTTGAAAATTTGTAACAGATAAAGTTGTTTATCGTGACATTCTATTATTACAGCAACGACAGATGGGTAATCTCTCGGGTTACCTAATATTTCATTTGTCGAATGTCATTCTGTTATCGTCTCTCTGATTTATATAAAGATTATTGCTTGTTATTTTACTTCAAATAATCACGCCGGGATATCATCTTCTTAGTTTTCTACCTTAGGAATTGACGATTACGATAATTAAGTTATTTATCGTTGTCGTGTAACATTACAATATATAACACGATAAGATTTAAGAAGACATTAAAGCTACAGAATAAAATAAAGCAAAATTTTCAATCTTCGTTCAATAATATAGGGATATGTTTAGAATAATGAGATCATTGATGAAATTATTGAACAGAAATTCATCTCTTGAAAGTTGAAGTCGGAATGCTGCTTAAAGAAACGAAGAATATTCCGAATCTCAATATGAATGTGTGCTAAATAAAGTCGAGCATGCTCGACGTGCTTGCAACTTCGTGCTTGATCAAATTAACCTTTCTCGCCGTTCAACGCCGATAAAAACTTTCGATCTTTCCGCTAATCAGAACACCGCAGAGAAAGAATGAGAAAGAAAGAAAGAAGGAGAGAGAGAGAGAGAGAGAGGAAGAGAAAGAGGAAGAAAAGAGGAAACGATGCAAACGAACACTCGTAATTGTGAGACATCTTGTCGACAATACTACGATACTTTCTCCACTGTTATCGATCCGTCTGCCTGCCGTTCATCCAGACGAATTAACCGGCCACGATTTAACAGAACAATTGTAATGCAACGAGGCGTTAAATCACAAGCTAACCTGCAAGATACGTTGTCATAAAATACAATCTTAATCCATTTACAGCTTTTGGCTCTTTCCATTTTTAACATTGTCAACCTTACAACACGGTTAATTTGTCAGATAGTTACAAAACCGTTTTGTCAATATATCTTCGGGCAGTTAGACTTAAAAGTTTAATAATATAATAAATATAAAAATGAGAAAAGTTAAGATTCATAAATAATATCGTATATTTTTACATGTTCATCTTAGATACATTTTTGCGGAACACTTGCTCTTATACATCACGTTACGTTATTAAGGCCGCTAACGACTCAGGTTCGTGTATAACTTTCACGTGGAGAACGTATAAAATATGTAAATATATACGTTTTATGTATTACATTTGTTGTGTTACGTTTGTAGAAAAAATTCAATAACTTGGAATGGTTGAAAAGTTAAGAGATTCATATGATAAAAAATTTGAAGGTCTATAAATAAATAAATATACTTGTATAATTTTATAGCAGTTAACACTGACAGTTAACTCACATGATGTCTAGTGTGGCGTCGCCGGTCGTTATAATATTAACACGTCGAGTGCCACGGAGGTCACCGGCGACTGACATTATACTTGCTAGTGACGTCATGTAGATTAATCTCGGAATTAATTAAAGAGCTTAAGCTAAAGAAACATATTCGTAAAATTTCTGATACTTTCAAATATTACCACTACGATATTATGAGGTGCGACACAAAAAGCACAGGACTGCACTTACAGCTCGGGGTTTGAAGCGTGGTAGGGGAAGGATAAAGGATCGACTATCAAAGATGTTTCGTGTAGCGACAGTGTTGCAAAGATTAGCTCGATCGTTAGACTCACAATCGGTAGAAGTGGATGCGTCTTCGATTTGCTGTTTTCTGCACTTACAGCTCGGGGATGAGACATGGTAGGGGAAGGATAAAGGATCGACTATCAAAGATGTTTAGTGTAGCGACAGTGTTGCAAAGATTAGCTCGATCGTTAGACTCACAATCGGTATAAGTGGATGCGTCTTCGATTTGGTGTTTCCCGCTCGGTCGAAAAATCTTGGACAGGAAAAGCGAACAGCAGATAAATATTAAGTTTTTTGCTAAGCTGGGAAAATAACGATATATTTTCAATTATTGACCAAGCTTTACGACAAAGATCGTATGTCTCAAGTTCGTGCCTTTGAACCACTTCATCAAATGAACCCAGTTTTTGTCGCTAGAAAGTGCGAAAGCGAAAGCAACGGAAGGGATTTTCAACGGAATTGTCTGGAACCGAATTGCCTTGAACGCTGGCACAGTCATATGTGGTTGTGTGTCAACTCGAAAGGGAACTGCTTCGAAGATGATCCTAGTTAATCTTCTGAATTTGTTTGATAAAAATAGTTACAGGCGCAGTCTTGTTTCTTTTGTGTCACACGTCGTATAGTGCAATATAACAATGTGTTACATTATTATTAATATAACAATCTAATAATGTATTGCCATACAACGATGTAACATTATCCTGCTGAAATAAGTGACAGTATTCCAATGCCGTGGCTGGCAGTCAACGTATTAAATTTTTTGTCCGATTGTCTCGCGAAAAGAACCGTTGTCATAAAAATGAGCAAAAATCCGACTCACCACAAGCGAACAGACAATGACGATGAACATCATGAGCAAGGTAACGAACGTAACGATCCCGCATTGCGGACCCAAATTAAACACGAGCCTCAGCTTGGTATCCGCCAGCAGATACTGGTATAACTGAAACCAAAAGGAATCATTTCCATCTGAAACGGGGTTATCTCGTATTTTATGTCACTCCACTTTCTTATTCGCCAATGCGACTTTCGACAAAAAGATACGCATAACTGTCTACGGACCAGCCATTGAGGACCAGAATTGTAGGATCTGTAGTATTTGTGGAATCTTGCGACTTCCATGGCGATTTCGAGTTTTGATACCGCGAAGCCGATAATTCTTCGCGATTGTCACGAGCATCACGTGAATTTGGACGGTCCACGCGAGTCGAAAAAACTGACAGTTTCGGCGGATCGTTTGACAGAAAATGGTCGACGCGTTTCCCTTGCCCCACTCTATTGCTCTTCCCCTCTTCCATATATAAGTACATGTATTTACATGTATGTCTGTTGAATTTCGTACGAGGGGTGTGTGTTCGAAAGTAATGCAGGAACGGATATAAGGTGAATTATGTAAAAGTACGAAGAAAATATAGAATAGAATTTTGTCATACGATGTTTCGATTTTTTTTTTTTTTTTTTGAGAAAATCGAATATGATAATGTATCGTGTGTACTTTACACGAGTAATGCGAGCAAATTTTTGTGATACGTTCATAAGGTTTTTAACCATAAAGTACCGGACACATAATGTGGTCTTGTAAAATGGCCCCAATATGCGCTGATCGTACCCGGGAAGCATCTGACTATCCTCGTGTGTACTTGAACATGGCTAATTTTGTACACTAAACGGGAGTAAATAATTGACTAGAGGTAATTCTACGTGTGAAAGTAAGTTGAAAATATTTCCAAGAAAATAAATTTCAAAATTTCCCGTACGCCTGCCAATTCCTAACTAAACACGTTCAAACTCCATTTTTCTTGAAAATGAAGCATTGAACGGAAAAATTGAATTGCACATTTTCGCCTCATTTTCGCATGTACTGAATAACCTCCTATAGTTTGTTTATTGTTATTAATTATCGGGTTATATCCACTCGGTAGTTTATCAAGTTCAAGTATACTCGACGAATTTCCAAACTCGATTTCCTCTAGAACGGATCATCATATGAGAAAACTCTATTCTATATTTCCTTTTTGTACTGTAATAAGCGAAACGCTGCAACAAGAGCATTTTTAATCCACATAGACACTTCGTTTAATTCTTCATGAACACGAAATACACCTACGACTTTATGATTAAAACCTCGATTCTTGTCTTTCTGTGTATTGCAATAAGTGGAACATTGCAGCAGGAGTAATTTAAAGTACGCGAATGTACGAATCTCTATACGTTGCTTTATTACTGAAGGGAGTTGCAAACATTACTTATGATAACCTCGTAATATATAGCATGCTCCAGCTGTGCAGCGAATAAACCACACGCAATATAGTTGGTTTTTTTCATTTAGACTGCGAACACGTCTCATGTGTACTCCTTAATTACGGTTGTTAACTAATTCCTTTAAAAATACGCCGAAGGCACGAAGATTATTGTTAATCGCGGCTTCTGTATAACAAGGATATCTTTTGTTTCTTTTTCGAAACATGGTTATCGTACAGCACGTTCAACGGAAAGCCAAAGGAAAGAATATATTTTTGACATAAATCTATTTTGCATTACTAATTTCAACAACTGTAAAAGATTAAATTAATGAATTACAGTTAGAGGCTCTACAAATAAATGTGTGCAAAATTTTTTGGAAGAAATCATTTTTTTAGGAAAATTACATAAAAAAGAACGATTTCGTTAAGTCATTTTTCGCACAGATTTATGTCACAAAATGCGGTATAACATAAGTCTCAACTTATTAATGGTTTTGAAGAAATCATTTTTTAATATAATTTTCGTAAAGTGATTTCTTTAGAAAGTTTCTCGAACAGATTTATAGGTGTCAAGACACGGTATAACTTTTATTTTAACTATTTTTTTTTTTTTTTATATCTTTTGTCGTTTACGATTTATAAGCACTTACATAAAAGTGTCGGCTCGGATATAATGGTTGATTCGCTCCATTAAAGTAAAAAATGGACATGAGAGAATTAGGACTAATTTCTTAGGTAGGTCTAATGAACACCTGTGAAAAATTTCATGAAAATCGACGTGTATCAGTCACTGGGGTTCTCTCGTTGGTACTCCATCGTCAAGAATTTCCTTGAAATCTTTTTAATTTTCTAACGAAGCGCCCCATGGTACGTTAGAAACGAGGACATTCGGAAAGACCTGGGAATACCAACGGTCAAGGAGGAGATCAACAGATGTGCAAAAAGGTACAGAGAAAGAATGGCAACGCACCCGAACCGGCTGGCAGTGGAAACAATCAACACATGAAACATAGAAAGAAGATCAAAGAGGAAACACTCAACAGATCTCATAAAGGATATAACCTAGCATACACGAAATTGGTACCCCGCTGGGGGTAGCCACCCACGTGATAATTATACAGCTAAAAAATTCTACCAAATGTTCAAATTGGACAAATTGTGAATGAAAAATATTACATAAAATTACATTTCTTACAGCATAACCAACTATACAACATATTTAAACAAATTTCTACACGCAGATTTTTTTTTTCACCTGTCAAAATAACACTTTTACACTTCCAACGGTACCACGACGAAAGAATTAAAATACGTAAGACCACGATCCAATGTAACTTCCAAATCGTAAATTATAAACATCGACACAACGATTTACGGTCGCTGGAATGTTCGCACTTGCCGAAAGAACTTACATTTGACGAGGAGAAGGATGTTGGGGAGGGGTAAGAGGTATGCGGGCCAATGGTTTTTCGCGACGAGCGGGAAACGAGATTTCGCGGTCGCTCGGCGTCGAGATGGCAATGCCAGAAGCGCCGAGCGTCCGTCAAAATTCAGAATATTCACGTCGCCGTCGTGTAGGGCCCTTCTGGCGCATACCGCGAGCCTCGAGAGCGGCTCGCACAAAAAATATGTGTAATTAAAACTCGACGCTCCGGGGGATCCTCCGCGAACGCCGTGCGCCCGGGAAAAGGGAGAACATCGGGTATAGCAGAAAGAGGGAAAACGATAGAGAGACGTTCAGACAAGCCGCCACTAGCGCGAAGGTTAGAGCACGGAGTAATCAGCGGCTGAAGGATCGGCGACTGTAACGATTTCGGATTGAGACTGGATACTCTCTGTCGGAAGTAAGTACTCACTAAGCGTTCAACGAAGGTTAAGACCGAGATCGGATGTCTGGGGTCCGATTTTTTCGGAGTTTCTCCGGTGTTTCGGTATTTCTAGCGAATTTCGAAACAGCTTATACAGCGTCAACAGGGGAGAAAGGGATGAGACAAATAGAAGATGATGAAAGTTTAGAATACACAGGGCGAAATATTATGTAAAATAATTCGTTACCCAAGCGATTTTCTCGAATAACGTCTTAGACGAGCTACGCTGAATTTGAAGGAATTTATCGGATGGATGCAATGTTATTTTCTAATATTTTAGATTTTCTGAGATATCAAGATGGTAAGGTAACATTCTCTACAGAAAAATATTACCCTATTTATACGGAAAAGCCATTAGTTTAGCAGATATTTTAACTTTAATTTGTCAAATTCAACGCACGAGGGACAAGGAAAGACGAGAGATGGCATTCTTATGTTCACGTTGCCTTTGTTTTTCATACGTTCAATTTGACAAATTGAAGTTAAACTATATGTCGAACTGATGGAAAGGATAGAAATAGGTTAAAACTTTCTTATAGAGAATGTCCAACTGGATCGACTGATATTAGAAAAAATATACGCTGTCGTTTTAAAGGACTCAAGATCAGGCTGATATCTGAGAAAATATAAGATATAAAAGAATAATATTGCGTCCATTCGATGAGTCCTTTGAAATGTAACATAATTTATTTAAAACGTTTTTAGATAAAACCAATAGGCAACAGGTTATTTTAGATAGTACATACTTCTTATTGACACATCCTGTATTTTCGTGGCTCGGATAGGTATGACGACATCTTGTTCGCACGAGTGTTGATGTAATACTGTGACTTGGTATTCTTTACCTATTTCCATGTCTATTTGCGTGGATGAGTGTCGAGTAAAGTTAGAAAGAGAATGCGTTCTACCTTTGTTCATTTTTTGAAGAGTCTTTGAGAGTTTTTTTTTAAATTTGAAGACACTGAATGATTGTAATGGAAGCGAAAGCTTTCTTTGTAAAAAATAGAAGGAATTGATTGCTATTTCAGAAATTTATCGTACATTTCCATTAGATATTACGGATGTTGTAGATTTTATCCTCATTAGATTTTGGATATTTTCTAGATCCTATAGATCTTACAGGGAGATCTCGTAGAAATCTTGCAGATCTTTCCGCTCTGATTGATGAATCTTGTAATATTTATTGAATATTCAGATTGTAGGATATTCCAAATTTTTCCCGCTATGCATAATCTTTCACTGATTTTGGTGTGATTAAAAACGTAAACTCTCTCTATCCTCTTTATTAAAAAAAAAAAAAAAAAAAAAAACAGTCACATTGTATATACCATGTATTAAAAAGGAATCAGATAATAAAACTCTTTTCTTTCTCGTTCAATATTCTACTCCTATTCTGTCTTTAAATATCTTTATCTCACTAATTACAATACAATTTCCTTGTTTTTCCTTCTGTCGTACGAACGTCAAAGAGTTGAATCACACGGAAATACTACTTGCCAACTTTCCTTATATAAGATATCTCCCCTCGCACCGGGTACAAAAATATCCCAAAAATTTCATCATCCGTTTGGCAAAACTGTCGCTATTAAATTACCATGTTAGAACTTCCAACAACGATAAAACTCGAATTATACCTACAGCTACGCCCCGACGCTATAATCCCAGCCCCTTATCCCTATTCCCTAAAACCATTTTCAGAACCAAATCCTTCGTCACTTTCCTTCTGCAACCCGGGCCAAGGGTAGCTACCCTAACACAGGATGTGCGACAAACGGCTGTGTGCCTGCGAGAAGAAGACGATGCCGGGTTTCATGAACCCGAACGACGAGCGTGTGAAGGCCCTCGAACAAGCGTACGCGGAGTTCGCTGAAATCGATAGCAGGTCGCTATTGAAGAAACACTTAACGCAGCAGGTGTTCGATACGCTTAAGACACGCGTAACGAATACCGGCTCCACTTTGATGGACGTGATCCAATCGGGTTTAAAGAATCCAGACTCGGGCGTTGGTGTTTACGCGCCTGATCAGAACGCTTATGACGTGTTCGCTGCTTTGTTCGACCCAGTGATCGAGGAGTATCATATTAATTTCACATCGAGCGACGTCCATCCGGATTTGGATTGGGGAGAACCGGAGCAACTAGGAGATCTCGATCCCGAGAGACAATTCGTGATTTCGACGAGAATCCGTTGCGCCAGGTCGGTCAATGGGTATCCGTTGAATCCTACTATGACCAAATCCCACTACTTGGATTTGGAGGCAAAGGTACACCAAATCGAAAGGTTTGTTATAATTATCAGACTGCGGATGTTTATTATATATTTCATATTTTTACGAGTGTAATCAAACTTTAATTTAAATAGAGATTTAAGTAGAAATTATGAAGAGCTATAACGTTTAATAGTTATCAGTATAGGGAATATGTTGACAAGAGATTCGTTTTACCTGTTACACGACAAGGTGATCAGCTAAATGAGATCATCTAAATATCTATCTTATTTGTGTTTTATGAATGAGAACATTTCTCAGGACAAAGTTAAACTATTTCAGGAAAGAACTTTTTCTCGAGGTCATTTTTTCACGCGATCTCAATGTTATCGTTATATTTCTAAGTGGAACCGTATATTTCTGTATCCACCAATTGACGCGTTTTAAAGAGTATTAAGATACTTGCGTCTGAGAAGTTTAAAAGATATGTTAACCTTGATTCTGTAACACTTAATGTACGAAAAACAAGGAAAAACGTAAAGTAATACTCTAGCGTTTATGTTTTCTTTGTCTTTCGTACACTACATTTGATGAAATTAAAATCGAAATATGTTTTAAACCGCATTTTCCGACATAAGGCACTTTAATACTTTTGTGTAGAGAATAAAAAATCACATCTACCAGCGTAAAAAGACACGTAGGATTCTATTTAAAAAAAATACCGACGAAATCTCCTAAAAAAGATAAATTCGAGAAAATTTTTTTCCATGTATCGTGGAATTCCATGTACCTCTTGAAATAGTTTCTTTGTCCGGAGAACTTTTTTCAAACGATCGTAAATAAGGCGGATATTTAGGTGGTCTCATTCAGCTGAGACACTCTGTATATTATAAGAAATACTTTGAATATTTTATATAACTTTTCGTGGTATGTATATTATATACATTCTTGTCTGTAATTTCGAATGTTTCTGCAATTTTACATTTTCATGATCACAAGTATAAAAATAGGATCTAAATAGACATTCGTTTCACTTATTAAATATCATAAAACTGTACTTTGGATATTTTGTATAACTCTACACGGTATATTTTATGAATTCCCGCGTAATAAAATTACCCATAAATTCAAGCCTATTAAATCACTTACATTTTTTAATACGAACGGAGATTCGTAAAATGAAACTTGGTTTTTAATCGTGGAACAGTCGCTGAAAGGAAAATCATTAAGCCTTTGGATTTTCGTTTTGCATGGTGGTGGTAAAAAACAATTTCGAGCTTTTTCGAAAGCGTAAATTCATGGAAAAGTGTAGACGACTAATGCGCACAATGTTCTTCAGTTTTTGGTAATCGAAAGAGAAACCGGTGTTAAAACGTAACATATAGCTCATACACGGGATTTAAAAAATATAGAAAACCGACAAAGGGTAGTATTGTTAGCAGCATTTTGTTCAAAAGCGATATTAATATCGTACTCGAATTTAGTAATAGAACGAAAATTGCACGAATATTGTGCATATTCATCGTGCCAAAGAGAATGCCGTAGAATTTCCAACGTTTCAAAAAAAAAAAAAAAAAAAAAAAGTACGGGAAACGAAGGAATGTAGATTCCCATTCAGTTTTATGCGAGCTGCATGGCAGACAAATAATATACTTCCTGATACAATGCAGACGAACAACCTGAAGTGTTCGAACGGATATTTCACGTACTATTTCGCATGAAGCGAGAAGGTGGGCAAATTGCGTGATTAGTTCTAGTGTTTGTAATACGGACACCATTTCTCCATGGTAAACGATGTAAAAAGGACAGCAGTTTGGATCGTGGTTTTATTAATTGGATATTAAGATTTTGGATATTAAAATTTTCTAGAATTTTTACATATGGAGGAATAAAACAGACAGAACACGAGTTCTGTTTTTAATTTTTGCTACTGTAATTTTATTCCAGCGTTACGTTCGTAACTTAATGTCGATAAAAAAAAGTAATGAACTTTGCAACACTTTTATTCGTTTCGCGTAAAACTGAATTGCCCACTTGTACACCATAAACATCTATAAGCAAGACCCCTATTTAAACTCATTTTTCTTCCAATTCTGCTTACCAAACGGTAACAAAAAAGGAAGCGAAGTAAACCCCTCAGCTAGCGCTTCGTTCAATTCGTCAACGCGCCAACGAAAAAGTCCGTCAAAAAGAAAAGAAAAAAAAAAAGGAAAAAAAGAAAAAGGGGAGAGGACTGGTGGGAAGAAAGAAGGAAAATAACTCGGAAGAAAGGGTAAAAAACACAGAGAGATAGAGAAACGGAAAAACAAGGTCTATGTCTTTACGGTTGTACGGTTGGTTAACGAGTTAGAAAAGTTAAATCAAGCCGCACAATGTGCACGTAGCTAATTGATTTCTGCTGGCACGAAAAATCCCCTCGTTTCGTCAAAGCGTATAATTCCTTTTTATAATCGCGTTTTACCCGCTTTGTTGTCGACTACAGACAACTTGACTATATAAATCGCCACGAAAAAACTACTGCGATCGCCTTTTCCAATCTATTTACGCAGCGCATCTCTTCCGTTATACTTTCGTTTCTCTCAGTTCGTTCTTTCTTTCATCTTCAGGTGCAGCAAGCCTTACGCTCGTTAGATGGCGAACTGAAAGGAACTTATTACAGTCTGGCCGCAATGGACAAAGAGACGCAACAACAACTGATAGACGATCACTTTCTGTTCAAGGAGGGTGATCGATTTTTAGAGGCAGCTAACGCCAATAGGTTCTGGCCAAGCGGTGAGTAATGATCGTTCCCCTTTTATACCTCTGCGCTAACTTTCCTCAAACTTTAGCAGATCGATCGCCATAGCTTTTAAACCTGTCTGAAATTTATCTTGCGTCACTGCCTTCGTCGAATCTTGTTGTGGCAACTGCATCCTCGAAAAGCGATTCGACGATGCTTCGGCTCCACAGGACGCGGATTAATGAGCCTGATGGAGTCGCAACTTTTAATTTTATTTAAACACGATCCGCGCCAGATGCGCCCTTCAGAGAGTCGGTAATTAGTTCGTAAGCTGGAGCAAAGGTGCTTTGCGAGGATATTTGTTTCGGTTTATCAGGCTTCTTTGTCCACTCCACGATACTCCTACAAAAGCCAATCGATTTTCAATCTAACACTTTTCTGATCATGCTTAAGTCACGTGGAAACCTTGGCAACTGGACAATTTTTCGATGCCTTTTTCATTTCGAGGAGCAACTTAAACGAAGCACGCTTACATTATTTGATATTTTGTGCTTTCGACAGTGACCTCGTTTATCGAAGATATAGAAGACATTTCAATCGAAAGACACACAATTACTTTGGAAAAATTTGTAAACTGTTTTAAAAGACATTAGAATAGCTTTGGAAATGGAGATTCTTCAACTGCTGTACAGAATGTTTTTAGCTCTTAGCAATGGTCAAAGTATCGTTCTTGTGTATTTGGTATATTGTTTCGTGGTGTATCAAATAGTAGGAGGCTCGATGTACTGCGATAAATAGTACATAATATAGAAAGTGTACTAAATAGTAGGGTATATTCGTAAGATATCATTTCCTTGCGTAAAACTTTAATCGGGCGATTTCTTTGAAATATAGAGGTATTTAATCAAAATAATTTCCACGCTATCTCAATTTTTCCATAACCATCGTGAAATGTTCAATTTACATTATCGACAATATTTGCAACACATTTCCCGTGTTTATAACGAAGAAGGATATTAGACGAATATTTTGATGATTTGTGAAAAGCAATAACGATAATAAAAATCTTGTTTGCATTCAATACGCGTGTATTATAGCAAATT
Organism: Bombus sylvestris; assembly: GCA_911622165.2. Taxonomy (NCBI): domain Eukaryota; kingdom Metazoa; phylum Arthropoda; class Insecta; order Hymenoptera; family Apidae; genus Bombus; species Bombus sylvestris. The sequence continues at coordinate 12,898,988 of OU443145.1, forward strand.
TCTTTTTCAATGTGGGTAATAATGACGGTAGTAATTGACAATAAGAGAAAATGTAATGGACGATATTAAGCAATCAAACGCCGGGGAAACGAGGTTTCATACGAATCAGGTTAATACAATGTAAGTTGTTTAATAGGAATTGAGGTGAGCGAATTCAGAATAACGTGAAATCGTTCGCGAAGCAATTCTCTTAATCTGTGCTCCCAGTCAGCTTTAAACTTGAAATTACTTCTAAGCAACCCCATTCTCCTTATACATTAACCTTCCATTCGTAGTTCTAAAAATTTTTCTCTGCTTAATTCTACGTAAGTGAAAACTAGACAATGTTCGAGGAAAATGAAAGTATAGCGTACGAATAAATAAATTTGACCAATCCGATGACCAATCAGGAATAATATATTAAACTATGATCATCACTATGCACATTTTACCATTTGTTCTCCCTATGAAAATTCAATTTACCATTTGTTCTTGTTAAACGTATGAATATAGTAAACACAAAAAGTTCATAGTGTTCGAGTAATTTAACAAATAAATGAACGGTGTAAGTGCCAAAAATGAAAGAGAAATATATTTCTCATTTTTATTTCAATTTATATTTTGTAATTTTTTAACATTCACTTCGGCTAGTACTAACATTAGTATTGAATTACAGTACATAAATACATTAATATAATATACAGCGTATTATAACATTAGCATCAATACCATTATAATAAAGTATTAGTATTCTTTGTACTGAATCAGACTAGAAAACGTTGTCAACGATACGGGACAATTATTCCATTCTGAGATTATAATCGTATTCGAGGCAATAATCGGTTAATTGATTTTCCGTGGGAAAATTCCAATTCGTCTTGTTCGCCGGCTTGAGGATCATCGCAGTTCGAGTAAAACATTCAATTACAATGCCGCAAGTTCCTTCAGCTCGTTTGAAAACATTAATCCACGGTAAGCCGAATGCTCGAAATTGGGCGGTTCAAGTTTAAACGAAGATTAAACCGAAAGTTTCTGGGATTAGAGGGAACCCGTTGGTAGATGGGTTAGCGAAATGGTGGCTTGACAAGTGTCACGACCGGTCCAGCTGTTTGTTGATTTTCATCGCGATTCTCTCTTGCCCGTATAAAAACAGTTCAATGCTTCCAGTGGATTTTCAATCAATCATCCTGAGGACCGTAAAAACGAGCCGTTTCACGGGATCAATCGTAAAAGAGCGGAATCTGATTTAAAACGAAAATATCGTTAAACGGCGGGATTGTTATTTACCGGATTTGATATAAAAACACGTTACGATAAAGATCGTTATTTATATTTTTCGGTCTATTTGTAGTTAGTTGGGAAAGGTATTCGGCTTTGATTAAGTTACGTGGTCCGCAGAGGATGATAAAAGGCACGAGTTATTCAGAATAGAGCGAGAACTGTTGCCTGGAAATGCAGAAACGAAAGTTTTTTGAATATGTAATCTGTATACTTTTGACGTACTAATTTGTGGTACATTCACAATGGAAATTAGTATATTTTCGTAGAAGTCTCGACGTAGATTTTGCACCTGTTACTTTTATTCGATCTCCAATTTGTTGGTATTTCACAGAACAATGGTTTCCGAGCGGTCCGATCGACCGAGAGTTTTCTCTCCGTTTTGATAGCGAGTATCTCACTATGTTTTATATATAGTGTTTCTGTTAATGATTATGGATCTTTATCGCCGAGATAAAGGTATAGAAACACTAAATATCCATTTAATATTCACAATAAAATAATTATGCATTTATTTAGCGAACGATTCCAACCATATTAAACGATACAATCTTGCACGTGTCTCGGCACTTGCTTCTCACACTACCTTCCATACCAGATGCCCTTCCATACACGACTGACCGCAGAACAGTTTACGTTCTTTTGTCTTTGAGACGCCGCGCACACACATACCTATACTCACATACTACGCAGTCAATTCAGCACATAAAATTACACATATCTCAACAGTTTCCTACATATAAAACGCAATAATATTGGCCATAAAATTTAGAAGCATCTAGTACTATTACACTATAATACTCACCGGAAGAAGCAACAAGGTCTCAAGTCCTAACAAACGTGGGTCCAAGTAACTGTTCGTTTTGGACCTACAAGATGCTTTTCACTTTGAGTCTTTAAGACAATACTCAAACGCAACGTTTTCCAGAAGGTAGTCTCGTTTGTCCAATTTAAATCACTTTGACCTCTATCTGCGAGAACATTAAAAAATTATAGTATATAGAAATAAGAGAAATAAGCTGCTATGAAGAAATAAGTGAAATGTCAGTGATTTTTGAGCATGTGTATGTTTCTATGCAAAAACAACGTGGAAGTGTGTGTTGAAATGAACAGGGGTATATTTAAAATATGCGGCAGAGGTAATGTATCACTAACAAAGACATCTCGTAACTCCGAAATGAATGGTTTTCCGACTCGTGTTCACGAAGACATTGTTTGCTTGTTTTAATGAATACTACATACCCCTAAAGCTTATCTCTGACATTTTAGGAAACTCTATATATAGTATTCGTAGCTTGTAATTTTTCAATATTATTGTATTGATACGTGGAATAATACACGTAACTATCATTGTACGTATCACGAGTCGTAGTACCAGCGAGACTTCCGAGTTCAGAGGCCTAAATATCGAATTCACAGAATGGGAATGCTGAATTCGCCAACTACGCAGTGTCCAAGATCTTACACCTCTATCACGATCAACAATTCATTCCCCAGTAAAGTGAAATGCAGACGATTTGTAATTGGTAGAATCAACAGCGTGACAGTGAAGAACTAAAGCTTTTCGAATATCTAATGGTAGAATCAGTAGAGCGCAGTCAGAAGCTTCAAAATTTCGAGTATCTTTCTATATTTCTATAAGTTAAATTAAAAATCAACTCATCCTCTCGAGACGAAAAATATCATTTCTACGGTTCAGAGTTTAATTAAAAATCTTAAAAGCTCAACGTTTCCTACGAACATTGTCTTTGTTGCCATTAGTAGATGTGATTCGAAGTTCCAAGAGTTCCATGGAAATTGAAAACCCAGCTGAATCTGTACAAAGTGTATAACTTTCTGTGCACTTTCACCCGAATTCTTCACAGAGTTAAAGATTATCGTCGGTCTGAATCGAAATACAAACCGATGATATTGGCATTCTTGTGGGTCCCCGTAGCTTGCCAGAAAGCCGACGAAGGGTTCCGTGATTAAATGAACTTGCATTAGCGATTTTCATCATGATGGCCTTGGGAAATCTCTTTACTGTCGAGATTAAACGGCTCAAAAGGGTTAAGGTATATTAAAGAGACCAGGCCATGTACAAGAGAGACTCAGCCGCCATTCGAAGGGAGTTTTCAAAGCTAACCAAAGAGATTTCCTCCTCTTATCGTGAATACCTCGCCAATGTAACTTATTGCATTTTAGCACGGTCTTTGTCAACACAATTGCTGATTATATTATCACAAACTGTCAACGCGAGGACGTATTGTAGTAGAAAGTCTTTAGCTTTTCCTTCAGTATTTAACACTGAGGTGTTTTCTACAATACCATAGTCTCTAAGCGTGTTTCTTCCGAGTAAACGCTAAATATTGAGAGGAAATAATCTTAGGCGGCAAATCTTCTTGTTGTCGCCTCCCCTCCGCCCAAGACTTAACTGATAATTTAAACCGTTCATCATCAATCTTTTTGGAAAGAAGAGAAGCATTATAAATAGATAAATGCACATACTAAATATATTTTTGTTCGAATAATACAATAAGAACATACATGTACGAGGATTTCGTAGTCGCACGGAGATCCGAGGACCACCGCAGGCTAAAAACCGCTGCTCTATATGATTTATTTTTATTATCGTGCCCGTATAAAGAAGTTTCTTCGGGGATGTAGCCGAATAATTTTTTAATAAAGTAGGTTTTGTTATTCCGTATTCAGTATCTTAGGTATCTCAAAAATTTTTTCTTCTTGTTTCTTTCAAATAATCTCACGTACATATACATATTCTATAATATTTAAGGTAACATTATTGTTGAGGTTATTAGATGTATAGAAATGCAAAGAGACGCGTGGATAAATTGTAAGATAGAAAATATATATATATATATATATATATATATATATATATATATTTTAAGCTGAAGTGTAAATACAAAGAAGGAATACAATATATATGAGCTGGTCCAGATGTTACTGCTTTTTGGTTTGTCCTCGACAGTCTTTTGTCTATGCGCTGTCGATGGCTTCAGTTTTTTTTTTTTATTTATTTGAATTTTACAATTTGTCCAGTAGGACATTTGGTAAAATGTTATAACTTGAAAAATATAGCACGTGGATGGTTACCCCCAGCGAGGTTCCATCTTCCAGGTTGTTTATCGTATTTCTATCGCGAGGTCCGCGGGATGCTTCTTCTTCCGTCTTCTTTCTATCACGGTTTCATTTGTTTCAGCAACTAGCTGGTTTGGGTGTGTCGCGAGTCTTTCTTTGTACTTTTTTGCGTATCTGGCGATTTCCTCTTTGACTGTTGGAATTTTTAGATCTTTTCGAATATCCTCGTTTCTGACGTACCATGGAGCGTTAACTATCGTTCTTAAGATTTTTGCTTCTTCTGTCTCTGTTTTATTTATGTGACTCGTTGCTGCCGTCCCCCATAGTGGGATTCTGTATGTCCAGATTGCTTTGATTATCGTTTTGTATATATTTAGTTTATTCGTTGTGCTTAATTTAGATTTTCTATTGGTTAACCGGTACATCTTTTTCCTTATTTCACGTATTCTGTTTATTATTGATTTTACGCGATGCTTCCATGTAAGGTGTGTGTCTAAAAGTATTCCTAGATATTTGACTCGCTTCGTATGTGCTATGTGGGCGCCGTTCAGTTGGATGTCTGGTGTTATTCCTTTTCTAAGTGCAAATGTTATGTGGTTGCACTTACCGGTGTTCGCTTTTATTTGTTTTCTTTGCAGCCACTTTTCTATTTTTGTAATGCGTTCTCGTAGTAGTGCTGCTGCTGTTTCTGGATTTGTGTGTCTCGCTAGTATGGCCGTATCGTCCGCGAACATAAGTATTTTGCTGTTAACAGTTGTTGGTATGTCTGCCGTGTATAATGTGTACAGTATTGGTCCTAGTACGCTTCTTTGCGGTACTCCTGCCTTGATATTCCTGATTTCTGAATATGCATCCTTTATTTTTACTATGAAGGTTCTATTGTTTAGGTAAGATCTGAGTAATTTGTAGATTTGTTTTGGAAATTGCTTTTTGATCGTTTGAAGGAGTTTTTCGTGGTTAACTTTGTCGAATGCGTTTTCGATGTCCATAAAGAGTGCCGTGCAATAATATTGTTTTGTTTCCAGTGCCTGTAAGATTTCATTCACGAGTCTGTGCATTTGTTCTATCGTGGAGTGTTTATTTCTGAATCCAAATTGATGGTCCGGTATTAATTTTTCTTTTTCTATTATTGGTTTTAGGCGGTTATATATTACTTTTTCCAGCAGTTTGGAGAACGCAGGTACTAATGATATTGGCCTGTAAGATGCAGTTAGGTGTGGGTTTTTGTTTGGTTTGGGTAACATTACGATCTGCGATGGCTTCAGTGCTTGGGAAAACTAAAGACCAGATGTAGAGTTTTCTTAGAAGTGGCGATCATTTCAACAATTATAAATATATTTCAGCATTTTCAATAAATATATGAACCAGGTGAAACCATAGATGAGTAACATGGTAAAAAGAATATTGCAAAGGAATTTTCCACAACACTGTATATTCTTCTAATGAACAAAACTCTTCTTATTGTCGATAGATAATTATATCATTTTATTTTATATTTAATTCGTTATCATACCGTTTATTCTCCAAATAACACGATCGTTCGTTTGATGCGCGTGCAAAATTATCATCACAGAGGCTGCGCTATGTTCAAATGTTTCAAACGAATATAACCGAACATTTCATTTCCGTCTTTCGATTGTCCTCGTGTAGATAATTGTCGCTTTTGTTCCTTTGAACCGCACTAGATAACAGATTGCCTTTGTGACTGACCATCGTTGCTTGTTATTTACGAACGCTCGTTGCCGTTCGATCAAATTATTTTTCTCCCTTTCAGCTCACGTTTCTCGAAGAATCGTATTACGATCGCGTCCATTTTGTTTCCATACATTGATATTACTACGTACCAAGAATATTTTTAGTCCAAGTTCAACTCGAAACTAATAAATAGACGCCTTGAATCGATATAGAAATATACATATATTTCGAATGATTTGCCCTATAATCTCAATCGTAAGATATGAAAGCGTATACAGGATGATTCATTATGAACTTTTGATGTGATTGTCTTGCGAGTTATGTTCGTTATACATGTACTCGTTATTCGAAGGACTATACTTCTCCTCTATTGCACAATCTGCATCTTCTTTCTTCCTCCTCTTTCCAGTATTCCCTCGCTCTGGTTTCGTTACCGCAACTAAACCTGGCTAGTACACTCCTATCCTTCCCTTTCATTTTTCCTTCTAGGTACATTGGTAGGCCTTCTTTTACTATCTCTCTGTAGTATTTATTATACCTTGACTCCCTTATTCTTCTCTCCCTTTCCTCTGTTTCCCTCCTCCATCTTTCTTCTACAATCTGAACTGTTGTCAACCTTTCTTGTCCTCCTTCTATATCCACCTCTTCTTTCTTTTTCTCGCTCAAAAAAAAAAAAAAAACTATTTTTTCCTAATTATCGAAATTAAATATCCTACGTATTTATTTATTTTTTCAATATTTATCAATTAATTGTACGACTTTCGCGTATTCTTGAAAGTATTTCTAATAGTATTTCTGAAAATATGCTGGATAGGGAAAAACATATTTTGGAAGCCAAATGGTTAACGCAGTCGTTCATAAAACTATTCGAGATTCTTCGAATTATTCCGTACTTATTCGTATCTACGCTCTTTTCGCTGTTTTCATGTATATCTCTCTTCCACGATACCTACTCAAAGGGTAAATCCAGTGCCGATTTAAAGATAATCGAATGTGGTTTGGTTACGACATACCATGCTGCGTTTCCATTTGCCTTAGGCAACGCAGGATTGAATTATTAATATTCCATTCTGGTTGCGACGCACATGCGGCTCTGTTTACAAAGAACAACGTAAGGAGACCGAGAAATTGCGCGGCGAAAAGGAAATTTTCTTTCGTGTCGAATGTTTAGCTCGGTTTTTACGTTCCAGTGTTTCAATCGGATGAATAGAAATTCGAGAAGAAACACTGTCAGCTGGTACAGTATACTATATTATAAAATTTATCGCACGAGGTGCGATCACACATAAAGCAATACATAAATAACCATATTAGCCATACACAATATTCGCATAAAACTACGTTTGCTCAAATTTTCACTATTATCGCAGCATATCATAATTTTAATTTAAAGAGTTGGAACCCCTTCTTTACGTTTAATTGTGCAGTAATCATTCTCAAAATTTGTGATCACACACGAAGTTCACACAGGAGAAAAAAAGTTTCTTTTTTCGACGCTGTTATCGCAGTATATCGTAATTTTAATTTACAAAGTTGGAGCACCGTTTTTACGCGTCAATGGGCGGCAATAATTCTTAAAATTTTTAGTCACACACAAAACTCACATAAAACCACTTTTTCCCAAATTTTACAACACCGTTATTGCAGCATATTGTAATTTCAATTTACGGACATGGAACTTCCCTTTTTTTTTACGTTTCACTGGACGGTAACGATACTCAAAATTTCTAACCGTACACGGAACTCAAACGAAACCACTTTTTTTTTCTTTCAAATTTTACGATGCTGTTAAAGCGGCATGTTATATAATTTTAATTCGCAGCGAAATGATTAATATTAAAGAAGATATCGTCACGAAATTCTAAATCCTACGATATATATCGAATCTCACAAAGAAAGATCCACGATCTGCTAACTAAAGCGACCGAGTCTCTCTTCTGAAACTTTAAACTTTAAACGAAGAAGAAACAAAACCCTACCCTTCTTTTCTCGTTACCCGCTCGCTATCCTATTTCCAGGCAGAGGAATATTTTTTAACGAGGCAAAAACTTTTCTCGTCTGGTGCAACGAGGAGGATCACATGCGTCTGATATCGATGGAAAAGGGTGGCAATCTGTCGTCCGTGTACTCGAGGCTTGTTAAAGCGGTTACCGAAGTCGGGAAGGAAATACGATTCTCGCGGCATCGTCGGTTCGGCTTCCTCACATTTTGCCCGACCAACCTGGGGACAACCATCAGGGCCTCTGTTCATATCCGCCTTCCCAAATTGAGCAAGAATTATGCGAGATTCGAAGAAATTGCAAACATGTACCATCTTCAGGTGAGAAATAATATCGATCCTACTCTGCTTCTTTTCTTTTCCTACCTTTCTTACTGGATCGTTAAAGAAACTAGTCTACTTTACATATAAATGACAGGATTCGAATAATCTTCTTTATTCGAAACAGAATTTGAATAGTCTTCTTTTTCTATCGCAAAGTTCTTCTTTATTTTTATTTCCTTCTTCAATAACAAAATTGTGAACTTCTGAAGGAACGTTGTAGTGGAAGTTAGTGGTATATTTATTTCGTCAAGAAGGGATAAAAAGAATATTTTCAATTTCAATGTTAAAAATGTAGTTTTAACTATTATTATTTAAGGATTGTTTTTATTTTGTTGTTGGAATCAAATAATGTATCGATTCAGTTTGAATTAGTAGGGAGACTAATATTTCGCCTTTTTCATTGTGGTTTACTAAGGATTGTTTTTATTTTGTTGTTGGAATCAAATAATGTATCGATTCAGTTTTAACTATTATTATTATTATTATTATTAATGGGAGTCGGATATTTCTAAGGATTTCGCGATATTTCACACGAAGAACATGATAAACGTAATAAATCCGCACAATTATATTCATTGAAAAGAAAGGACTGCATTACATACGTAAATGAATAGGATCATGCGATGTCTATCTTCTTTCACGTAAATGTTTTACGTATAAATGCGCACATTTTTCATTACAAAAATATGTAATCATTTTTTCCAGTACCATATGTAAGTGGTATGTTACGATACAATGACTTCTGAAGTTGTTATGATAGCGCAATTACGAGGCACATAAACAAATAATTTTGAGAAAATATCTTCAACGGAGTTTCGCAGTTTAATCGCCTCGAATGAATTTAACGATATAGATAATGCGTTTAAAAAATCGATTTCAGATCGATCGGTTACGCGGCCGTTACGAGTTGCAAAATCGTAAATGGGTAAACGGAGAAATAATTTCACGGTTCCACGTAATTATCATTATCGAACGTTAGTCATCTTTGAAATGCTAATGAAACGAAACGCAACAAGTATTCCTTCGGCCCGGTATCAATGCTAATCGTTCGTACGAAATATTTATATCTTTTGCGCTGAGCGAAGTGGCGATGATGCTTATACAAATCCCAAGTGTATACAACATAAACTATAGTTACGGACGAGCACGTACAAACAGGTACAGTTATGAATATTCCCAGCTTACAGGGGAAATATTTGAACTGGATCTTCGCTGTCTACGGGCGAAGAATCTACGAAACATAAAAACACGCAGTTTTACTTACTACGCGAGTTTATTTATTTTCCTTTTTTCCTTTTTAGTTTCAGGTTCGTTGTATCTTTTTTCCCCTTTCCGCGCGTTTCCTTTTCTTTTTTTTTTTTTTTTTTATTCTATTCCACGCGAACGTGTAGCACAGTTTTATTAAATTTCACTGGCATCCCGTGGATAACTATAGCGCGATTAAAAGTGACAAAATACGCCTGATTCTTCGCAGCAAATATCGAGCTGAAGAAAGAATAGCGCGTGCCGAGAGGATTTTAGTCCCGAAGCGTGCATTTTTGAACGCGAAAAAATTTGACTTTGAACGAACTTCCTTCGCAGTTATACATTCTTTGGAACCTTATTATTGAGCTCAGCTTGTTTAATCCATCTGTGGATTTGGTTTGTTGGACGGATTGTAATTGATTCCATACTACGTGCATCTTTCCGCGGTGTCAAATTAAACGATGGCAAAACAACAATCGTAAGAGTAATATATTTTTGTTATACGTGTAGTAACATTATATAGATATACAAAGAAATAAAACACGATATTGGTACTAATTAAAGAATATTAAAACGAACGCAAACCTCGTGATTATTAAATTTAACTCCGAGGGACAAGAATAATATAATTTTTAAAATACACGGAGTTCCATAACATTCTGGCCATTTTCATCATATTTCTCTTTATTCTCATCGTATCTGCTTTGAAAATTGTAGTCATAACATCAGTCGCTAAATTTTAGCTTTCGACTCGAAAAGTCGAGTTGACTGCATGCCACGAGCGTATAATTAATTATTTGCACACTACCTCTTTAAGAAAATCTAAAATATTCACCTGTCCTCTTAATACTAAATTTGAGAATTTTTATTTACTTGAATTTTCAATTCATCGTATTATCACGTCGAAAGATGACATTATACTAAATGTTGCGTTGAACGTTATAATTAGATCGGTATGGTGAACTTATTTTATTAGAAAATTGACTGAAAAATTAAACGTTACAATTAAATTGTAAATGACAAATATATGGTCGCTTGAATTTCCTTATTTTCATTTGTTTTATTCAATATTTCATTTTGTTGTAACTTGTTTGATGTGTGATCAAGTATTAATTAGCCATTAATATACGCATATTTACGTAATTGTATGCGAATAAATAGATTATATAAATAGTAACATTTTAAATCGAAAGAATTATTCGTTCGCACGTCATATGTGTCATTACTCAAATAATTATCAAGTCATTTTCGGGTCATTCTTCATGTACACGTGAAAGAATGAAAAATTATTGAAATAACACGACTGGAGTAATTTATAATGAACATCGAATAATTATTCACTGGATAAATCATTCGATTGAAATATCATTATTTAATCCACTATCTTGAGTAAATATTTCTTCCATGCCATTTAAGATACCTTTCACATTCTAAACTGGATTGACAGATATTCCTTCTGCAATATTATAGATAGACGGATTAGTAAATATATTAGTCAAACATAATCCCGTAAGGGCAAGAAGTAGTAATATTATTAGTAAGGGATATAACGTTGCTAACTCAATAGAAGTTGTAAATAGAAACAGCATAAACTAAATAAGACAACCCAAGAAGATAAAATACTAATTAAATGTATACAGTCATACTATAATTAATATCGCGATTTGCAACAGTAAATATACCAGTAATTTACGAAATTATTATATTTTTATTTTCGTTAGAATGTGTTACGTGACATTGTATTACGATATATTATATTACGTCGTATTATAACACATTATACTATATTACGTTATATCATATCACTTTATATTATTTCACGTTATACTATATTACTATACTATATGCATTCTATTACGCTATATCATATTACAGTATACTATATTGCTTTGTATTATGTTACGTTACACTGTATTATGTCATATTGTATTACGTTAAATTATATCACGCTTCATTATATTAAGCTATATTATATTACGACATACTATATCACGTTATATTATATTACTCTATGTTATATTACGTTATATTGTATTACGTTATACTATATAACCTTATATTATATTACGTTATATCATATTACCATATACTGTATTATGTTATATTGCGATATATCATATCACGTTATGTTATATTACGATCTACTATAATACGAGCGCAGAAGTGACATCCAATGTCGACAAACGGATAAAGTGGATAAACAGTGCAGTTGTCAGTAAGCAGCCATCAGCAGAAGACAAGAATGGCGAGTTTTGAAGAAGTCGCTCATCGAGTTAATAAAGGAACAGTTGCAAGACGCACCGACCAATCATTTTGCACTTTCTACGATCTACACCGCAATCATATTATATTACGTTTTATTATACGGCCACATATTATATCATAACGCGAATGTTACCACATATTGCGTTACCTTAAATTATAGTACGCTATATTACAATACGTGGTATTCTAATACGTTATAATATATTACTTTACATTACACTACGCTATATTATATTATGTTGCACTGCATTGCGATAGATTGTGTTACGCTATTATACATTACGTTATATTGATATAGCTATATTATATTACGATATATAGTATTAAGTTACACTATATTACCTTCAAATGTATTTCGTCACACAGTAATAGAGTATAATGTATTACGATAAATAGCACTAAATTATATAGTATTACGTTACATTACATTAAATAATGTAGGACTACGATGTAATGTATTACGTTATACAATATTACGTTATAACGTATTCCATTATATAGTACTACGTAATACTCAATTTCGATATAATGTCATATAGCTTTACGTGATAACAAATTACGCGATCTTATATTACCTTACATTGTATTGCGTTATAATACAAAGCGTTACATTCTAATACGATATGTAGTATTACGTTACCAAGTGTAATGATATATGGTATTACATTATAAGGTATTACATTATATACTACAGCGTTATATAGTATTACGCGATAATGTACAGCGTCATATGTAATTACGTTATAACGTATTATGTTATACAGTATAATGTTAAATGGTAATACGTTATAACGTATTACGTTATATAATATTACGCGATATCATATAACGATGTATAGTACAACGTTACATGGAATTACGTGAAAACGTATTACGTTATATAGCACAACATTATATGGTATTACGTTATAACGTATGATGATACATAGCATTGCGCTATAACGTATAACGTTATGTCCTATTACAGTATAACGTGTTGCGTTGTATACTATTACTGTATAACGTGTTACGTTATATTCTACTGCGGCATAATGTGTAACGTTACACAGCATAACAGTATAACATGTACCGTAACATAGTATTACGATATAACGTGTAACGTTATACTGATATGCTATATAACGTTGAACGTTACAACGTAATAGTATATAACGTTATACGTTATACTGAAATGCTATATAACGATATACTTTATAACGTATTGGTATATATAGTTAAACGTTATAACGTAATACTATATAACGTTATACGATATACTGATATGGTATATAAAATAGTTCGTACAACCGTAAACTCGTACTGTTTTTAAAATCATTCGGTAATTAATCATTACAGAAGTGAACTTGTCGGTGATTTCATGGGTGTGAATTTTCGTAGGAAGGTGTTTTTTTTAAATAAACATTTATTTCACGTTATTCCTGGCAAATCACATGGCGCGATTAATAACTGTGATACACGTTCAGTATGGACTCCAGGTTACTGCGATTTGGCCATCGTGAAATTAAACGAAAGACGGAGAAAGCCTGACGCATCTTCATATTCATCTCAAATTGACTAGTTTTCATTCTCAATCCAAGGCGAGTATCGCAGCGAGGTTCAAAAAGTCAGATTTTATTCAATTTTCATTTCTCCGATCTCTACAGATATTTTCGTTCTTTCAGAATTTTCTTCTTATTTAACGAGTGGCTTGACGAAGGATTTCTACAGTACCAGCCATAATAACGAGAACTCGTTTGAAACAGTACATCGCTAGAAAGCAAGCTGAGGAAGCGATGGAAGCCATGAACTTTGGGGATTAAGAAGATGCGCATCCTTCAGAACAATCTGGGACGGTCAAGACGGGCACAAGACCTGCTCTTCTAAACCATCCTGGAGAGCATGGTCGCCCTAGCGATGGTGGCCAAACCATACAGAGTCCTGGACGCTCCGGACTAGGCCGAAGATACGGACGGCTGTCACCTGGACATCAGCGCCGGGGGTGTCCGCCCACGGGGATCCGCTGGAGCACGGCAACGGATACGTAGCAGTGGAATGGACAGGAATGGTAGTGAGCGTGTATGTGTCGCCCAACAACGAATGAACAGCGTTCGAGGAGTTCTTGGAGTGGATTGGCGACTGCCACTACGATTATGACATATAGTATTACGATATATTATATTACATTATAATGTATTACGTTTTACTGTTCCTTCAAATACCCCCTGCGACCGTCCGTGCAGGCGGCACTCATGCAAATGAATGCTGTGACGGTGCAGGGGAATAATCGGCTGAGAAGCCAACCTGCTGGGACCGAGCGCAAGCTGGCAGCTCCGCCTCCACGTGGCCCCCGCTGGTAACGACGCGACAGGATGCTCGCACCCTGCCGCGCCGGCTAAGCGAGCTACCGCCCGAAAGGGTAGGTCCAACTTGTCCAATGAACCGAAAGGAGAGGGCAGGGTTTTTCCAAGTCGCGCGTCGCTCCCTGGGCAACGGACGCCTGAAAGTAGACAAAATCACGAACACCTCTTCAGCGACTTACATAATGCAAACAAAGCAAGTTAAATACCTAGGACTCCACATAGATACACAACTCACATGGAAGCAGCATATCAAATCAGTAATAGACAAAATTCAAACAGCAAGGAGGCAAATGCATTGACTAACAAGTCGAAAGTCCAAACTAAGCACGGAAAATAAATTAAAAATATACGAAACAATCACAAAACCAATCTGGACGTACGAAATCCCACTATGGGGAACAGCAGCAAAGAGCCATATAAGCAAAATGGAGACTATGCGAGCCAAAATTCTTAGAACGATAGTTAACGCTCCATGGTACGTCAGAAATGAAGACATAAGAAAAGATCTAAAAATTCCAACAGTCAAAGAGGAAATCGCCAGATACGCAAAAAAGTACAAAGAAAGACTCGCAACACACCCAAATCGGCTTGTAGCTGAAACAAATGAAACCCTAATAGAAAGACGACTGAAGAAGAAGCATCCCGCAGACCTCGCAACAGAAATACGATAAACAACCTGGAAGATGGAACCCCGCTGGGGGTAACCATCCACGTGCTATATTTTTAAGTTATAACATTTTACCAAATGTCCTTCTGGACAAATTGTAAAATTCAAATAAATAAATAAAAAAGAACCTCTTCAGCGAAGCCAGTATGGGTCTTAAACCCGAGGTCTGACGCGGTCGCCAATAAGCCGAGCCCTTAAACGCTCATAATACTTGTTCCTTCAAATACTGAGCAGAAGGCGAACGTTACCATGATTACGGACGGATATTAAGACAGGCATAGTGGGAAAAGGTGAGAAAGGGAGGCAAGTGGATCAACACAGCAGTAGCCCGTAACCAGTCGTCAGTAGCAGTAGCAACTAGAGAGTTCCGAAGAAGTCGCTGGTCAAGAAAGTAAACTAACTGTGGAACGAAACGCCGCGTATTCGGTTGACAGCTTTCACGTAATAGACGTCAGTAATATAGTATTAGATTATATAGTATAACGCTATAACGCAATACGTTATATATATGTCGGGTTAACGTTAAGATTAAGGATAGAGGCGTGTAATGAATCTTCGCTGGAATTGGCCATCGTTGTTATACGATCGAGGTAATGTTGATTAGCACAAGTGTGAGTATTACAGAATCGACAAGTAACCGCGGTGATTAGACGCTAATGACAATGGTCTTAGGTTCGATAACGAATCCGCGGTCAGTGGGATAGTAAAGGTACTGAGGTGATGGATCGTGATAGTGAGAGGAAGAAACGCTTGAGTATATTTAACAAAGGAAATATTATATATAATCAAGGTATTATAATATAATCAAGGTGTACACTTAGCGTAGGACTCGCGATTATTAAATTAGCGGTTCGCGATTCGCGATTATAAGTTTGACTTCTGGTTGATGCGTTTCTAATTCGCGCTATAAGTTCGAACGATAATTGCCTAAGATGCCGAGGAACTCTGAACAATTCCTATGATTTGCCAATGATGGCTTCGGATCGATCTGTAACGACTGACTTTACGTCACGATGATGCCGCGAAGGAAAACTGTTGAGGTGCGTCTTAGGATGCGAGATCATTGGACTCGTTAAACTAAATTTTATTTTTGGTACTACTTTTTGACGTAGAAATGTTTTAATCAATATTACTATAATAGCTAAAGATGAAGTTGACCAGTGGTTAAGAGCCGAGAAGTGAAAGAATCTACATAATATTTCTATTTGTAATAATTATTGATTTTTCGGCATTCTTTTATAAACATTTTCTATTTTGATGATTCATCATAATATTTTATCAATTTTTATAACTTATTTACAAGCATACACCATTATTCAATGATTAATTGTTAAATATATAAATCTGATATGTTCTTACACGCACAAGTTTGCTTTACTTTCAAATATAAGATCATGTTATAGTAATAAAAATGTTAGAATTTATTCATCAATTAATAGCACAGTAAATAATGATAATAAATTATTTTCAATTAAAGAAATTTCTCTTTTCATGATAGTTCCGCTATTGATTCTCAAAGACCATTGTAAATTGCTAACATTTTTGTCACGTTTTTCTATTTATTATAATGTTTGAATCATTGAAATATATTTATTAATAATTGTATGAATAATTAGGTAATATATCGTAATGATATTTTTATTAATACAATATTTTGTTTAATAGTAGCAGCTACGCTCATGTAATATAAAAGATTTTTGTTAAGAACATAATATTATTCGTATTTGTTACTGAACATTGTCTTAAATATGTTTTCTATTTCTCAATTTCATCAATTTGAATGTTTGAATACAATAAATTGGCGCGCGCTCCTGTATACGAAAATCGAGCGTTCCTATTGGCAGTATATATTGCGAAGTCAAATCGAGCGTGCCTATTGGCGAAGAATACTGTCAACTGAAATTGAGCGTTCCTATTGGCGGAAAAAATTGTGACGTCAAATCAAGCACTCCTATTGGTCCGGAATATTGGAAAGTCGTAGTTTCACATTAACCGAGCGGTGACATGTTCCCCAGAAAGTCGTGCTGCGAAAATTCGAGCGTTCTCCTGATGTTTTATTTCGACTTTATCAACGATTCTACACTTCTGTCTGGTTCATTCAAATGGTACGTTCGTATTTAATCGTTTATTGATTATAATCTTAGGAAAATTATATTGTATCTCGAAATTTTCTTTTACTTTTATCATTGACTGCGTATTTGTCAACATACAGTTATTGATCGTGTATATTATCGATCTTTGAGATAGAATTTGGGTTCTATTATTACTTTATTTCATTATAATTGCTTTCATTGTTGTAAATTATATGATTTATTATACATTTATCCTTGACTGTATTTCTGATGGTTAAAATTATCGACAATTCGCATTACCGGCCTTTACTATAATTTGTTCTGTTTATTAAATTAATGTTAAATTATTGGTTTTATCGTACATTTATTTGAAATTGTTGGTTTTCTTTTGTGTAGATTATTGGCTGGTCACGTGACTGAAAGAATAGGGGTTCACATCACAGACGCCACAAGCGATTAACAATCGATAATCAGTTATTAATAAATCAAGTCGTTGATTTCTCATGCAGATTTGGTAACGATTGAAGTATTATAACAAAGCAGAGGTACATGCACGACTATTTTCTTTTTTCATTGGATCAATAGTAATCGATATTTGCTAAATAATTGCTATACAGCTTACAATTGGCATATAATAACATCAATTTATAAATAGTTGCATAATTTGTTGAAAATATTAAGATGAAAGAAAAAGAGGTTAAATAAATCACATTTAAAACTGTTCACATATAAAAATGTTTCGGATATATAGATTATCGTTAATAATCGGATATACTATTAAGTAATTAATTAATGTTTTTATATTAATATATAGGAAATTATGCAAATCATTTAATTGTTATTAGAAAACAGTCCATTGCGAAATTATTATATTTTTGTATATTGATATGAGAAAATATTAATATAATATAATGAGAAAATTTTTTATAGTAATTAGATTTTAACACAATTTCAATTATTATTGTTATTAATATTTCAAGTTTGAATAGACTTTTATTTTTCAATACCTTAGACTTCTTTAACAATGAACGATATATTTTTAAGAACAAATTATAATATTTCATATGTTTTGTTTTAGTTTTTCATAATTTCTACTTTTTGCTGTGCTTCAAAGGGAAGGGAGCAGTGATGCTTCAAAACTAAGCGTGTAAGAATTTTTGCATATTGTACTCCAATTAATTTTATTCCTTGTATTTTGCTTTAATTATTCAAAATGAAAAAACAAGTCTGTTTTTATACTTTAATATCAGAGTTTCAGTTGTTACAGTAATTAGAGTTCACTAACAGTTTAACATTTTTATTGTTATTAAAGTTTAAGGATTTCATTGAATTCCATATTAGGTTATTTAAAATTTTTTGGTGATTCATTACTTAATTGTCAAAATAAATTATTCACGCATGTATTATTTATATATCTATAAGAAAACATATGTTTTGTTAAAGGTTTATCACTCCTTCCTCTTCCTCCTGCTTCCTGAAAAGGACCTAGTGGTGCTTCAAAAGCCAAGAATGTAAGCAATATGTAAATTATTTAATTCTATTGTTTATATTTCAATTTGCTACTCCTAATTTGAATATTCTCATTAAATTACATTTAATAGAGATTAATCTTCCACTGCTTTAAATTTTCCAATTAATTAACGTTATATCTAAGAACAAATTATAATATTCGATGCATTGTTACAGTTTTTTCCATGATGGGGTTGCATGACTCCTCTTTGATAACGGTCTTCAGGACGACTTTCTACGGGCTACCATAGCATCGATGACTACGTTCCTCGCATCTTATCGTGAGTCGCATACATTTTTGTTCCTCTGGTCACTGAATCATGTCGTAGGACGAAAGGTCCGAATCGACACGGGTGACTGGTTGTATTACGTAGAATTATTTGCGAGCACAGTGACCCCGGGTATTTATTATACCCGTGAGTAGTAACATTTTCTTTTTCTATGTATTATTTATTAGTTCAGGATAGGTCTTCTTGCACATCGCGTTTTTGTTTATGTTAATTACATGATACTGAGTAATTTTATACTAATATTAATAATACTACTAACTGATAAAAACAATATTATATTGACAATTAATTTGAATATTTGTGATTGAAGATATACATGTATGTTCACTATAATCACTTTTAAAGTTGGAATGTATTAAAAATGTATATGTACAGAGAGTTGCAATGATTTAATTAAATATTTCATAGCGATGAAGTCGGATGCCCTCCGACTTGGTTGCATTAAAAATTACAATTATTACATACTTAATAATAACGATAATAATTCATTTTTTATTTCTCTGATGGCACTATTACGATGGATTTAATTGTTTGCCATTCATTTTTGAATTTGAGTATTGATTTAAATATACATATAGGAATAGTAAAGTTCCTCTGGGTCATCCAGAGCATGGGAAGTCATTATCGTTACTACATTGTCACTATGCTCGCTTTTAGTATTTGTAGTAGTAGTTTTTGCATTCTTGACCGATGTATACATCAGTCCATCGTCCCATTGGGCAAATCGCGATTTTTCTTATTAGTGTTGCGATAAATCAATTACGGGTTGTATTAGAGTTGCGAAATAACATCGCGGCTTTTCATTAGTGTGGCGAGAAAATGATTACGGGTTGAATTAGAGTTGCGATAAAATGATAATCGCGTTTGCTTTAGCGTTGCGAATTACGGTATCGCGATTGTCTTTTGCAAGTTTTAGAATTTTTCCTGCTTTCTATCGTTTAGAATTAGATTATAAAAATGTTAGTTTTTAATTAATTTTATAGTATTGCAAGTAGCAATACCAGAATATTTAAGGTATGTTTTTCATATAGTAAAAAATAATTTTCATTAAATTCACTTTGAGTTAGAGTTGCGATATTGTTCCATCGCGAGTTCTACTAATTTTTCCCCTTAGTGTTGCGCTAATGAATGATCGCGTTTTGTTAAGTAGAGTTGCGTTTACAAAATGCCCAAACTCCACGACTGTATTGGTCGGACACTGTTCCTGGATCACACATATGATAGTATTACGTTATAACGTTTGACGTTATATAGCATATCAGTATAACGTATAACGTTATGTAGTATTACGTCATAATGTTTAACGTTATATAGTGTTACGTTACAACGTTTAACGTTATATAGTATTGCGTTACAACGTTTAACGTTATATTGCATATCAGTATAACGTTATATAGTATTGCGGTAAAACGTTTAACGTCATATACTATTACGTTATAAGGTATAACGTTATATAGCATATCAGTATATTGTATAACGTTATATGGGATATCAGTATATCATATAACGTTATATAGTATTACGTTAGTACTTACTACGTTATATAGAATTACGTTATGTAGTATTACGATATGTATTATTAGGTTATATAGTAATACGATGTAACGTATAAAGTTATACAATATTAAGTTATAAAAGGTGTTATGTTATATAGCTTTACTCTATGTAGTATAACGTTATAATGTATTCCGTTATATAGTATTACGGTATATAGTATTACGTTTAAACGTCTTGCGGTATATTGTATTACGTGATATATAATTACGTTATTACTTATTACTGTATGTAGTATAACTTTGTATAGTATTACGTTATATTATATTGCGTTGAAGTACATCATGACATGTAATATTATATTACTCTTTGTTTTATTAGATTATATTTTATTTCGTTATAATGTATGTTGTATCGGGGAAAAATCAGTCGTAATTAGGATCTACTGAACCATGGGGCCATTGTATAAGATATATCCGTTAGTCAGTTGAGAAGTGAGTGTTTTCAGCGTTTTAACGGAGTGTCATTAGCGTTGTCAAGGAATGTTGTCAGTGTTGTTAAGGAATGTTGTCAGCGTTGTCAAGGAATGTTGTCAGCGTTGTCAAGTAGTATTTTCAGCGTTGTTAAGTGGTTTTGTCAGCTTTGTCAAGATATGTGGTCATCTTGAAAGAGATCGTAGGGAATGTAGTAATGAGAGTAGTGTGTGACAAATGGTGACTGCGTGCATATAGAATGACGGGGCATCATTCTTTATTTAGTGTTGACATTAACGATATAGAAACGAACCATATCTTTACCAAACCTACTAGCAGAATACTCTTCCGCAAGTATTACGTTGTGAAGCATTATGGTATTATGTATTACGTTATATTAAATAACGTAATAGTATATCAGTGCATATTATTTTATATTACGTTATGATGTATTTCATTATATTAGGTTAGGTTATAATCTGTTACGTTATATAGTATTACGTTAACAGTATTACGTTATTTCGTACTAATTTATTTCGTATTACCTTATTTCGTATTACGTTAGTAGTAATTAACTATATAGTATTATGTTATATAGTATTACTTTATATTATATTACGTCATAATGTGTTACGTTATATATTATTACGTTATCACGTATGTTCTTTATATGAAATTACGCAATAGTATACCATAACATGTTATATTATATAACGGTATACTTATGTTATGTTATAAAACGGTATATTATATTATGTTATACTACGTTACTTAACATTATATTACGTACTACAGAATGACATTATACCATATCACGCTATACTATATCTGGTTTTATTATATCACGTTATATTATATCACGTTATATTACGTTATATTAAACTATTTGACGTTGTACTATAGTACTATAGTACATGTAGTATTATATCACGTTTTTTCGTATCTCGTTGTACTGTATTACGTTATGCTACATTACGTTTCTTTATGTTATATCATACTATATAGCGTTATGATATATTGCATTATATTATATTACGTTACATTATGTTTCGTTTCATTATATTATAATTTGTAATGAACACCGAATAATTGTTCTGGTTATATACCATTCTATTGAATTATCATTATTTAGTCCATTATCTTTTGTAAATATTTATTAGGTGTCATTTGAGATATCTTTCAGATTCTAAACCGAGTTGATCGGTATTCGTTCTGCGATATTATCGATAGACGGATTAGTAAATTTATTAATCCAACTTAATAACCCTCAAGAGCGAGAAGTATTAATATTGTTAGTGCAGGATACAATGTAACTAACTCAATAGATGTTGTAGATAAAGCATAAAATAGATAAGATAACCCAGGTAGATAAAAGGCTATCTTAATGTCTAAATTCATATTAATATTAATATCACAATTTCTAACAGTAAATATGGCCGTAATTTACATCATTATTATTTTCGTATTCGTAATCTCGTAACTGTAAGGATTATCTGCGTATATAGGTATCTTTTTTATATATTATTACTTCTTTTCATATTATATATAAGATATGATTATTCATATAAACCGAATGAAAGGAATAAGCAAGCTGCAGATGTTGAGACATTTGCAAGGAATTTGGAGATACGAAAATACACAGACTGTATACGATATCCAAAATTGCATGAAATATGCAAAGTATAGAGTTCATTCTAATGTTCAGTGAGTAAAGAATATGCTTCGCCTCAATCATATTTCTTTAAATATGTTAAAAACGTAAGAGGCATATAAATAAAAATCTTTATATAAAAAATAAATATGATTAAGAGAAATACCTACTCCAAAATATTATTAATAATCAAAGAAGAACAAGTGAAATCAATATACTGTTTTACGAAAACAATGCTAAAAATAAGAGCATTTTGGTAAAGTGAATAGACTTGCGGATGACTAGAATATAGGTGTAGAAAATAAGAAAAATCTTTGTATCCACCGGGGTTGCAATAGACGAAAACCGATAGGCGATTATTATTACTATTGTTATTGTTATTATTATTATCCCTATATTAACTAGTTACCGGTGTTGTATATACGGGCAAACAGGCATGATGCCGAGTCTGCTCATAATTAATCAATTTAAGTGTTATAAACGAGCGCGTTATATTTATAGCTTCTAGAATTGACTATCGCATGCATATATAGATGTTTATGTGCAGATCTAATTCCTGTATATTTTTGCAAAAAGATTTGAATGCTATTCCGAATATTAATACGATTATTGGTAAAATTTTTACAGTTGTTTGACGTCATACCTTTGTTATTTCTCGCGTTAATAGCACATGTTTTTCTATCGTTTCTTGCTACTTCTTTATTACGTTGTCATCGTTCAGGGTGTTGATTTCTATTAGGTGTGTTGTTTCGTTCATTTTATCTATTAGTGTTATGTCTGGTCTATTGTTCGTTATTGTATGATCCGTTTGTGTCGTTTTATACCCAGTATAATTTTACGTCATCATTCTATAATATTGCTTGTGGCCTGTGTGTACCTATGTATGTATGCATGCACGTGCCTGAGTATCATTTTCCATTGTGAACTTGTAATTCTATACTATGCCTTTGTGAATTCCTTCCTGCCGCTCGGTTATGCCTTTTTATCGTCATTATTACTATTATTGTTATATCGATATAAATATAATTTCGGAAATTCGCGATAGAGCAACATAAATAAGTAGAACTCGATGCTCATTAAACTAACGAAGTACATGGTCGAATTAAATGTTTCAACGATTAAATATTCAGATAAGAGGCACCAGGGGCGAGCATACGGAAAGCGAAGGAGGCATCTACGATATCAGCAATAAACGTCGGCTCGGCTTGACCGAGAGTGAAGTGGTTTTCGAAATGAGAAACGGAGTGCTTGAATTGATCAAACAGGAAAAACAACTACAAGAAGACCAGCCGTGATATCGTCTGTCCGATGGAAATCAACGAGCGGCAAACTGTTTTGTCGATTGCAGGTCGATTCAGCCGTTTTTATGCCTCTTATAAATTGAAATATCTAAACCGTATCGATTAATGTTCCTTCCTTCGGCGATTCTTTATTAATTTCTGATAACATTGTTGTACGGTTGGTAATACCGATTATTTTTATACAGAAATATATACACAATGGCTATATACATATAAATTATATGTATACTATTTCGTATTTCAATTTACTTGCAAATTAATTTAATTCAATTGTATATATTTATTGATTTCAAATTAGTAGATATTGCTTTGACGAGGAAGTAATGTCACTTTTGATCGCGGAGGAAATCAAAACAATGGTTCTATGCTTTTGAAACATCTGCTCCTTGTCCGAACCTAGAAGTCAACTTAAAAATAGAGTAGTTTTAACGTTTAAACTCGGTGCGTGGCATAGTTTATTTTTTATCAATTATTTTACCTTCGAGATTTCTTTTTACATACCACATTTCCTAGAAACCCCATATTCTTCCTCTATCGTAAAATTATTTGAAATTGAAAGAAATACATACACATTCGTTAAAATCGAACGAGAGATTGAGAACTGACTTCTTTTGTATGAACGTCGTATGAAAAGGCCATAGAAAACAATGACCAATAAAATATAATTAATGAAACAAAACAAGACCATTCTATTCAACACCAGGAAGTGTGTGTGCAACTGAACATTGATCGCTAACGTTAGAAATAAGCAGATCTGCTCAGTGGGTGTTTCACGTGGTCGCTTCAAGTAGCTTGTGTCGGCTCCCGATTGCGCGGGTAGGTTCGTGGTGCGTTATCTTATAATTCACCTCGGATTTGCACACCTGCACGGTTGAGTCTTTCACGTCGCTCCTCGAACTACTATTCAACGCTACTTCCTCGTTGGTTCGATATCTATTCGAACGGTTGCACGAATTCTTTAATACTCACTGTGCTGCAATAAGCTATGCGAAAGCCATTTCAAGCAGCTGGAATCAAAAGAACTAGCACAGTGTTTTCCGTAGAAGCTAGAAAATACGTACGATCAGTTGCGGTAACCCCGTGGGATCTTATATCGACAACATCGACTTTACGACACTCAGTATTCACTTGTTCGACTTACCACACATTCGATATTACATCCTCGGACACGGAGGACGCAGCACACGACAAATCTGGCCGTGCAGAATTTCATATTGATAACATCGAAGTTGTAGAACTTACGAGATTCGGTATAGAGTATAGACGAACGATGGAGAACGATCTTAAAACGAGTAGATCTTAGATATGCGCCAAAGGCGACTTTCACGTTGCCAGATAGTCGTGAATTTGTAAATTTATGTAAGGTTCTGAAACTTTAGAAACGTAGTAAATAAATTTGACAAATCTTTGTAGGATACGAACATCAAGTTCGTAAGATAGAATTTCCGCGAATTTTAAATCTTACATTAATTCTCCAATTGATTTTTTTGATTAAAGAATCAGTATCATTTAAACTTGCATTTATTCTTCCATTTTAGTTATTCCCAAAATTTCAAAGGAAATATTATCTATGTTCTTGACTTATTTTCCATGTAAAAAATGCTCCTTAAACTAGGGTCTTTATACCATCTTTGAATAACTATTATTCTTATTAACTTTTCAAACTTTCGGAGCACAAATTCTTAAAGATAAATTCGCAGACGAAGCTTTATTAATTTCAAGTACACGAAATGGAGAAATTGGAACGGCTCTCACTCGTACAATTCGATAGATAACTCTTTAGAGAAAACAATCGAGTTAATAGAAAACGATAGACAACGTCGGAATCATTAGACTCGATTAGTAAACTCTTGAAGCAATAAGACGTAAGAGACTAAACGATAATACACGCGAAATGTAGATATCTAGGTTATGGGAATAGTGGAAAGACTTTCGAAGCTTAAGAACGCAAACATTTCGCTGGTCTGAAGAGAAATAAGAATTCTAAGAATGTCAGAGATACATGAGAACTTTAGCGGTACCATAGGTATGCAAACTATTCGAAATTGTAATATGTTGTACGGGTGTTACCGATATGTATGATAATTAAAAAATTTCAAAGATACCGCAGATATCTGAAGACCGCAGAGATTCCAATGATGTTTGAAGCATCCATGATCCTCCAGAGTTTCAGACTTATCGACAGGATTCGAGGTCATCAGAGGTTTTAAGAGTACCTATTCCGGGACCACGAAAGTCCAACAGGTATTGAGAGTATCCTGGGACTTAGAAAGTTTCGTGAATATTGATAATACACGTCTGCCTGGAAAGGCACGCTTTGGATTAGTAACGTAATTGAATGTAAAAAAATCGTTCTTCAAGGTATATCCTTTATTCATTTCTCTCTAACTTTATTTGTTTTTCTCAAAAATCAATGTTATCTACACTCTCGATTTAATCTTTCGTGAAAAATCTCCCTTAGTTAGAATATTTAGACTATTTAAAAGGTAAAGAAAAAAATAATCGAGAAATGCTTCCTGATCTTCCATTTGATAACACATTTTGTTCAAGAAAAATTGGAACTTTTTTTTTCTTTTTTAATACGTGGAGGAATCCTCATGGACACTCGCCGCTGCGAGATCGCACCAACCAAGTACTCCACGGTGATTTCCCAACTGCAAAACTATCAAGTCGCAACGATTATAATGTTTCGAAGGTCTGCATCAGATAGCATTAAAGATTTGGTATACCGGTTAAAATCAGGAAATGCCCGCTCTGTACAGGGACAAGACACGGATAAGGATGGCGAATATTCTTTTTACCATTCTTTTTCACGATGGTTAAATAAAGTATAAACTTCATTTTATGAACAATACAGACGAATTTATCAAATGTTGTTTCTTTTCTAGTGGACTAAATTATCCATACAATCAAGCCATTTGGTCATATCCCTTGTTTCTCCCCCTCACCTTTCCTTAATGAGTAACAAAATTCTTTTTACCTTTGAAACTCGTCGAATGATACTCGATAAATAATACCAATGAAGCTAAAGATAGTCGACCAATGAATGAATAGATTTCTGGGTATGTGTTACTACTGTAATCTCGTGTAACTATTTTTAAGGTTGCGATGTTTTCTTTGCGAGTGTATTTTTGGAATTTTGAGTTTCCGGAGTAGAAAGTGGTTACAGAGTGCCAAATCAGATAAATACAGTGGATAAAGAAGCATTGCTACCTTTTTTTGGCAAAGATTCATGTACAATGTGCTGATATAAGCAGGTAATGTTGAATGCCAAGTAGAATATATCAATGTTATGTCTGACGAATGAATGTTGTAGCAAGTAGTGGCGCGTAGTGAAGCATAGTAATGCGATATCCACTGGTTCCTACACCTGTGAATCTTAAAGTTGTCATTAACTGATTCCATGATATCTTGAATCCTGAGTAAATGTCCTCCTATCGTAAATGCCTCTTGCAATTCCGCATTTCAGAATAGTTCCGAAGGTGTATAAATGCAATATTTCTATTATTTCTAGCAAAATTTTCAAAAATGACATAAATAGTCCACATTCTATCGTAGATATTATCGAATAATTAAAAAAGTACCGAGCGGAGTAATAATAGCGATATCGAATTTGAAAAACAATTGTCGACCTCATTTCCTTTTTGCATTCTTTAGTCTGAAAGCTGCGTTCTCTTAAGTTGAACGCTCTGACAACTTTAATATTATTTAATGCAGCGAACCTACTATTTCTCACACCATAAAAATATACTATATGTGAATGTGTCTAGAAATAACAATAACGCGCAGCACAGCAACACCGGTATCCTGAGCCTGACAACGGAATGGTTATGAGAGTTTGCAGGATGTCATTTTTCGCGTATATAAACTATCATATATTACATCGCACGACCTTTGATATTGCAAACTTCGAACTTCTTTCATGCTGTAAAAAACTTGTGTAATATGAGTCTGAGTAAGTGCCCGGTAGGGAATAAATATATAAATTTCCCAAATTCTTTTAAATTATAATTTAATGTGCCACCGACTTATGGTAATTAAACTTTAATCACGTGCATAGTTATATGCTCGATAAACTTATGATTCCACATTGTTACTTAAACACTCAAAGTACTCAAATAATGTTATACATTTTCTCGTACAAATTTAAATTGTTTTTAACTTTTCTTCAATGAATTTCTTCCTCCTTAACCCTTTGCGCACAATAAAATCTATCCATAGATACATGATAGTACCGATAAAATTTTTTTGAAAAAATTTGCGTTCCTATAAGCGTATATATGTGTGCGTGTACGCGTGTGCGTGCGTGTGTATAAACAAAATTGATAACAAATTTTGAAACGATAGATCTAACAAAAAATTTCCATAATAGATCTACAATGGCTTTGGAGTATCATCTTTCGAATGATTTCTTAATTTATTAATTGTATATTCTCGCATCTGTGTCAAACTAAATAAATTCATATCTTACACGAATTCACACCGTTAGCCAAGCGAGATTCTCTTCACATCGTTTGTTTCATCCCATCCTTGAAATTCTCTAATCAGGGTTCATGAGTTGACCATGTGAAATCTAGTGCGATTTGACGTGAAATGGCTAGTCGTTACGTGATCTGAAGAGCTCGTCTCTCCCCTATTCACTCGATGTCTTTCCGCTTTATGACTGTGAGGAGAAACACAGAGGAAGAGAACTAATTCACTTGGTAAACAATAATCCCGTAGAGATGCGCAAATACTTGACACTTCCAATTAACGCAACGTCATTGTACGTGGTTATGGCTATTTTGTATCGAGTTGACGTATAACATACAGTCTATTTGTCATTTGGGAAAAATAAGAAATATTCATTTTATTGTACATCGTTATTCTATACGACGTTTAATCATTTCTTTTATTGTGGCGAATTTTTAAAATAAGATAAAATATTTTCAAAGAAAAGAAAATACTATTTATTGTTTATCGTCACGTTCCTTGTTGAAGTATTAGTGACTACAGTTTCATATTTTTTATAAATATTTAAATATTATTTACATGCTTAATTTGGTACAGTTAGCTTAATGCTGTTAACTAGTAAATAATTAGTTAGTTATTTGTAGTTAATTATCAAACTAGTATTTCTTATAGAAAACTAAAGAGTGCTTTTTGACATTCTGTTCTAATGTTTGCATATTGTTGGATATTTTTAAGTTTCGCCTTTCACGTATATATTAATATTTTTCAGCATACTGCACAATCACATTGCTCTGCATTGTATTATATTTGTTCACAGTTTTTCTCAAGTACAATTCCGTTTTGTAAAATCATGCTTATTTTTTGTGCCGCTCGTATCTAAACTTTCTTTCGTTCGCTACCGTATCTTAGAGTAAAATAAGAATAAAAAGGGGTGTCCAAGGAAGTTGCGGAATGTCCACAGGTTCCGAAGGTCGCGAAACATCGACCCGAAAAAATTGTTTAATGTCACGAGAAAGGAACATCGGGCTAATATTACTTGTCGCTAGAAACGTTGCGGAATAATTTAATGAGAACTGGCCGGTCCTTCTTTCACGAAATGATTCTCCGCCTTCTAGCTCGCGATGTTCATTTTAAATTGGAAGTCGAGCGCGAGAGTGAGGCCGATTGCCCGACATATTAAATCATCTTGTTGTCGACTCGTGATATCAACTTCCTTCGTCCCTTCGGTTAGATTACCGTTTCCACTAGATCTGCACCGTTACAAACTCTCCGGTTAAATTAAAAAGCAAACGATCGCGACGATGGAACGAAAGAGAGAAACAATTTCGCTGTCGCGTGAAATGTTCATTGCGAAAACACCTTGACGCTTTTTCATTAGTGATGCTATTTCTATTGGAACGCAATATAACAGCGTCTCCCGCTAAGCTCGAAGCACATTACGATTTCCTTCGAACGTCATACTTAACAAAAAGACATCTTGTAATATTTGTTCGTTTACGATTACGACGACGCCACGATAATTACGTTGATCGAATTGGCTAATGTAATGTTTCGTAATGTGATGTTTGAAAAACAGAAATTTCAATGGATCGTAGATCGGTTCTTATCTTACCTTCTTTTTATGGAATTCAATTAATATCATTATCGAAATTTTACAAGTAAGAAATTACAAGTATCAATTATTTCGTTCTCTGCACGAGTACTAAGCTCGTAATGGTCGAAAGTCTAACACGATAATAATGGTAATAATAATGAAACAAAAAGATTTCGGAAATAAATTTTGGAAGCTGCGAATAAAACTATGAAACTAAACGTCCTAGAATTATGAAATTGTGAGAGAAAAATCTATATCCTACAACGTTTAACTTCTCGATTTATAACATTTGTTAGAATATTAATTTATTTATTTGTCGTATTTTATTTCAGGCAAATGAAGTTTTATCATATTCGATATATTGTACCTACATACATGTTATATATAGAACGAGAAATTTATATTACATTGTAGAATTCTTCAGGTGATATGATTTTGTTATTTACCTGAATTGGACAATTTCATTAAATTTTATTCATAGAAGTTACATCTGCTGTTATTACAATTATTAACTGAATTACGGATTCCCATTAATTTATAATACGATACTGGACTGAAAAAGAATCGGAAATTAAATATACACAAATTATCGAAATGAGTGTAATAGTATTTCTTATACAATATGTTTGACATTTTGATTGCCGTTTCTGATAATTTGATAATAAAATGCTCGAAACAAAATAATTCCGACCGATGAATAAATTGTTGTAGCAACTGGGAAAATATTCTCTGTCATAAGATTATAGAGGTCCTCTTGTAGTTATACATTTATTAGAAATCTAAGTGTCATAAGTAAATCATTAGAAATTTAAAAATGTATAAAATATTCAAATAAAGTATTTATCATATTTGGTAAATGGAACAAATTTTTATTTAGATTCTATTTCTTTTGTTATATCCATAAGAAGATAAATTTGCAGAAATATCTACCGTCTATTCATAATCATAATACATACAAAGATGAATTTATCGATTTACAGTAATGAACATCATTCGTATATGACATTACTTTAATTTCAAATGATCTTAAAATAATTAATAAGATCGGTGTAAAAAGTGATGCGTATAGTATTTATACATTTACAGTATTCTGTACCTAGTTTCAAGTTACGAAGTCCATATGTATATCAAATACTATTTGTATCTGTAACGATTGCTCAATAAACATCATCGTGCAAACAGAATTTTCACCAATGGAATCGTTCAAAACACTCGGAAAAATATCCCGTTTTAAACTCACGTTCTCTTAGCACGCAAAAATGATTTTTGCAAAATCAGAATGGAATCGAAATTTTATTCATGCGAGCGCTCCCATTTCCAAAAAAAAGAAAAGGGCAACCGAACCGATGGAACAAACCACTCAACGACGCGTCAAGCAACAGATATGCCACGAAACGTTCCTACGTTGCGGCTAAACAAAAAAAAAAAAAAAAAAAAATAACGCAAAACGGGCAAGGACATCGTTCCAGTTACGGAACATCGATTTTTTCGTTTGTTCTTTCGCGAAACCTTCGATGACGGCCAGCCGTTACCACCGTGAAGCTTCCCTTTTCCACCTCGTAATTCTCGACCTGATCCCCGCTGAAATATTCATCAATCGTCTCGCTCGATTCTCCTTTCGGCCTGTCTCTTTCAATTATCGCCTGGACAAGCTGGATCCGTTTCTTTTTGCACCCAACGGCCATGTTGCTTCGTCACGGTCGTTTAATCGTCCGATCAAATTCTTCGAGCTGGCAAAAAGTAACGGACCTCGGCAAATTGATCGAGTAAAAGTCCACGTTAAACACACGTCTAATCGCTCTACGATCCACGTTCCTCGTTATCGCGGTTAATGAGCCGATCCAGTGACTATGGCATAAACAGTGGTTAAACTGTAATGAAAAGGTGAATGGAGATTAATGTCGTTATCGTGACACCGGTGATCGTTGGGCAGTTATGTTTTAGGGGTAATGAAATGAATTTGCCTCGTAAATGGATTTTTGAAACTTCAATTAGATCCAATCGAATTTACTTACGACATAATGTCGTTCTCGTTTCGATCGAGAAAATGATTTCTAATGTTTTAAAGGAAGCTTGCAACGTAAAATTGGAAGAAGAAATTACGCATATAACGGTGATTATTTTATATTTTTCTCGATCCTTTTGACAGATTTTCTGATGACAGAGAAATACGGTTTGATCGGAAATAAACCGATGAAGACGACAGTGTTCAGACTTCTTGGGATTAGCGTAAGATTTTTATAAAATTGGTATGAGGGATTAACAACGAGAAATATTAACTATCCGTGTTGAGAATAAAAATAGATAAAAAGTATACGAGAAGAAACTTCTGACGTGGAAATCGCGGGATTGTTGGATTTTAAACGAAACGAAGTGTACTTACGTGTACTGTGAGTAGGTTTTACAGATCTGGGTTAGGTGCAGCGGCGTGATTGGCATGCAATTTGTAGAAACGTTTTAGCGCGTTATATTGTAATTAAGTAACATTTGCAAGACACGTTCAGAAATTTAGAGAAAAATATAATCACGTTTTTAGCAGTTCTTGAAACGATTAAGTTCTGAAATGTTTGCTTTCAACTAGAACGCATGTTTGGCTTGTCCCATTTTCTAATATTTGCAGACGTATGCAAAGACGAATTTGAAATCCGTCAAAAGCACTATACAGTCGCAACTAGTTTCCCTTTCCGTTACTATAATTTACTTTCGAGTATTATAAAATATTCAGAGATTGGACATCAGACATTATTACGTTATAAGATAAAAATTGTTTTATTACCTTGTAAAGATCTCTTGTAATAATACATATCTGTTATACAGCAATTGAAACATATCAGTTGTGAGAAAAAACTAAGAGAAAATTGAAATTACATTACTCGAGTGAACATTTGTATAAGAATTGCTAAAAATAAGTTGCTAATAAGCGAATAGAATAAATAAATAGTAATAAATCGATAAAAGATGAATAAATGAATAATTACCGATGATAATGGAAAATAAAGTTCGAGGAAAATAAGAAATTTGAACAAAGAAGAGAAACTATTTAAGAATATCAACGTCAAGCGATTAATATAATAACACTAAGAAGATTAATTAACGAAAAGTTACTCAAGTATACAATGCGATAATATAATATTAATTTTCAACGAACTACAATAACGGAGGGAAAATCTTCGACCTGATAGATCTTCCCCTGTAACTCTTTGAATACGTTAGATCGCTCGTTCTTTACGGAAATACACAAACATCAATAATTAGGAGTCGTTCGTTGGTGCAATACCAATTAAGATCCTTTCAATTTTTTTGTAAAGAACAAGCCTAAAAAATTCCATCTGTTCGAAGATTTTCTGTACGCTATTGTGCACCGAATCAACGGGAAAGAAGAGAAAGAAAAAACGATTTACCTGGTGAATATGGTCTATTGATAGTGCTACAGCAGGGAACGACGATAAGTGGGTGATCACGTCGACAACAATAATAATACCAGTTGAATAAGATAAATTGCCGATTTGATTAAGAATGCCCCGTTGCTCATCGGTCGATCGTTCCTTTTACTTTGCTTCTGTTGAATCTTGTGCTGCACCTTTTGCGACTGCCGCTTCTGAAACTTTTCTAATAGAGGCAATCATTTTTTCTTCTCTTTTTTTATCTTTGTCTCTCTCTCTCTCTCTGTCCTTTTCTTTCTCCATTCGAGTGGCATTGTCTCATGGAAAACTTTAACGAGCATCCACCTTATCCTTGTTGAGATCTCGCGAGCGAGTTCGTCGGTATAAATTGGAAAGATAACTGAAATCCATGCGCAATTTCGCGACCAACGCGGCTACGTTGTTCTATGTATGTAACGTGTATGTACGCGTTCTTTGAAGGAATTTTCGATCGGTATAGTAGATTGTTGTTTTCGTATACCGAACGAGTCGCGCGATATGTCGGTTTTCTTATTTGCTTTTCGATGGCATGGAAGAGGGAAAATGTCGACTCGCGAGGAAACAGCCGAGCTGGGTGAGATTTATTCGCTTACGATGTAATGTTGCCACGAAGATTGATGTTTGATACTTACAGTGGCTGCACAAAATATTTACACGTGCTTCTTTTTACTTTGCGTCTCAACGCGCTCGATCTGACTGGTCTTTTAGGTAATATTACAATTATTGAACTCGTCGAAATACGAAATCTTTCGTTCCATATGCGATTGGAAGGGTTGCAGTTATAAGACAATTACACAATATCTGGTAATTTAAGTAAATAACACAACTTTTCAAGCACGTTATAAATTTATGGTTAACTAATATCGATAGCGATAAAATTCTTTTCTCAAGCGTTAAAATATATTTCTTTATTAAATGTTAAATCTATATTTTGTTCCACTAGGAATAAATATTTTTTATTGTGTTGTGAAAATGAATAATCATAGGGAACTTGTCATTCGCGCGAGACGACAGAAATGACAGTTACAGTTCAATTAATATCGGGATACGTTGATTCCTTAACGTGGAAACGCGGATGGATACTATCAAATGGCTATTTGCCCAGTTAACATAATTCTTTCGCTGTCATAAGACGCGTACTGTTTAGGAGCTGGTAAGAAACCAAACTAGTTGACGAATGAATTAATTTTGTCCGCTAAGAACTTTGGCGACGTTTCCATCAGGAGGAGATTAAGAAGGCGGACTAAAAAGAGTTACAACCTCGAATCGAAGCCTTCTAGATTTTTGTAGACACCGCTGTTGGAGAAAAATTTCATTTTACGCCAATAACAAGAAATTCACTCGCTCGTCTCAAATTTAAAAATTAAAAAAAAAATTAAAAGAAAGCAGCTGTCTTTTGATAATGCATAGTAGAAAGTTTTGAATATGACTTATAAAATAAATTTCATTTCATATTTACGGAAATTTATTTAATTTTGCCGTAGATTAACAAAGAATACTTCTTGTAATATCTAATCGATATATATGTATACACATTTTAACTCCCGCCCCCGAATTTTCTATAAAGGGAACCTCGGCCGGATCAACGATCCCAGGCCTCAAAAACTTTCATCCGGCCCTGGTTTCCATCAACGGGTTTTAGATTTTCTTTCCCTTGGAATACGTAATCGACTGAGAAACGATCGAGTAATTTTCGTAACGAGAATCATACGACTAACCCAAAATCACGAACGCTGTGTCACGATCGTTCCATTGTAGCGTACTAATTTTTATCCTCGTTATGTGTATTATTTGGTTGACGGTGGTCGAATCGCGATGAAAGGCGAGGAAAAGATTTCACGAGGAATAGAAAAAAAGGTTGTGCACGGAACGAGCCACGCAATTTCAGCGAGGAAAAAGTCGAACAGTGTAACGAGGTTTGTCTTGCTATGATTATTGCTTTTTCCAATTGTAACAACACTCCAGGGAAAGATGCTATTATAGTTTTTTTATCGCGTAACTTTACATTTTTTGCTTCTCTTCGGTTTCGCTCTTTTTCAGAATGTTCCGCGCACGAAGGAAAAAGTTGAAAACGAAAGATAAGGTAATTAAAAATAATACATTAAGCGGTTAACGTAAACACTTGTGTATAATTTTGTTCGTCTGAGAAGGAAACGTATCTGTCGTTGAATTATTGGAAAATAATTTTAGGCGATAAGAAGAAAGATCTTCGCATGCAATGTCTCACGCTAGCATAAGCTTATGGGAAATGGAATGTTGTTTTCGGAGATACGTTTTGTTGATTCGTTCCTGCGATATTCTTCCTGTCGCAGTGTGTTTTCATATTATTCTTAATGATATATCACATGAAATTTTAACACTTTATGATTCGTATTTTTAGTAAGTAATTATTTGAATGATATCTAAACGAATAATGGCGGAAATAAGAAGATATCGATTTAAGTACTCGATTGACAAAGGTAATAGCGTCACGGTTTTATTGCTGTTCATTCGTTCTAAGTTCAGTTTCAAATAGAAGCGAAAATTTTCGAAGGAACTAGCTACGTTTTCGGGGAACTCTGGAGAACTGAGCAGTACCGAAGCAGAATGCTGAATAAGATTGTAGAGACGGTCCCTTAATGTTCAGCCTGCCCCTTCTATATCTACTTATAGAAATGTTCTACAACTTCAAGTACCTATATCTCGCAATCAGAGATAATAGTTTCGCGGCTCTTACAGTCGCTCGAACGTGGGATTTTACGAATCGTTCAGACACCGTTGAAATTGCAAAGAAATTACATACTTTTGCGAAGAATAAAATAGGCAACGGAGGAAAATAGAGGAAGTAAGGATGTTCTTTAAAAGCTGAAAAATGTATTTTATCAGTCGCGACGCCAAATATTTGCTTTTTTATAGATAAATTTCCTAAAAGTAGCTTTTGCTACAAATAAGCAAACTAAATCATTTTTTAAATAAAATCCGACAAACGTTTTTTAAACAAAGCAATACTATGCAAAATATTCTTTTGTCCATCATATTTCAGCGTATGAAAAATCGATGTTTTGCACGCAATAAAAGAAGAAACAAATAACATACAAACTGGCGGCTGCATTTCATTCTTTGACAGAGTTGTATTTCAATATTTACAATGTATATTTCACTGTGACCGTTTTCTACTAAATTGAACGTAGAAAATCAGTCTTTCCTTCGCCGATTGACGGTGTACACTTTTATTTTGTTATTTCAACAAAACTTTCGTCGCAGTTACCTGCTACCTTGTGAAGTATTTTAAGAGCATGCCGTAATTGCAATTTCCCGTGTTATATTAAGACAAAAATAACGTCGTTATCGTTTTCTCGCAGTCATTGAAAAATAATGTAGCAAATAAAGATAGACTTGATCAATGAAGCAAAGTGAAACACTATTTTGATACAACTTTCAGTCTTGTCCAATTAACCTACGAATACCGAACAAATCGACCTTATTCTTGATTTGGCCTTATTATTTTCGCGCGAGATCTGCTAAAAATCAATTTGTGCTATTCTATGAAACTTGATAAGCGTAAATTTGATAGGCATGGTTGCTACATTCTTAAACAATTTGAAGTGTCAATCATTATATCTTACATAGTATCGATACGTAAATACTGTAGAACTGCACATAAATAGCGTTAAAATATATACAGTATAAATGAATATTGGAAACTGATGGCAAGTTAATCAAATTAATTAAGAGTCACACTTGTGATTTCATGGAATCGGCAGACTAATTTGATTCACTAAAATGTTTATGAAATTCCATACATAATAAATCGAAATTATTTATTAAATCGTAGTTGCATACTGAGTTCGGATATAGTGACGGAAGAAAGTATCTTTTATATACCTACTAATTAATTATGTTGAACTATATTAAATTTCGTATGATTAAGAAGTACCTTCGTTTGGTTATCTAATTCCACGAAAGTGAAATGTAAAATCTCATAAGAAAACTTCTTCATTGGGAAATAACTGTCGGTATTACAAAAATGCTTTGCATACCCTTTATAGCTTGTCGCAGCAATTTTCTGCAATCTGCCTGGAAAGATCTACTTGCCCCGTTTTACCATTAAATCCTTTATCTAATCTTATCCTACGACATCCTTTCTCATCCTCGACCACTTCGATATCGCAGAGACTATGCACGCACTGGTGACAATTTGTCGTGCGATATTTTCGTCGTTTACGAACAGTACATTCTTTTACGTGTATATAAACGCGCATTTGATGATTGCAAGACTAGCATTTAACTTCTCATTGGAGAAAGAAACAATTGAACTTGCGGTTGATGCGAGCGGGAGTGTCACACACTTAAGAAGACCATTGCCCAGTAACCAGCTCGACCTAACACCCCGCATGCCACATTTGTTAAAACAATAACAAAGCCCCCTCCAAAGGGACTAGACCCTAGGTAGAAGGACCTTCCAAAAACCAGCGCTAAACAGTCGGTTGTAACGTCTCGAGTCAGTCTGTCTCGACATTCCGAACCACACGATTGTAGCCGTACTCTGTTGGATTTCTGCAATAAACGTCATTGTCGCGTACGAAATTCTAGTTTCTTTATCCTATTCGCGAAAGAATCATTTCGTTCGAGCCGCGACGCGAGGAAATCACCGGCGATCCGTTGATTTCGCGATCTCTTGTGTCTCCGACGTGACAGGAGCGTGACAAATTGTCACCAGCGCGCACGTAGTCTAAATATTCCGTTATTTACGATAACGAAAACATTTCACATTGTTCTTGTTGTGGCAAATTATTGCATAGACTTTTAACGATGATTGTACGTATCGTGTCTTATGTTTCCCGTTAGCTTGTGGCAACAGAACTAACCCACTCCGTATATATCGAATAACCTAAAGCCAGTCTCCCGTGAGACCAACGATCCGAATATTCCATGAAAACGATTCTAATGTCGCGTCGTCGCAAGAATCGTCATCCAAGGAAACAGTTAACAAGCGCTGTATGCAGACACAGCAAGGGAGAGGACAGAGAGAAGTGAAAGGAAGCGACAACGATCGCGCGAGTTCCGCGGCGGGAACATCTGTACGAGGAAACACTTACGACAGAGGGCTCGGTATCGTGAGCTGCGGATCGTCCCCGGTGGACAAAGAGCCGGCACACCATCTTCGTACAGTTCTCTCGCTGTGTTCCGATCGAGTGGGCCGTAATTGCACACGAGGGCCTCTACGCGATCCCCGAATCCAACTGCCATTGTACGACCGGCTATTGGCGTGTCTGTGCTACTGCTTGTCGATTGCCCGGACCTGCCCATGTAAATTGCACGACCGCAACCGATCTGCCTAATTGTCGACGACGCGAACGGAATGTAAGACAGGTTGCTCCGCGCTGCGAAATTCACCAATCTGAAATCGAGGGATTGTAAATGAGGAGGTTTTGCAGAGAAGCAGAGAAACTGCACTGTGAGATGAGGTGGTTACGGTGCCCCGAGACAATCGATACTATTGTCAATATTTCATGGTTTTCAACGAAAACGCGATTTATGAGTAAATATTGACAATATCGTATTGACAAAACTTATTGAGCCCTTCGGTTGAGAATCTTGAAATGCTAACAATATATATGTCGGAGATGAAAGGACATCGGGCCTCCCCGTTAGAATTCTTAGGAAAAGCCGAGACAATGAGCTTAGGTTCGAGGCGCCAGATAGAAAACGCCGAGCGTAGCCGCGGTCACGGGATAAACACTTCGTCTAGACAGAGACTCTATCCTTCGGGCACGATGATTACCAGATGTCGACGCATCCCTGCAGCTAGTTCGAGGACTCGCTATAAATCGGAGGATTTGGTTGCCAAGGTCCTTAAAACGAACAAACAGTCTTTTCCGCCACTTTAGACGCGAGGATGCAGGAGATCGGGTTTTCACACGTGGGACACTTCCCGCCAGCAACTTTCTTTCAAGAACGGCTGGCATCTCTCTCGGACCACCGATACAGAAATTAGCCAATTAACGGCAACGTCTGTTTCCCTCACTTTCTGGACGAAGGTCGTCCTCGACTAATCCGGTGATCTCGTGCCCTTAGACACACCCCGTCATAGTTTTCCTCCGCGGCATCACCGCGACGGAAAAGGTATTCTTTTTCGAGAACTCTCCTTAGCGAGTTTTCCAGTCTCTACGATCCGTGCATAAAGAGTTAGTCGATTGTGATTCATACTTGTGAGAGAGTATAGCTGTTATCCCGTTGATCGCGGATTCGCTGCCGAATCTGAGATCATTGTCGTCGCTGCATAATTATCTCGGTCGCTTGTTAACATTGTAACATCTTTGCTCGCGTCAATAAACGATACCTCGAATTGTGTGGCCACGATGAGTAATCCCGGTGAAGATTCGTTACGCGCCCCTAACCCTAATCATAATGCTTCTCCGACATATATATGGTCTGATGATTGATATGATGGTCTGAGATTTTATATGCGAAGTCGCGCCGATGTGATTAATGTTTATCCATTTTTTCGTTTGTTTTCTGGCCGTATTTCTCGCTTTTTTTACGTTTTTAATCAAATCCTATCTATTTTGTTAAATTACATACGATTCGTACTTATCCGTCAATCGTCCACCTGTGGTAAATCACCGTGAAAATGTTTGTGAAAGCCGCTTAATGTTACAAAATCGAACAAAGATATCTATTGGAACACCACTTTTTGATATAATTTCACAATTAAATAACATCCCTGAATCATCGATATCGGAAAGCTTTAGAATTTAAAATACGAGATGTTTTTGTACAAAATTGTGTACCTAAAATCTTGAGTGTACGCGTATTTGTAAGTATTTTGTACAAGTACCTTTAACTCGTAAGAATGTATCCATAGGTTGAATTTTGTTTTAATTATTGCAAATTTATTATCAATTAGTTTTAGATTAATTATAAACGTATAAAGAAATACTTGATCTATTCTAGTCTATCCAGTCGGATATCCGGATTTTTAATTCGTTAATCTTCTATTTAGGTTCATGGCTATTTGATCTGAAGGCTTTGTTTCAAGCACCTCCTGTAATCCTAAATACCGATTTTGTAATCCTAAACCGTGACATAACTTATTATCGTCGAGATCATATTATTCCTGTATCAATTTTTCATATCAGGGTATTTGCAGACTTTTAGGATTTTAGTTATTCCTCAGGGGCCAATAAAATCCTCATCAATATTTCCGAACGACAAACTATTTCAATACTTTAACGCCGTGCAGAGGGAATGAAAAGGGAAACAAGAACTTTGGCAATCTTTGGCGCCGTTCCAATTCTTCCATCGTTTAAATCATTCCTTTCTATAAAAGAAATAGTGACTGATGGAAGTAACTAATCAAGATTTTATATCTCATAAATGAAATTTTATAACTGACTTAAATTGTGGATAAGAATAAGGTATTCATTCATTCAGAATAAAATAACTTAGAATATTTAAAAGAAGAAGACGTCCAGTAGGATCCAATTTATTTGATTCTGTTCATAAAAATATGAATTTGTATAAAAACCTATAGCCTGGAAATTATAGTAATTAGTAACAGAAACGAATAGCAAAATGTTGGCGATTATTTTGAAATATTCTCACAGAATCAAAGATTCATTGATGTATCATTAAGAAAGAAAGCGAGGTGGAATGCAAATCTTATTCGTTATATTGTTATGTAAAAAAATATTTTGTTTTAACTTGTAGTATTAAGTATTATAGTGTTTCTAGTACTAAGGTACCGTTGGGGGAGTCATATTTTTATTTCCATACAATAGACAGATTAAAATGTATGTATATGGAAAAGAATTAGTTCCACAGCCTTCCTAAAGAATAAATCGATTTCGAATTAACTACGTTGCCACGTTCCAAATCTCCGCTTTCCCCCTCATACTCCCCACAATTGAATTAAAAACAATATAAGTCACTTTGTAGAAACAAATATAACATATAACGTTTCTTACGAATCATTTTTCCTATTTTATCATGTACACATGTATCATACACATTTTTGGCGTGTCCGCACTCATTTAACGTATTATTTAACGTATCAGTGACGTATAATTCTGCACTAATTTACAAGCGAAAAATATGATTCAGCGAATAATTCGACCCCCGCCCCCCGCTCTCGCCAAAAAAACTTTTCTTCCTGATCTCACCGATTCAATTACAGTGTCTTGTTAAACCAGCCACAATAGAACAATTAAACTCAGCAACCTGAACTATACAACAATCCTGCCAATCTCAAAAAACTGAAAGACTACCATACAAATGAAATTCAATTTAACACGATACACAGAATCGGTGCGGAGCACGGCTACGCGCTCACTTTTATTCTTTTCGAATAACGCCTTTCACACCGGATCTCTCCGCTGAGGTTCATCCTCGCACGCTCGTGCAAAAGGGTAGATTGAAAAAGGGAACTTGAAAAACAAAAAAAAAAAAAAAAAAAAGAAAAAAGGAAAGAGAAAGAAAAGGAAGGAGAGGAAAAAATAATCACTGCGAAAAATGACGCTGCCTTGAAATCCGTACGATAGCGCGCGCAAAGCTTACCCGAATTCCGCAGAATCGAAGTCTTCTACTTCGTCGTACCATGATTGAATATGAAAGCGAATCCTCGCGGTGGACGTCGTGTTTCCTACGCTGTACATATCGAGCACGTGCACGTTCTGCCACACTCCGAATCGTTCTACAAAAGATAGACACCCGGATTGTTAGCACCTGTAATTTTAGGTTTTAAAAACTTTTATAACGATTGGATGATACGAAGTGGCTCGCGAAAGTATTCTGACACTCCTAGAAACATTTTATGTATATGCAGTTATACGAAACATTTCGAAACGTCATTAACACTGTGCCGAGACACGCGTCGTTAACAACAAATTGTTCGAATCGATGAAATGAAATAATGAAATTCTTTTTCTTCGGATGTTCCTTTATTCAAACGTTTCCAATTGTACGCTTGTAATTACTTGCGTTTATTTTATGGTAGTACTTATCGTTACTGATACCAATACTAATCGTCAGAGTAAAAGTTAATGTTGTATCGGTATCGATTATCAATTATTGATCAGTAGGTGTAAATAGATTTAAATGGTGTTTCCTTTGAAGTTTCTTAGAAACCTGAGTAACAACTTTTGTCAAATTGATTTTTGTGGCCTGTTTAACCTGTGTTCATGTGATTCCGAATATCTTCTAATTTCCTATTACACTCTTAGGATTTTTAGTATCTTCCTTGTGTCATTGTTTCATATATACCACGATACATTTAACGTAGTTCTTAGTGGAACCGATTGTAGATTTTCTATTATTTTTTTCTTTTTTTTTTTTTTATACGGAATTTAGCAGCCATGCCTCAAACTTGAATTCAATACGACCATATGGGATCTGTGATGGTTTTGTAAATTTGTAGTTTGCTGTTTGTATTCAGTTTGGAATTGCTGGTTATGAGCCAGTTCATAGTTTTCCTGTCAGTTTTTATTTGATTTTCTCTTGAATATATATTTTCCAGTTTAGTTCGTTGTCCAAACGAAGACCAAGGTATTTGACAGAGCTTGTGAAATGAAATAGAAACGTGGTTACAACTGAATCAATTAAATTCCTTAGTCGGATAGATTCATTTGATTCGTTTTGTTTTGTTTCCCCTTCGTCATGCGTGCATATTGTACATGTTTTGCTAAAACTATGTTGTTCGTCGATATTTTTTCGAACAAATATCGATTCATTCGGTGAAAATAGAGGGAAATTTCTCCTATATTGATAAAATTCCAGTAGAGCCCTATTTTCTGTATTCAAATTTTAAATACGCATGTAAGTATTAAACATACGCATACCTCGATCGGTGTAAATTTTATTTCCCTGAATTCAAGTTAATTTAAAGTCGAACGCGACGATCGTGGAATGCGCAATGGAATATTTAATAATACCAGTAACATCGGTAACTTCGATGTTATTCGATGTTTCCCATCTGTTGGAAATATTGTTACGCTAAAAGAATTCATTTGTTACCAGAAAATGTAAATACTTCAGATTTATGCATCAAAACGGCAAAATAATCGAATAACGTTTGTTAAAAGAAACTGTGTTGAAATTTGTTGAAACCATATAAATAGCTTCATAAATTAATGCGACAAACATACTTAAATATCGGATTATGCATTAGCGTGTTAAATATTATATGAACTAAATTACGGATACTATGACTCTACTAATCAATTAATAATAATATTCATGCTGGTAAATATTAATTTTGTTATTAATAAATAGTATTAACATAATATCAATAATCGACATTACAAACAGTGATTAAAAATATATGCGGCGTAAATGTAAATATTATAGAATATATAATTGCTATATATTTCTTGCGGGCAGAATCGCTGCCACGAATAAACTACCATACTTTGGAAATTCGTTAGATCTGGTTCACGTATCACTGACCTTCGACTTTCGGTCTCATACCCGAGACTGTTTTAATAAAAGGTATTCTGGTCATTGAATTGATAAAAGAGAGCCCATGCTCAACTGCATGACCCACATGCTCCTCGGATTTCAATCTTTCGGATTTTTTCATCCGCAGGCAACTCTGCCGGCTTATTCGCTGGAATTCTGTTGATAGTTCGCAAGATCTCAATTATAAACTCGCGTTACGCAATCCAGAACGCACCAAGGGGTTTGAATGTCACGTGCCGTGATATATCGAGTGCCACACTTGAATATTTTTCTATTAAAAGATCAGAGAAAAATGATAAAATCTTTAATTTGGAAAAATTGTGCGCGATGTTTAAATTTTCGTTATCGAACGTTATTCTCTCAGTGTCAAACGTTATTATAGATACAATAGAAGCTCGATTATCCGAACTAACTTAGTTCGAAATGATCGGATAATCGAATTTTTTGTATAATCGAACGACTCGTATTTAACTACATTCTACGTGAAAAATTATAATTCTTTTTAATTTCATTAACGCGTTAGAAACATTTTCGGGCAAAACGAATCCTACGAACTCGTGCTTCAATCGATTTTCCTTTCTAGGTAACTATATTTTCCGCGGTGAGCGTAAATAAGAAAATCTGTTTCAATTATATACCGAACGATATAAAACGATATGTAAAACAAAGGAATTGTTTCCATGCATTACCAGTTAAACGCTTGAAAATTCTGTATACTGAAAAAAGTATAAGAATTATAACTAAAGTTAAGAATTTTAAGCCACATTGAAATACATTTTTCTGCTTACAAATATACCAAAAGAAAATAAGATGCTTTGTCGAATTAAATTAGTCTATGTAATATTACTCTCTTAAATTATATAACTGTTTCCGAAATGAGTAAAAAAATTTGCAAATTTATGTTACAGCGACCGAATAATTGATTCCAGGCATTTAATCTATGATGTATATGTAGAGGAATTGTAGAGGATTGATAAATAG
Source organism: Bombus sylvestris (assembly GCA_911622165.2). Taxonomy (NCBI): domain Eukaryota; kingdom Metazoa; phylum Arthropoda; class Insecta; order Hymenoptera; family Apidae; genus Bombus; species Bombus sylvestris. The sequence goes on from OU443145.1 coordinate 12,943,536, forward strand.
GTAACAAGAACTTGCTGTTGCAACCCGTCAAATATATTTCAAATAAATTAAATAAATTATAAATAAATATAGACAATGTCCAAAGTCGCTCGTACAAACGTATTCGCAAAGACAGTATATAATCGCTCGCGATCGCGTCTCTTTATAATATTTATACCGATCGGGGGAGAGTCGGAAAATTCGAACTCGTCTTTGTTCGACGGTTGCACGTAGCGGCGACATTGTTTTGCCTGGAGTTTATTCATTCTTGCATTACGTGTATCCTAATGATCTTGATACTCGGAGGCAGAACAACAAGATGATTTCAATTGTCCTCTGATTCATGTGCCGCTACATATATTATCAAAGCTCAGAAAAAATATTTCGAAGGCATCTAAAGCACGTCAATTGTTTCTCAACAAAGTCAAACGAGCAATCAAGTGCACCCGTCGAAGACAGGCAATAAACGAAATGGAATTTTTCTTTTATAAGAACCACTGTCGCTTTTTGCGCCTTGCTGTTGCAAATTGAAATGAGGTCGAAACAAACTACAAGGAATGATATAAAAAAAAAAAAACAGTATGGTGGAGGAGATTCGTAAGTAAGAAGAAGAAAAATTGAGGTAAAAAGAAGAAACGCACTGACATCGATCCGGTTGCAGGCGGAACAATTTCGCGTTCGAACGTATACCGGTGGATATTGAAAAATGATAGGGACGACTAAAGGGAATGAAAAATGGAATATATCTGTAGGAGTTACTTGCCAACGTCTCTGCACTGATCTTTCTCGAGAAGGTTGCACTGTACTACCCATCGTCTCGCGATATGAGCAAGTTCGTCATCCCAGATCTGTCAAAATAAATATCGACATCAGATTCTGACAGGTATGATCATTAAAGAAAAGTCCATTAACTCTTTATTCGAAATGATCGAAGAATTCCACGATAGCTGTGTAATTAGAGAGGAATTACTGATATTATACGCTGCATCATAATACGATTTTGTTTGTTATTAATAAATACAGAATAAATGTAGCTTCAATCGTTAATTGTTATGGTTAGACGACGGACTTCTGTATATTTATATAGAATATAAAATTGTAGAAATGGTTATAATATACGAAAATATTCGAAATATTCCACGTATAGTACTTATTATGATATTCAGTGGATTTCTTACTTAGATTCCATTTGTTTAATTCGGTTTATAAAGATACGAATTTACATAAAATTTTTTATTGTGCTGAAACACAGATACGTCCATTTTCTAGTACACAAATAAAATATCCATAACTGAACTCATAATTATGAGGCTCAAATTAATTTAAAGAGAAGACAGAAATATGGGATACCATTTTTTACTTTTATATAGCACTTGAATATTTAAAAAAACGATCGAAGATCACGTATTAGGGAGACTGAAATTCTCTCACGACAGCTATTCACTGTTCTTTCGTTTAATTGACAGTTTTTATTTGGGTCGTAATAGAAAGTTTTTATAACTCGAGTTTATAAGTTACATTGGGTTTACGCGTAACGAAGTGGAAAATACTTTGGTTTATGAACAGATTTATGGAATAAAACAGTCGAAAGGGACTGGTTAGACATTTTTCTACTATAGAGAGGGTTGAAATTTCTTTACAGTTGCCATTCGACACCTGAATGTTGTTCATGCCAGTCGTCAGTATGTTCCAACATTATCCCTTATTTTTTTATAGCCACATGTATTATGCCTTGGTGGTGCAAACTATGTCTTACCAGCTCCATCATGAACTTTGCTGGACGTTGAGGGCCCGGATTTCCACGCTCCTCGTCCCCGTTCGCCACAGTGTTGCGATAAACGTTGTGCCAATCGAGTATGGTCTCGATATCCTTCTCGTTCAGATCAGTATGCTGGAGGTTCACGCATTTGGTGCCATCCGTGTCGTGCTGTGAAAATGATATATCCAACTTTCGATTTACGATAGGACAGTAGATGTTTCACTATTAACTTAATATTAAGAAAGTAGAATTTGTTTAATAAAAGTAAAGGAATAGTTATTCTCTTTGATCATTTCTGTCGTTATTTCTTATAATCATATTTCTTCCAATATCTTTGTTTCTTGTTGCTTTGTCTTTAACGACTTTACGTCATTCGAAAGTCGTTTAAGTTTAACAAACGAACGAGATATTGCTAATTGAATCGTTTCAAATAGCTTTTATACATTCTAATTGAAATTGTCATTTAAAAGCCCGATTAGTTATACATCTTGGATGTTCGTATTAATAATTTCTGTAACTGGAATAGCAATAGTACAAGAATAGTGCAGATATCATACATATTGTATGAAGACTCGTATTACTATATTTTAGGCACATCGACGATTTATTATATCTATGGTTACTCTCACGAAGATTACGAAGATTAGATTTTAAAATACAATTTCTGTTACGTCGCGTAAGACGGTCCGTGCGACGTCCCTCATGGTCTGACCGCCGAGGCCTATGCACCGTTACACTGACCATCGATAAACCTAAGGAACCACCATAAACCGAATCTTCTCGGTTTAATTTCTATTCGCATAAGTATTTTCGGTTTATGGATGGTCCTTGAAACAGTCCTTGGGTTTATCGCACGCTCTTATAACTTACGGAGAAAGCGGTTGTTTGTCCATTAAAAACAGCAGGTATTTCCCGTTAAAAAGGACACCCATACCGAGCTTTCCTCCGTAATTGAACGAGACGGGTGATCACTGTTCTACCAAACGTCGTGCAGTCGACACGACCGTTCCTATAAGCTTCGCGTAGTCAACTTAAAACATAGTCCTCGCTTCGATCAAAGTGATATTGTCTTAATCTATTCTTTATTACTACTACTCATCTATCAAGTATATTATTCTTCGTCACCTGTACCAATTATCTCTTCCGCCACGACGGAATCTCGAGCGTAACAAGTTGTTAAAAATACAAATATTACAAGACTGTAGACTACAGTTTTATTCCCCAACAAATAGCCCTATTATCCCACAAGAAATAAGGGGATCGACCTGTTCGTGGTGTCGATCGTTATAATCGTAACGGGAATTTACGATTCCCGTTGACGCGCTTCAACGCGATCGCGTCTCCCCGCGACTGGACGAAAGAACAATTTCTATTACTTGATATAATGTTAGAAGATCTATTTCCATTTTCCATACTAAAATTTCTGAAACGTACACAAAAATTTATCAATTGGTACGATCAATTATTATCAAGGATACACAAATGTATTTGGTTTGAGTCGAATAGTTGGAATAAAATTAAAATGTCAATAGCCTTTTTTTATATGGATTCATAGTTCCTTCGAACTGGCGCTATCGACTTGTGAATTTCGTACTCAATAAAAATAGCCTCTTTAAACTTTTCATACGAAGTGCTATCGAATTTAGTGGGAGGGTACTCGAAGCAGATACTTTCTTTAGGCAGAGCTTTGACGTGATGCTTCATCGAATTCGCTTTGATGTATAGCAGAGGAAGAAGCATTTTTTTACGTCTATCACAGATCCACAGGGATATTCTATTTTTTTAGAAGCAGGCTATGAAATTCACTCTGTCAGTTTTGATTTTCGTTTTACGCGTTCTTTGTTTGGTTGTTTTATGCGCGTAAAATACATACATGTGTGATATCCTAGCTAAATTAATTCATCAAGTATATACGTATATATTCTTTCATATTTTTGTACGGACAATATATAAAATTCCATAGTCTATATATTCTATATTCTGCAATATATTTCTGCTTTAAGTAATAAAGATATCTATTTAAGAAAAAAAAAAAAAAAGAAAAGAATTTAATATAGAAAAAGATATTAACCGTCGATTCAGAAAAAACGAGTAATTCAAAAAGTTTCAATATCGACGTAAAAAATCGTTCTAAAAGTTTTCCATATAATTATTTTCAGGAGAAATAAAAATTTTAAATGCAGCGGCGATTTTTTGCCGTGTCGAAAAGTTTGATCTGATACTGCTTCTAAAATATTTTTCCAATAAGGCATTCTATTTTACGCAATCGTGTGATATAGTAAAAGTATCGTTGTCAAAGGAAACGATATCACGACGTTGCTTTAATTCTCTATCTTATGTAATTCCATCGATTGCAAATGGGTTCTGAGACAGTTGCTCGAACGAACATTTACTTAAAAACATAACTTTTCTAACTAACTAAATTTGAAGTTACCCAAGTAGTACCTTCAGCTAGAGAGCTAACGATGGCATTGATAACATGGCACTTGAAACAAAATTGGGAACTAATTTTAACAAGCCATGCTATAGATCATAGATAAATAATTTTCAGAAATTATTCGATTACACCTGCTTGCATTTATACGTGCATTCATACCTGTAACAGTTCTCATATGTTTAAGTGCAGGTGGGTTTAATAAATAGCAGGCAATTCTGTACGTTGCAATAAATACTAAATTTATTTTCCATAAATAATAAATTTAATTCGATTCTGGACGATTACTATTCTGTATCTCGATGTGTGAAATGATAAATAAGACGGCTATTTAATACTCTAACGCTCTAAAGAACCTAAAGTAATGACGGTATTTCAACTAATCGAAACAAGACGGATCGATGATAACGCGTTGGTTGTTGCGGCATCGGGGAATTTTGAAAATAATTGGACGGAAAATATCACAGAGAATTTTAAAACTGCCACGAAAGCTCGGATTAAAGGGAAATTAGCGATAACGACAGAGAGCGATCGACCTAATGGCATTTAATCGAAAGGTTTCTTCTCACCTGCCTCCTGCATTAACGTTGATCTAGTGAATAAAGAAAAAAGCCTCTATCACGCTATCAGTTTTCACCATTCTAAATGTCCAGCTTGTGATCTTTCATTCTGACGAATGAGTAAATAAATTTCCTACTTCAATTTTCTGTTAATAATACGATCTGCTGTATTTTTGGATTGTCTGTGCCGGCCGAAGGTTCACGTAAAAACGTTATTATATATAACATATTGTTCATTCATATAGAGGATGTTTCAGGTAACTAACTCAGGCTATGGATTTAAAACGACGAAACGTAGAAAGAACGTTCATTAAGTAAAATTAAGACGGTCCGAACGGCTCGTATGACGCAAGTGTTTTCTTTTAAAGCGCACGTGTTTTAAAGAGTTCGAGTTAACCCATATTTTTTTTAACTGTACATCTTTTAAATAAAAATAAAAATTGACGAGCTTTTCTTCTCCCACCAAAAATGTTAAAGCCTTTGGAAAGGATTAATTCGAATGATATATACACTTTAATTTCAATTTTTGCAAAACGGGGAGAACGCAAAGCCGTACTTCATACTTACGTTACTTTCTCTACATTACAAATTTCCGGATACGTGTGTATTTCTGATATATATTTTCTTGCTTAAAAGTTGCTATTGAATGAAATTTGTCACCCCTTTCAATTACAACAATGTCTCTAATTACACAATATATTGCACGCTATCCAGCAAACGCGTTCATAGCCGGAAACAGTCAGAAAGTATTGATGAGCACATAAACTGAAATCTGTATCCGATATATCAATATTTCAAAAGCTCGATTTCAACGGTACGAGCATAAGCGTAATTTATGTACGAGATGTACCTAAATCACTCTAACTAAAATATTAAACATGACAGCAAAATATAGTATTCGAATGCACATTGATATTAAGAGCCTTCATAGAAATGTATCATAATAGTACTTCGAACGATAAATATTAAATATTAATCGCTTTTATATTTTTACAAATACATATACGTGATACGTAATTGTATTATAATTGCACATGGCCAATAGTAAGTTGAATTTTGGGGAGAAAAGTCCAACAAAAGTCCAACTAACATAGAGAGCTAACGTGATTGGTACAAATAACGTTAAGGAATAGCGGCATCGTTATTCGAAATTCCATGGCCCGCAATTTCACACGCACACACTGATAGCCATCGTTAATGCAGTATCCACCCTTTACCACCAGCTTATTTTCGATATATCGCGTTCTCGACATCGTTATTTCCTCGTTTCATAAATTCAAATCGGTAGAAATTTCGCACTGGCCGAGCAACGTCGACGCTCCTTGTCGCGCTTTACTCTGAACATACATATGAAATAATTGAATATGCGTGTGAAATGGTAATTCGTTTTTCGAAAAGCGAATTTTACGATCGATGTAACGATCGTTTAATCTCGCTCTCTGCTGAAATAAATTAGCTACCAGATTTTAAGAAAAGTGAAAAATCGATTTGGAAACAAGTAAGCGCATGAAAAAAAAAAACTGAAAATTATCGAGTACGAAAGTAAATTAATTTTTTATTTCGTGTAAATTATTATTTACTTCGTGGCATTTTCCGTATACAGTAATACAGGCGAAACTGAACGTGTACTGTTTAAAATAAAATAACTTTTTTAAAATAGGGTCAAACGACTTGAGTTTGTTTCTTGAGAATTAGGGGGATTAGTTTAATAGTTGACGTGCAAAAAGTTTTTGTAGAAATTGCAATTGAGCGGAATCGCGAAGAAAATAGTAAAGCTCGCATTTCACAACGTCTTTATCTGAGCCTGTCATGAAATTTTAAACAATACATTTGATTATGAGTATATTACGAGTATTTCGTTTAAACGCAATTCGATCCAAAACAATATTTTCGTCACTTTCAGCCTAAAATCTATAGATTCTTTCATCTTTATATCTTTACTGCAGATTCAGATAAGAAAGTTGTAAAAGCGATTTTTACTTTCTTCTATCGGTTCCGGCCAGTTTGCGATCTATATAAAACGTTTTTACACGTCTTCTAGTAAACTGATTCTTCTTACTTCTCAAAAAAGAAAAAAAAATCAATTCGTTTGGTCGAATTTTAAAAGAAAGTTACACTGTTTTAGAGGTCGTGTATTTAATTTTGCTAATTAATGTAATTGTCTATCATATTTTCATGCAAGAAATCCTTTGTCATTAATTAAAATTGCAATTCTAAGACGAGTAAGCGAGAGGTCTAGAAACTAGGACAAATGGAGACCTATTGATCTACAAAGATCGACTTTAAGGGATCAGGAAATAGAAATTTTACAATACTGTTGCGTTAAGATTAAATTGTCTTTATATAAAATTACTAGAAGGAAATTGAATCTGTCGTGTAACATAAATTCGTTTTTTGAAGAAGCTGAAGCATAAAAAAATATTGTACTTTATTTAACTTGTGCTTTCTAACTCGTTGCCTACGATAAAGACCCTCTTGATGTCTCCTTTAATATCGTTTAAAGTAAACTAATGTGAAATTAGCATTTTGCTTTAAGTGTAACAATCGATTATTTATAATAATAATGTAATTGATTTTGAAATTAACATACCTATCTACTGTTCTAGTATATACTATTTGTAAATTGCAAAATGATATACAAGTTACTTTATTTACAATTTTCAATAACATCGTATTCATGAAACGTTTAAACATTGTTTCACTACTTAATTGTTAATCGTTAAAAATTCCCTTGTTGCGGGTTAATACCTAGACACTTCTGTATTACATCTTCCCTTAAATAAAGTGAAATTTCCTTGCAAAACTTTGATCGTTTTATTATCAAAGCTGTTATATCATCATGCAAAAATATTCGTTAACACTGATAATTTGTTACTTGCATCTTGTACTGTTTCCCTAATAATATCGTTCCAGTTCTACAAAACAGCCCTGGTCGTATTCTAATTTAACCATAAGACAATATAATATTAATTTGCTAATTAGTACACTTCGAAATTTTTTCACAAAGGGGCGTTAAAAAACACTACAAAAATGTAAAGTTATACAAAGCTACATTGTAATAGAAAATCAACGATTCATGGTATTTTTCAATATTTTCCAAGCTCGTCAACAGGCAGCATCGGCGTGCATCCGGCGCGGAATGATGATACCACGTATCTGACATGGCGAATTAACGCCCGTCTCAAGAATTCACGTTTCCTATAAAACCTGAATGCGTTCTCGCTATTCTTCGTGGGTGACGGCGTGATCCTCCGGCCTGGAAATGTGCACCGAGAATATACTCATTGTATGCGTGACACCGGGTCGACAATAACGAGCGGTGTCGACGTCCCGAATTTCCTGTTGCGCAAATTCGCACTTGCGATGGATTTTTACGTTCTCGATTCGCTAACCTCGACCGCATTCGTATTTATTATCGACGTCGCGGTGACGTTTTCCGCGCGTATCGTTCGCTCATCGCGAACGCGGCGTCTCGATGAAGCGAGAATCTCGTTGAATATTTACGGGAAACAAGCGGAAATCGATATTCGAGGAGAGTGTGATTACGTTTTCTGAGATAACGACAAAGCGTAAATGAAGAAGATTTAAACGATAAATCGACGCTGTTGCCCTATTTAAAGCGAAATATCTTAAAACATAGAGTTTACTTTACAGTATTTTAGTTTAAAAGATTGTCGTAAAGAAGATTGCATTAGGGCGATACGTGCGAGACGTTCGTTTTTGCGAACCGAATTTTAACCGCACATAGTTTCTTCAAAATGTCGTGTAACCTTTAAATGGTTTTCCAAATTTTTAATACGGTAGTCGCATTTCTGGGCTGCCGCGGATCTGCACGCAACGTATTTCATATGATTTCGACGATAATAACGTCTACGATAGATTATGTACTCTGTTTTATGGTTTAATATTGATCATTCTTTATGCACTTGCACGCGTTTAAACAATTTTTATAGTTTACCGATACATCGCATTTGATAAATTGTGGATTTAATGAAGATTCAATGGGGATTAAACAATGGATGATTAATGACCAATAATCTTACTCAGCGTTTTCTGACTCACTGTATCGGTTAATTAAATGAACAAAATCAAGTTGTATCGCGTTTGCTCGGACTGATTAATATTTGCTGCATTAATTAAAAATTTTATCGATAGAACAAACAGCATAGACATCGCGTAAATGTGAAAGTACCGCAATAAAGATGATTTAACGGCTCCAATAATTACGTTCCACTTTATTCCTATCTCAAATTTATGATGGATTGATTAAAATTCATGTTTTTACATCATTAACCTGATATCATTTACACCATTTGTATCGTTGTACCGTTATTTACATCATTCCTGCCACCAACACTAGAACTACCGACGATTAAAACACGAGATTCACAAGTATCAGAGACATGCAAATGCAAGATAAAATATAAAAAATATCATGTTGTTTGGTCCTCTTAATACAGCGATACAAAGCAAAAGGGGATCTTTCGTGCACATATTTTACGCAGTGTCATCCAACATTGTAAAAATGGACTGTTTTAATTCCGTACAATTCTTATGAAAAGTCGCCAATTTGATTGTTTGCGCCGTTCTTGCAGTATCAACGTGAAGATTCGACATAAAATTGGTACAATGAATCTTCTAACGTAATAGTATAAAATAACATTGAGATTGAAGAAACTTCAGCTTAACAGTTGAAGATGTTGTTCATTATTTTTACGATCGATTATGATTAAAGGCCATGTTATTATATTACTAATTTGCCATCGTTTATACCATTAAGATGCAGTGTAACATAATGAGATAATAAACCTCATAACATAACATGATATCGAAATTTACTAAAGTTCGCCTCGATAATTAGGTTAACATCTCACAGCAACCATACAAATCAACAATCATAATAAGATGATAAAAATTACGATTCTCCCGAAAGGAGTCGGATATGTCACAGAGGATTAATATCTCTAAATGCAACAAATAACCAAGCAGCAAGTCACTTTAATAAATAAGTTTATCGAGTCATGGATATACGTACCGGAAATTGGCACATGGTGTGATTGGCGCAAATGCGGCAGTAAGGATTGTCTTCGTGGCCCACTGAGAACGATGATATTGTTCTCGGTAGTATGCGATCATAGCAGCCCGTTAAGAACAATAAGAAGCAGAACGAGATATGACCTGTCATTCCGCCGGTTCTCGTCGTGGCTTTCAACGGCCGAAAATTCGCCGCGACGTTTTATCTTTTGCGTTTCACTGCTGTCCGGGTAATCTCGCCGCTACCTTCACCCCATGGCGATATTTTCCGAATCGATTTTCCAATGAAACAGTGACAAGCCGGCGAAGGATAATATTTTTCCTGCCGGAAATGATGTTCGTTAAAAAGCAAGCGGGTAGAACGAACCAAAAGAGGATAACAAACCTATGTACCAGTTCCTCGATGGCAACCAACGCTCGCTCACGACTGAGATTTTACGATGGCGACGGTTAATCGCTTAACGTTTAGTTACGATCCTGCTATTCTATAAATTGAAACGATCATTTCGTTGATCAATACATATAAGTATGTGATGCTTAAAGCAGTATTAGAGAGTAGAAGAGTTAGGGAGAAAGAGGAGGAAGAACAGAAAGGATCGGACCAAAGAAGGAACCAAAGAGAGAAGGGGCAGTTAATATTAGACATAAGTGAGAATAAGGTGCAATCGTTAGATTAAGAGAAACTAGTAGATATGTAATGTAGGTATATGTAACATAAATGTAAATATTAGTGATGTAAAACCGGTGGTCGTCCAAAACCGAAAGGTAATGGACTAAAATAAATGTAAAATAAATAAACTGTTGAATACGATCCATTGAATTATCAACAGTATAGGTACTAGTATTTATTTTAAGCGATGTAGAAACGGCATCTAGCAGATGTACATTCACTCTGCTGGAATAGGAACGTTTCGTGTAAAATATGCAAGGATATACGTTTATATCTAAGCAGTCAGCCAATCCAAAATCAACCGTCATAGTAAAAATACGGGAAAGCTGGTCGTCTGCAAATTAATGAAAAGTAATAATTAGCAACTTATAATTACAATTATTTTTTTCCTCCTCGTAACAAATCTTCTAATCAAATATGTAATTATCGTTTAACGCACAGTGTTTGCATACGTTACCGGAATTGAATTTTTTATAGAAGATTGAAATCTTATAACATTAAATTTTTCCTCTCGATTCAGTGACGTGTTTACCTATATATCTTTTACTTATGAAGGACGGTTTGTGAATTTTCGTCAAAAAGTTCATGTATTTTTATTGTATATATACATATTACACGCGAAGTTTATGTTTATAATATTATATCATATAATAATACAATATTATATTGCGCAGTTCTTCTCAGTTTTCACATTGCCGACAATTTTTCGGTCCACGGAAATTTATCTTAATTCAATCGTTCTAAATTTAATAAAACGTTCGTCACTGATGTACACCGTGGCAGTCACAACGTGTCAACCAGGTACAAAAAGTCTAGTAACGAAGTTACGTATTTGCGACTATTTACACAGTTAATTATCCCTGGGCTGATTTTTATTTCGACCATATGGTAAAAGTTCCGGCACACAGCGTCTATATCGTTCCCCAGGCGGAAACGCTATAACGCGTAAACGGTACCGACGCAACTTACCGGCAAGTTGGACGATTTTCGGATGTTCAGCACGTGTTTTCATTTCGTTAACCCACCGACTTCTTCCCATATCATTACTGTTTCAATACGCGCGGGAGACGGAAAGTTTTCCGAGTCAGCGAGCCTTCGTATATCGCTGGCCTTTTTCTTCCCTCTCGTTCATGGTCTTGTTGGAATGGCAATGGCCCAAGCCACAAAAGAACGCTTGGAGAAGAAACGACCAACCAAAATTTTATATCGGTAGTTCTTAGATCCGCGAGAAAATCGGGGAGAAAAGGAATAAAGAAGAAGCAGCGTGTTAAGTTTGTCTAATGTTATATCGTGGTATCTATTTTTATCTGCAAGCTGTTGAAGTTTGATTCGTTATAGCTATCAAATGTACATACATTTCTTTTGGACATAGCTAAAGCCACATGTAAAATTCAAGTAGAGATTACAATTTAATCTAATAGAAATCGTAACTGAAAGTACCCTACTTTGGACAATTTGTATATTTTCGTGTGTTGTACGGATCTTTTACATTTTGAAATTTCTCAGGTGAAATAAAAATTTACGATTTAGTTACCAGTGTACTCTTCAAGCGGCATTGAAATTAATTCCATCTCTATTTTTTAAGAAACAAAAATTCGAATTTCGATCTTCTTAGTAAGAATCGAAATAATATTTAAAAAACTATTATATTTATGTATTAAGTTGATGAAGTCTATATATTATTATATATTTTAAAAGAGAGTACAAATAACGAATACACACTTCTGAAACCACTGTGACCGATAGGAAGGCTGATAATATAGATAATAACGACCCTAACATTACACAAACGGTGCAATACATTTATTATTTATTATCTGGGTTACTTTGGTTAAATTAAAAAAAAAACTACACACATCAAATAATGAATAATTCAATAAAGAATAATTAATAATAAAATGATAAAAGGTTGGAAATAACTTACTTTTTCACCTCTACTAGTACATTTCTCGCGTATACATCGTTTTCACACGAGAAATATGTACAAGATCCTCTAGATTCTGTCCTCTCTTTTATTTTTACATGTGTACCAAACCGACGATAATTCCACGCGTCGCTTCGGGATACACAACTGCGTTGGTCTCTAGACACGTTAAAAATAAGGTAGTGACGTAGTTTATTAATGAAATTGCACCGATAAGAGGACTAATTGCTCTTGCATGCTATTGCGATCAGGCACCTAAGAGGCCTTCATTTCTCTTACCTAAGCCTTTTCAGCTCTCAATTCACCGACTTTCTTTAAAGTGTTGAATGTTTCAACTTGAAACATCGACCGCGTGTGTACGCGGGTACGTTAAGCCCAGCGCACGCGGGTACATTTGCGCTCTAATAACATCCGTATGCACATTTTCAAATGCAAACAAGATTATTTTCCGTCGGAAATGACGTGTGAACCTTCTTCGTATACGCTAACATGTGTATAATTATTTCAACGACTTCAAAAGTAAAACGATTGTTGTTTCGATAAGAAAAGAAGTTCAACTCCAGATTTAAGAATAGTTTTGGAATAACATTGGACGAGATCGTAGAAAAAGATAGAATAACTATGGACCTAAGATACGAGCGATTAAATTACAATAATACAGTTGAAATAGTTGATTAGTTTAATGAACGTTTATGCTAGCAATAATATAACTATGCACGTTTATTTAATGCTTATTCATGGTAATTTAATTGTGCAAACGTATTTAGAATGTAAGTGATACCCAGAATCAACGAAAGAGATTTGATTTTGATTAATGGAAAAAATACACTGCACGATTTTTCCCATTAATTGGTTAAATTGATCCTCGAAGTTATCCTACGAATATCACTCGTGCGCGTCAGATTTTTAACTAAAACGTACTGGATACCTTGTGGTCGATGATAAATCGAATTAACCTCTTGACGTCAGGCTCGGTATCCTGCACGCACGAACGCGTTAACGTATAATAATATGCATTGCCTATTAGCAATATACGACATATATGATTGTAGTTTATTTAATAGGAGTTTACCAATTCTCCTTACTACAATCAGCGAAAATCCAGTTAATCGGGGCGCTAACCGAAATATCGTGTCGATAAATGGAGTACTGTTGAAGGAGGTATATCCTGTCACCTAAAAATATTGAAAATATTTCCAAAATTATCAGGCACACGCGAAACATATTTAAACGAGCTTCTCGATATACCACGAACTGAGGCTTTATACGATATAAGTACGATACATTGCCTCGTTCTACAGATTACTCAGTTATAAAAAGTAAATAAAATATGGAGGAAAAATAATACACCGGATACTTAATGTAATATTTTATTTTAAATATGTACGTAAAAAAGATAATTGTTTCACGCTCCGCGTTATTGCTACAGCAATAGTTCTATTATTGTTAAAGATACATTTATAACAGTTTGCTGTTACTGTTAATATTGGAAGCCGTGTGCTTCGATTTCACTTTCCTCCACCACATCTCTAGACGTCAGATTTCTGAGAAATATGTTCCCATTTCCTTATTTTTACGTATCAAACGTATCTGCGGTACATCTTGTATACTATAGTAGCTTGTACGCATAATTTCTACTCTCTTGCACTGTTAACTTTGTCGTGGAAGCTTGATAATTTCTATTACAATAATTTCAATTCTTTCCTGCATTTTCCGTTAATTGTAACTTTCTTTCCTGCGCTTCTTTCTTCCGTCCAAATATACCGTTTTGTGTGCAACTTCAAAATTCCAAAGAAAAACATTTGCGATTGTACGGTTTCGTATTTCTTTTTTCATTGTTATAGGAGCTCGACTACGTTTGGATCGTTAAACGAAGAAGTCGATGTAACTTTGCACGTGGTTTTCGAAGACCGTAACTCTGAAGAGGAAAAGTTAGCACAATACATCTTTCATTCCTATAAATAGTTGGAAACTTTCCTTAAATATCTTAATAACACTCTGCTTGGAATAAATATAAAGATGAGTTATAGAAGAGTGGCGAGTGCAGCGTTATGTCCATGATAAACTTTCAAAATCGAACGTGGGAAAAACGAGAGCAAAATTAATAATCTGTATCCATATCAGTAACAATAGAAAGTCATAAATTAAAATAGAATTTTTGAACGTGAAATTAGAATTTCAATCGAATTTTAACTTGACAATAAACAGAAAAGAAATTTCTTAGCGAATCAAAATTCGTATGTATAAACCTTAATCCTCTCTTGCTTATTCCTAAGCTAGGAAATGGCAATACGAGTAATCTTAGAATGATTTCTTCTTTAAAATTGATTTACTGTAAAATTCATCTAATGCAAAAATCGTTTATACATAGCGCTATTTGAATCTTACTCTACAAAATGTCCTAAAATATTTACAACTGTATAGCCCCGTGTAGGTATTTCGATCATTTTTCAAATAGGGCGTACTGTTATAAGATTTATATTCCTTTTTCTTTTTTGGCACGTGCAATATTTTTTGTTAAATTCCTTCATATTATTTTATTTAATTAAAAAATTTCTTAGATACTACTTAAATACCAAATTACTTAATATGGTACATGATACATTTGTTTCTTGAACTCGAATAATCGATATACTAGAGCAATGTCTTTAATTAAAGTTGATCTATCAAAAAGTGAACGTTTTTTCGTAGATACCCAAACTATGCTTCAAATTACTATATATATTTTATTATACAATATTTCTATAAAAGCTTTTAATTAAGTAATTTTCAAAACTTTGTTTCAAAATATCTAGAGTTTTATTTTTCATTGCTGTTGTTTCTTTATCGAGATATATATGCTTTCATATCAAAGAACAGTTTAATGAGCAACACATGGTCAAACGAGTGGTGTTCGTCAGTAAGATTTTGATTTCTTTGATTCCTTTTCTGCGATCATAAATGCGAAGAATTAATCCTTTTGCAGAAAGAAATTGCTATTTGTCATTGATTGATTTTATCATTACGTCATTGTCCTTTATGATATTCGTCAATGTTGGTACGCTACGAAAGGAATAAACGCTTTTCGTCTAGTATCTTCGTAATTTCGTACTCCCTGTAATCGGATTAAAGTGTTCTTGGATGAACATTTGATACGTTTGTTATTCATTTATAGAGATTTAACTAACGAACTAAATGAATGGCAAAACACTCTCTGTATCATCCACGCACAAGGACGCCAATCTTATTAAATTTCTAATCCTATTGTTCCTTAAATACATAAATGAACTTAATCTGACGACGTTACAATTTTAACGTTTCAACTACTTTTTCGAATAAAAACCTATATCTTTTTAATCCCCATTAATTGCCATAATTTTATTCCGGTATCGCTTCAAAATTTCGTACTAAACTCAGTCACAATTTTCTTGTACGAGATGAAGTAAGAGGAACTTTCAAAAGTTCTTAGAGTTTACTTCAGACAATATTGGAATCAAAACAGAATAAAAACCTGCAGTTTCTTCGGATTAACTAATTACTGCAATTCTGTTCCCAAATCGCTCTAACATCTCTAACGAAACTCAATCACAATTTACTTTTGCGATATAAAGTGAAAACAATTTTCAAAAGTTCTTAGAGTTTTCTTCAGACAATATTGGAATCAAAACGGAATAAAAACCTGCAGTTTCTTCGGATTAATTAATTACTGCAATTCTGTTCCCGAATCGCTCTAACATCTCTAACGAAACTCAATCACAATTTACTTTTGCGATATAAAGTGAAAACAATTTTCTAAAGTTCTATAAAATTCATTTCGAACAATCGAAATCAAAAAGATTCTTGCCAACTTTCACTTTGTCTTCTTTAACGGAAATATGTTACAGACAATACACGATGTAAGACAAATTGCGTTTCGCTGAAACAAGGTGTAAAATGCCAAATAATGACAGACATAACACGAAATAGCATCACTTCGCGTTGTATGCAGACAGTTTGAGCGAAAAACAAACTTATACGTATTTATATACATTATATGTATATATACTTGCAAGTAGCAATATACAGTGGCTACAAAAAAGCATTTGTACATCGTTGTATTTATTTAGGCATTTACATACCTATTAATTGGATCCAAGTATTTCAAATTTCGTCTGATTTAGTAATACTTTCATATAGCCAGCTATAAATATTGGGACACCTACTGGTTACATTTATTCGAAAAATCTAACAAATTTCATTTCCTACCTAATATTTTACATTACAAAAAATACATATACGTTGCGAACGAAATGACTGGTTAACGATAAAATAGCTGAAAGATAAAAGCAGTGAATAGCGTTCTACGCCAAATATCAATAAGTATTCCAATACCTATAGTCGACAGCTACAAACAACACAATGCTGCAAAGAACATTGATACTGTGAAAGTGAAGCTATTTAAAAAACAGAAACTATGTCTTGCGATAAGAGTTTGTTTGATGTACATACAAATACCGTTTGTAGCGACTGTGTTTTCCCTTTTTCTGTCGATACTTCCTCAACGTTACCATCGAATCCCTGAAGAATTCTCTACATCGATTGAATCTCGGTTTGGTTTTCGAACGATCTCGAGCTTCCAAGTACTTGACGCGTCGCAGCTTGCTGCCAGGGCAAAAACCATTGATGCCATTTTGTCGATCGAACGGTCAGCCGGAGGTACACGGCGCATAATATCGTAAAGTTTCGTTAAGGACTGTCCGGCGTATTCTCCTCCCAAGCCAATATCGTGTTCATATCCTTAATGCCGCGTGTGCTCCATGGTTCGAGCGGATCAGTAGGTGACGTCGTCGGTGAAACCGCCTTATTCCGCTCGATCGATTCTCTTCTCCTCGGACCAGCCTCTTCTATTTCCTTCGGTGATACCCTGTGCATGCATCGTGCCGAACAGAAACCATTAAACGAACGGTCAATCGTTTCCTCTGCTCACGGACACCTAACGCCGCGAACATTGCTTCCGATCGGAATTGGAGGAATGGGTTCTTTAGAACTTGCGATTCGAAAGGTCTTGGTAAGATAGGATTTTCTTTTTTTTTTTTTTTCGTCTTCGTCTTTTTTTTCTTTCCGTTTTCTCTTACTTCTTTTCTTACTTGTTTTCTTTCTACGGGTTAGGAAGTTGAATTTTATATAAAGGATGTTGGAACTGAATGATGGAAGTAGAAGCAAAAGCGTACGTGTACTTCTGGAGGCCCTAGGAACAACGCTGTTACAAGGTCTAATTAGGTTGCCGAGTTAAGTTTTAAGATGTGGCCACGTAGAGAGCGAGGCCCCACCTTGCTCCTAATGCGCCTTATAGAAGCGTAATAATTTGGAGTTAAGTACGTGGCAGCTAACGGTGTTGGAAATTTATCTTCGTCGATAGAACCATGGATAAGCGCGTATATTTAAATATTTCGAAAAATAATTTACATGGAAGCGCGACTAAAATTGGAATTCGAGAATGATTATGCGTTCCAATAGCATAACAGCCCTGAATGTCGTTCATATCTGATGAAAAAATGGCTGTTATAAAAATGAATGATTCTTTGGATATTGCGCTGTGTACGTGTAATGCTTTCGTTCGAATTTATTCAATTCTATTTCCAAATCGATATTGAATATTTAACTGATTCGAGAAATAATAGAAACGACGACGTTGACTGTGATCAATACTTCGCCCCTTGTGCATTTGTTCCGATGTTTCTCTGACTTTGAAATGATCGAAATAAGAGCTCGTCGTATAAAATGGAATTAAGCATTCGTACTTTTTGTCGAAAATAATATTCTCCCACTTTTTACAACTACGTCCCTGCATACGCCAATATAGAAGAAATCAATTAAACAATATAATCCGATCGGATAAATAAGCAATTCATTATGACAATATTTACGAATTCCCTTCCGTTGTCGCCTTTTTATCGCATAATCTCAATTTGCTCTGGAAACGACTCGCACTCCGCGTTTATCCCGCCTAATAAAGCTATACTTTCAATTTGCCTTTGGTAATCGTCGATATCACCGATCGTTCCGCGTTTAAATCCCTTCTTTCACGAGCAATATCGCGCTCGCGTGATTCCCAATACTGTTTATCGAACGGCTGCATACGTCGTGATCCGATTTCGTTGTCCCGTGGCATTCGTTTGAAGAAGAATTATTAACGAGTGATTAATAATTTATCGCAGCATCGAGTTCCGTGGAATAATTACAGAGGACGTTGACGTTTCACCGAAACTAACTGCATCGGTAACAGACGCCTCCCGTATTACATATCGGTGCGGAAAATTTGGAAATTCGCGCACGGTAATTTACATTACTTGTTTCGGATAGCTATTCGTCATTTCGTTATCCACGTCCCATTGGTTGCTTTAGGATCTCGAATAAAAATCCTGTGACAAGTCGATGATGGAACGAGCGATGCGACTCATGTAAACCAACGTCAGTCAGAATGAAAAGTTGTAAGAAATTTTTCAACTAAGAAACGAAATATATAAACTGTATAACGTGACAAAACAATGGCAGAATTAGTGGTCGTAGACATCGACAAATGCAACGTGTAACATGCTAGATAAATTTTATATTTCTGGAATCCAGAACCAGAGCGTATTAAGTCAGGTTTTTCAAACTTTAAAGCAAAACAAATCAAAGTTGCAAAAACTTTGTATCGAGATACGGACTGAATGTTATTTTTACGCTATTATACGGAAAGCTTAGGATGAGAAAATTTTTACCAGCGGAAAAAGCGAAGAATTTGACACGGGAAACATGTAAAATGTTATTTTTGAAAAAAGAAATAGACAATACATTCTAGCTCTGGAGTCTAGTTTTTGGACTGTAACGCTCTTTTCGACTTTTTGTTTAGAACAATATTTTCACACCTATGCGAAAAAAGTATCTGTCGCGTTTCATGGGATTATTTCTACGAAAAGACTATAATTTATAAACAAATTCATATAAAGTTATAATTAGTAATAATAGATTATTTCAAAACGTTAGAGTATTAAATTCGGTCTTGTTTTTTTTTTTTTTTTTAAGGAAAATATCAACTACGATTTAATCATCTTCGGAGAAAAATTTTACAGAGCAATTTTGTTATTCCAAGAGTTCATTATCTTCAATAATGTTCGCTCGTAAAGGAATACATATATACAGGATTAATTATAGCAACAATTACATTTAATTATATTCAAACTGCAGTGATATATTTAAAACGCTCACAAGCTAAATCGATGGATTCTCTACTTCCTATAAATTTTCTTCAGTTCAACGATACATTTGTATTACACTATTATGATTAACTTTTAAATTTTCAGAAACAAAATGATCACTGTCCTTCGTGTCTAATTCATTCAGTCCATAAAGAAAAATACGATAGGTCGAAAATAATAATCGTCGAAATTTATTTTCTATCCTGGCACGCCCATAAAATTTCAGCGGTTACCTCGCAGATAATCCGCAAAGAAGAACGTTTCGATGAATAGGTACCTCGCGTGGCAAACTTCTGCTGTAGATGCGTAAGATTTATTCTAACGTTGGAGCAAAACGTCTTCTATTATTCTATTCACGAGGTAACAACGAGCACTATGCAATCTAAGTAAGACACAATGATTTCATTGTGACGATTAATCAGAGCTCTGAGTCTATAGTTTCGAGTGACTCGTTCGCTGTGCTCTCTTTGTTCTGAAACACGATTACTTGGAAATTGAACAATGAAAAATTGTGCACCTTAAAGGAATGTTCGTTTAAACTCTTGATAAAATTGACGGAAGACCGATTCTTTATGATAAAAGAATATTTCCGTGTTTCGACGAGGAGTAACAACGAAATACGTGTTTTCTTGAAAGGAAAGGAAAAATTTACACCGTCGATCTTTCGCAGATTATTTAGAAACAAATTTTATCGTGTCGTAACATGCGACGAGATACAGCTATAATAATAAATGAAGGGAATAATAGCGCAATATCGCTTAAAGGTATGTAAACGCTTGTTTACTTTTGATAGAATCAAATAATTTCGTTACAAAATTACGCGGAAATAGATCCAGGCCGATTCTATTCTTTACAACTAGAATGCGCATTTCTGCGTATTTATGGGAAATTTGATGGTGTATATAAGACGCAAAAATATATAAAATACACAAAATAAAGTATTTATTATAATACTCGAGAGATGAAACAAATTCCTATTTAAATTTCATTTCTTTGCTTCTATTCGTAAAAGTATAAAAGTGCATAAAAATCCGCAGTGTAATAATAAAGAGTAAAATTAATCTGGATCTTTTTCTGTGTAATTCTATAACGAAATTATTAAATTGCGTTAAAAGTAAGCAAGCATGAAGATACCTTTGAACGATACTGCGGTATTATTCCTTTCTCAGTTATATCATCTACGATCTACGCAATTACAGCGAACAAAACAATCGAAAACCCATTCTTAATTTCATCCACGAGTACGTGTTTTATACGCGGAAGCGAACCTGTCTGTTTTCCGACTTTGTACGGAAAATGGTGAAAGGAAACGTTCGACAAATCTAAATAGGAAATCTATGTTCCAATATTGCGTGTTCCTCGTGTCCCGGTATGTCGACACACGATCGATTGTTGATAGCATTGGTCAGTGCTTCTAGTGTTTTCAGCCTGATTCTATATACCTTTGTCCGGTATACGTATGCGTGGCTGTACATACATAGGAGCCGTGACTTAACACGAATGCCACGAAACGTTGTAACTCGGCCATTATGTTGTAATTACTTTTCGAGGCTGGGCCAGGAAATTGTGTATTTTCTATACTTTCGTTTCTCTGGCGGGCGTTCACGCGGCGGCTCGATGAAATTTCATTAAAGTCCAAAGAAGTCAGTTCGGCCGTACCACGAATTTCCATTTAACTGTTCTTTAAGTAATAATTGTTTTGTTACCAGTGTATGGCTTTGTTGCCCGATGCCCGATGACGCTCCCGTTACGGGAGATTCAAATTGGATACGGGTAATGGGATTGACGAACGAGGAAAATGACGACGGCGTTGAAATATCAAACGTTAATATTGCTCTCTGATAAGTATAGATTTTTCGTAATGAACCACCTTAATTGAGCAAGCAGGGCAAGCTCTGCGAAATTGAAGCTCTTAATAGTTTTTTGATACGATTCTCGGGTTTTTATCAATTACGTCGAACAATTAGATTAACATTTAGCTACGATAATATAATATTATTGTAATATCGATATTGTGCTCTATAACTCTCTCTCTCTATATATATATATGTCGGGTTGAGATTGGAATTTTGGGCGCGTAACAACTCTTCACGTGGATTAGCCATTGTTTCACAAAGCCGAGATTTTATTTGCGCGTATATACAAGACTATCACAAAGTTTAACAAATAATAAGTCTAATGAATAATAAGTTTGACGAGTAATAAGTTTAATGAACACTATTAACAATGTTCTTGGGATCAAACGAATCCACGGTCAACGGGATAACTCTTTACTAAGCGTAAACTAATCTTAGGCGCGAAACGATGCTCGATGTGTCGCTCTCCGAGGCGATCGCGCGAATGCCAGCCTCGTGGAGATTTTTCTCGCTGTACGATCGCATTTGTTTTCTGTACCCGTTTGGAAGCATCGAGAAAGTTGCAAACGCCGTTGCTAGGCAGTGTCTGCCTGGAGTTTGATTATTAATACAATGTATGTCCCATCGTATCGGCACCTCCGAGGCAACATCACACGTGGCTAGGCCCGCTCCCGAGGCCGCATGCCGCCGCAACCACGTTTCTCGGAAAACCCATACAACCGCTCCAGACCTTCGTTAGGCAAAACGTCCATCTCGCGACCGTGGCTACGTTCGGCGACCAATCGTCACCTCGAAGCCAATCTCGCTATCACGAATCTCGAACAATTACAGCTATGATGAAATCTAGGCTAGAGTATTAGAGGATGTTCCCAAAATTTCCAAGGAAAGGCTTCGGCTTTCCTTTCATCTCCGACATATATATTCATTGATATAGATTTTTTACGGTTAAAAGTACTCAAATGTTGAATTTTTTAAGCTTCTTCGCTAGATTGTGGTGATGAAACGAAAACTTTTTCTAACAAATAGAAGATAAGGTAAATATAGGGAGAAACTTCTAATCGGATAATCCTAACAATGCTATTTAAAACCAAATAACAGTACTTTAATCTCACTGATATGTGGTCCATAGAAAAACGTGCCCTTTCTTATCTTTTTAACTTTTTTATACTCTACATACAGACTTTGATTTGGGGATGTAAATTATTCAAAAATATTCTCACCTTTCTACGTTGCATAGCTATGAAAGTGCGTCGTTAATCCTTCATTCCATAATTAAAGTTTAATTCTATCAATGATTTCAAAGAGAAAAGAAAATAGTTTCATTATGAATTAGCTACCTATTTTTCGCCGTTTTCGGTCGACGCTTCTGAACCTTGATCTTCTCTGAATCGCACGATCCTTTCTGCTTTACTTGCGGCTTAATTGCTTCGATAGAGCTCTCTCGACTTTCGATTTGACGGCTCGCCAAGTTCTCAGGGCCGTTGAGCAATGGCTGATATCGAGCATTTCTGTCGGCGGATGTGGACGACGTGGATGACAGGTCATCGTCGGTGTGCCGCGACCGTCTCCGTGTCGTGATAAATCTGTTGTTCGCTGATCTTATTCTGCGTAGACGGGCCTCGGTTCCGAGTAGGTTGTCGCCTGCGATAAGACAATCAATTTTCATGAAATTCGCGTGACGCTTAACGCTCTCCAGCGAAACTTACGGCTACACGGCCATTACTGGTTTTATTCTTTGATATTTTCATTGTAAAGTTATCGTTGAGAGATCGCTTTGCTTTTTAATACTTTAATTATACGCGTATAAATGCATGTTAAATATTAAACATAAATTTAAAATTTTCATGGTTTGTAATAAATCTCTGGTATCATTCGTTTCGTTGCTCGGAATAAAGCAGAAATAACATTCGATTTGAGGAGATGCTTGCAGATTAAATTAGGTAAGATGCAAATATACAGAGATGATTCATTCAAATTCGCCTAGTAACAATTACGCTTAATGCAATCGGTGGCGCGTTTAGTAATAGACAATTAGCGTGCGACCAAGCCATTGATTAATTCTTAGAATATCAAAGAAATATTTTACGGAAAGTAGTTCGTCATTACCACCAAAATCGTTGTCGCTCGATTCAACAAAGTACTGTTTCTTTGTAGCGGTAACTTTCTCCTCCATAGGTAGCTTAGTCATCGTGAATTGCTCCAAGATTTGCAGATTTATTTTCCAACTGCTCTCTACTTCGAAATTCGCCGCGGCCCGCTCCGCTATTTTCAACAGAGTTTCAGGATCGTCCGTATTTTCGGAAGCAATCACAAGCTCCAAAAGCGGATCCTGGAAATCCTCGCCCATGCTCGAATCTAGGATAAATATGTATATTTGGAATTTTTTTTTTTAATATTCATCGTTTTGCAAAGTCTGTTATGTCTATAATATAAATAATATCGATAAAATTGATATATTCTTCTTTAGACACTGCTCGGATATCGTGTAATTGGACGTGTCTCTGAATAAAAACGAAAAATCTTTTCCTTTGCGATTATTAGAAAAAGAAAATTTCAACAACTCCATTTTTACTGAACTCGATTTTATGCTGTAGCAATTTTTATTTCTTTTGGGCGTAGTTCCATTTTCGCCGAAGTAAAGTTAAATTCATTGAAAATATGGATAAAATTGTTATGTT
This sequence comes from Bombus sylvestris, assembly GCA_911622165.2. NCBI lineage: Eukaryota > Metazoa > Arthropoda > Insecta > Hymenoptera > Apidae > Bombus > Bombus sylvestris. The sequence goes on from OU443145.1 coordinate 12,967,629, forward strand.
CTTGTACGTATTATACGTTACATCGTATGATTATCGATATTTATTTATTGTTACTACTAGGTTATTATCTTGCTTGAAACTTTATCGAGTTAACGTATTAAACGATCAATCGTAAAACAAGTACCTGATTCGAAAAAGTTCAAAAAACGACTAAAAGAAGTATTGATACTAATTAGCTGCTTCATCAAGTAACTATCAAATTAATTTCAAACAAATGCAAACGGATTTCCATAATGTGGAAACATTTCTGAAGACCGTAATTTGTTAATTGTTTTGAACAAAACGTTTCGATCCAGCGCCGTTTCGTTTAAAGAAATTGCAGTTTCTCAGGAATATAGAAGATTAATTCATTCAAATCCAAGTAAATCTAAAATTCATACGAACAGAAATAACAACGAAGGTACAAATTTCAAATCCACGAAAAGAAACTTTTTAATAAACTTAATCTTTGACATTTCACGACCTATACCCGACAAAAAGAAATCGTACAGATATACGAATGAAAACAACGTATCAATTGCTGCTGATCTTTCTGTCGAAAAAGAGAAAAGAGGAAAAGGAATCTTTCTCTTGAATAAAGAAATTCGTTGCCTATATCGTTATCTTTATTTTTAAATTTATTTGTTGAAAAACTGAAGTTGTTAAAAATTGCCATTTCCGCGTCTGTGCAGACTTCTGTTTGCCGCAAATAGACCAGTTTTCATTATTTTAATTCGCAAGCTCGTTTTCAAGTTTTATTAACGTCCTGCGCATAGCAAGCTGCATAATAAAAGTTGGCCAAGCTGCGTTAAATCCTGACGAATGTGAATTATTTTCAGGCCAAAAATGGGAAATGCTTGTTGTGCAACGATGCCTGAAACGGCAGCAAACAATTTGTTTTGTTGCTCATGAGCGGAAACGAGATCAAGAACGCCGGAAACAAGAAAAGCGGAAACGTAGGAGGCCGCTGAAAAATATTTGAAATATTTCTGTTCGAAATGTTGATCCAGTCTACATTTATGGTTTCGTTGATATTTATCTAATTAACGAACTCGTAAGAAAATAATACGAGTAACGAGATCTGCAATTTGAGAGAATTGCGGATTAAAGTAAACTTGAACTGAAAAGTCTGTATATGATTGTAAATATCAAAGTGGCTACGTTGTTATATGTAAAAATAATTCCTTTCTTTTTTTTTTTTTTTTAACCTTTTTCATTTATAAACGAAATATCTTGCGCGATGTCTGTAAAAATCGGTTCACAAAACATCTCGCCCGTGGATGCTATAGGATTAACGATATTGAATTTTAACTCCATTTTTACACAAAACAATATTCACTTGTATATATCGTAAAACAAAAAGTTGGAAAAATTTTTGTTAAAACATTTATCGTTACATTTAGCGATATTTCCTGTTCGTGAATGTGAAGGGGTTGTATTTTAACGGATACTCAAGAGATTAAAAGAAACTTTTACCTCGTAAGAGGTTAACAATGCTATTAAAAATTTCACCGTTTTTCTTAAGTCATAAAATATTCTCATATTATTCTTCTGATTATTATGCTATGTTAAAATATTAAAAATATACAAATTAAAATAGAAATATCAAAATATTCGCACATCATTACTATTATTCTACGTTATCATGTTGCAATCCACTAGTCTTCTCATAGTTTTTCTTAAAATTCCTTTTTAATTAATAGAATAACTTTACTTACGACTCGCGTTCTTCGAATTCATTTCGCGAATGGGCACAAATTCGCTGGATGTTTCGTCAATATCATTACGACTGTTCGCCGGGTTATCCAGATTTTCCGTCGTTAGTTTCCGTTGTTGCTGAACGTTCGTCGACGCTTTCTCCTGATTATTCGTCGCCGATTTCGCTTGATCCTTGCAGACGGTCTTCGATTTCGACTGCTTCGCGTCTACGTTGGTCGGAATTCCTTCCGTAGCAGTAGATAAGTCGAGATCGTGGGCAAGCGCCATCACATCCAGCGCTGCGGTCAATGCGTCTCCAAAACCGGCCGTAACCGCTGAAACTTGAGGCCCGACAGTGTTTGGACTGCGCAGAAATTGATTATCTCTCCTTCGGTATTATTCAAATAACATCTGCTACTGGGGACTTTATAATTTATTAGGTTGTCCGAAAAGTTTCTTTCGTTTTATGCGGAAATAATAGACGCACAACGTTTTTTGTTTTATGTTATTTTGTCGAATTACGTACGATCTGTTTTGTTCTGTTGAGATTGTATATGTATGTATTAGCATGTATTACTCTCTTACTGTGTCTCTACGAAAAAGTATTAATTTGTTTAATACCTATTCGTATATACTTTTAGTTTAGTAGATATTTTAACTATAATTTGTCAAATTGAACGTATGAGAGGCAAAGGGAAAAACGCGAAGTGGTATTCCAGTGTTTTCGTTATCTTTATACCTTATCCTTTCGTTATACCTTAAATTTGACAAATTAAAGCTAAAAGTTTCCCGACTACAGGTTATAGACATACGTTAACACTTCTTTATCAAGAATATCGCAATGGATCGATTAATTTATTAAATTATATGATTTCACTTAAAGAAACAACCGCTAACCGTCATATATAATATCTTTTACGCGTACATCCACCGAGAAAACTAATCATGGCAAATGATTGCTCTTCTCGAAACTATTCGCCTTGTGTCTGAAATATTCCTTGACATTATCAAAAACAAGCAAAATATTCTAGATGATAAAGTTAAGTGGATCGCCTTGTATGGCTGACCACCTAGAATCCTCGGAATTTAGTCTCTTAGGCCTTGAATTCCAAATATTATCTCGTATGATACTATATTAGATTCGTTAGCACAGATTGGTAGAAATTCCAGTGCCTTCAGCGTGTGATATCATGACAGGAGTACTCAGAATGATGATACTGTCAAGCATTATGGTCGACCAATATCGTGTCCTTGGAGATAATAGTTTGTCGAATCACGTGTCATGCCCCTCGTGTTACCAATATCGAATGCACCGCATTTACCGACGTTAATATCGGATTTCGTAACCTTGATGCCTTGCATATTAACTCTCACAAGTGTAAGGTCAATTGTATCGCGTTCCATTAAGCCGAGACAATCTATATGATTTCAGACGCCACGTGAGACCCCGTTAACGAATCAATTAACGATCTCGATGTTACATTTATCACTTCCTTTGTCCTGTAATGAACGCAACTTGATATTACCTTGTTCTGACAGGAGTGGAGAAAGATGCTCGGCCCCACATGACTCGTCGCAACGCCTCACCTGTTATGCCACGTTTCTTCAATTCGTTTATCGTCACTTTGCCTACGCGCTGTAAGCAGAAGAATTAAACATAAGGAGTTGAATTAAGAGTAACGAAATTAAAAAAATTCGGTGTAGAAACTCTACGAGAAAAGAGGAGGCTAAGGCAAACTGCATTTATACTTCTGTTTCAATTTCATTAAAAAAATCCTGTAATATCGAAGTTAAATTAAAAATAATAAGGTGTAAAAGGAATTAGTTTTTAAGAGAGGAGAGAAAGAGAATGCAAATGAAATTAATACATTTATTATAATTTCTTGGAAATACTGTATTATCGAGATAAAGAAAAGATCGTGCAGGAAATACAGCTGATAAAAATTCATAACGATACTCCGGTTATTCCTGTTATTCTAGTCGCTTAAAACGAAGATGTCTGAAGGTTTGAAACGTATCCGGACCCTTTAAATCGATTCGTTACTGTACCAAAATCCATTAAAAATACTTGTTAAAGCACAAAGCTATAAAATGAAGAGAAACATAGGTTTGAACATAGATTTCAATATGGATCCAAACTCAATGGGTTTCTTCCTGTTTAAAAAGCACCATGTTATATGTGTAACAAAATCTAACACCCATAATATTTTCCGTACTCGTTATCGTCGTTGATAATCATATATGTGCGGTTGACGCGACGTTAAAACTTATTTAAAAAAAAAAAAAAAAAGAAAGAAAAACAGAAAAATAAAACAACAGAGAAAAACACGTCACCTTCCAATTAGCAACTGCGCCTTTGCGTTGCTTCGCCTTGGTTTTCGATTTACTTTTAATAACCAGGACTCCGCGCTGTTCCGAGGCGGGGTTGTTCGGGTCATCTCCAGGTCCCAGTTTAATACTGTATTCTTGCAAATAATTCTGCGCATCTTTCTGCGCGACTGCACGCTCCAGAGAAACCACGATTTTCGCCCACTGCAACCAGTTAAGCGCTCTATAATGGACTGTTTCTAAAATTTTCTGACATTTTAGCTCAATTTCTTAATTAATTCTTAAATTAAAAATAAGCGGATATATATTAAAACTGATAGCCATTGAAAACAAGACCTCTACCAAATTCTTCGTTACACGTATATCATACTACGATTATAATATGACTATTTCATCGATATATCAATTTTATTATATATATATATATATGTCGGAGAAGCATTAAGATTAGGGTTAGGGGCGCGTAACGAATCTTCACCGGGATTACTCATCGTGGCCACACAATTCGAGGTACCGTTTACTGACGCGAGCAAAGATGTTACAATGTTAACAAGCGACCGAGATAATTATGCAGCGATGACAATGATCTCAGATTCGGCAGCGAATCCGCGATCAACGGGATAACAGCTATGCTTTCTCACAAGTATGAATCACAATCGACTAACTCTTTATGCACGGATCGTAGAGACTGGAAAACTCGCTAAGGAGAGTTCTCGAAAAAGAATGCCTTTTCCGTCGCGGTGATGCCGCGGAGGAAAACTATGACGGGGTGTGTCTAAGGGCACGAGATCATCGGATTCGTCGAGGACGACCTTCGTCCAGAAAGTGAAGGAAACAGACGTTGCCGTTAATTGGCTAATTTCTGTATCGGTGGTCCGAGAGAGATGCCAGCCGTTCTTGAAAGAAAGTTGCTGGCGGGAAGTGTCCCACGTGTGAAAACCCGATCTCCGGCATCCTCGCGTCTAAAGTGGCGGAAAAGACTGTTTGTTCGTTTTAAGGACCTTGGCAACCAAATCCTCCGATTTATAGCGAGTCCTCGAACTAGCTGCAGGGATGCGTCGACATCTGGTAATCATCGTGCCCGAAGGATAGAGTCTCTGTCTAGACGAAGTGTTTATCCCGTGACCGCGGCTACGCTCGGCGTTTTTTATCTAGCGCCTCGAACCCAAGTTCATTGTCTCGGCTTTTCCTAAGAATTCTAACGGGGAGGCCCGATGTCCTTTCATCTGCGACATATATAAATTTTTTGAATATTTACATAACGATATTTAATCATACTTCATCGACATTCAAACACACGTGTATGACACTTAATTCTATCCGTAGACCTGCAGATCGACGCGATCGTATGATATAGAGAACCCAAGGGATAGCAAACAATAGGACACGTTAATCCATGAAATCATCAATTAATTATGTCGTTGTACAAATATTTACTTGCTTCACCCATTCCTTCTCGCTCTGCTCGATCACATGCGCGTAAGTGTTGCCCATCATCGCAATCAGCATATTCAACAACAATATGGGCACCAGGACCATAAATATGGCGAACACCATCTTCGATAAATTAGGATAGGTCGTGTAGCCGAGGTCCGTATACTGAAACGGACAATCATTTCGCCCCGTTATCAGTATCGTCTCCAACACATTCGAACGATGCGGAATCGCGTGCAGCGGATCGATAAAAATAATCGTGTCGCAAGCAAAAGTGCACGGCTATAGATTTACCAGTGGGAATCCAGCCGATTCTTCTGCTGCTTCGCGTGTTTAATTCGACGCGTTTCGACGAATCGCTAGACGAACTGTAAAACCGAGTAACGATTTTTAGCGGACATTCTACGCTTTATAAAACTATTTATGCGGTGTTGGTGCTGGCGTGGTGCAAAATTTTATTCGTTTGTCTTTTTAAGGCAAAAAATAAAAAGAAAGAATACAATACAACATAGGGAAACTGATGAAATAGAGCGAAAAAATGTAACGTTATTCGCGCAGGCGATTCTTAATTGAAATTCAAAATTAATGCGTACCGTAGCGTTCTACGAGGTGAAAAAAGGCCGGCTTTGCCGTAAATTTACCACTTACCATTAGAGAAATTTTATTCGTGGATTATAAAGTAATCGCTGTAACCAAGATCGAAGTTTAACTGTATTTCGTTAATAGTTTGCATTGCATGATGTTTAAGTGGCGCAAATTCGATAACCTTTCTCTATACGAGTCGGTCGGAAGTTAAGATGATCAAGTCGAGAAATTAAAACGCACAGAAGAATGACTATTACGAACTTTATCTCTGGAAATTTTCCTTCGAATTGACAATTATTTATGCAATATTCATACGACAAATACGTTTACGAAAATGAGATTCTTGTTTGAACCGTCGTATACTAGTTTTCTACGTGGATAATGTGAAATTTGTATGTTTCTAAAAAGTGGAATTGATCAGTTTGAGGCTCGTATGGCAGTATCTCTCTATATGTTGAAGCTATAAAAATGTTGATGCGGATATAATAACACCGTTTTACGATAAACAATATAAAACGAGTAGACGGTGAGTACGGGCTTTTAAATGTTTTCAAATTTCTCGCTTAAAAGCTGAAGTAAGAAATTAAATTCCGATTTAAATTCGTATTAAATTTTCCTAAAATACGTAAATACCAATCTTCCCTCTACAAAATGTACATTGAATTCGAATCTTCGCTGGAAAGTTTTTTTTTCATTCGGAAAGTTTGCCAATTTTTATCCACGCGTCGGTTTTTCAAATTCGATAATCCGCCGATAGATCGTTTCCCGTAGACCAACGATTCTAAGCAAATGTTTCACAGGGAATAAATTCCCTCCCCTTCGTCGCCCGACAGCATAATCGTTTCGTTAATTACGCGAAAGATATACGAGATCTCGGGGAAACGCGGCGTGGCGCGTTATTTTCTAGCGGGTCCGGGGGCCGGGTCGTTGAATGTAATTCAATTAGCCACGGATACAGTGAGCGCGCGTTGCGAATTGTCTTGATATTTCATCGGTGAAATTCGATTAATTGAAACGCAGGAAAGCACGCCGCGAGGCGAGCCAATTTTTCCCGACGCGCGTGCCGGCTTGCAACTCGCGATCTATCGATTGCCGAACGAGCGAGTGTTTCTCTTCGCCCCTTCTTTTTACCCTTTACACGTGCCCGGGAATTGCGCGTAGCGCGAATGTTACGATAAAAATGACTTTTCCGCGTTGAATATTCTCAACCGCGAAATGACGACTTTTTTTTCCTATTCTTGTTTATGGTACAGTGGCTTACGAAAGTATTTGAACGCTCCTGAAAACTTTTTATGGCCGTAACACAGGTCGTGTCGCTTTTTGACGTTAACTTTAAGCCTGTAATAATAATACTTACATTTATCCTTGATCATTGTGTACTTTATCATCGTTTTTAGCGGACCCCTACTATCTCTCGATTAACACTTTTATTGCGTTTTCCAAGCATTTGCGAGGCTTTGAATTAAAAAATACCTAATCTATTATCAACTTGATATGTCCGCTGTCGTTGCCTTTTTTTTAATAAATATATCATGCGCGTTATATAAAACATTTTGAAATCTTATTGGCACTGTAACGAGACACAACTTTCTTCAAAAAACTTCAAAAAAGTACAAAGAAAGGCTCGCAACGCACCCAAACCAGCTTAGTTGCTGAAACAAATGAAACCGCGATAGAAAGAAGACCGAAGAAGAAGCATCCCGCGGACCTCGCGATAGAAATACGATAAACAACCTGGAAGATGGAACCCCGCTGGGGGTAACCATCCACGTGCTATATTTTTCAAGTTGTAACATTTTACCAAATGTCCTTCTGGACAAATTGTAAAATTCAAATAAATAAAAAAAAAAAAAAAAGGGTCACTAAACCAGTCAGTCTGTGAAGAACTAGCCAACTGTCTACATTCCAAAACGCACACTTATAATTCCATAGATTAATTGTTTAATAAATATCACATTGCATTATTTCAACACAAACATTGTGTCTTCCATTCACTATTAATCTTAATCCCAAGATTAAATTCTAACAATAACATATATATTACGTATGAAAAATAGGGAAACTTCGTCCATTTCTATTTTCCTCGCAAATTTATCATTTATGAGAATATCGTAATGGCGCAATAATAAAATAAAATAATTGAAATAAAATTGAATATTTAACAAGCACAATCTCTATATCGCGTATAACACTGTCAATCCTGATTTATATAGCAAGCAACGTACATAAACGATATTTTATCAGATCCTCTGAAAATCCAAAAACTGTCAGCTAAATCATAAAAGTACGAAGTTTGTTCACTGCCAAATGATTAAGCAATTAATAATTCTCCTCTTCAAACTTTCTACTTCCTGATTCGATTTCATAAAACCTTCTTTGCTTCGTTCTCTGGCATAAACGAACACGATACACGAGAATAATGTAAATACATTGCTGTGTTACATGCTGTGTTGTTAAGCGGGTGATGGCCTTAGTCCGCAACGAGCATTTCGTTCAAAACCTCGTTCGAAATGCGGTGTGTTCATAGTGATGAAAGGACAGAAGTAAAAACCGGGGATAAAGAACAGGCGTGCATCCTTGCAAACATGTGTGCACGTGAATACATACGACGATAGTAGGAATAACCGCGACAATAAAACGCTGATTTATAGGGAACGAGGGAAGCTTACGTTATAATCGCCGAGGGTTATCTGAAACAGTGCCATCCAGGTCGAGTGATAGGAACTGTAGAGGGATGATTTCACTCCCGGGAAGCCTTTGTACAAAAAATAGAACGACTGGCAAAATCCGAACAGCACCACCATGTAGATTATCCCGAAGGTCAACATGTCACCGGTTATCATACTGTAGACCATGGTAACGAATGGACCGGTCAACCGGATAGCGCTGTTAAAACAATCAAAAGATACATAAAGGTATATATATGTGTGTATCAATGGCTGTACTATTATATAATGACGCGTTAAAACGTGTCGACGATCAGATCACTTAAGAAGACCACCCGCCCAGTAATCAGCTCGACCGAACACCCCGCATGCCACATCTGTTAAAACAATGACAAGGCCTCCTCCAAAGGAACTAGACCCTCGGTAGAAGGACCTTCCAAAAACCAGCGCTAAAACAGTCGGTTGTAACGTCTCGAGTCAGTCTGTCTCGACATTCCGAACCACACGATTGTAATCGTCACTCTGTTGGATTTCTGCGATGAACGTCATTGTCGCGTACGATATTCTAGTTTCTTCATCCTATTCGCGAAAGAATCATTTCGTTGGAACCGCGACGCGAGGAAATCACCGGCGATCCGTTGATTTCGTGATCTCTTGTGTCTCCGACGTGACAAGAGCTCACCCCAGAGCAATTAGATTAGCCCCAGCGTCGTTACGGTTCAGCTGTTACGTTTACAGTATTATCAATATTATGGCGTAATTTTTGTAAAAAGAAATTGTAAGCGATGAGCGTATTTTTTTAAAAAGAAAGTCTTGTACGTGTGTGCTATTGTAGTCTTATCGCGGGAGATAACAACCGACATGATCGATGGAACTGGATGTCGTTGTGAAAAAACAGCGTCAAATGTTAAAATGTCCAGGTTTAACGTACCATAAAGGAGAGTAGTAGAAAGGAATAGAAAGGGAGAATACTGAATTATTCAACCACAATTTGGATCTTATGGTTTTGATTCCAGGGGAAGGTTGATTATATTGGTCTGACAAAAAATTTGTCTATGCGTACATTTTTCTATCAATTCTTGTATTATTGACAATGCTGTGCAATAGTTTGACACGATTTACGCGTTTCGCACGTTCACGATTTATTATTTCATGTATGAGTCCATACGGTGATCTATTCCTGCATCAGTCATGTTCGGGGTCAGAAATCATATATTCTTCTTTCTACATATTACAAATGTTTTTCTTTCATTCGCTCATTAATTTTTTCCCGATAAGTTGTAGAGAAAACTTGTACAATAATCGCGTTGTTTGTGAACAATAAGTATCAGTGAATATTTCCGTATTGTTTCTATTCAAGTTGCACGGAGCGTCTTGTTTTGAATAATGTCGAAACAGATTGTCTAACCGTGGGGTGCTTCGGTTCAGTTAGCGTAGTTTGCTTCCTAAGAGAAAGGATACGTAAACCTTCTAAGTAAACATGTTCTTTTATGAAGCTTATCTCGATGGCTTGATACCGTGCATAAGATGTACTATTGATTTTGGATAAATTTTACCTTTGCGCTGCTTGCTCTTGCATATCTTATACGATACTTCTTTATACAATGTTACAGCTCGAGCAGATTATTTAATCTGAGACGAGCTTCTTATTCTATTGTACGTACCAACACTAATTAAGCTAATTAAACTACATAGTTCCGCGCCTACATACGAAGAAGATAGTTTCTGCTTACAACAACAATGCTTTCTATTCTACAAAGTTACTAGTTATCTTGAATCTTTCACCATAGCTACACAGTTAACATAAAATAATAACATTCTAAACGATAGTACATGTGACGTTCTTAATAAATTAACTTCTGCCACGGGACATAAAATTAGCAGTTTCGTAGCTAATAATTTTTTCATATTCTCTAAAACTAAATACTGCTTGTGAAAGGGTAAATCTAAAATTGGCTGCCCAAGAATTACCAGAAATATATAAATTACCAAATCTCTTTTAAAATAAGGATTTTCGTCCTTTTCACATTTTATTACGCTATGGAAAAGTTTATAGTTTATATTTTATAGTTCATACTAATCGTTACACGTGTTTCGTGCATTTAGTTGATGAATGTACGGTCATAGAATGTTCAAGGCTGTATGAATATTAGGTTGTCCGGAAAGTATCTTTCTTTTACAGACACGTCTTTCACAACGACGCATCTTTATACAAACACGAAACCTAATCTGTCGAACATTGTGATCTTTAGTTTGATAAAACAAAATGAATCATACGTAATTCGATAAAATAATAATAAAACGGAAAATGTTGTACATCCATTATTTCCTTATAAAATGAACGAAACCTTTCGGACGACCTAATAATTTTGGAATAAAAATTAAACTAAACTATCCGTAAGAAGGAAAGAGGCAGAGATTCTGTATTAAATATTCGTGGAAAAATATGTACAGATGAAAAATATAAATTTGCAAGCTTCAAGAAGCGCTACATCGCTCTGGTAATTTCCTCTCTATTTTCCTTTCGCTTTGTCTCGTATCTCAAAGGAGATTCTCGCTCTTCAGCGAGACGCAGCTTCAACAACGATGAAGCGTCACTGTCATTGCGATATCGATGAAGTCTCATGTTCCTTTCAAAGGTACCCGTGCATCGTGCAACAGATATCGATCCTTTCTGTGTTTACTGTCAACGGATGCAGTCGTATATAACGTGAACGTGTTTAACGTCAGTTTGTAGACAGAAAGGCGATGACTGGCGTTTGATTCCGCGATACAATGCGATTACGACGACACTGATCTTCTAACTATCGTTACCAGTGATTCGTTAAAGTTACCCGAGAAAAGTGACATTTTGAATGACGCTAATGATAATTTATCAATGTATTATTGGCGAGAGAAAATTTGAAGTACAGGAATAAAATGATGCGACAAATTAAATACGTAACTATTTTATTCTATGTGTATATCGTGATATTAAAATCGTAGAGATATGACAAGAAGTGAAATTTAAGCGATTCGTATGAATTCCTAATAACTTTTGTGTCTGCATTAAACACAAGCATTATTTTCAGTGTAATTCATCGCAATTGCTTGATTATTGCCGCAACAACGTCATTATAAACTTTTCCAGGTATTCGATTATTTCTTTAGAAGCAAATATTCTGGGAATTTTACACAGAACTTGTCACAATGAAAATGTAATAAATATAGCAAAATCAATTCAACATATTTATCCGGTGGCTGAGTTTTATTAATTATTGCCTGTAATACCGTGCGTTTTATTTAAAATAATTAAGATCGTGTCCACTATACCGTTAAAAGATAATTTATATGAAAGATCCTTGTCAACCCATCGATGTTTTACATTCAAAACAACGAGATAATTAGCTTATGTTTCCTTTTCTACCGTTTATTATTATTCTAAATTTTCATAAAGATCAATACAGTAAAGTCCTTATCCGGACGCCTATTATCCGAATATCTTAACATCCGAACGTTCTCTTATTCGAACACTTTGTTATCCGAATATAATATTGCCCAATAACGGATGCTTTTTCTGTTTCTTTCCTTTATTCTATCGAGTGGATTCTGATTATAAGAACTTGGTATAAAACTAATAGCGTTCTAACTATCGAAAGAAAATACGACATAATTAAAAAGCTCGAAAGTGGGGTAAGTACGACAGAATTAGCGAAAGTAGACGATGTTGGTAAAGCGATGATCACGATCGTTAAAAAATATGATATTGAAAATTATCTAAAGCATGTAGATGTCTCGGGTGGTGGTAACACTAGAAAAACCTTATATATCGATGTAACGAATGATGTTTTCATTGCAATAGAAGCGACCAATAACGACGATTTTACACAAATGGAAAGAGCAAACGAAAGTGTTAATGGAGTGTCTCCTCGTGTCAAAGCATTAGCAAAGTATTCAGAGAAAGGCTTGGACGGTTCGAAGTACAGAAAGATCGTGACTCTACGCAGTTACTCATGTTGAAAGAATTATGTGATTTAGCAGCTAGAAGGATATGGGAATAAATATTTCAAGAAACTGTCAATCTTAATCGGTATTCGAATAAATGAAATTTTCTATCAGAAAAGTGACTATTCTATTATCTGAAAATTCCATTTTGTTTTATTCGCTTTGTCTCCCTATTAGTTCGGATAAGGGAGGCTCTACTGTACTTCGCTTGTTCGTGGCAGACCAGAAACTGAAATATTCACCTATTCGGAACAAGCTTGAAGATACCTACAGTCAAAGAGGAAATAGCTAAATATAGCACCAGATACAGTAAAAGAGTCAACAAACATCGAAACCCCTTGATTACTCGATACATCGGACCGAATCCGCAGGCTGAAGAGACACTACCCGTTAGACCCTAAGGATTCAACTAGTCTTTATTCTAAATTATGCATATTTATAATAAGTTAACTTATTAGAAATAATTTAGCCATGTCACAGCGCCACGCCAGAAAAAAATTACTAAAAATTCTCAATGCGAGAATTGATTGTAAATTTTACAAATAAATAAAAAAAAAAAGAACAAGCTTTATATTGAAAAGTTCTCGAAACATTGGAACAAAAGGTAACTATTAAAAGCACGATCGAAATCCAAAGAACCACAAATACATATGTCATCTAATAAACATGGCAAAAGTTACAAATTTTAACAACTATTAAATTAATGAAAATTAAATAATTACTAGCTTATAGCCTGTCGATCCCTTCAACAACCGCCCTACCGCAATACCCATACCTCTACCAGGCTGCGTAATTTATTCGTGAGCCACGCAATAGATCTAGACAGCGGACATAATTGCGAATGACGTGGATTTGAACCTTGTAGCGGAAACCTAGTGGCATAGTGCGTGATATAAGAGATCACACTGTACCTTTCGAGTTTGTCATCGGTTTACAGGTCATCCCGAGTGGACCGTGGACAAGTTCGAAACAAAATGCTATGAAGAGAGATAAAGTTACTCCTATTACCAATGCTATCGTGTTGTCGATCGCTCGTCACGTTACCTGTTTCGTCGGCCGTTGATTATCCGATTTACCAACGCGATCGGCGTTCAATGAAATTGAAGCAGCGCGTAATTCAAGCCGAAATCGCGCACGGGACAGGACAATGGTCGCGTTTCCTGAATCGAGCGCCAGCCGAAATCGATTTTCGCGACACCGCCAAACAGACAACAGAATGGAACATTTTCAATCTTTCGTTACGTTTTCTATTTCTTTCTCTTTTCCCTTCTTGTTGATAAGGATTTAGAATCGTGTCGACTTCCGATCTAAAAAACTACAGACGTGCAACGTGACGTATGATGCAATTAAATTTTATGTGGAGCTTATATTAATTTCTTACAAGTAACAAAATTCATCAAAAGTGAACTAATTTACTGGATTAAAACGATCTAAAGGATCGATTCTTATTATTCGGACATCCAGTGGATTTAGGGAAATAAAAAATTAGATTTACGACAATGTTCTAATGTTATTAATTTCATTGATTTTGTTACGTCGCGTAAGACGGTCCGTGCGACGTCCCTCATGGTCTGGCCGCCGAGGTCCACACACCGTTACACTGACCCTCGATAAACCTAAGGAAACACCATAAACCGAATCTTCTCGGTTTAATTTCTATTCGCATAAGTATTTTCGGTTTAGGAATGGTCCTTGAAACAGTCCTTAGGTTTATCGCACGCTCTTATAACTTACGGAGAAAGCGGTTGTTCGTCCATTAAAAACAGCAGGTATTTTCCCGTTAAAAAGGACACCCATACCGAGCTTTCCTCCGTAATTGAACGAGACGGGTCATCACTGTTCTACCAAACGTCGTGCAGTCGACACGACCGTTCCTATAAGCTTCGCGTAGTCAACTTAAAACATAGTCCTCGCTTCGATCAAACTGATATTATCCTAATCTATTCTTTATTACTACTACTCATCTATCAAGTGTATTATTCTTCATCACCTGTATCAATTATCTCTTCCGCCACGAGGGAATCTCGAGCGTAACAAGTTGTTAAAAATATAAATATTACAAGACTGTAGACTACAGTTTTATTCCCCAACAAATACCCCTATTATCTCACAAGAAATAAGGGGATCGACCTGTTCGTGGTGTCGATCGTTATAATCGTAAGGGGAATTTACGACTGCCGTTGACGCGCTTCAACGCGATCGCGTCTCCCCGCGAGCGGACGAAGGAACAGATTTTTCATAATATAATAATTCAGTTTTGAACTTAGTTCTGTTCAAAGAATAATTATAAAAGGTTCTTTCAAGCGTAATAGGTGTGTGATATAAATCGTAGATCTATACCACGCGTCTCAGAACATTGAACAAAATTATAATAGATAGCTATAAAATCAGTCGTAAATATTTGTCAAAGAAGCGAATCTTCCTCGTTACTTAATCCAGATTTTATCAGTTTCACACGTCGTTCGTATTTAATTTGTTCCTTTCTTTTCGCTTATTTTGATTTGATATAGCGTACGGGCAAATTGGCGGAATTGGATTATGTAAAGAATAGAGAATTATATAAAGTCAATAGAGAAATGACAGAGTGGAGGAGGCATCGATCCAGGTACCATTAGCCAGACCGACAGCTCGGTCCCTTCTCGCTTCCGTTAATCGATCGGTGACCTTATCTTGTCAAGAGTTACCGGTAGTCATAAATCTTCGGTTTTTCCTAACGCTCGAAGTTCAAGGGAGGGTACAGTCGCTGTGGAAATTAATAAAATAGAGATGCACGAGAGAGTTACGAAGATGGTGATAGTCGGAGATGTTGAATCTATGGAACGTAGTAATCTTTGGAATTTGTATAATAAAAGGAATTTGTGAAACTTTTTTATATATATTATATAAATTTGTTGCTTCTCCTTTCTGTTTATAGATATCATGTTCTAGCCTGATTGTATATTGTCAGATATTTTTCATGATGTTGAAAATACAAAAAAATTATTTTAAAAGAAGCTACATTTTGTGATAGGAATGAAGATTTATAATGGTAATATATAATACATAATCTTATATGTTTTAAAATTAGAAGCTGATTTGTATCGCATAGAGAAGTATCGTTACTTTGAGCGTGGAATATTTTTCACCGTTTTCTTGTATCTTGTAGTATATCGCTGAGTAAAGTTATATCTGAATCTGACTATGATTCAAAGTAGTGAGAGAAAAATGGAAGTACAGTAAATCGGACATCGATGAATTAAAGAAGTGGTAAGATAATAAGTACATATAAAATATTTCTAATTTAAAAAGAAACGAGGAAGATATGTATATGTGTATAATTATTTTTTCATAAATAATAACATTTTCATTTTGTATGTATAAATGAAAAGAACGATTTATCAAAATATATTCTGATACCGAGCAATTCCCGAATAAAACCATTTCATCTAAATAAGCAATAACTAATGGAACCACAGATGCACAATTTTCAAATAAAAGTGGGAAATTGCAACCAATCTTTTCCTATCGCTAGTATATGCACGTATGAAGAAAAATCTTTATAAGAAAGAAATAGGCTGATTATAAGTGAGAATAGAAAAACGAGGAAGAAACGAGCACAGATTCGTTTCTAGAGGGAAGCGAAACGCTGGCCTCGCAAACCCAAAGCTGGTAGCATGGCTCGACGTAAACACAGGTTTTATTTCATCGTGTTTCCTTTTTTTCTGTTTCTTTTTTTCTCGCATTTTCTACCATTTTTCCTCCCTTCTTTTTTCCAACTGTATGACCCGAATCTCAAGCAACATTTCTCGTCCCTTGCTCTCTTCTACGGATAATCGAGCCTCAACAAACGGAGAATGATTCCGTAAAATTCACGGGTGTACGGACGATGACGATTATTCGACGGTTTACCGTACCCGCGACATTTTGAAGAACGATGTTTCGTGGAAATTTACATCAACAGGCTGACTCGCCGTCTCTGTTTTATGTTGTACGCTCGCCACCACCGATTTATACCCGTTCCTGCCCCACTGTCTCGTTATTTCACGCGTCATTTGTATTATTTAGAAGTTATTCGGCGCGTCCGATTTATGTTCGACTCTTCCCCTGATTTGATTGGTCGCGCCGTTTTTATCATACTGCGCTCTATGAAAATCGATGGGAGCGGTGTGCAACGTCGTTTTAAAATATCGTTTTATAAACTGATTACAACGAGTATATAACGAATCGTATAGAACGTTTATAAACTCCATGTCTATAAGTATCTAATCATATAGATGATTGTATAGATAATAGATATAACATAAGAGTTAACAACCACCAAAACCTACTAGTTACTCAATTTCTTGACACGTCAGATCATATCCGCAGGCTAGAAAGACATTACCCTTTAGGTTTAAGCACTAGATTCAAGTAGAATCAAACACACGATAAACACTTGTTAAACACCACTTAGTACCGCGCCAGAAAAATTTAATTATAATTCTCAATGAGAATTGATTGTAAAATTCATCCAGATAAAAAAAATATATCGTATAGATTGTAAAAGATAAATTGTATACATGAACGAAAAATTAATGACTAAGAATAATCTTCATTATTAGACTGTGTGTGTTTTTTTTTTTATGCATTTGTAGGAAATTTGAAGATGAAAAGTTTCAGAAAAAAATTATCCAACGTATAGTGCTTTCTACATATAATACTTGATAAAGCAAATCTTTTACCAAGATTATTATTTTTTTAATCGTATTCTCAGAAATACGAATGCGCATGAAGATCCGCAGTCTATTTATTACCTTCTTGTGAGATCACATTAGAAACAATCAAATTATTTGCTCTTTGAAAAAGGTTAAATACGCAAAGTGTTTCAGTTGTTCGCGGTCAAACTTTGTCAGGCTCTATGGGTATAAAATTTTTAAGATGTTACACGTTACAAATGTAGGTCGTTTGAAGATTTATTGAAATGACAAACAGTCGGAAAGATTAGCCTCCAATATCACCAGATTTCATACCACTTTTATGTCTACCTTTATGCATGGATTACTTTGGAAACAAGGGATATCAAACAAACACGTAATACGCGTAGCGAACTGATAGCAAGATTTCATCGACCGATTCAGTGATATGAAACGAGATCAAAATGAACTTGTGGTATATACATCTGTACTGATCCTGTAGAATTAAAATCATTGCAGATCCTTTTATGAAGTATTTTTTTATATCGTATCCTGTTCACATTTTGCAATAATAATATATATCTACATCATTCAGTATTAATTTTGAATATTAATCCGAAATATTAATCAATATAATTTTGAAAATTAAACATACGCTCGTGGTACGATTTTGCCAAGTCTCGTTTATTGCCAAAACACGGTTTTGTGTTGTATGTATATATTTTATATTGTATGTAAAACAACGACGTGACTTATTAGTATTAAAGCGAATACCAAACAAAGACGAGATTCTTCTATAAAACTCTTGTTCATTTCTCTAGCTTCTTCTCTCCTTATTTCTATATCTGGTATAGTCGGATAATTCGTGAGGCTTTCTAAGCGTTTGATACGCTTAGTGCTCCTGGAACGTGATGCAGATTCTGACGGTACCATTTTGTTCTCCTTTGGAATTGCAAATAGAATTTCAGTGATGCTTAGCATTTACGTTGTTTCATTGGCGTATATATTAGATAATATTTTTTCAACGAAATTTCTTACGTAACTATACAGTATCATTTTTTCGGCGTGTTATTTTGTTTCCTTTTCAGAACTTATCAACGTTTCATCGCTCATCTTTTCAATTTTCCAATTAATGTGAGTATACGTATATAAAGAATATTACTAGCGACATATATTTTATTCCTCGTAATCAAACAAAGTAACTTAAGAACGCAATGCTATTGTTTTTGTCATTTCCATTAAAAGATATACATTATGAAAATTACTTTCTCCAACTGAAAAAATCGTGCACACGATTTATTGCGTCAGACTTCTGCGAGTATACCGACCGGCTACTAACGAATTAATTGCCGGTTTCATGATCTATTGAGTCTTTGAAGACTGAACCTCTCGTTAATACTGATACAAACATTTAAACGCCGTTCCCATTTGTCAGATATATCATAGAAATAACCAACGTTTAATTCCTACTAATTACGTAAATTCAATGAAACTCACTCTGAAATTAAAATCTAATCAACCGAATTTTCATAGGCTCCGGTCTCTCGTTAGTATAGACACATTAGTCACTAATTACGTTAAAATTGCATTGTAATTCTTAAGGAAAGAGAAAGAAGGAAAACCGATGACAAGAAACGAAATATCTCTTAACGTCAACGTCTTCGGTCGGAAACACGAGGCTGCATTACGATTATCGATTTTACGTAGTATAGGACCAAGCAAGAGAAACTCTACCGAGAGAATCGGTTTAGCCCCGCCAATAGCTGGACAGAGCTGACTATAGGTTGTCAGCTCTATAGCTGATCAGGTTGACTATAGCCTACAAATCTGAATTAGGTTCTTGGATGGTAGACATTCGATTCATACTTGATTCAACTCTCTCCTCTCCTCTCTCTCTCTCTCTCTCTCTCGATCGGAGAGGATTATACCTTGTTAGGCTTGTGAATCTAAACTATGCGGGTTAGCATCTCGGAACTAGATGAGGCAGCAATTATGCTCGCTTCGTGTACCTATAATTAGAAGTCTCGGCACGGTGCTTTCGTGCCGACGAATCTGAAATATTCGGCCGTTAGGTAACAGAAAATTTTAGCTAATCGTTATCCATTTCGAATAATCGTCTCGCGATGATGTATGCGCAGTACGATATGACCCGTGTGAAATCATGTAATTGGGCGGTCGAAATAGGCTGGAATTGCTGGAATCGAAACGTTGAAATTTTCTATCGAATGCTAATGCTTAGGCAGACAGACAGTGTTCCGTGAAAGTAGGACAAAATTATTTCTGTGGGATGGTTAAATATTAGCAAATTCTATACAGGACAAGTGGTTAATTTTTGAACGACTGATTTCTATAAGCGTGTTCTATGATAGTAGCACATGCTGGAATGTATCATGCATTTTGAAACTTTATTTTAATACGAAGAATGGGAGTAATTAAGAACACGAGATACGATTTAATGTAGAAAGATCATTCAAAAGGTATTTCGATCGTGGAGTTCCCAAAATTGATGACGATTTTTGAGTAAATGAAATACGGAATTCATTGCACGTGCGTATCAACCTACTATGATGGAATAGGTATAACACGAAGTAACATTTTTTTAAACCAACGTTACTCTTTTATTAGATATGCTCGTTATTGTTAATCTTCGGTATTTTATATCTACTCGAGATTCTTTTATTCAGACTGAGATAAAACTTCCACTTTGAAAAGAAGAGCGAATAACAACATCGTTAAAAAGTTTCTTCTCCATACTCCTTTCCATTACTACCGTACAAACCGTTATTTACTCTAAAAAAAAAAAAAATCGTAATTTAATGGTAATTAATAATCTTAAATTCATTTATCATTCGAGAAATATTCGGTGATTTCGAAGTTCGATGAAAAAACTACAACATTTGTATCTTCCCGTTATGTTTCAGAATACAGAACAACCGTATAATTATTTTGTGCATAGAGAAAATAAATATGAATACAAGAATACAAATTTAATTTTATACGAAAGAGACTGTTTTTAAATTAATTAATTCGTTCCCTATAAGAATTCATTAAGTTTTTAAAAAGGATGAAAGAAAGAATTTTCAAGTTTCTGACTACAAGCTCAAGAAATAGCGTACTGAAGATGTTGCAAGCGAGGACATTGAAAAAGTCATTGCTGCGGCGAAGAAAGTAAGCCAAGCAAGCCCCGTTGCTAAGCAGTGAGTACAGATTTGTATACCGAAGGATGTAGCCAGGATATTTGGGAAAACAAATCGCGAGAAGACTCGACGTTTCACCAAAAAGGGCGTACCGCACTCTGCAGGCTAAAAGATAGTGCTTCCAAACATCTCGTCGGTGTCGGATGTGCAATCATGCAGTTGCAAAGTGCAATTACGCTTTTTTCCCAGATGGAGCTCCATACTTTTTGGTGAAACGATCTACTTATACAGTTTTCCATTCTTTTCGAAAAACCATTATTAGATTTCTGTGGCGATAGATATATAAAAAAAAACTGATTATCAAAAGAGAAATGAAAATCTTCTCTTATCTTAGTTTAATAAGAATATTCCCTTGTTAATCCTTAACATTAACCTCTCGTTAATCCTGTTTACATTCCTACAGAATTTATCATAGTTATAACTGGGAGAAACGGGAAAATATTCTGCATCGTATTATTTCAAGTCATTATGTCATATAATCATTGACAAACGATGTCATCATTCATATGATATACTCGTAACTTTTGAAGACCTAATCAGTATTCATTTGCAATTTAGCTTAATCATGCTGATATTTACTAGCCCAGTATAGTTTTGAAATTTCAGTCCCGAAATTTACGAAATATTTATTTCTAACTTTTGAACGTTCCAATGTTACAAGCATTCTTTCGCAGTTATAATTTTTAATGCGCTGTTAGGAGTCAATATTTAATTAACAAAATTTTTAATATTTAATATATAATATTTAATTAACATCTTTTGAACGTTCCAATGTTACAAGCATTCTTTCGCAGTTATAATTTTTAATGCACTGTTAGGAGTCAATATTTAATTAACAACATTTTTAATATTTAATATATAATATTTAATTAACATCTTTTGAACGTTCCAATGTTACAAGCATTCTTTCGCAGTTATAATTTTTAATGCACTGTTAGGAGTCAATATTTAATCAACAACATAAATAAAGGCAAAATACTAAAATCTTTCTTTGCTTTCTATAAGTTGGGAAACTTTTAAAAGGTCTAGCAGACTTTCGCAGGAAAAGAAACAAATCTTTTCTTTCTTTAATAAATAACGATACGCGTCGTGTAATCACCAGGACTACAAAGTTAATTTAAAAAAGAAGAAGGGTAACGATGACCGAGAACGCGAAGGAAAACGATGATAAGTAATGGAAACAGAGAGAATCGTAAGCGGAAGTGGCGTAGAATAAAGCGTTTCTGGGCGAGAGAAACTGCATCGATCTGCAGTTAAATTTCGTGCGAAATTAATCTCAGGCGCAACGGTGGCTTATTGCCAAGTCAACGGCAGCAGTTATAGAGGACAAGAAATCTGGTAGCGGGCGTTCGAAAGCCTTTGAGGAATTACGCTCCCTATACATGTACTTAAACGAAAAGCCAGAGACAAAAGGGCGTGCTGATGGACAGTAATTACACGCCGGAACGCAGACGCTTTTACGTAATATTGCTCCAATAAAGAAAATACGTTTTCGACGCGGCATGCGGACGTTAATGCTGTGATGCTCGTTTTATCTCTCATTATGTCAAATTAAATTAACTCTGCCGATACATTTTTTCCATTGTACACAATAAAATGGTCATTCCTTCGACTTACATCTACTTGTTTTTCAATAAACAATGACGTATCGATTGAAAGTATTATCATGAGTTTCATACGATTCTCGAATTTCCTGAAATTGTTGACAGTATAGTATAACTAAGTTTGTACAGTTAAAAGTAATTCGATGTTATTTTGTTGATAAAAGATTAAGATGATCTGAAGATTTCACATGGAAAGGGTTATACAAATTTAACGAACTTTCCCTTATCAAATACCCGAAATTGAAAATGTCACAGCGTAAGAATTAATGGTTTAAATGATTTTGTTTACACTTTGAAAGATCTAATTACAAAAATGAAACCTAAATATCGTAATAATTTGTTTCAGCTAAATAGTAATTATTACGAATACTCCATATATTTTCGTATACTATATTATTTGCATTCTGCACATTTTCAAACGTTTAAGTCTCTTATAAGTGCAGGAATATACGGGATTTAATAATTCTTGCCAGAAATGTTCTACAATTTGTTTTGCGCTAATATAATCACCGAACGTATTAACATGGAACACGTAAACAAACTACTTCGTACGACGATTTGCTCTGAACTTATCCTCTGTAAAATCAGGAATTTTAATGAAACGAAATGAAAATAAGTTCAACGCAACAGTTCGTGCAACTAACAATCCTAACATTTTCCACGTTCGGAAGCCTCGTTTTAGCCCACCGAGCAAATTCCACTCCTCTCGAATCCGAAAAATTCACGCTTCGTGTAGAATTGATATTTATCTACAATTACTGACATCACGGCTCAAAGTACGAGGTCAGAAAACAAGATGCACTATCGCGGTCCAATAGGGTCTTGCATCCTTTTTCGTTGTTTCGACGCAATGGTTGCAGAGGCTCGTCAAAGTGACGATGGAAACCGCGCGAGTCAAAGAGCGTTCGTCGGCGAATTGCCTCGGAGCTTTGCAGCAGAAGATAGAAAAGAAGTCGTCGTCGACGTCATTGGGCCACACCAAAGAAAAGGCATCAGACGGGGGAGGAAAAGAGAGAGATTGGGGGGGGGCAGAAAGTTCTGCAGTAATATCTGCAGGAAAGTGGCCACGAAAAGGACGCGGCGGTGGAGAAAAACGATTGCCAAGAGAGGCGTGTGTATGGTAATGCGAAATAGCCGGCATTATCTCGTCGTAAATCACGTGAAAAGAGGTTTGAAATCTGGAGGCGCTATCATCCAACCGATTATAAATGCCTTTCTTCTGGTTGCTCCATTCATTCCTGGGGAGAAAAATCGCGCGTACACGGCTGCTGGTGGATTTTATTTCGGCTGAATTTTTGGCCTTCCTTTATACATATTTGATGCGTTAATTCTCCTTAGCCTTCTTATACGTATAACATTAGATCAGAACGTAGGAAAAGTCTGGTTTCTTCAGTTTTACGTTTCATCCGGCTAAATTTATTAAATCAGAGTTACTATGTCGTTGAAATTAACGTGCTTATTTCATCCAAATGCGATCCTTCTGATGATATTTCCGAGAAACATGTACCGAGTGGTCTTTGCAAGTGCCTGTTGATCACTTTCATTTAATTTGATCCATTAACGATTTAATGACATCGCTAAAAGAAAACTTAGATAACCACTGACGGATCGGACGTTCATTACTGACACTTTCAAATACATATCAACGTTATCTATGCAAATCGGCTGAACAACTTTTAAGGGAAAATGTCTCAAAGTTCACGTATATTTGTTCTACTCTTGTAAACGGAATATCAAAGAGCTTGTAGCGATAGTTCAAAGAAAGAAAGAAACATAAATCAGCGTTTAACTTTATATATGTTATTAGAGGAATGCAGAAAAATAATATGTTACTCAATACAATTTAGTTAAAGAACTTGAAACGTTCGACTTTTCATGTTACAACCTATTACGTACAATATATTCGATTACTTGGGAGTTTATATATCTACCAATAGAAAGTACTTTTTATATCTAAAATATACAGACACAGTACTTTTACAAATTTTGTAATTTAATATTTATAGCATTCTGCGTACGATGTGCATTATAATATATTCTATTGCTATAGTAGTAGTATAAAGGATTCGAGTGGATGGAGAAGCGATATTACGCTAAAAGAGGACGCGATGAAAAGCAATATCAATCGGATAGGAACCGAGTAGAAGTATAGTAAAGACACGAAGAATAAGAGAACGAAAATGAGAGATTTGAGCGAAAGATTAAGTCAGAATTATAAGCCAAGGATTTTGTAAAGCAAGCCCATTTCTTAGCCGTGAGGTTGAAAATAAAGAATATCGTCAATGATACTAATATTTTCTGCTGCCTGTAAATTTTTAGCTAATAATAAAAACTAAAGTATAGTTTTTGTACGTGAGATGGTGTTATGTATGCGTGTGAGTGACTGACAGCCCGCTAAATAATAAAAGTCCTCCAAATAATCATTTAATCACGCGGGATAATAATCATCTATCTTGTAAGACTGAAAATAACGAATATTTATGTAGCCATTAATATCGCTATGTCTCCACTTAAGAGATTTAAGACAAATTACGTTTTAACATTTTGTATTATTTTTAAATCGTATCACATAATTTTCTATGTTTCTATTAAATAATCAAGTTAGTATACCTTTTATCATTGATATATAATTTCGTTTAATTTATAATATAAATGTAGTAAATTTGTGCTATTGATGTAACGTATGCGCGCAATTAGCAGCAATATTAATAATCCTGAGTATATTAATCAAATTTATGCTGTGATCATTACATATTATTCCAGGAACGGATATAACTCATAGTTATTTCACGTCAAAATCTAACCAGTTGGATTGTACGTCAATTACTTAGTTCCGAATTAAATGTTTATTTCCGAATGATAGTCAAAACCTGGATATTAGAAACCTTAAATCTGTTAAATCCTCTGTATAACAAAAAGATAGTAAATTAGCAAGAATAACTATAACTCAACGTTGCATGTATTGCAAACAAAATTAACATGTTTATTTACTATTACGTTGCAACAATTTACGTATTTGCTTGACACCCGTTATATTTTCAAAAATATTTCAGAAATGAAAGTAATTCATTCGTTTAAAAAAAAAAAACGAAGCAACTTGCCACGTAATTATAACTATAGTAAATAAAGAGATACGTCGAAGTTACAAAATATTGTCACAGGTATTTTAAATAGCACGTGTAGCCAACGTTGCATGACCATGCAACATAATACTTAATCGAGCATTCTTTATCATTCTTCATGAATATTTCTGTCATAAGCTAACTAGCCACCAACGGAATTTCAACGGCGAAACATCCATTCGACATCGTCGTTACCTGCTATATTATTAACAAACACCGATGCCGTTAATAATTCACATTCTATTAACGAAGCGTAGCGTAAAGTCGCGCTAGATAAATGCGGGTTTGTAAATCCTCTCGTCTAATGCAACGGTCACACACGAAATTTTAGAAGTTAATTGTTGTAATAAATGCGTTAACGTAAGTACATATAGCAGTGAACTATATAAGATAATGCATACGATATATATTAATATATTCGAGTTTATAAAACACTTTTCCGCGCTTCTTTTCAGAATTTAATTTCATTGTCAAATGGTAAATTATTCGTGTTCTTTATTGGAGAAGTATAATTACTGATGAACATCGAGGGTCACCGCTGACTCACGCCATAGTTCTTTTAATGCATTAGACATTAATTCAGCAATTTCTAAATTCACTTCCTTACGATGCAATCATGCTTAAGTAGCATGCAAATAAGAAGTTGATAAACATACAGCGTAGAATACACAGACTGTGAGCTTATTGTGTGGTGAGTTATCTGTTAGATTACTAGCAAAGATACAGATTTTAAGGTAGCTATTTTTATTTAAAAAAAAAAAAAGGAATAAAACATGAAATTAATCAATTTGATTCGATATAATATAAATGAAGCTAGAGAATTTGTTAAATATATTACGAGTAATATTCATCGAATATGGAATCAAATTTTGTGTAAATGAATACCTTTTAACTTCTATTTTTCAAGTAATTTTAACTGATTGCGAAGCAAAGACATAGAAGATAAAATAAAAATTTCCTTTCAAAGCTCCATTTTCATTTCAGCCATGAAAATCTATAAACGTTCGTTCCGTTTCAATGGCAGAGATTAGTTCATGGTCTGGAGGCTGTTACGATCATTCTATTACTTGTTGCTGACTTAATTGGCATTTACGTGTGTGCAAGAGGTTTCGGAACAAGTAATATATTGGTAATACATCAAACAGTTCATCGGTTAAGTAAAGTAGCCTTCTTATATAATTTCCTATCGTATCTTCTACTCTTATCAACATACATATATTTAATACATAGTTCCCGTGAGAAGATAACGCTTTAACTATACGAAGTCTATAATATATTCAAGAAGCCGCTACCTTAGATCTAATGTAACTACACGTAAAATAAAAACAGTTTTTCAAAGCCGTCGACATAGTGACATTAACATTACAATGATAAAATAACTTTTTATCTTCGTTAATTAATACTCTTCGGAAATTGCTAATAGCTAATTATCTATGATTACTAATATAATAGACTTACATGTAATACGATTAAAACTTATATGTCGTTATTAATGAAATAAAATAAAATTAGTTTTATCAAACAAAAAGAGATAGTACTTAAGAGAAAAAAAATTGCAATTGATTAAAAATCGGCAATAGAAACGAATTTTTCTTTTTTTTCATTGTTACCGGTTCCAGGTCCTTTTAACCATACGTACAAAATTGCGGATATATAAAATAGTTCTATAGAAAATAATTAGGCATATATAAAAATTACAGCAATTGAGCACGCTTAATACGGAATTGGCAATTAATTAATTAATGGAAAGAGATTTCCTTTTGAATTCTTAATCAGTTGTTCCTTCTCTTAAGCGTGTAGCGTAAACGCTAGAAATTTAGTAGCAATTAAGAACACAAAACGTCACTCACCCAGCAAAGAACATGAGGAGGAACCAAGAGCCGGGAACAGCAACCACGAGTATCGCGTCTTCAGCATGCCTATTACCAGCAAGACGACATGGTATGCACGCGAGTATGAGCAGATTGCTGATCAAGAATATGAGCTTGGCAGGCTCGTGACTCTGTAAGGTAAATGCGCAGGTGAAACGTCAAAGGTAGCACGTATTCTTGCACGCTCCACGGCCTTCCGCAGAGGAATCGATATACGCCATGGAATTTTGGTACGTGGCAACGCGTTGCGTCGCCAAGCAAACGATCTGCATAATTATGCCGTGAAATCGGAGTTGCCTTCCTAGAGAATCATTTTTAGTGGTTCGAAAAGGATTTCATGGCAACATTGATACGCGATCGCGATTAATAACTCGCGATATATCACATAATACTGCCGCATATATCAAGTCGTCCTAATTATATTGTGCACTTGATGTCTACGTTATCGAGCAAGCCAGGCTAATTACGAATTACGTATTCCCCCGTACGAGAATGCTCAATGAGCGCGATTTACGAGTTATTCGGCCGCTAGTGAGAAATTAATTCGCGAACAATGTTCCCTTTTAGATAAACGATGTAAATTTCTTGCGTTTGGTTTGGCACGTGAGCAACGATTTGCTTCCATTCTCGTTTCCAAGCTTTAATCGTGAGTTTTCGAGGCAGAACGGTGTTTTAGCAACTTGTAATTTTTGAATAATCATTAATACAATATTCTTTAGAATGTATTTTATAACATACGAAAATCGAGAGATACACATGGCACTGAATCGAATCGTTCGTCTAATGCATGTTCATCTAACTTGAATACGTTTCGCCTAAAAAACAGCCGCAATCGTGAGATCTCCAAAATAATTCGATTGAATACGGTCCTCTGACAGATTTGCAAACAAAACCCATCGAAATGATAGAACATACCGATTTCTTGAAAAAGATTGAAATTAATGCAATGAACATCGAATATAAAACCTTTTTTTCTCCCTCCGTAAAAAGATAAAGATTGACAGGTGCCTTTTTCTATGGAACTTTTAGTAACAACAACCGATGAATTATTCGATATAATACCCTAGAAATTGTTATACAACGATTTTTGCATTCTTCTCCAGTTTCTACCAGTAAAAAATAAAAAAAAAACCCTCACGCGGCATACGTTTACTTTCAAATTGCGATCAGAACCCCGTGCACGCTCTATCCAGCCAAACCAACAAAAAAAAAAAAAAAAAAAAGAAAAAGAAAGGAATCTCTCGTATCTAGAAGCGCACTGCATTCACGACGAAATACTTCCTTTCCTCCATTATACTCCTGACCCGTTACAGTTCACTGGCGGTTTGCTCAACCTTCGATACCCGCGGCGCGATTCGAGAGATTCGAAATTGCCTTCGTCCATCCGTCCATCCAAGTGAGATATTTCGATGTATGGAACAACGGAGTGTTTCGTGAGAGTATAACCATCACGACTGAACCGTCGATGTATAATAGAGAACTGAAAAGACTATTCGGCAAAGGAATGCAGGTCCGATTGGCTATTTCTGATTTAGCAAGTAGAATCATAAAAATAAGCATGCCTATTGGTCGAAGGTGTCAGACGTACAAATAAAATCATACAAGGGAGATGAGCAACAGAAATACGGTAGAACTTCGTTTGTTCGAGTATCGGATAAGTGGAGCTTTCGCTGTACTTCGCTTGCCCCTGTGTCATTCACTAGCCATCTTCCCAGGTACGCAGCGCGGGATGAATTCATCGCAGAAGCAAGATTTAAGATTAAACTCACCAATTGTTTCATGAACGACAGAAGACCAATATTGACGACTTCGCCGCCTAGTTGTACCAAAATGTAGCTCAGCACGCCTATCACCGTGGTGCACTCCGCGATCAAGCGTCCAACTTCAGTGATTTCTTCCGGCCATTCCAGGAGGGTGGCATCGATGTTCGACGGTCTCATATACACGGCTAGCGAGAGCGATGTCAGATGGAAGACCAGGATGATCAACCGTTTCAAGAACTGCAACTTTCATAGGGGCATACTAATTATTAGAGCGGTATGCTGATTATTGAATAATTCTTTGTCTTCTTTGATCTTTCCATAAGTGAAGATATTCAAAGTGTTTTCGATGGTTAATACGTTGAATCGTATATACGTTGTTTCTAAATTTTTAATATATTTCGCTATAAACTTTCCAAACAACCTGATAATTTTGAATCACTGTACCAGTGACTTAGTTTTTTCGAAATATATTTTGAGCTACCTGTTAAATTTTAAGGGCTGTTTTCAACCTGTTTCAAGACGTAGAGGACAGTCGATAAACGGCAGCAATCAAATATATTTGTTCAAAAACTCTGCCGAAAAATTTCAAAATTGACGATCAACGATCGAAATACTTCCACTTGGAAAACATACAAATGCGTTTATAAAAAATATAACAGTAAAAAAATCACTGAATATCTGCAACGCATACATACATAACATATATCTATCGCACATCACTATGAAAATCATGTAAAGCCAACATAGATAACAAAAGATGAAACGTCCAAGCGATAATTCTAAGTGCCGCGAACAGATTTCCGATTCATGGCTTACGATAATAAACGTAATTCTCCATTTGAGTTATTGTGTTGTTTAAATTGACGGATAACACGAATAGATATTTGCGAATGTTCAAGTAACGTATATTCTCGTCTGTCCGTGGAGTTGTTCCAATGACGTGTTACCATCAAATGTGCTTCGTGATTAATTACACTACAACCATGCTAATCTCTGTGTACAGTATCATGGCATAATTGGTCATTTGACGCTTGTATGCGGTTTAAACGTGGTCGTGATTAGTACTATAAGTGGGATATATCATAGATGCTGTGCCATTATGATGTTCCCCCGTAGTTGTACACGATGTTCCATTAACTTCATTACAAGTTTCTTAAATATCCGTAACGGGCAATCAATTCAATCTCGATATTATGTATGTATACGTATCGATAGCAAAAAGAAATAGAAAATTTATGTACATACTTCCTTCTTTTTTTAACCTCGTGTTAACTCGGCCGACTTTTTTACATTTTTATCGGAAACAATTTTCGAAATAATACACGGATCGGTGGTTACCGCATAACCTCTTTTAATTTTCGATATGGAAAATACAGTCAGCGATATTTAAATATGGAATTTTTCATAAATTCTACGTGTTCGTGTTTTTTTTAACGTTTCGCGCTCGCGTTTTACGAAACTATTTCAAATAACAGCGAAATTAATCAAAATAATTCGTAAAAGCGACGAAAATACGTGTAATTACGCTCCACGATTAATAAATGATAGCTTTACATGGAACGTTACATCATTGATTTCGTGAGAGTAATTCCAAAGTTTTTTCTCCTTGCGACATAAAATACTTTTCTTATGTCGAGAAATAGAGAACGTGATATCGATTCCACGAATATAGATATTAAAGAACTTTGTACTGTAAAGTTAGGAAAGCCTGTTATGTGTAAGTACTCGCATGCCTGCCTATACACACGTACATAATTTAACATTATAAGTTGAATATTTTTCGTATGATTGATCATATTCATATATTCACATCACTTCGTTCTTGTTGTTTGTGCAACACATGTACATAACATATAAATATTGCGATAATTTATACAGACAATTTATATGCAAAATATAGTAAATTGATAAAATGAATATGTATGAAATTTTAAATGAAAAGATGCAAAAGTGATATTTGGCAAAATTAAAAATATGCGTCAAATTAATCACATTCTTTTAGTTAGATTTTTCGATCTCTTCTTCGAAAAACATTCGAACGTTGTTTGAAGTTCAGTTAATATCTTGATCCTCTGGAACTCCGATCATGTTACTAGCAACTTCATACACTGGGACAAGAAACGATTCTAACGTGTTCTTTCGTTTCTATTTTTCTTTGTTAAATAATCTTAATATTACTTATCAATAGTTCAAAAAACCGTATACTATACGCTTTTCCATGATTGGAATAATTTTTACATGATGATTTTACACTTAACGAAACGTTTCTACGTACTGAATGCCCATCATCGATGAAACTGCCCCTTCGTTGAAAATACCAAGCCAAGTAGACATGAAACGTATGCCAAAACCATCCATTCTCATCCCTTTAACATTTTTATCGTGTATCCTGTACGTCAACCCTAATAATAATCCTATAATTGGATGTACATGTCAGCTGTCTTAATCGACGACGCTCGCACGAGGAGCACCAGGCACATACACCAGAAATTTTCGTTGCTCAGGGCAAGTACTTACACGTGCACGAGCGTATTTCAAATTATTGCGGTAATTACCAAGTGACGTCGAGTAGACGTTGGACGAACGTTGACTCGGAAACGATTGTCACTCGCGTGCTCGACGGCCGGACGATCGAGTGGCATCGACAGGATTTTCCAGAGGTTTTCTAGGTTGGAATGGTGAACGCGCCGCACGATTTATTTCGATTGACCGGGTCGGCCTGGCATTCACGATGCTATCGGCGATCTCCGAATGATCTCGTGGAACAACGATAGTCGTCGACGTCCGACTGATTGCGGTCATAATCGCGCCCACCCAATGGCACTTGATGCCTCGAAAGGGTTAATGAGCGGACGTTTTTTAAATTGCACGTACATTTATTTCATATTCGAAACGACGATGGTTCTTGCGTTCGAGATTTGTTTTGATAACGAGCTCTCGGCGACCACTGTAACCATAACCGTGCGCTTGATGATGAATGTAAATGATAACGGAAGCACTTACCGCTCGTAACTGTCCGGTCGCGGTTTTTCGTCGATTTGCGGCAACAATACTTACGTACAGAGTCTTCCAGGTTTTTGCTATAAAACGATACCAGCTGTGAGTAAATATAAGAGAATAATGCTACATAAATGTAGGCTCGTAAATGCTGAATTAAAAAATTATAACGGAGATAGGCAAGATAGGATCAAAGTAGATTTTCATTTGATAATTGAATTTTAATTTAAGATGAACGAGACATTAATACTAAGGATGGATAAGTCGAGGAGAAGAAATTGTTTGGTTTCTATGAGCATCGGATATGATTTTCTTGTAGGGGATAAAGGATATGCAATGCATTCGATGGAATTAAAGGAAGAAATCAATAAAGAATTCGTAGTGTAACATATCGATCAATATTTTAAAGTGAAGCTAACCAAATACCGTTCATTTATCTGTACGTTTCATTCAACAAAAATCCAGCCTGTTATCATTTGATATTTTTGTTATAACTTTTTAATGAAATACTTGCGAGCTTCTAATTATATAATATTTTTCTCTTATTTTTACCTACAGAATATACCAATATCGTTTTGTGAAAATACCTGAGAAACACGTTAGACAATGGTGACTAAAATGCACGAAAATTGTATACATTTCCAAATCTAATTTCTCTTAAACAAAGGCTCATTTGCAAAGATTAAGGCTCTCGCTTTATCCCTTCGTATAGAATTATACCTTGTAAAGCTTTTTAATTATACAAGCGAAAAATAAGAATTCCTCGTTTACGAAATTTTTATTCCACAATATCATTGTATCTGCTTGTGAAAAATTGCACACGTTGCTCAATAATACTACATTTAGCAAAGCGCCGTATATATGAGGCATGCGAGCAGCAAAATATCAATTAAATTCTTCGAACGTAGAAGCAAAGGGTGGAAATTCCTAACTGAGCGGTCTAATGGATACCATCGCTTTCCCCGAGCAGGTGGAAGCTGGTCTAGCTAGAATCCGTGAAAAATGTCCGGAAAGGAGGTGGTAGCGAGAATATTGTCACGTGGACGCACTTACCCGCGCAAAGGTCTTCCATTTTTCCTCGAGTAATCGCTGAATAATACCACCGTCCAGCATGTCCAAGTGCTCCTCCTTCGTACCGTTCAGAATGATAAATAGCGCGGAGTTCCAGTCTGAAATAGAAATTCGGAGAGGACCATTTGCGGTTAATGGAACATCACTTTAGGGTTCTCTCTACGCCGCGATAATTATGGGTTTTGCATTAGCGGCTATATATATTAGATGCGCGAGTTTCCTCGAGGCGACGGTGGGCGGCGGCGAAGGAAGGATGCTGGCTTTTTCTGTAACCGCGCCACGTGCGCTGGCTAAACTTTCTTGCATGTAAAGATAAAAGTTTACGCCGGCCCACCTCGATTCTCCAGACCACGAAAGAATTCCATCGAATCGTTAATCTGCTGGTCGAACTTGCTAAAAGTCAGCTAATGTTAGTTCGATGTACCGCACTAGTCGGATTGTTGCACCGAACACATATAAATGCCGACTGTCGCACACTGTTAGAAGTAGTCAGTAACTTATATGTCGTAGCAGAAATTAATTTGTGCAGTGAACGTTTTGACAGTTTTAATCGAACGACCATACATAATATCGATTATTCTCATATATTCGCTGATCTTTTTTACCGGTTGCCTTATTTGTGCAAACACGAGCTCGTATCTCGCTCTAGATCTTTGTTCGTTCCCATCTCACTGTATTATTTATAAATCACATTGTATCGTATACATATTATATATAATTTCCTTTCTTTTTTCTTTTTATTAACGAGTGTCTGCCATCAATAAATATGGAAATGGGTAAACTATAAAAGCAAATGTACTTCGGCATTGGAAGTAATCGCTTGAGATTAATAAATTCAAACTTACTATTATAATCACTTCAAACTCACATTGCACGATCTCCGTCTTTCTTGATCTATACCAATTGTGGCAAAGCAAGGTTAAAATAAAATAATAAAGAAGACTTTTGATTGATGTTTCGATTTGTAACGGCACGTTAGAGTATTATATCTTGACGCACATAAAGTACCACTCTCCTTGTATTTTTAGTATTCAAAGTCTTAAAACATTCACCAAAGGCAAGCAGTTGGAGTGCTTACGGGATACCTATTGCTTACACTTTCGCTAGTGAACGTGGACAGATAAATCTATATTACACATTTGCTAGTAACAAAACGTTATGCCGATTTACTCGTTTCCGCTTTAATATATTCACCGTGAGTTTAAAATCTTGGTACAAACGAATTTGAAGATATTCGATGGCTAAAAAGGTAAAACGAGAATCGAGAATAACGAAACTACGTCGAAGGTTTCATCCCCTTGAAAAAGAACCACCGACAGTATCGCCTGTATTTTATAGTATTTTTGTCAAATACTATAGAAATATTTAAAAAATTTAATCCATATCATATGTACATGAAATTAACGACGTATAGCACCTCGTAAATCTGTCACGTTTTTGCTAAATCAAAGTCGGCTTGCACACGATCGATTAATCCTTTCATTCAAATCACAAAATCCACGAACATTGTTTGGTCAACACTGTTACGAGCAATCCAACGATGTTACACTAATTTGATCGCGAAACAAAAGCAGTCTACAGAGTACGGTGGAGCGTGAAAGATTTGAAAGAACCGACAAATATCAAACAACGGCCAACGAACTTTTAACCGTGTCATCCGTATTGATTATCGAATTTTGTTCAGCTGACTTCGCCGTGAAATATTAAGCGTTCATCGTCGGTAAGTTTGGTAAAGTTTAGCGCGTTCATCGATCGGATTCGTTTTCCTTTTCGCGTGTCGTCTCGACTAGTCGCGCCGTGTCGCGTCAAATTCTTCGTACGATGGCGATAGCAACGTCTCACCTCGATCGTCTTGCCTTCAGACTCTTTAATCAGTCGTCGACCCAAACAAAGCTGCTTTCACGGTAGCTTAAAGCGTCAGGAAAGTTTGCAGTTCCATTGGATATTTTCAAGGAAACGTTTTAACGTTCGCTCGCGTCTGTTGTCAATCTCCATTCTTCTCTCTTTCACACTCCACCGCGACGGCGGCAGCGGAGCCGCCATTGATGGGAACTTCCCCGACAGCTTTTGGCTGGGAAATTGAATTTCAGATGTGCAAGCAAAATGGCAACGAATATCCGCGTCCCCGTTCTATCCGGTCCGAAACTTTCCATTCCGGCTCTGTCTTCTACACCGATCGAATCGATGCTCGAGCTTTCGGACGACCGAATCTATCTCGTTCCTTTTCTCTCGCACCTCCGAATTATATGCAGCCCCCATTGTGAAATTCAATTAACTAAGCATTTAACGGTTCGTGGATAGTGCGCGAATATTAATTTGACTGGCCACTTTGATGTTCCACCGAAGCTTAAACGCTGTTACGAGACCGATCAATTCGATCCGCGACCAAATATCTATGCGACGCTGTACTTGTCCGATACGTCCCCTTGATAATCACGCGGATTAAAGCGTTTTAAGTCGAATAATGGAGTTTAAGAGGTACCAAGCGTGTAGTTAAATTTGAAACTGTTAATACTGTTGAACAAAACTTTGTAAAAGAAGGAAATATTCGTGAATTTACAGAAGCTTATTAAACGAGTATTGTTTGGTATCGATAATAATGATGATATGAGATGAAATGTTTTAAGTTAAGCAAAGATTTTTTATAATTTTTAGATGCAGAGCTGTACAATTTTACGAAAGAAAATAGGACATAAATTAGTTTCTCACTATCGATAACAGCAAGCTTCAGTAACGAGAAACCTTTTTCGATAATTTAAGACAAGCAAATCCGAATTAAATCAATAACTAAACTTCCTAGCAAATCCGTGTCTTAAGGTGACATTCTATCGGAGGATCCGTCCTTTAAAACTTTCTTGACACATTTTTTACCAAGAATTTATACAGCATTTTCCATCGCGATCTTGCACGCACATTTATCCTGTTTCAGCAACATCCATAAAACTTTTGCAGTGCTAACTCCCCAGCACGCTTGATTAAGACAAAAGGAGTCTTCTCGGGGTATATCGTGATTTCGCCCATACATTCACCAAGTTCTATCAATTCCCTTTTGAAAAATGTTCATCAACCATAATTTATTCACACGATATGTTACGCGTATCGGAAAATACATTGTACACGATACGATTCAAGTGTCTTACGTCTGACAGTTGCTGTCGTCCAATCTTGAATTTTCGGCAATACATCGCCACTGTATCGAACAGGGTGTTCGAAGTTCGCGCACACGACGAACTTCTCTATAGTAGGCGGTCGTTACCGCAACTCGTAATTATATCCAACTCCGGCACGAACCTCACGAGAAGTTTTCCCTGACGGTTCTCTGTTCTCTCTTCACCTATGGTCATCCCGTGAATCAACGAATGGACCGAGGTGGTCGACCAGTCCCGCAAAAACGGACGTTGAGCCAAAGTTGAATAACGATTCGCTATCGCTGATAATCATCCCTAAGTGCTGCGTCCGGATAATTATTAACGTTTCAGCAGAGGCGGCCATCCGTGTTCCCAGTAATCGATTTAAGCTATCTTTCCGAGGTTAATTTCATCAGGGAACATCAAAAGTCGATCGCTGGTGATGTAATAGCGCGACAGATTATATCAGGAAACCTCTGTCCCAGTGAACGCATACGTTCAATGAATTTTCGTGTCAAGCCGCTCGATAGAGAACAAAGAGGCGTTAGGAATATCATCGATCAACTTTATCGCTTTTAGTTGGTCCTCCCCATTTCGTTCTCTTTCTTTTCCCCTTGTCCCTCTCTCTCTCTCTCTCTCTCTCTCTCTCTCTCTCTCTCTCTCTCTCTGTCTCTCCCTCTACATGATCGATAATGACGACACGTGGACGAAACATTGTCTCCCCGGTGGTCTGTATGCTTTTTCTGTCTCCCCTTTCGACCCCTGTAGTTTCTCTCGTGTTCCCTTGGAGATCTTAGTCCCCTTGGTTCGTCGAAAGAAGAGAAAGATTCTTCGAAAGAAGAAAGGAAATACAACGGCGGGTGAAAGAAGGTCTCGACGATTTCATGTCATTGAGGATCCACGAGGAATTCTCACGATGCCAACAAAGGACGACCGAAGGGCTTTAACAAAGGAATTAACGCGACTCCTCAAAACTGCGACGTTCTGTAAAGTCTCTTTTCCAAGGCTTCCCCTCTTTCACGCGGACACGGCGCGCGTGACAAATACAAACGCGAAAAGCTCGAACAGTGAAGAAAGAGCGAAGAAACGGCGAAGAAAATAAGGAAGAAAGTCTGGACCTTGGTTAGCAGACTGGTTTACCCAGCGGACTGAACTGGTCCGGCTAACCAACTGACAGACCCTGGCTGGCTGGCTGGCTTGCTGGCTGGTTGGCCTTGGCTCGGAGTAATTAAGCGTTCCCGATGGAAGGAGAGCAATCCCAAAGTTCACCCTTTCTTATACATATGTACCAACGGCATGGTTACCCTCTCTCCGCCCCGTGTTATCCCCATCCTTTAGTCTATAGGGTCGTCTCGACTCAACTATCGGCGAATCCATCGGATGACATTCACGCCGCGGTGACAAAGACGGACACGGCTAGGAAACGGAAGAGCGTGGAGAGACGATGGTGGATACGAAGTGGTAGTGAGGTTAGGTTGGAGGAAGAGCTGGGTGAAAGGATAATGGATTCCGAAACTAAATGAAACGCGAGCGCCCAACTCCGCGTCCGCGGCTAATCTCGAAACTTCGTTAAATGGCCGTAATTGCATCCTGCAACGACCCGCTTTCCCTTGTCCTTCCTTCTTACACCGTTTCCGCGCCCCTCTTCGAGGGTGGCATTCCCAACGTTGCACAATCTTCACACTGGCATCTTTGCTTTCTCTCTATCTCTCTATCTTGTTGTTTCTGTCTTTCCTTTCCGTTTCTTTCTTTGCTTCCCATGAATCACCCAAACGTCTAGAAAACTCGCCAATCGTGGATGAATACATCCACTTTGCACGAGTTCGAAGGTGAATGAGAGAGAGAAAGAGAGAGAGGGAAGGAAAGCAGGCAGGCTCAAGAGATTGCTGGGAACTTCGATACAATTTGGCAGAAGTCCGATTGTCGGGCTCTTTAAATGCAGATCGTGGCATGGTAACGGGACTTAGCTACGTGCACGGTGCGTCTCTCTATCGAAGACGAATTTCATGGAAATTAAACGACGATCACGAGTAATGTGATTGCTCATAGATATCGAGGTCTCACGATCGAATTATATGATTGCTCGTTTCTTGATTCAGTATTTGATAATAATCGCAATTAACCAGTGTTATAACGAGTCTCCCTCAAATGCGTACAAAGTCTGAGTAAATTCGTGACAAAATCGGTAAAGTTCGTCAATGTGAACGCTTAAAATCTGCAAAATTCTTAAAAAATTTCTTAAAAGTCTACAAAGCCCATACGAAAGATCTTAAAAGATTCGGAAGTTCCGTAAGAAAGTTCTTAACGTATCTGATCATATGTCTTTCGTCAACCACTTTTATAAACGTTCGTGCACTGTTTAATTAGAAACGCTGTTTTGTAAAAAAGAAAAATTCTATTCAAATAAGGAGAATGTTTCGTTCAATCCACAATTCGCGTAGCATCCAGTTTTTAATTCTAAAAATAAGATTGCGATACATCTATCGCTAGTAGAAAATATCGAAAGCTTGAGCATCGATTAAATTTCCAATGTTTCCGTTGACAGGAAAGTCTAATAATAAATATAAATTAAATAATTAAATCCGCAAGAATACTAAATATTTTCATCTGTAGAAACTTTATGCTGCTCTATTCTAAATATCTATTCTATTGCATTGCTGTTCCCAGGTATACTCGATAGAAGCACGGTGTCAATTCTAACTTAAATGATGAAGTAGCGGAAAGTTGTTACGATAGTGGAACTCAAAATTACAAACGTACGCTGTGCTCGAGTTCACTGAAAATGTATCAGAATTAAGCTATTTTATACTATTACGGATCAACGGTTGCTTCTATTTCTATCAATTCGTACCGATGTTTGAAATATGTTTACGTCAAATTTTATTATTGTATTATTTACATATAAATAAATTCAAAAAATAAAATACAACGGTGCTTCGAAAGATGTTCGCAATTCGAAATCCGTGACGAATGTTGTTCGTCATTTATTAAAATTATTCAATCTGCACTCGATATATAGTAAAGTACGTATCTGTTATTAGAAATGAACAAACGTAACTATTTAACAATAAGACAATTATATTTGAATCTTAAATACTCTTTCGTACAAAAATTCTCTTCAAGGTTTTAGTGATTTCCTCCTCATATCAAAGAATAATATCATACGCGCAACCACATACGCGTAAAATCACATATCGAATGGAGCTCGAATCATGCACAATGTTCTTCTTAAACCCATATTTTATCTCCACGAGCGCTAGTATCAATCGAAAAATCGTTAGTACCTTAAATACCAAACCAAAACTGAAATATATTTTATCTTCTATTACCAACGATATTCGCGCGATCTGGCAATTCCATAAATTAAAGGTCCCAAAGCAGCTACAAATTTCCGGCTCTCCCAGAACACTGATTTCAAAGCACCGGTATTTCCCTCAGAAAATCAATCAAGAGGTGTCGATCGGGATTCGAAAAAGACGAGCCAATTACATGGTATTACCGGAGTACCGGTGTCCCCTTTTTTCCACCGAAATAGAGGAAACGATCTAAAGACGATTCGGCCTTGAGTCTTGACAGTTATACGAAGGCACAAAGTGAGTGGCCACTTGAACGTTGCTCGTGGACGACGAAACCCGGACGACGATTCTCGAAAGCGTGTAATTCGATTAGCATTACGACGTACTTGTTCTGCCGTCAGGTAACAGCGTGTCGAGTGCATTCAGCGGATATGCCGAGCAGGTGATATTACTGTAACGCCAGAATTCTCGTGCAGACAGTTCCAACATCTCCCGAAAGACCTCTGCGCGACCCAGCTGGCAGGCGAGCGTCAATGGGGTCAGTCCGGCGGCATTCACGATCCCATTGCGAGCAGGAAGCTTCGGATGACGGAGGGCATACCCGAACATGTCCTGCGTTATACAGCCGTGCTATTGTACTCGATTTAGCGGAAATCTTTCTCGATGGTCCAAGAGAAACAGACAAGTACGCTGTATGGTCTCTTGTTTAAGATAGTATTCGTTTGCGTTGGGTCAGTGATATCGATTTTTCTCTCTTTTTTTATATATTCGTTACAAGTAAATAGCGGATAGAACGTTCGTGCACGATATTGTAATATTAGATACGTAACGTAATAATGAAATAAGCGATGAAGATAAAAAAATGAAAATGAATATTATGAAGAAACTTGCGATATTGACTGTGTTACAGAGATTGAAAAAAAAAAAAATGTGGTTCTATTTGTCTAAAATGTACACATATAAAAGCGTAATTCCTCTACTGTTTTGTTTTTTATTGTCTTTTCAAAGGAATAAAGAAGTCATACGAGGTTAAAGTCGTATGGACTTGGTATTGCATGTGTACGAATGCATATGTAAAGAAATCAAATCGTAGTTAATCGAGTTTTCGAATACTCGATGTTCCATTTTTATACACCGCCGCTTTGTTATATTTAACTGTTTATCAATGTAGCATGAATTGTAAAGATACACACTCTCGCGAAATAACTTTCGACTTGGTTGGATCATGATTTCCACAAAAACCGATATAACCGATTGTGGAAAAATGCAGATAGCTACGAATAAGAAAGAAAATCAACATAGCGATCAATTTTTGACCGGTTTGCCAACAAATAATCTTTGTTAGAGCGTTGTTACACTAGCTAACCAAGTAAACTATTTTTAATTACATTACATGGAAATTACCGATACGCGGAATAATATTTATGGTGAGTCGATTAATTCGCCTGTTCGTTCGAT
This sequence comes from Bombus sylvestris, assembly GCA_911622165.2. Taxonomy (NCBI): domain Eukaryota; kingdom Metazoa; phylum Arthropoda; class Insecta; order Hymenoptera; family Apidae; genus Bombus; species Bombus sylvestris. The sequence continues at coordinate 13,008,462 of OU443145.1, forward strand.
ATATTCTGTCTGGTGTCGTGAATGCTAATTCGATTTTATCGTTTAAAGCTGTATGAGGCTTATTAATCCTCTATCTTATAAAGCTTTTATGACTAGACGAGTTAATTAGGTTTTCAAACAGTGCGACTACGTCTACATTTGCTAGATCGCGAAACCTTCTTCTAAATTTTCGTCGATATGCTTCCTGTTTATCATGTATGAATTATAGTTAGGTATACTCATGCTATAGGACAAGGGATTCAAGTGCTCAGTGTTGTTTAAAAAATTTCTGTAGAGAACAACCATAAATTATTGTTCAAGGTTCTCTAGACATACAATTTCAAACAATAATGGATATTTATTCTTCGAGAATTATGATGTGATGTCTATGCAGAATATACGCATATATATATACACGTAAGAAGTAGTTCTATCAATAATTTATTAAGGAAAATATCGTAAAAATGTTTTCTTCGAGACCTTATGCGACTGAATGTGATATAAAAGATGGTGAAAAAGAATCAGAAAAAATAAAAACAGCATCGCATATTAACTATTGCCACGAATTGAACCTTGTATAACGATGTATTCTTGTACAAGACATCCTTCGATTAACCAACTTACATAATATAGAAAAATATGTCTCTCGAAACAGTGAAATAGAAATGTTCAAAGAACATTGCAGAAACAAAACAGTGATTTAAATTAACATTTGCTTAGAATGACGTACGATATAAACAAATTTAACAAGTACATACCAATTTATCGCAAACGACTACCATATGTAGTATCATATTCCCAAAAGAGTCCTGCTCGTCGGGATCAGCGCCAGAGTCGAGTAATAAGTTGTAAACACTCTCGTTTGCACAGCAAGCAGCCCAGGCGAGGGGATACTCTCCCAGGTATGCTAATCCCTCGTAATCCGTATTCTTAGCTGGATTCGTTCGTTGTTGGTCCCTAGGCAAGAAAAAGCTGCCTATCGCCCTCTGAGAAATAATCGCGCCCGCCTCCACGAGATCTTGAACCAGTTCATTATTGTTGTACGCGATAGCGAGATGCAGAGCGCTAGCGCCGAGGTATTCCTCGCCCTCGACTACGTCAATAGCCAATCGTGGAAAGCACTTAAGCAGAATACGCGCTAGTCGTGTGTGTATCCTGGTATCGCATATAATCAAGACATGCAGGAGAGTCTCTCCGAGTGATCCTCTATACTGCATCTGCCAACATGCTTCATGATCGTTCCATTGAGCCAGAGGATCGAACTGTGACAAAGAAGCCTCTATTGGCAGTACAACCTGCTCGAGGTCACGAAATTTCCAACGTAGATATTCCGCCCGATTGATCGCCTGACCCTTCCCATCTGCGTACATCAGTACACCGAACTGTTCCCTGATCAATTTTTCCACTTCCGCTTGGCCACCTTGATTGTACGACTCGATCAGCTCGCCGCCCTTCTTGTAATTGGCCAGACGATATAATAGACATTGGTCCTCGTCGCTCGCATGACTGATCACTCGATCAAGGATCGAGCCAGCATTCACCTGGCTACCGCGACCTCGACACGAGCAGACACCACCCATTCAGACATCCCTCTTTACGCTCTTTCACGTCCTCGAAACGTCTTTTTCTTGACGTTTGTCCACTCTAGATCACGCTTTTTCTTCCTTCCTTCTTTTACTTCTTACCTGCCACTCTCGATAGGCCTACGATCTTTCCACGATCCTTTCCTTCGGTTTATCAACTGCCGACCGAATGGGATTCTTGTCGAGTGCTTTCAGGTATCCTCCAAGATAAGGGTTCTTCCATTTTTCAACAGTTCTATCCTGGTGGACGGGGTTACTTCGCTGTGTGGCTAACCGTGATCGACTCCCACACGCTGGATACAACCCTTGAGAGATTCCTTCGTGCCGACGAAAGGTGGCACACAGGTGGAAAACCGTTTTCAAGCTATAGCAACCAACGGTGTACGCCCGGTGGTAATCTATAAACAGTGCCTGGCTCCGCTCGACACGAGAGAGTCACTGGGTAATGTCTAAACTTTCGTCAAACTCTGTGTCAAAACCTATTTTTCTCGTCGATACAACCTCGAATAATATTTCTCTAAGACATTGTTATTCTATTTTTATTGTCTAATCTATTTTTTCATAAGGCTATCGTAAGTTTATGCTTTTTCGCTTTTTTATTCTTTTTTCCTTGGAACATCGGCTTGTCGATAAAGTTTTCGCGTGAAATGCAGTTCGAGAGTGACGAGCGAATATTCGCTCCACTTTTCCTTCGCTCGACCTTAACACAGATTATGACGTCTGAATGTTATGTTCCCGCAGATAATTTTAGAAACCGATTAACAGAGTGCGCAAAGCATGGAAGACAGTGGACGTGACTTGCAAAATATGAAGGCAAAACTGTACGAAATTAACGAAAATATTCGCTTTTTGTGATTCCAGATTTATTTCATTGTGCGAGATCAGAGAAAGTAGTGAGTTTTTTCCTTTTTATCGAATACAAGGAGTTTTTACTTTTCGAAAACAATTTTTCATAATAAAAATTCAATTTTTCAAAATCATTGTCAATATGTATATATATATATTTATAGATATCCATACGTACATCAATATTCTTCTCGTTCCTTTTTCTATAATTTCAGCTTTTATATCAATTTTTGATTAGTTTTATTTCAATAACTGTTCATAATGAAAGAATATGTAGCAGAGTGCATAAATTTATTTTTCAACAAAATATGAAGGATCCGTTGTTTGTACGCATGTCTTCTCGCTCCTATGTTAATTACACTTTCTCTTTACAATATTGGAAGACTTTTTGTTTATTATCACGAAAGCAAGATTGAAATATAAAAATTCCAAGAACATAGTGATAGTAATAGAAATATTATCTTTCCCTCTGTAAAGGCTTTTAACTTCGATAGGACTTTTAACCGCGATAGCAGTTTAACGATGAATCTTTTACGGAAAGAAACGAACAATGTTATTCGACAGCGTGCTATGATTGCGTGATTGTGTCGCGACATATTGTCGCCGATTGAATGAATGGAACCAGGGAAACGCCTTTCTGAATGGATATCTACGAGAAGAATAAGAGCAGATCACGTGCAAATCATAAAAAAAAGATCGATGAAAGAAAAATGTACATTTAGCGTAGTCTAACAACTTGTGTTTGCTTGTCTTTTTTTCAAAGAAAATAATGTTTCGTGTGTAGGAACGTACGCAACGAATTGACGTGTTTAAGTTATATCGTGAACGCGAAGAATAAATCACACGTTAACATAACTATCCTTTTTATAATTTGAAAGAAAGTCAATAATTATAATTTCATATAATAGAGAAGAAATTAATAAAGTTGTATTGAAAATTTTCGAATAGGTTCATATTAAATTTTATTCAGTTCACAGCCAAGTGGCAAATTATTCAATCAATATCACTTGAACCAGTCGGGAGTTAGTAAACTGATTATGAAATATTTCTTGGGAATAAAAATAGAAACTATAGTAAGATGTCTTGGAGGAATACGCATTCGGAAACGTCCAGCCATTTTGAAGATCGGAAAGGAATCTCACAGTCTTAATGTAACTTAGCAACTACTTCAAACAAATTTACTATTCGCTGTCCGTGAACTGTAATTCTTTTGTAGAATCGTTTAATCGATAATGAAACGTTGTTGAGTAAATTTATGTCTTACAACTTAATATATTTGTAATTGCGGAATTTAATAATTGTCACGTCCCGCGACCCGCGCGTCCCGTGACGCGAAAGCGGGATCGATAAATTCCTTCAAATCGAAACAGTTGAAACGTCTATTCGAAATCGTGTTTGCAGTATTTGAGGTGAAAGGCAGTTGAAGCCGCTAAGGGTCATGTCTTGCGAAGACTCATCTAATTACGTTCTTATACTGTGTTTTTGTAATGATGTTGTGATGATTTGAATTGTAAGCAAGGCCGGCGGTTGAACAAACGTTGAACAAACAAAATCCTAAACATTTCAGAGGAAAGACTGACGTTTTTTTTCATCTCCGACGGATATAAATGTAGCGACTCAGAGAAGTCAGTAACAGTAATTTTGGAACAGTAGTTTTGAAACAGTAATTTTTTGAGCAGCAGTTTTGGAGCAGTAGTTTTGAGTAGTAGGTTTGGAGTTCGAATTTGAGAATATTTACCCTTTGTTATCGAGTAAATTGATTAGTGTTCGTCTATTGAAAAATTAGCTATCATCTGTCTACCGAAGAAACATCACTTGTCGATCGAAGAATTTCACGCTCGTCAGCCAATTGTCAATCGAGTAAGATTTAAATAAAATATTTTAAATCGATAATTTACTCTCGAACAATTTTAATCCTCTCCCGTGCTAGTATTCCCGCACACAGCTGGTTATCCGAAAGTGGAGCTATTGCTAATTGCATTAAACGTCAATTGACGCTACCTTCTCGTTCGGCTACTAAACAGAACGTAACAATAATAAAGTTTGATTAAGAAGTAAAAAGCCCTTGAGCGATAGGAAAATTAGTTTTGCCAAAATTTGACCCAGTCTTGTTAATAATTAAGTCAAAACTTAGGAACAGAATATACAGAAATCAGTTATTACGAATGCGAAGATCATACAATACGAGGTAGTTCACGATATTTCATTAACGAGTGAAGTCTCATGGAAGAATGAGTGACACTTTGTCACAATAAGATTTATGTTACATGATTACTAAGTAAATTACATTAGAACGTAATCTGTCCTCGAGATGTTCAAAGTGATTTCCTGACGGTCATCGTATACGATAAAGCTTCTGAGTGTTTAGACGAAATTGAATAATCAGAATATTGGAATAATTGGAAGGCTCTTCGGAGAAATCGTACCTTTCCTTCGTTCGAATAATTAATCAAAATTTTTTTATTTTAACGAAAGTTAATTCGCGATATTACGTTACCAAATCAAAGCATATTATTACTATGCAATGATTCAGCATCTAAGTGCTTATACTTTCGTTATCCATAAAATTAGAAAATTAAAGGAAGAAGGATTATTCGTACATATCTATTAAATTCGAGGAAATGACTGCTTCGTATTTAAAGTTTTAATTAAACGCCGAAGAAATGGAAATGGCCGATTCTGTCCGAATAACGTTCTTTTATTAAAATTTTGAACCACGACTTTCAAATATAGCTCCGATAAAAACGGAAATAACCACGATTTAAAGGAAGCGAGTTGAAATGGTCGCGATGCATTACTTTATTCTTTCCGCGAGCAAATCATGCAGTTCAAGCTCGAATGTTCTGGACACGTCACCATTTGCAGGTACACTGCATACAGTTAAGGAGAGAATATACGTGTGTAAACGGACGGTGTAATTACGATATTTTCAGCCGTGATGACTCAACATTTGCGTCGCACAATGGTGCTGGTACCAGTCTCAGAGAAGCACACTTACTATCATTGCACCATTAACCGATAATGAGGAGCAGCCTGACGACACATTATCTAAGAAATATTCGGTCGAACACTCTTCACACGAAGCTTTTGTCGTTGTCCATAGATACCAACCAATGTCCTAATCTCTAATAAGGGAACAAATATTACCTTAAGGTTACGTTCCAGACAGTTGCGTAACAGTACAATCGCTTTTTCTTGATACACAATTTCATGTTAAAGTAATTGTATATTATATACTACAATACAGCAGACTTAAAACTAGGAGAACTACTAAACCGTCTAATGGTATGATCAAATTGTTGGATTCTAGCCAAAATCTGCTGGACCTTCTTCGATTCCTGATATCTACAAAATTGTATTTAAAATTATAGACTGTTAACTGTGCTGCTTTGCTAATGGCCTCCGCTGTTGAAACAACGTTAAATATATATAATAAAATCAAATTATCAACATCGTTCGAAATAGCTGACTTGCAGTTTGAGAAAAATATTCGACATATACATATTGTTCACTAACAAAGTAGCGTAGGTATACAGGGCATTTCATTTAGTTGGAAACGATGGAATATTTCACGACAAGTTGAAGTTACCAAAAAATTGTTCTTACAGAATAGTTTTACAAATTCTCCAACCAAGTTTCCAGCAAAAATGTTTTCCTAAACACGTACAGGGTATTTCAATACCTTCCCGCAAAACTTTGCTGGTGTAGTCTATAACCAAAAATAAGAAAAAGATGTTTTATAAACATAAACTCCTAAACGCTTCTATAGGAAGTTACAATAAAAATATGAAACGACAATGGGTTACTTTCTTCTTCGATAACATATAGGAGTTGATTATCGGTTCATATTATAACACCATTTCAAATCGTAGCCTGTTATTAAGAATACAAGACTGGCATCTATGAGAAATACAGTCTATTGTATTATCAATTTCTTGTTGGGAAATGGAAAGGAAACTGTTGTTAATTGCGTAAATAGATACGAATTAATATACGAATATAACAAATGTATATAATAAATATAATAAATAATAATTCTTTGCATTAACTTTTGATGCGTATTAATTTGTGTTTCACAAACTTTTTCTATCACAGTTTCTCACAAATGAAAATCCATTGGCGAGATATCTGGTGATCTTAGCGACCAAGAAACAAAATGAGAATCAGACCAAAGTATAATTGTTAGAAGGTTGCTAAGAATTTAGGATTGATTAAATTAATTATTTAGATGATTAATTAAGGTTTATATAGAGATAAGTAAAGAGTAAGATTAGAATAAGCATAATGTAAGGGAAGCAATTACATAGAATTTGTAAGGAGTCAAACATAAAATCGGGAGCCTCCCGAAGCCAAAAGGCAAGAGGTAATAAATATAAATACAAATACAATATAGCATTCTTTTCTTAATCTTGCTTATAAAACATACTGGAAAAGTTTTGCGGAAAAAAACTGGGACTTGTATGCAATTCTTTTCTTCTGAATCAAGCTTCATTTCCAAGAAATATTCCTATATCATTAATTTTTTATCCATAAAATGAATGGCGGTTGTACCTACAGCAAGCTAAAATCCGATTGCGTCATGTTAACATTATTCATCTCGGGCACAATGCAGCTACTACGATTACGTAGACTAATATAGACTATTTTGTGAAACTGGGTAAACAAAAAGACCTCAGTGGAAGTCTTGAGTCAAGCAAATAAATTCAACGTTCTGGTGAGAATCCTGCGAAAACGTATGTATATTTAACAGCGAAATTCGTTCCTCCTTCGTTTCATCAAGCACTACGATTGTAAGAACGTTAGACGTTTATCTCTTATTTGTGCATATATACATTTCCATTCGCAAATTATTACTCGCTAACGACAGAGAGATCCAAGTTTACTGCAACTACATGTACAGATGTTCTCTGAGTTAACAGCTCTGCTCGTGAATGAGAAGTGGAAAATGGAGGAAGTTTATTCGAACTTTGCTCGTAGATCATGATATCTAATCTCTAATTTCGTTTACAAGCAATAAATTAAAATTATGGATTACATATATCGTTGTTCACTCTTGGAAATTGCGATTATCGAAATAGAAATCATTAACAAAAGACTATCCTTACTTGGAACTAATATTTATAAGACTAGTATTTTTTAAATTTCACTTCGTTGAAACGATGTAGGAATAATAACGAGTACAAAAGTATAACTAGAAAAAGAAAGAAACCAGAAGCAAAAGACAGAAATGACAGTGACACAGGTGAAGTAAATAAAGATAAGAGTTATCGTTTGAAATAACAGTTAAAATAGAATGCTTTAAAAAATAAATGGTATTAAGAGAAAATTTATATTGATAACATCGTTAATAGACTAATATTATGGCAATGAGCACAAAGATGATTTTCTATAAAATAATTTGATTTGAACCCACTACATAGTATCATACACTATACATGAAACATGTAATTACAGTAACGCAATCGATTCCGTTTTGTTATTCTTTAAAGTAATCGAACGAAGCACAAAAATCGTATCTCGCAAACAACGGTCTATCACTTCGTTTCTGCGAGTGGTGCAACTGATAAAACAAGAAGATGAAAAAAGAACAAAAAAGAATAGAGAAAAAAATAAAGAGGAACTGTCGTCGTTGCAAAAGAGATCATACTAGAAAGTCATTCGCGACGAAGATCAGGATATTGACGGGTACAATCGTAACACACGGCTTTATGGTCTCCGATAAAACACCGGAAATCCTCGTACATTTAGAACGCAAGCCACGTTGTTTATGACTTTACGAGACACCAAATTAACGCCGACGCCTGGTCTTCTCTTCGAAATAAATCTACGCCAACTGATGATCGTTCGATTCATTCTACGCTTGAATTTCACGATTCCAACGAGCCATCACGGAGAAACGCCGCGAAATGGAGGAAGTAAATCGTTCGAGCATTATTACAGGATATCGGAAAATTGGCAACACTGCTTTGTCGCCTGGCCTATCGCAAATTGATTTTATTTTATTTTTCAAATCATTGTCCGATGTGCCTTTGTTGCTATTAATATAACAGATAAATTATCGACGATCGCCACGTTTCGAACATTACGTCGAATTCTGGCGAAAATATTACGTAACAGTCGAACACGTCGCGTACGTAAATTTTATTCAATCGCATTATGCAAAATCGCAACGAAAATGTAATACATATTTCTCGAACGATTTCGTTTTGTTAACTCGATGCACGATCAAACCGATCGTTCGTGGTTGCTCGAACACCATTCCACATTTTCTACGTTATAAATCGTAATCGTACACTCGACCGGAAAGATCAGAGGAAATGGGCACGAAACGAAAAACAACAATGAAATACATCACGGTCGATCCACGGGGCGCATTTTCGGTGCTGGTTTCCAAGCGAGTGTAGCATCTCGAAAATTCGACGGAACATACGTGCAACGTCGTTAATGAAACTTCCCATTTATATTCCACGACCGTATGATCGTTTAACGTGCGTCGTAACAGCTCGCGTAAGTACTCACGATTCACACTGTAGGCCATTTACTTGCACGATCGTTTGAAACATTCGCGTATTCAATGACCTGTTGGAATTGCATCATTAGCTAAGAGGAACTACGTGGTTTCGTCGACGATTACACGGTCTTGTTTATATCTGGTTGCACAAAAAATTGCCACGTTGTCGAATGTCTGAACTCGTTAGTAATGACTTTTGAAATTCATGAAGCGTCACACTTGCAGATGTTCGGTAAAAACAAGTTTAAAAGTGTACACTCTTCTTATTCTACGATTACAACCAGTTATTACATTGCTATCGCATGTACAGTTAACCTTTCCTTCTGGTGATATGAAATGATCAGTTATATTTGCATATCTGCAAAGGTATCCTTCGCGTGCGTTTTTTCTTTTACGTAATGTTTGTAAAGATGAATTGAGGTAAATTGTAAATCGTAGAACGTGCAAATCAATCTGGCATGAATGACTGACGTTTAAATGAACAAGAATTTTTTAATGAAATTGTATTCATTCGCAATGTTATTGAAATTTTGCGAACGTTTACTAAATGAAAACTTTCATTTTGAACATCAAAATAACATTAATTATTAAATCGCGTTCCTAATGTCTTATTGTACTTTATATAGCGATATATTTTGCATACTAATGTGGCTACAAACGCTGAATATGTGGTGCGACCACCGGCCATATTTAGGTTATGTTACTTTATCCTTATATTATATTATAATTGTTGCAAAAATGCAAACTCAAAAAAGGAACAGCGTATTCAAATTTATGGAAATCTTACAAAACTGATAGACACCTATCTTAATAAATTTATTTTCTAAAAATGAAGCGACAATGGGTTATAGTGGAAAAGAATATTTGTTTCATTACTAACCTTCGTTACTATTCCCTGCATCATTGACTTCTAAAACATCGTGTACATCATCTTGTGTCGTAGGGGAACACGGAGAAGTCTAATTCACTTTTGAACCAGAATAGACTGATTACCGCACGTAACAATTCAAGGTAGACCAACGCACGCACAGACATCATTAGCATGTATGTAGTTAATGTAGCTATACATACCTACAAGTACCGGATTACCGAGTGAGATTAATTATCTTCGAAACATTACCAAGGTTATTTGTAATATCGGAAATACCAAATCATTCGATAATAAATAACGTGATTGATGACACTGTTTCCAATATCTGAATTTATTTCCATGATATGTAACGTTGCCTCGATATTTCAAGAAAACGAGAAATACATATTTTCGAACGATTGTAAGCAGGGCCGTCCACACAGAAGATGTAACAAGGTTATACAGGAGCCCCGGAAAAAGGAAAAAATAATTAAAAAGGAAAAAAATTAGAACGAAAAGTTTTTAATTGGTTAAAATTGATTTCATTTTATAAACTCGACCAGAATGTGTGCAGAACGATTAAACGCACATGTTATATTAACTATTGATAAAAATACTATAAAAAATTGCAATTTTTCAATATTACTGATGATATAACAATAAAAGGTTACATATTTAAATATGTTAATGTTTATTTTCTTATTTTTGGTGTTATTTTCTTTATTATGTCTAGTCTTCTTCATTTTTTCAAGAAAATATGCTTTTTTACCGATAAGGAATTATTTGGGACTCCAAAATATTTCTTGCATCTGGCCCCCCTATTAAAAGGGACAATCCTGATTAGAACCAAGTGAAACGGTGAAACTGATTTATGTATGTACATAATTTTATTCCACTATAATTAACGGTGCACTGTGATTATAGACTGATTGATTAGAAAAATTAAACTCATGAATAAACCGATGCTACCCATCGATGAATTCACAACATCAAGGATCTGTAGGAAATTTACCTTCCGTTTGTAACGTTTAGCTCCTTATAACGTTGCAATTATTATATTCTATGAATATCAGAAAAGAAGATAAAAGAAATGATATAAAGGAAATCACACATTTATGTAATGACTTCAATTATAAATATTTCCTTTGGCAAGGATACGATATGGTATTGTAAGATCAATTATTTCAATAAATTATTTTATATAATAGAAGAAAATGATTGAATATTATTATGTACTTATAATATTTACAATATTTTATTCTACCACGATAACATTTTGGATGAATTACATTTTATTTTTACAAATAGCTTTTTTTACATTGCAATAAAATCGGAAAATAGAGATTTAAAGAATTATTAACAGATTTCGTACATATACGTGTAGCATAATCTCTTACCTGACGATACAAACACGGACAAACGGAATCAGTAATCCTGTATTTGAAACAGTAGTTGTTGAATTTCATTGCTGTAAAATTCTCCTCGATATTCCAGTTTAGATGCACATACACAATAAAGGTTGGAAATGTAATGCGTTAAGTCCATTTCATAGAACAAATAACATAGCTGTGACTAACTTTTACGTCTTATAGTATCATTAATTCTCCAACGTGTTTATTGCAAATAATCATAGTTGGTAGTTAACGCAAAATCATACGTTCAAAATTCGCAGAACGGAAAAAGAACTTGTTCATCATATTCACAGTATCATCCATAGTGTTCTCTATCATTATCACATCAACAACGTCAGTTTGCAATTCTCTATGAAATTAATTATAAAGAAGAATAGTCGCGATCATTCTGTTTACACAGTTGTCGAAGACGGTAGCGACATAGCAGAATGTATTATAGCAGAATGTAAATTAGTAATACCGGGAAAAACGTTGTGCTATGAGTCAAGCAGCGCGCCGTACGGTCACGTGGCCAAATGTTCACGTGATTACGACGAGATGCGCGATGATTGGTCGAACGGCAGGCGAACGATCACATATAGAGTGGCGCGAGACAAAAGTCGTAGTGTAAAGCGTCAGCGAGTTTCAGTGAGCTGGTTCTGTGAGTGACCTTGATCCCCTCGCGAGTTGTGTGACAATCTCGTTCGCAAGAAGCCGAACCCGTCAGTACTAATCGAATCATCGTTGCAGAAACTTACAGCTAGCAGCTTTTCTCAATCAACGCGACAGGAAATCAAAAATGAAAACCTTTGTTGAAGTTCTACTCGTCGCGGCGTGTTTCGTCGCATATACGCACAGCTTCCCCGGTGAGTACACAGTTTTGTGGTTACGACAAACAAACGAAAAAGCCCCGACTTTTTCGTCTGTAGCATAAAAATTCGACACGAATGACGTACGAAGGGACAATTTGCTCGAGACTAATTATGCCGACAGATGGATCCGGTCACGTTCGACGCTTCGTCGTTATCGTTGTTTGTCTTTCGGGATTACCTTCGAAATTAGTTTCTGTCGACCCTATAACGAATCGAGTTTTTCAATTCGTTGTTCTCGAACAACTGAATAATTTTCCGAGGGGAACGGACAAGTGAATAAAGAGTCGCGCTCGATAGAATTCCTTGGCAATTGCTAAGGTCATATTCGTGATCTTGTCGCGTAACAGCTGAATAAATGCTGTTACGAGCGAAAGGAGCATGCGTGCACCGAGTATTACGTGCGGGGGCGAAACGTATAGCCAAAGGTATAGAGTGTTCGAAAAGTTAGTGCTCATTCGTTGATCGAAGCTTGTTTGTTGTACATGTATGAAACGTTCAACTTTTAAATTATATTTCCTTTTTTCAATCGTTAATACTAGAACCATCGGATTTGTGAATTGGGAAAGTTTGTTCTTCTTTTTTTATTACATGTTAGAAGCTATAAATTAAACGTTATTAAAATAATAGATGCCAACTTTAACCTTATATAAATACCTTATATAAATTCTATAATGTAAATACATATGTATCTACATACAAATAGTTCAGGGAATAAACCGATTCGGTTATCGAGTGTGACTCATCATAACAATCGCGCCGTCTCGAGACATTCAAAACAAACGCTCGATCGACATAGATCGGTTTCGTGAAAGAATATCAAACAAGCTGATCGAATCAAAACATAGTCCTTTTTATTATCGGTGACACACACGATATTCGATATTTATCTGATACAAGACTTTCGAAACTTCTCGGAACGTTTGACTAATACTTAGTACGATGTAGAGTTATATAATAGTAATAGAGATATTGATCTTTCCGGGGGGTTAGGGAATACCATATATAGATAATAGTAATATAAATTGAGTGCAACATTAAGGGAAGATAGATTCATTCGTAAAATCTCGCGAATATTTTTCGTTTTAGTTTATATCCATAAATCTTTCGTTCTCGGAAAACTTCTCATACTTACTCATTATATTTATTGGAAAACTAAAACATTTCGCTTTATTTAGTATTTCATTATCAGATGCATATAATGCAAATGGAATAACAGATTTATAATAAAGTATACAGAAATTAGAGACAGTGAAAAGCATTCAATTCATGCTAGATATTAATAGATATCCTAGTACTTACGATCGGCAGTACATATGTATATGTATAAATAGTAGTAATATACACTGAATATATCAATAGACTATATGTATACATTAACGAAAGATAGACTCATTAGTAAAGAAAATTTCGTGAATTTTCTCGTTTCAAGTCTGTAAATCTTTCGTTTCCGGAATACGTAGGCGCGTACATATTTGTAAATGGACTTAACTTTTCTCATAGTGGGCATTTTCCTGCCGGAATAGTGCCATCTTGCTATAAAACTTGGCAAATCAAGAGCTGCGTCGGCCTGCCGTTGTTTTACACAGTTTTATGCGAAAAGTTGTATGCAGTATGGTCGTACGCCCAAATAATCGTTTTCTCCTTCTTCTCGTAGATAGAAAGTGAGCCAGGAATATTGCCAATTGGCATATATGTTTATTTTATTTCTTTTGTAGTATAATTCGCGCCTTAATATGGCGTATAAATTTAAACTTGTACGTATTAAATCTTGCCTAGTGTTGCGTCATTCTCTTGAATACGTTGCAATTCAAATTGCTTCAACGAAGCTTGCCACGATATTAATCACATAATTTTATTGCTTTTCTTTACCGTGGAATCATTTTTTGGATATTAGGAAATAAAGAGAATATGGTAGTTAAAGTATTATAGACTACTTAAATGTCGATATCTCGTAATCAACCTAGACTCGTTTACGTATAATATTTTGGATTATTTTGTAATACATGTTACTGTATCATGTTACAATATAAGTAATATAGTTTTTGTGAGAGATGATCTTAAATTAATGGACTTTAGCACAATAAATACTTTATGAAAAATGGATATGAAATAATATTTTCATCTTGTCAATTTAGAAATAATAAACAAATCAAACTCAAAAATCAAATTATTTAACTGATCACTTACGCATACCTACAACAATCATCGGGTCAATTTAATAATTAATTTGATTTAATATAACATTATAATCATTGTCACAATATACGAAACAAGTAGAGGTAATGCGCCTTACAGAAGATCGCAAGAAACCTAAAGCTCAACACTTTTAATGTAAATTTCGAGTTTATTCACATAGGTGGTGAATAAATAGGAGCTCCAAACAGATAAACAAAGAACAAAAATAACTACTCCGTAGTTGAAATTAAAATAGTCTGAAAGCTTGATTAAAACGAATGATTAACATAAACAGTCTCCGTTTTCGCACGTGAACCGTCAGTCCTCGTTTCTTTTTAAGCCGATTACATCGTAATACGTATTCAAAGCGTTGATTAAGTTCTCGTGTTCGTCTCAACAGTTTATTCATTACTACGTTCTTCTTTCCCACATGTATAAGGCTTAGTATAATTATATAGGTGTTACAGTAACTATCGTTATTAATTTAATAATGCAATTAATTGATTAAAACTTACTGTTAATCGATAGTTTATTTTATAATCGTCATTAAGTTTTACCATATATCTAATTACAGTGAAAGGGAATTATTTATTATATACCAACAGGCAATCGATAATTCTAAATAATTGAAAAATGTTAATTGCAATATTGAGAAAGAAACACGAACGATAAGTAAAAAACAGTGTGAGATAAGATAATTGATAAGATAGTAATTAAAATTGAATTGATAATTGAACTTTATAGTTTGTAATAGTATAAAGTAAATAGTAAAATTCTCCTTACGTTATAAATATTTCTGAAAAATGATCATCTTGCGAAAATTATGTGGGATGCAAAATAGGGGAACGCGATAAAATTAGCTTTGACCAAATATCTGGATGCATGTCCGATGTCCAAGAGGGAAAAACGAGTATTCTGTCGCAGGAAGAAATTGCAGAGTGGTATTGTTGAAAGTACTTTGGATCGTTTATGAGGTAGAAGACAGCCCCGAATAGTTGGCGGAGTATCCAAGACTCGTAGATCCTGGTATGAAATTCACTTGGAGCGTGGACTTTGCTAATTAGTACCGACGTCGTTTTTGCAAGTTCGGAAGAACGAGGGAAACTCGTTTAATTGGTACCATTTCATTCCGAAGATAATTGTTCGGATGAATTTCCGTCGAACCGGAGTTTACTCCAGTTGTGTTTTGATCCAAGTTTCCTGTCAGTCAAGATTTTGTCGCGCTGTGTGCCGGGTTGCTTCATTATTCCGCAAATATGCCTCGCATTGTTGTCTGTCCTGATGAAAACCTAGGGGAAAAAATGAGAATTGCCGGTCTATATAGGTTGCAGGTTGAAGAGAAACAAGCATCGTTATTGTATGCTTTCGTTGATCTGTTTCTATTTCTTTCTCTACCATTAAAATTTACGAATTAATTGCACGTTTCTGTAGTGCATATTTATCATAGTAAACATAATTTCAAGAATGACAAAGGACGATAACAGGTATAAATACTATGTGATAATAAACTACTGAAATTATGATTAATGCTTAAAAAATTGTTAAACATATACCTTATATGCAATCTGAGAGTTTACGATGAACGTTTTTGTCAAAAAATATTATTTTGCACCATTTTTAAGGTCAATTTAGATTTAAAGAACGAGTAGATGGTAATTTTAGTTGATTAGAGATTTTGTTCGATATTATTAATATGTACAATAGGAGTCGTTACATCCTAGCAAAAGATGTTACTTTTTAACTGTCGTATTTTTATTTTATAAATTAAATCTATTTTTCTGATAAAATCATGTGATTGTCTTTTTGATTAATTTTTTCTGAACGCATAAGACGCAAATCCGCAAGCCATAAGTAAGAAACTATTATTTCCATAGGAATTTTAATCGTTTTGATTTTATCCAAACATTCCAATACTTTCAGTATGGCTATGATAAATTCCAATTTGCGTAACACATACAAATAAAAATCTCTGTGAAGCATATATCCACCAACTAAAGTGTATTCGAAATAATTTATAGACCGTGTCGTATTGTAGTTAACTGGAACTTTGGGAATGCATATGTATTACACCTGATTGTTAGCATACTTGTCATAGGTATAATTTTTTGATGATTCACCGGAAGTAACTGAAGAACTTCATATACTATGTATTTAATATATTTTATATACTACATATTTATAAAGCGCAGCTTACATTTAAACTGGTTTTATAATTTCTTTTTATATCATCATAGACATTCGTAAATTTATATATATTTCATGGTTATAACATAGTAGCATATTGATATACTTTACTAATTTCAAAAATATTATATTCTGCTTTAATTTCATTATACCGTGAGATAATTGAAGCCTGCGTTACTTGTCGAAGAATATCCATTTCGAAAACTCCTGTACTATATTCTATTTATAATATATTTAATTTTGTTCATTACCATTTACAATATTTTAAACGAAGGTTTTATTTTCATAATTTTTACAAACCTCCAAATAAAGAGTCTTCAACGCGGAGGTTTAAAAACAGATCTGCGAAATACAAAATCATACAGCACTTGAAAAAGTACGTAAGAAACGTCCAGTTAACACAAGTCCCAGAATCAACACAGACGAAGACTAAATTAGATAAAGGTGTGTACTCAACCAATCACATTTTTATTCTTGCTTCCATAAAGGCTATTCTTCGTATCGACGATACGTTTGAAAATAACATGACAAATATTTTACCATAAAATTACTTGTACCGCGAAACAAAATTAGTGATAGGAAAGTTAAATGTAGTATATCGAAAATTTTTTTTCGATTTACTTTTCATTTTTTTTTTTTTTTTTTTTTTTTTTTTTTTTTTTTTTACTGTGTCAAATTATCTTCTATCATGTGAAATCATAGTTTAATCAAGATTTGCGAATCTGCGTTAATTGAAAAGTCATGTCTATATTTACGTCTGTGTGTGTGTAAATTTTTCAGATAAATTTTTCATAATTAGTAATGATCGCTCTGTATATAAAACGGAGTAATACTCGTGTAAAGCCAGTTGCAAAATTATTTAAAATCTAAAAATGTTTGATCATTGCCTTTTAATCTGTCTTTCAATAAAGGTTAAATTGTACGAATTTTATTACAATGTAAAACATCGATACGTCAAAGTGCACAAAATTTAATGACATAATCATTTTTCTTTGTTCAAAGAAATTTTCGGTGATTGACCTTGCAGTCCCATCAAAATTCGAAGCAACGCCCAAAATTGTTCGTCTGTCACGTTCAGATGTAACACGAGGTCTCCCACATTTTTAGTTTTTCCACAAGCTTTAGGATTTCTCAGTACATTCTATACGGCATGACAATTTCTATTTAATAATTTCACAATTTTTTCCAGCTTTTCTGGATTTATAAACCACTTTGATCTGGGTTAAATTTAACTTCATATTTTTTGTCTTTTTTTTTGCTACCGAATATTGATATTCATACTTTCGTTCATTTGGGATTAATTCCGCTTGGACGAAGTTTATTTGTCACGAATCGCGCAGATATACAAATTAATTCGCGACAAAAGAGGTGAAGGCCTCGCTAGCCAGCATTTAATTATATCGCGAATAGGATACGCGACTAATTACTTCCGACATCGTTCAATCGTTAATTAGTTTATCCAGCATGAGCCAACTGGTTAGGTATTGTCTTTCTTTTTATATGCCAACGAACGTAGCCAGGAACGTTCAACGTCCACTTATTCCTCTATCTCTGCACACGTATTTACGCATCCGTTACGAATGTAAATGGATGTTTGCGCTTCCTCGCGCCGTTTCGTGTCACGCCCAGTTGCTCGGTTTATTGTATACGTACCTTTGCTCGCTATCTACCTGCTTAATATCTTTCCACGTTGAAACGCGGTACAACAGCAAGAATATGGGTTCGAGCAAGCTTCGCGTTGCGTTGAATTTTAATTTAACCATTGTAATCAGCGCGCGCTGAACTATCAGTGCGCGATCCACTCCATACTCAACTTAATAGTTTCTGATAATTGGCTGTGAAAAATCACAAGGTTTTATTGCGATTTTGACATTTGTTTAACGCGATTGTCACGATAGTCATTGGTAATTTACTACGCTGTTGAGGGCTAATAGAAAATAAATATCAAAGTATAAGAACTGTGTTGCTTGTATTGATACACAATGACTGTATATATACTTATTAACGAAGAAACAGTTTATAACTGTTCGTCATCTGCAGACCAGAATGTTAAAACGCCGTATCTGTAGAACCAGCACGAATCAGATTCCCGTTACGATTTATTCCGCTTTGTCTAATTAGTTTCGAGAGCTATTAACGGATTATATAATTACAACAGATATTCCCTTGCAAAGATTCCTCCGAGGTATTCAACTACTCATAAATTTCAAAATCCATTCAATAACTTAAATTAACGTAATAGTTATATATCATTTCAACGTTTTCTATTAAACGTACGCCAATCTTCATTCGTTCGAACAAGTTTTATCTTTCTACCGTCACATCAGAACGAAACTTCAACTTACTACGAACCTAACAGCACGAATATATCCTTCAAATAACTCGAATAAAACATCACCTTGAAAGCTTACTTTGACAACTAGTAAAAGCCACTACAATGATCCATTGTATATCCAAATCAGCCATTCAATCAACTTAAACTCTTCACCTATTCTATTCAACTCCCAGTCAAGTTCAGCTCTTGCTATGTCCTCGACCAACTGCACTCTACGGAATACTCACGTAGACTAGGATATACGCTGCCATTTGGATAAACGATTACGTGATCTTCTCGTGATAATGTAACGTGTACCTCGTACACAGCCAGAGCATGCGTACACCTATACCTATATATCCGTAGACAAAAAGTAGCCACGAATTATGAGGAACCTGTCGCGAACAAGTCTGCCAGCCGTTGACGTAGCAGTAGTGTGGTCTCGGTTTGCCTTGAGTGGCAGTGGCAGCGCACAATATGCGGCCATTAGGTATGCCGGCCGCGTCGCACCACTACCGCCTTCGAGTAATTTAAATGAAAAAAGGGGGTACACCCCCAGTCACTTTGCCTGGTCGGCGTGCTTTTTCTCCGCTGATGATCGCCGCATCCGTTCACCGGGTCCGCTGTCCCTTGGCTGAGCTCTAACACGTTCGCCCTGCCACCGAGACTCTCCAGGAGGGTCAATTTAACACACGATCATCAGCGACGTTATCAGCGATTGAGTTTATGATCATGGGAACTCCCGGGATGCACGATAGTTGTAGCAGCTCGATGAGAGCGATAAGGTACAGTCGTATCTTTCAGATAGCTTAACCTGTCACCTATGTAGGTATCCCTTTGAATTTCCATGACCCGTATAATGGATCAAGTATAATCTATATATCCGTAAGATGTCGTACGGAGCGAATGTGACATTACGGTCAAGAATAAAACGAAGAACTCGTGGGCGAACGATGTTGTCGATGACCGGACAAAATTAGATTGCGTAGAGTGAGTGTTTCATTGAAGAATAAAGTCATTAGATGTCTCGATCGCTCTGCAGACCTATCTTTGTAGCTTAGATTACTGTCCAATTGTGGAAAGGGCAATAATTGCAAGAAGTGTAAAACCAGTCTCTTTGAGTCTTCGATTCAATGCTACAAGGAAACGGTACGTTTGTAACATTTACACAAAATGGGGTGAATGTAGGAAACGACAAAAGTTTCTGTCGGTTTCCCACAAATTGGTTGTTTAACGGATACTGCCTTTCATAATTGGATTTGCAATTGCTTTAGTTCAATCATTTATTATTTCATAGTTTAACATTTCTACCTTGATTTCTATTTTCAACATCTTTCTATTTTAATTGAAAAAGGTAGATTGTAGGAATGTTTTAGGGAAATCCACAGATTGTTTAAAGTCTAATTGAAGAATCCAAAAGAAACTACTTCGTTGCAACGTTTTACTACGCGTTGTTATATCTTACCAAGACAGAAATCGGTGAATGACCCCGAGGATCGTTGCAATATGCAACCGAGGTCAAAAGTCGAAGTTGACTCGATACGCGGTATCGTTGCAGCAAATTAATCGAAGTCGATCGGCTGAAATGTTTCTGACACTTCGAAAGGTTCAGAGGAAACGAGATTCCTATTTGCTATCGTGCAATCCGAGAAGTTGTCGTTGCGATCCTCGACCGAAACCGTTCGAAACTATATCCTAAGTAGTTGGCCTATGTGTTCCATCGTATGAACGTTTTCTTCGATCAAATACGTTAATACTAGAAAGAGTGGTAGATTATTAGAACGTTTCGATAGTACAATATTCCATTTAATTGAATATTCGATATTTCAATAACTATTCTACCGTTCTTCGAATTTTTTACAAATGTTTGACTTTATCTACGAAGGATAGATTAACTATCGTAATATCTCTATGCACCTTTCGTGTCACGAAGTTTATTTTATTTTATGGTGAAATAAGGATGCAAGTTGGAAGTAAAGAAAGTAAAGGAACGATAGGTTGAACACATCGCCGAGGATTTATAATTCCGGAAACTGCGCGAGGACAATATTCTGTACTTAACAGGACATGAGATACTTACATCTGTGAGCTGCTCCGTGTTCAGTGTCCCAGATAACTTGCGATGTATCGCTAGAAAAGGCGTGTTAGAATTGAACTTTTGTTCCATCTCCGAGCTACGTACTCACGTGCAACTTACATTTAAGCCGAGGCAATCGCATCGGCGTTGCCGCTTTTTAAAAATCGATAAATACGTACATCAGCGGTAAAATGATACGGTTGTAGGAAACTTTTAGGGTGTATGATTCGTTCAGAATTCATGGTTATCAAATTCATAAATCGAATAGTTGAAAAGAGCGATAATATAAATATTATTTTTTTAAATTCTTTAAATTCATTGAAATAGATCAATATAACAGAAATGGATACTTATTGTAGAAATAAATCATTTTGCCTTTTTTTTTTTTTTTTTTGTTTTTTAGAGAAATTTCTAAAAGACAGCCATGGTATAGTTTCTCGTTGATTAGCTAATTAAGAAAAAGTAGTTCAATTATTAATCGAAGATTGAAGAATATTCGAGCTGAATTTTTAGTTTAAAGTAAAAATAAATGTATGAATGCGTATGTATTAAGAGATTAAAAGATTTATACGGTTTTTTTTAAATGCATCATATCGGAATTTTCTATATTTGTAATTCAATGAATTATTTTTCAAAGTATTTAAAATATCGATACGTATACAATTAAATAATAAAATACATCGGCTGAAATTACAGGATTTCACACGTTGCAACGTAATGTATTAATATATCGCTAATGGATTTTAATGTCCCAACTGTGCCAGTTCGGGCTGTATGCCGGTTTGACGCCACGAAAACGCGTTTGATAAATTCAACGTAGCATTGCATTACATAAAAACGCGATGCCGCTATCGGTCACAACATTTTTTAAAATACGTATAATGTATATTATTACTCGAAGTACACGTGGCGCATTTTTGTCATTACGTGGTTTCATAACGTGTCTTTCAAAGCATCGCGGCTGATTTATGGAAATAAGAAGTAAATTAGCGTTTTCCGTGGTGTTGAAGAACACGAAACGCCATATGACGTAATAATTCAATACCCTGATGGCGCGCACAGGAAACGTAATAAATTTTTAAATAGCTGAAAATTAAATTTTAATCTATGAAGTTGGCGATCAACGGAACCCGCGTATGGTACTTCCATTTGCGTATGATTAAACGGAAATCATATTACCAATTTTCGTCGGCTAACGCGAACCAACATTTTTACTGTAATTAAAATTTTGCCGTTTATGTGAAAATTTTTTTAAAGCGAAACAAAACTTTTTAATTGCTGTAACAACAATTGCAGCAACGTGAACTGTCCATTTTCATTCTGTACAATGATTTTAAACAGTATTAAAGGGAGTTATTACTACATCGTATTAAACGAAACTCGTACGTTCATATTGCTCTGTAAAATCGATTCTCCAATTTGTAATATACTCAATTGCCAGATAACCGTGAAACACATTCTTGTTCAACCTTTATACGTTTATTATTTTTTGATACAAGCGAACAGCAATTTCAGTACGTTTTTACAAGCGAAGCTTTACGTTTAATATTTATGAATTTATTTATACAGGATTATTTGTACGCCCTTTTTCATTTTCCGTCGATGGAAACAAAACGAAATAATAATTTGCACATTATATAATATTAAAGCGGCGCTAGTAAATTACATAGGGTTAAATTGTTCGAAGTGCATCGAATCTCGTTTTTAAATCGAAGTTAGAGAGATGTTGAATGAAAATACCGATGATCATAAGCAAACGTTAAAAGAATTTTCCTTTTCAACAGAATCATTGCTAGGTATAATAAAATTTAATTTGTCGTAGTTAAACCATCCTGTGTTATCGATGTAACGTTAAATGTTATTTAGATCTCATTGAATAAAAATAACATTTCATTATATGATTATCATGTTGGCTTCGATAAATGACACGGGCTTTTTAATACAAAGGGGAGTGATGTTTTCGTTCTATTAGTTGACGGATGAGAAAAAAGGTGGAAAGAGGATTTAACATAAGCTCGAAGGATACAAGTGGACAATTACGCGTTTCATATTAAAATCATCAACTACCTGTTAATTATAACAAATCGGCGAAAATAATCTTATAATTGCAGTTATGATTTCATTACGAATAAAGTTGCATTGTATGAAAAAACCTAACATAATTGCATCTCGGGTATTCGTTGATGAAAAACTTGATTGCGCCCACGTATGATGTAACACTCTTTTATCAGCTTCGAAGCGCATAACTGACCCATATATATATATATACAGGTATTATTTAGGAGAAAATAAAAAAAGTTGAAACGCACAACGCTTGCAATTAGAAGAAAATTAAATTTCGTCGAGAGAAGTAAGTTTCGTGGGATGTTACGCGATGATAAATAAACGAAGTGTATATTATTTTTATTGAAAAAAGAAAATGTAGTAAAACATTATAAAATTACAAATATTACAAAATCGAATAGATAGAAGACAAAACTAATTGTCTTGAACTTCTAAATTCATATGGAATAAAATTTATAGAGGCAAATAAGTATAATAGAGACACTTGATAAATAAGCTTCGCATTGCTTTGAGTCAATATTATTCAATGATAATGAATAACCATAAATTTTGTTTCTTGACGCATTGCACTCGAGACTTCTAATGTGTTTTGACAGTGTCTTCGAAGCGTATCGAAACTAACGTTATAAAACCGTACTAAACATACGTGAAAACGAGAATATCGCGTGTTTTATAGTGAGTTTGGAACTGTCGAGAAAAAAAGTTACGAGAGAAAGGACGAAAGTATCTTTAAAACGTTCTGCTTCCTCTAACAAGATCTTAATAAGGCGTGAAAACTTTTCAGCGTAATATAATTTCGTGAAACTTTTTACACGAAACTTCTCATATTAACGCTTCGATTCGCGCCAGGCGAGACAGGATAACACGTTCGCGAAAACGATTGGTTAAACAGACTTCTAAGAAAGACCTTGCTGACGGAAATAGCTCGGCTAATTTCTGTCTGCCGTTAATTGGTATTTATGATACATAATGAATGTTCTAATTAACTTCAAAACTTACAAAGTATATTGCGACACTGGCGAAATTGTCACAAATGACGTGTCTTCCATAATACTTAAAATCCAATGTAATATTTATCGAACTTTATTATGAGAACAATTCGCACATGTCACATTTGAATATAATCATGAACGAACAGATTAATGCATATTGAAGTATTCGAATATTCTGTTGCCCTCTGACACGTAACTTTAAAGGAATAATTAACATAAACATTAACATCAAGAAAAATATGTAAAAAGCTTGCATCGAATAATGGAATATTCAATTGCGTCGTCAGTTTGGTAAAAGCGGCTCTATTAAGGAAAGTAAATTTATCAAAATATCAGCTCGAAATAGAAATCTTCATTAAAAGCATTATTCGTATCTACAATCCGTGTTATATAAATCAAACATCAACTCATCGTCGTCATTATCTTCTCTTAGCTCTTTCATAGCGTACAATTTGAAAAGCATGTAATTTACCGAACATGCTGGAAAGTTTAAAATAGAAATAAAAAATGTTTGTAAATTTCAAATTTCGAGATTACTGCGAACTGCGAACGAATACTGATTAGAACTCGAAAACTAAAACACACAGCGGAGCCTGCCAACTTTCAAGGATTAATTATTAAAAATAACAAAGAAAGAATATTATTATTGTTCGAGTCGGATAATAAAATACGCTAACAGCCTTTGATTTTCGAAAAGTATACATTTGAATACTCCTAATGCTAATACTAATATCAAACAACCAAGGCGAAGGCCTTCAAGACAGATAAGGGATACTTTCTAGTGTCTTGGAAAAAGAAATTCGCAAAGAGAAGTCACAGTCACCATAAACAGACGTAGAGCCGATCGTTATAACTTTTCAGCCTCGTTAGCAGGCTTAAGCATTATTAATAGTACGAAACGCTACTACTTTAATTTACAATTACAGAACTTGAGTCGTATCCTTTGAAATTGTCCATTATACGATGAGCAGAGACTTGCATTAATCGATAGGTTGCAAAAACGCAAAGTTTTCCTTCCATTCGATAAAACCTGATCTCGTTGAATATAAGAGTCTCGTAGAGCACGTACGTACATTTTTAAACAAACGTAATATCCAAGTTTAAACGAACGTACTTGCACGAACCTTGTAACGTAATGCCGTATTCAGTTAATTTTGCGTAGCCGCATAAACCTCCTAGACAGGTTCGAGCAAGCTTAATGAAAGAAAAAAGAAGCGCTCCGTTAACGCAACAAATTTTACAGAAGATATTATTTACAGAGAATTTTAGTTGCAGAGAAAACGGGGCCCGATACGCAGAGCGCGCAATCGCCATTTCGATTTTACGCTACGTACAAAGAATTATGGAAGCGTTCGTTCGGCCAGTCGACAGACAATCCGATTAGCGGCGAGTTGCGAAGCCATAAACTTCGGCCCCTGTGGCCGCTAACTATTCAGTAATTATGAATAGTCGAATGCATATCGCAGGTGGAAATCGGAATTGAATTGGTTAGTTGGAAATTCATTTGGAAGCAATCACAAGTCCGGGTCCTTTTATTATCTATCTCTTTTCTGCCCCATCGTTTCTTCTCTTGGATGCACCGATTCGATTCGTCCCGATTTCCGATCCTACGTATCCCGTATCGTGACGTCGCTTCGATAACCATCAATGTGATTCTGCGTACGCGGAAGTGCTCTCCACGTGAAATGGAAGCAGGAGGACCTCAATTTGAATCGATTTAAAATGATACGTCATTATTCGAGTTCGAAGGAATATTCCTCGACGAGAGAGCGTACTCCGTTTCGAGAGGCAACTAGAGGATCACGTTTCACGTGAACGTTGTTTAGAGCAGTAACGGTATACAATTAGCAGTTGTCTGTATGTATCGTGCAGTTAATAATCCACGAAGACGCGAATGAAGTCAGAGGAAGCGTTCTGATTGACGTTGACTCATCGTCGTCGAGCCACTTTGTCGAATGATGTGCATACCTATGTAATTTGTTCTATCCTCTCTACTTTGCTTCTCTTTCTCGTTTTGTAAACGTTAAACCGTTAGGTAGAAAATTGAGCTGCTATTACGGGATGTTTGTAATTTCTGTGTGCTATCAGTTTCGATTCAATAGAGATTACGATTTGAATCTCGGACGATGTGTCGTGTCAGGAAAAAGAATACACACCCGATTTCAGCATAACGAGGCTCCGCTACATTTTTCAATTAATGCGACACAACATCTAAATCGAATCTTTAGTGGGAAATAGATAGGGCGAGAAAGTCCAAGAGAATGGCCTCTTCGATCACCTGACTTGGATGCGACTGCTTTTTGTAGGGACACTTAAAGACTCTCCTCTGCTGATCGCTAACGAAGTAATGTGGTAAACTTGAAACATAGATAATAAATATATATATATAACATCAGGGGGAAATATTTGAAAAAATAGATCTTTTATTCGTAAATATCAGTTTTGTAAGAATGCACGAAACGCGCATAAAATACAAAATATACAAAATATCTAAAATAAAATACTCGTCGTAACATTTAATACATTAAACAACCTTCTGTTTAAATTCTACTTCTTTAATAATGTCTATAAAAATATTAGTTTGCATAAATAACCGCAATCTACTTATATCTATCGAAGTGAAAAAAGACACATTCGACATCTTTTACGAATATTATATTTTTTATTGGAAACTTACACGGCTTTGCCTTAGATCAATTTCTGTAACATCCTGTATAAAAATCTAACTAGAAACTATATACATATATAATAGGAAGTCAACTATTACTCACGTTTTCTTAATCATGTATTTCTAATACGTTCTCGTGGACGGAAAATCACGATTGAACGCGTCGATTAAACGTGGATCACACGTCGGATTAAATCGACGTGCCGGTCGTTTAACAGGTTATGCGGATCGGTTTAGCTTACAGAAGCGCGTAATCGCGTATCAGATTCATGGTGAATTTTTAAAATTCAATTCACGCACAGTCCGATCAGGATGGAATACGATACGCAACGGGGTCTCTATCGCGCGGCTAGCTAACATTAATACTTACCGATTATCGAGTCGATCCGCTCGAATTGAATTGATTCTATTTCATTCTACCTCTCTTTCTCTCTTTCGTTTTCTTATTTTTCTTTCTCCTTTTCCTTTCTGTTCTTCTTTTGTTCGATTGGTTTCCTTTTACGGTATTTTCCTACGGCTGTAATTTAACGATTTTATAGATACGACGATTCGAAAAATTCTAAAAATGGAAGTTTTCGAGCCAGGTGTAGTTAGCTTTTTTTTCAGTATCGTTCCCCGTTTCCTTACCTTCTTTCTCTTCTCTCCTTTCGGTATTATATCTATACGTTCTTTTTTTTATTTGAACCCTCGAATCGAATCGATATCGGTTTGCCTGATATTTTTACTGTATCTTTCCGATGTTTGTTATTTTCTTTTCATTTCTACGTAATTGCTTTATAATTACGACAGCAAATCGAATATCCTGAATCAGCTTACGTCTTTCCTTTTAATAACGTTTCGAAAATTTTATAAATACATCGATATCGATAAATCCCAGGAGTGACTTAACATCTCGAATTAAACGTTCCACCGTAAACTCGAACTAATCATGGCAGAGTGTACCTTTATAAATTATGGTAACGAATTGAATCTCGCACTCAACTCGCGTATCCTTTTAATAACATTTCGAAAATTTTATAAATACACCGATACCGATAAATCCTTGGGGATTGAACTTCTCAAATCAAACCTTGGAAACCGCAACTAATCATAGCAAAGTGTACCAACACCCATAAATCCTCCACCTTTTCCCTCATCCTCTCTGATCCCGTAGCCTGCAGTAATGCCACTCGTAAATTCTCCCATCGATTTATTCGTATTTTTGTCCGTGTTACTCCGTCTTGTCCTTTCCAACGTCGTTCCTTTAATTACGAGTCAGCGATCTCCGAAGAACCGTAGCGTAGGCACACTTCTTAGCAAAGTATCTCTATTCGAGCATGAAGAAGTTCATTGTACCGTTTCTTCGTGTGTTACGACACGGTTGGCCGTGCAAGCCTCGCGGAACGTGTCGACGTATACCGGAGCCGGTCGCATTCCAAGATGAGAGTTGGCAGAGGCAAAGAAGTGGAACGACTTCCAATTATCGACAGGCGTCTGGCGGAAGTGTACACGTTGAAGGACTTCGTCGCGGATCGGAGCGAATCATCGGCGATAAACTCGTTTCTTTTCCGATGCATGCCGCGCGTTTTCCGCCGCTCTGATGGATATCTCTGTATAGGGTGGGGCATCTGGAACAGACTATTCGAACGACTCGTTTGCTTTTCGTGGTAGAAAAAGACGCATCGAATTAAACTTGCTTGCTTTGGAGGAAGATATAATCTGACGTTAATAGTTTTTTCCTAGGTGGAGGGTTAGAGGAGATATCAAGCTGAACTTCTTTTTTTTTTTTTAATGGAACAATATATTTTTTTATCTACCTTCTAAGAGAGAGAGAAAGCTTTAGGATGAATGCAATGATCTATAATTGAAGGTCGTTCAAGGCCAGTACGTTAATTATTATTAGTTTGAGATAAAACGCGGATCTCGTACAATATCTCAAACTAATAATGATCTAGTTGGTATTCATGGATATAGATAAACACAGATACGGCAGGACTCAGTGTTTCGAAATGTTAAACGGAATTTAAATATTATTACTGGGATTAATTAAATCTCTCTATCGTCTTTGAAGCATCTATTTATAGTTTAACAACAAGGCAAATTGTAGGTAATGAACTCCTTACATAACAAAACTACTTCATAATGTTTTGTTGTAGATGTCAATTCTTATATCGCGTATTAATATTTACAAATAGAATGTAATAAATTTTAAATGTTAAGTCTATGCTTATATAGACTTAGCTGTAAGAATTAGCTGTATCTTTGAAAAATGAATGTGACGCGTTAATTCAAAATAGGTGAAAATAAATCTATGAAAAACATTCTTATTCGGTACTAATTTTTCAAGTCAGATATATATATATATAGGTTATATACTCGGAATAACTCGGTATGTAATTACATATATGTAATCGTATTTCCACTTCTGTAGAAGTCAGTATTAATTTTGCTAAAAGCACTTGTATGCTTTTAGTAATTGTAAAAATAGCAACCGGTTTTTATCACAGATATATAGTATATCTGAAATTATATATATTTGATCATTTTATTTATCAAATGGTTGTATCGTAAGAGCCATAAAAAGTTTAATAACTAATTTAATAACGTAGACTCGCGAAAATCCCTTACAATTAAGACACTCGAACGCTCGCCTCTAAAATTCTCTACTGAATTCTACTAACGAAATAAGAATTCAAACTTCTCTCCAAGACGAGTTGCGTATGGTTAAGGTCCAGCGCGGTCCACTTCATGTTCAGCATATCCAACTAAAATGCAAATATCGTTTATACCTGGTCGCGGTAGTTTCTAGCCGTAGCATAACTTTCAATTTCCCCAATTTCCCTAAGATCCTTGCACCATCCTCGTCGTGCCACCTGTTCCGCTCCCTGAAACGCATAAACGCGAGGTAATTTCGCGTACGGTCGCGTCTTTTCGCCTAATTAACGAGCCTTCGAGCATAAAGAGTCGCAACCCCACCGCGTCTAAACGTTACGTTACACGCGACTACTTGCGAGTTATTACGTGTCTGGCATTAAGCCCGTACTCGTTGTACGTGTACTCGCTCGCGTTATTTCGATTTCAAGTTTCATAATGCCAGAACGTATTGTCGGCACCGTTTTTACCTCGCCTTTACCTCTCCACGTTTCTCTCTTTCTCCTCCTCTTTTTTTCTCCTTCTCCCGCCGGCTTGTCAACCGGTATCGTTCGCCTATCGTGATAGAAAATAGAACATCGTTGTAGAACGGGCGCAACGTCGGGATGAAAATGATTCAACCACTTAACTCGTCAAGATTTCACATTTCTTTCCCGTTAAACCTGCCCTAGGTTCGCTTCTAGCAGCGATATAATCTCTTTCCGGTTATCTGTTCACGACCGGTGGTGGTTTTCTGTGCGTCGATTGTCAACAAGTATTTGCCATTCCTCGGTTGGTGAACCAATTAATTTATGAGAATGATTGAGACTGATCGAATTAGACAGGTTGAATGGTGCGGACTTATTGGCGTCTATGGAGATTACGAATATTCCAAGTAAGCTGATTCAGAATCAGAAATTTTCTTACCGATCAATTTATTTTTGTATTTAATTTTCCAATAATGTTTCTTTTCAAATACGTTCAAGTTATTTAGGATTTGACAGAGTTTATTGTGAAAAATTCATGTCACGTTAAATATTTCATTTCAAGTTATATTTTTGTATTATATGTGGTATCAGGGAACCGCTTCGGCGGTAGGTTCTGCACATGAAAACAATAAAAAAGGTTTATATAACGCTATAAAGGTATGGCCCTATTTAATCTTGTTTTCAAGTTACAGCGAGTTTCATCTAAACAAGCAGTTTAAAATAATCTTGCAGCACGCTTGAACACAAGATTGGAGACATCTTAATGACTGTTCTCCACTTCTCCGGGTATTGTTCGTTAGATATTCTATTAGAAATTCTGTTTATAAATAGGTAGATGAGATTAGTTCATCTACTTCCATTTTTCAGTAGAATTACTCCAATATAAATCTCGTTATAACTCGTAAACAAAGTCAAAGAGAGCATATCTTTATATAAACTTTTTCTTATCGTTTTCATGTGTAGAATCCATCGTCGAAGCGGTTGCCCGATGCTGAGAAACATCCTGAATATAAAAGTAATCGTTAATCGCAATTCAACGACAGAACGCCTTTTTCATTTAATTTTCTACATTTTTTCCATGTTGTATTCGATTTGCATCGATCTATGAAGAATAACGCGATAAAAGAAAAAGTTTATTAAATTTGTTACTTACGTTATTTTCGAATGATACTTGTTGTCGTTTAAATCGAAAGAAAAAGATTTATTACGCCTAAAAACTGATTAAGTTAATTCCAAATGTGATCTGGAAATGTCATTTAAACAAGCTTGTGTCCATAATCGAATTACTCGATTCAGAGTTATTTTCAAAGGCGAGATAAGAAAATTAAATCTCGTAGCCAGTGAAACCATGAACGCAAATAACGTTTCCATTTTTGACAGCAAAGTTTATTTGTATGTCTAAGGTATCGCGCAGAGTTTATGAATTCTTAGAGAAGCTCATGAATATTTAAAAATCGGATCACGTAAGTACCTACATCATTACAGCCATAATACGGAATTGCAAATTCATTCATTTGTAACTGTTTTGTACCTTTCAATTTAAGATCAACCGACAGTTTCATTTTTCTTCTTATAAAATGTAAAATAACACGCGAACATGATATTTGTTACTTCGTAAAAAGAAAGAGGCTAATTTAAGCCTTCTTCCTCTAGTAAAAAACATACCTTTTCAACGTAATTATACGGAAGTCAAGCCAACCCTATGGAGACTAGTCATTCCTGAAGAATTCAACGTTGCTCGTGTAACTTCTGCTTCTGATGTTAAAATGCAGAAATTTTCCAGAACTGTTGTTGTTCAACCAACTTTCGAACGATTCTAATTATACTCAACAATTTTTTAATTTCTCAAAGAAAAATTCCACGTATTGCTTTCAAATATAAATTAACGTAATCTTTGTTTCGAGGGCAAAAATATAACTATATTGTCACGGTTAATATCTCATTATGATTCTAGTAACGTTCTAGTTGCAATTTTACATTCTGTATGTAACAAACTTTTTATTAAGCAGTTAGAAGGATAAGAAGATACGCTCTAATTCGACGAATTCCGTAAATAAGCGAACTAAGAAAACTAGAACGAATATATTGTTTTATTTTTATTTATTTCATTTGCTTCTAATTTTCTTACTTCCAGTTACATTCATGTTCTATTTTTCCAACCACCAAGCTTAACGTCTCTCGTGCTTAACATTTAGACTTAAAACCTACAATTTATATTCTTTATTCTCTGTGTCTTTACCACTTGCATGTACAACTCTTCTTAAACTTTAATAGCTTAGCTTATATACTCAGTAGCATACAAAACAGAAACGTAAAATATGAAACTCGAATAATATAAAATATAAAAATACCAGAATATACATAGAATAGTTATAGATGATCATCGCACGTATTTGAAAAAGTGTTCGTGGAACGAGCAGAATGCAATATGGTCAGGAAGCCAACCAAGGTTCTAGGTGGTTGGTAAATGTCACTGGACGAGATTTACACACGTAGGTCATGTGTGCTATGAATCACACACGATTACGGAAAACTTGTTTCTTCCAACATGCCAAGAAAGCTGTTCTGTTGTCTTTGATCTCAAATACTCGTTCATTGCGTATTCATTCATCGGTCAGTCGCATACGTTACGGATTATCTTCTCATAATTTTTCTTAAAGGCTCTGGTGTTATGTATGTCGGTTAAAGTCCAATGTCTATTGCCTTTTTTGTACTTCTGTTTCGCTATTTTGTAATCTTTTAAACCCGTTAAAAGCAACAGTTCTCGTCGACTCCGTCGTAAAAATAATTGATAACGCGTAATTTGTTTATCGAGTTAAATTAGAATAAAGTACGAACTATTATCTGTGATCCATAGATCCTTAAGAACTGTAAATATTTTAATTAGTAAATCTCATGAAATTCTTTGTCAGTACTTTTTACTACCTTCTAAGGGTTTAATAAATATTAAATTCTCTATTAAAAGATAAGAAAGAAATTAGCCAGTCCAATTTTTCATAGAAAAATGCCGATTTTTATTAAAGAAATGCTTCTGACTTTCAACGAACGAACCTATGTTTTTCCCCATTTTTAGTAATTTCATAAAAATTGAAAAATATGTTATAATCTGAAATTACTATGAACACGTGTAAATTATATATTTAATAAATTTATTAAATTAAAATTATCAACATGTAAACTAACGTAATAACGTGCAAATTATTTGGAATTGTTCATCCTAACATGATAAAATTAACATTACTTTACCACCAATTCCATATTTCGGCAAGAAATTAATTCTATCCTTTACAATTTGCTTGTAGTTTGGCGGTAAAGGATTCTAACGAAGCAAAATTATTTTATTATTTATTGTCGTAGTTTGTCGTTTCATCGCGCGAGAAACAATTACGCTTTATAGACTTTTAATAAGGAACGATGCGCTCGAATCCTGCGACATTGCACACAGACTTGGAAACACGAGGTGTCTAAATACTCCTTTCGGGGACACCGCAACAGCACATCGCACTTTAAATGTTGAGTTTCATTCAGATTAACTCGCTTCCGAGTTAAGTTTCCCTTTCCGAGTACGAAAGTCAATGAGATAATTGAAATCTTGTGTTTCGCTGGTAGCCGCGTTGCCTCGAACTCTCAACGAATTTTTTAAAAGAATTAAATGCATATTTAAATCGTACACCATCTGTTGGTTTTAACTTATTTGAATAACAGCCTGGAACTTTGTTCACGAAAATTGGAGATTATACAATGGTCTGAAAATTTAAACATTTAACAGATGTGAAAGTTCGAAAGTTTGGAACATTTGAAACATTGGAAAATATTTGGCTTCGGAATCAGATTTACATCTCTTTGCACGTGAAATTTGAATAAATACGAACTATGTATTTCACGTAGTCATCAAAATCATATTGTTAACGATGAATGTTGCGATTAATTTCAAGGAACAAATTTCTGCTATTTATCGAAATATTCGAATTCTTAATAAAAAAAAAAAAAAAAAATTACAGATACAGGACGACGGTGCATTTTTGAATTTTTATTTACGTCTCGTTGAAAGCAATTTACGTGTTTACGTTGATTCAATTCAAAAGTATATTTGAGACAAGTTATTTACGCAATGCATATACTAAATCATCATACGTAAAACAAATTAAAAGAAATCGTTTCTTCTAAATAAAAGCCTCGTAGCTGGAACTGCAACAAATAAAATTCACTTGAGAAGAACATTTCCTTTCTATTCTTCGATGAGTGTACAATTTTATTAGAGAAACGTCTCAACATCGACGCCACCCCATCACAACATAATTACGAATAAGCCTTGCTACATTTTCACTCTCCTAAATATTCGGTCTATCTGATTACCACCTCTCGCCGCTAAACGCGTGCAAACTTTCAAGCCAACTGCAGGCTATTTTCAAGCCACGATATATAGATATTCAAAGAAATGTTAAAACAACCATTTATTCACACCCATTGCGTTCGAAACATATTAATTTAATTAAATTACTGTAACGTAGAAAGTATGTATGTAGAAAGCAGATGTGCGGAAAAAATGTTATAAACGTTGATTCGTAGAAGTGGCCGATAAATCTTGAACTCTTCAATCGCTAACCGAACGTCACGGCTTGAATACGTCTTGGCTCGATAAAGCTCGCGATAAAGTGACAGAAGAGAGAGAGCAAAAGGTACTTAAAATAACGCAAGGTCCACTTGTAATCATTATATATTCGCATCGATTTCCATAAAACCTTCTCTGAACCGTTCGTTGCACTCTATGATTTCCTGCAGTTGGCAATTGCGACGACTTGATACACTGCAGTATAAATTTAATGGGCATATCGGTGCGCGCACGTGTACGTTCCCTGCATGCACATCCATATCGCGTAATAAATCGGGTAAGACGGTGATAATTTGATAATTTTTCTACTAACTCCTAAACATTCACATTTACTTATGTTTTTTTAAAAGCGAGCCAGGGATATAATATTATCGGAATGATAAACAATAAATTGTGAGATAATTTAGCTTGATGTATCTGGCAAGAAAAATATTTCATTATGTTATGAATTTAATTATATTATAAAAATAAAAATACTTTCTGAAAATATGATTCCATAATTAATAACATATGATATAACAAAAGCGAAGGATGAAAGCGAAGGATATGTGGATCGTTAGAAAGCGAAGGATATGTGGATCGTTAGAAAGATGAGATAGATATTAGGAAGGGAATGAGAAGAAACTATGCGAATTTTGTAATGACGAAATTGGAGATTTGAAGCACATATTAATAGAGTACGGAAAACTGACGAGGAGAAATGAATATATAGGAGATAGTTAACGAGAAAGGAAAAGAAGAGACTTTGGACTGGTTAGGAGAACTGGAAAGGAAAAAGGAGGAAAGATTAAGAAGGTATTTTAGGAGTTAGATAAAGAATCATAATCGGTTAAATAGTTAGCTCTAATAGCTGTTTCTAAATAATCAGATAAGAGCTAAGCAATAAGATGGATTAATAGCTATGTTAATAGTTATACAGTTTGATAAGAAGAGTATTTAAAATATATGTATTAGAAGAATGTTTGATGGAGACTGTAAGGCAAATAAGAATAAGAAGAAAAAGTGAAAACATAAGCTATTATTATTAATAGTATATAACAAATATAAAACAAATAAATAAAGGTATAATCGAATATCTAACATACATATAAGGAAACATCTTCGATATTAA
This sequence comes from Bombus sylvestris, assembly GCA_911622165.2. NCBI lineage: Eukaryota > Metazoa > Arthropoda > Insecta > Hymenoptera > Apidae > Bombus > Bombus sylvestris. The sequence continues at coordinate 13,043,789 of OU443145.1, forward strand.
TTTTTAACTTTTTCCAAACAATTCATCAAGAAACGCAGGCGTAAACTCAAAACAAGAATAGTTTATTTTCTCGCTTCATGCCAATAAATTAAGAAATTTAAACTAATTTACGACTATTTCATGTTTGAAATTAATGAAAAAGTATCACGAAATGTCATCAAGTATTATGAAGTATCAGGCAGTATCACTAAATCGAATTTGTCCTAATGCCCAGCCCCGTTATATATCACATAAATTTTTCTTCTTTACGTGCTGGATATATCTTTTTCTTTCTTCAAAAATCCACGAAACAGGCTTTTCTAAGTTAAGACAATCTATAAATCCACTGAACGAGGAATCGGTGAAGGAAACAAGTATCAGACTTGTCTTTCTATCGGCATTATCGAGGGTCGTGCATAGGTGGTAAGTTCGTATATACTGGAAGGCAAGCATTATCATCCGCTTAATTGCCGGCTATTAATTCAAGTGGTTGTGTCAATGGTTATAGCTATTCAGCTAGTATATACACTAAGAGATTCATCCTAATGTTAGCCTAGGACGCTGTCATTGAGAAGCTGTGTCGTTGCCGTATACACATATGTGTATCGGTTATATATTGCAAGCTACACGTCGATCCTTTGCCTATAATTACTATAATTACTCAGGATGCAAGGGCAGTCAGTCCACGTTCATATTGATAAGCCAATTCCTAATTAAGCTTATGTTCAGTCTTTGGTCGAAGTAAATTATTCCAATTGTGAAACTCGTAATAAAATCGAACTTTGTTAATTTTTTAACTGTTTTAGATAATAGTACGTTATAGTCGATAGGATATACATAGTGAACTATAAACAATATGACGAAACATAGTGAAATATAGCGAATCATAACGAATCTCGATAAATACCATAAAAATTATCTATATTCTCCTGTTCCTCAACGGAATAACTCTTATTTCTGTTTCTTTTTTCTTTTACCCAAGCACTGGTGTTCAGTACTTTATGTAACTAGAAAACTTTTGTAATATTACAAACCAAAAATAATTGGCAATTAAATATCGTATGCATCATTTCTTCGCATCGTATCGTAAGAACTTATCTAGTAAACACAAGTATATACGTGTGTATATATCTGCGGTTATATTCCGTCTATTGCGAGATAAAGGAGCAGTTCTAGCCAAGGTAAGGCCACTGTGAGGCACGCTTTGTGTCACAATCCTGAATACACGAACCACTGTGAACCACCTCAAAGACTCGGGACCGCGAACTCCAAGATACCAGATTCGTGAAACACATCCAAGTCCAGTTCTAAAGCGTTGGAAACGGTATAGACCTATCTAAGATCGTAGAACTCAAAACTGCTTGCTCGGGGGATCTAAAACTGGCCGTGAAATTATAAATTCGATGATTCAAATGCATAGGATCCGGCACAGTGTAGTAGACTATAAACTACCAAGATTCGATACAAAGCGCCCGAAATGAGTCAGAATTCTACGATTGCGAAATCATCGAACTCGCTTTGGATACGCGCGAAAGTCGTGAAGACTGACAAAGTACATCTCGAAGCCTTGAAATTTCAAACTTCGTACAAGCCAAGTCGTAGAACATGATATAAATACACAAAACGTCAAAACGTCGTAGAATCTGGGATTCTAAGATCGTGGATATGTGTCACCATTTGCTGACACTTCTTTTCTAGCCAACGAACGCGAAGTAAGATATGAAAAATTTTGTTATTTACGAATAACGCTACACATATGTACAGTTGTCAGAATTCCAAACATCTATTTATCCTCTAAACATATATTCTCAGTCTACGTGCGCGATTTTCAACTGGTTTGCTGCGAGAATTCTTGAAACGTGCTATGTTTCGCTATTTATTCGAGTAAAAACAATAATAGTCGTCCGGAAACACAAACGTAATATACTTTTTGACGCGTCACATGATTACTGAAAACGAAAAAAAAAGAAAAAAACGAAAAGAAGCTTACGAACATTATGCGATCCACTAAATACAACATACCAAACGAAAATTATACATCTTCTTATCTCTTCCTTCATCTCGATTCGAAGGACAGTTCGGTACGATATATCGGTGCTGAGAGATACATCGATGCCCTTGTTGGGAAGGAGGGAAAGGGAATGAAAAGGCAGAAAAATAACTGAAGAAATTGAAGAAAAAGAAAAATGAAAACGGAAAAGAACAAAGAGAGGGGAAATATCAGTTCTTGCTCAGGGCGCGTACCTCGTGGAGAAGAAATGGAATTTTGCCAAGGCTGAGCCACGCTGGAAATACCACCATCTATTTTATTCCGCAGTCAATGGCACGCGGCACCTACTCGCTGTACCTCTACACCCTGTTTCCCTTTTTGCAGGCATCGCATTAAACCTGCCTAATGTCACTTGAGAAAGAGCGTAGGAAAGGAAGGCGAAGGAGGGCAGAGGGGAAGAAGAAAAAAGAGAGAAAACGGAGAAAAAAAGGGTGGCAGGAGCCGCGTCCGATAAATCGATCAGGTTCAAATTTCTCAAGGGAGGCCAGACACCCGTGTACAGGGAAAGGCGCGAGGAAAAATGTGACACGACGCGACGCGGGAAAGCGTCGAAGTATCGCGAGGGTCCATGAACTACGGTACATACATAGTTTACCATATTTGCGGATAGACGAGCAGATTTACCGGCTAAGCGTTCCGCCGTACGAACGGTCGACGATAAACTGCTCAGGAGTGGAAGTTCGCTGGAAGTTACCGAACTTTGCTCGCTTTAACGCGTCTCCGCGAACGCTATACTCGTAGAAATTAAGTTTAATGCCCGGAGATAATTTCGTGACTCTCGTTATAGTCGCTTGGCGAGGGAGAGTTCTGAATTAACGATGGCCCGGCAGCATGTCTGTTAACGATCAGTTTCTTCCGCGTAGTTTTCTGCTTTACAAGAATCACGGACATGGGAAAAGGACGGTACGAGAGTTCGATAAAAATTAATGGAAAGTTTTGTTCGTCGTTGAGATTGATAGCGTTATTATAATGACTCGCATAAGGCTGAAGTAGATAAGCTTGTAGAGGTTGTAGCATTTATTTCATGGAAGTATATTGAGAAATATCGGTTGTATGTATAGAGTAGATGGAATTTTTGGTTGTCACATTTATCTCACTATCTCTTTTACTTTCTGTACCATTTTTTTAATTGTGTAACGCCTTACTTTCTTTACCATCGTGCCTATTTCATTCGACTCTGTTCAGGATCTAGTCGATAGTTTGCAGGAATTGAAATTAAGGAACATAAGTTGAAAGAAATATCTGACGTTTTTGACGATGAAAGATTTTCTTGAGTTTAGATCGTAATTAGACACGGTATGGCCTATGTAATGGCTAAAGCCACTAACTCGGTAACTTCGTCAAGCCCTTCACGGTAGAGTGCGAGAGAGGTTCGAGCAAGTTGTCAAGAATAATGCTATGAACTTTACGTCTTAAATATTATTACACGCGACATAATTATTAGGAATTGTCGAGTATGATAAGCTGAAAGTACATGTTTTCTACGTCCAACGTCAAAAGTGCAACGTAACTTGGCTATAAAGAAATAGACTATATTTAAGATACATTTAATCTCAACTTCTCATCATTTTTTCACATTGGAGGGATTCAAAAACGATTAAAAAGGACGAAATATGTACTACTATGCGTTGCCGAAAAGGAGACTAGCGTTATGGAACGATATACATGATACTTGCGATCAATACGCGTGCTTATCGTTATGATTGTGTTGAATCTATACGAAACAGCTAATCAGACTCGCGTTCCTCACGCCAGTCTTCTTTCCAGCAACGTTCTATAAAATGACAATAAGTTGACGATTCCTACGTACTTGTACAACACAGGCTTGTCTACTTCTCTCCATTTCCTCTTTCCTAGGTTTCGACATTTTATCATGCACCTAACACGATACCGATACAAAACACTGTTTTTATTTCGGTATGCAGGATTGCATGTACTTTATTGCAATAACTTTATTACAATTTAATAAAAACAGTGGCATGCTCGGTGTCTAGCTGCTTGGAAAGTGTTGTATGGAATAATCCTGAATTCGTTTCTCTATACTATAGAAGCCTTGGAGAAGGGAATTCAATAAGGGAGAGTAGTATCTTGTCGTTGTCGTCTGTCAAAACATTTCATTCCGTGGCAGCAATCTCGACGACTTTTCGTCATTGAAAGCTGTGGCCGCGAATTTCCTCGAGCTATGATAGACCGTGCGTCGTCTTTCGCACGGGGAGGGGCTTCCAAACAGAAATTAGATTGACTCAAACTGATTCCTACGTTTGTACGTGCGTCAATATGAATTGGCTACCAGTAAATCGAATAATCGCCAGAAGCATTCGAGAAAACCCTAGTTCGCAGAGTCCGATGAATATGCTCCTGTTTTTCGACAGCCTTTACGTATTAGATGCTCGTGCTGTGATATGATGCTCACGATAGTGATCTCTTTGGAGAAGATTGCTTTTACTGTTCTTAGGATTTCGTAGGATTATTTGTTTGCAGAGTTATTGATATATCGCAAGTTTCTCCTGTAAAGCTAACTTGAAAAGTTAACAAAGTGCAATTAAAAATTTACCAGTTGGTTAATTCAAAGATTATGTAACGAGAAAATTTTCAAGTTCAATGATTCTGAACGCCTCTTTCGCTTGCGAAGACAGTCTTTTGTTTTCCCGAAAGGGTTAAGTAAATGAATGAGGAAACTTAGCGAGATATTACAAAAACTTACAAGTTTGAAAGTATGGAAATTGAAAGTTTAGTAACTCGAAAGATAGAATACTTAAAAGTTTGCAGACTTGAAAATTTGTAAATTTACAGATATAACTCGTATATAACGATTGTATGCATATATTACGATTATAAATTATATATGTTATACAAGGTACAACGACTATGTATAAAGCATTAAAAATGGTTGATGTCTTTTTAGTATAAGAATACTCGTCGGTTTAACAGATTATTCTACGAAATAACTTTGCAATAGTTCGAAAATTGTATTATCATACATCTGAAATCTCGAGTAATTTCATTTAACAGGTTATTTTGAAAGCACCGCACGGGATTGTATAGAATTATAATATCCCGTGTACAGAAACAAAGACGATCTTAGAAACATCCGTAACGCCTCTCGCGGTTTCCCTCCGAGAAATTTTCACGAACATCCCGTCGACGTCTTTCAAACGTAGCGCACCCCGTTTCTTCACCTCGCCGTACTTATATACCCAGCTACCGTGCCTCTACAAATTGAAATTAAATTATGCTCGAACATTCTGTACACACGAAACGAGGATTACACTTTGAAAGGGTAGCACAGAATATAGAGGTATTACGTTATCTTTCGCCGATAGTCATGATCGATCGTAACTTTACATTCGCGTTTTTCTTTATCGAAAAACATCCCTGTTTTACATTTCATCCCGTATAAACGGTGTAGCGTCTATGAAAAAAATTCGAGTTTCTTTGAGAGGAAGGAATACTGTGTGGCGGACCGTTTGATATACAAACGAGGGGAGGGGTTGTTTAAAAGAAGACACGATCGATCATTCCGAAACGATAGTCGAGACTTTAGTTACACGCAGCGCTTTGACACTTTGCAAATGAGACGTCACGTGGTCGCTGTTTTTATTGTTTTCTCCTCTTTTCCTTTCTTTCTCTTTTTCTTCTTCGTTTCTTCCCTTTTCTCTTGCTTTTTAATCCTTACCAGACATACTCTGCTTATCGATTACCGATTAAGTTTGTTCATGCGTGTCAAACTCCCAGCACAGAAGTACAGAATCCTGCATTTCCTGGCTGACAGTGAGGTCGGTAGCGGATTCAGTGGCGTGGCACTAAAAGGGCTCGACGATAAATCACTACGGCATATTCGTTGTAAAGCACTAAGTGCCACGAGCCGTTTGAAAGGATCGTGCGGGCAAAACGCCACACCGAGAGCAAGAATAATTATTATAAGGTCGCATTCTGGTGCTCCTCGTTTTTAAACGACCTTCTTCGATCGGCGCGTGTATTTGAAGTTTCGCGATTGAAAGCTTCGCAGCTGCACCAGCTTCTGTTCTTTATCCGTACTAATTCACGTTTGAAAGAAGCACGTGTAATTGAACTAGTGTTTAAGAAATTCTACAATTTCTGAAAATTAATTAATATTCTATTTTTATTCGTACAACAAATTTTACGAACAACAAGAGACGAGTTAAAGTTGATAAGTTGAAAAACGGACTGGCGTTACGAAATTCAGTTTTACTTGTAATATCTGACACGCAATGTATACTAAAGAGTCATGAAGTGTATCAGTATTGATTCAATTCAGTTGCTTTTTTTTATGCTTCTCTAGTAGATGACACGATCGAAATTAACCGTTTGAGTTCCAAGCAGCGCGATCGATTTCATTGTTATCTTCTCAATAATTGTTCATTGAACAGAACTTGAAATATGTATAAACCATGTATAGTACACATATATAATAAGATAGATATATTTCATAAAATAACAAATATGACGAGCGCTATTGCGCCGCTTGTTTCTCTTCGCAATCGATTCAGACAAGCGCTATCGCGCTGTTCGGCATTTTCCGATCCTGTTTTTTCAAAAACCCCTGGGACTCAAACGGTTAAAAGGTGGAATTTTCAAAATCGAAACAAGAGAATTCGTTTAAAAGGGGAAATAGGTTAAACACGGATTGCATGATTCGATAATTGTTCATTTTCGAGCAAGTTTCGACCATAGAAATATCAGATATAGATCGCGGCTAGGAAATAAAGAGCACGTTGAAACGAAATAGACATATTTTGATATGACTTTCCCTTTGTAGCTGATATTTGCTCCGCCTATAGAAAGGGAAAGAAAAACTTATTTATTTCTATTTCTCTCTATGAAGTCGATTTTATCAACACAACATCTGTGATCTATACTTCTTATATCTACGGTCTTGATGTATTCTTACAAATCCTGAAACTAGGCGGTACTTATATTTAGCTCGCCTGAATCTTTTATATATATACATATATATGTCGGAGATGAAAGGAAAGCCGAAGCCTTTCCTTGGAAATTTTGGGAATATCCTCTAATACTCTAGCCTAGATTTCATCATAGCTGTAATTGTTCGAGATTCGTGATAGCGAGATTGGCTTCGAGGTGACGATTGGTCGCCGAACGTATCCCACGGTCGCGGGATGGACGTTTTGCCTAACGGAGGTCTGGAGCGGTTGTATGGATTTTCCGAGAAACGTGGTTGCGGCGGCATGCGGCCTCGGGAGCGGGCCTAACCACGTGTGATGTTGCCTCGAAGATGCCGATACGATGGGACGTACATTGTATTAATAATCAAACTCCAGGCAGACACTGCCTAGCAACGGCGTTTGAAACTTTCTCGATGCTTCCAAACGGGTATAGAAAACAAATGCGATCGTACAGCGAGAAAAATCTCCAGGAGGCTGGCATTCGTGCGATCGCCTCGGAGAGCGACACATCGAGCATCGTTTCGCGCCTAAGATTAGTTTACGCTTAGTAAAGAGTTATCCCGTTGACCGTGGATTCGTTTGAACCCAAGAACATTGTTAATAGTGTTCATTAAACTTATTACTCATCAAACTTATTATTCATTAGACTTATTATTTGTTAAACTTTGTGATAGTCTTGTATATACGCGCAAATAAAATCTCGGCTTTGCGAAACAATGGCTAATCCACGTGAAGAGTTGTTACGCGCCCAAAATTCCAATCTCAACCCGACATATATATATATATTCTATCCATATAGCTCTTTAAAATACCAGAATGATTTACCTAGATATTATCTGTAGAAAAATGGGTTAAACAGAGGTTATACGGTTTCAAGAGGGAGTCGTAAGCTGGATCAAACGAATTCTTTCTTGGAAAATCTATTTTTTCAGAGAATCTAAGCTTAAGCTTAAAATTGTTTGGCGAATGATAAAAATACATATTTTTAATACTAACAAAATTCACTTTTTTTATAAAGAAAAAAATATACCTCATGTTTTTAGATTTGCTTATTGTTAGTATGGCAATTTGTTTTACAATCCATACTCCTTCTTACTTCGTCACGTATAATGTACTCGGTAATTTTGAAACTTTTCCTCTCGTATCAATTTAACTTTACAAATCTACGGTGTGCATACGATGACGTAATATATACCCTCGCCATATGGTTTCCATTAAAACTTTCTATAACGATCGTTCTTTTCGGTACTAGCATATAAATCGGCAACGAAAGATACACGCATATTTACGTAACGTTACGAGATATGCAATCATCGAAATACTTGAATATTCTGGAATTTAGTAACAAACAATCTATCCCGAATCATCGTCCAATGTTACACATTTATGTGCCAAACATGGTAGTCAAGTTGAGTATTAATGTTAAAAGTTATTCGAATAAACTGAATCTTTGTTGCATATCACCCAACTGTATAATTTAAAAAATAGGATATTGTTAATCGACCTCGTATACATGTCATCAGAAATTTCATTTTAGAGCGAGGAGAAATTTATGTTACTTATTACAATATTTATTAAAATATATACATAATTTATATACAATTATAACGTTCAAAGCTAAATACATAATAGATCTTAGGTAGATTAGGTTAAATCTTAAATGTGATTCAGTTGTTTAAAATTGAAAGATCGTATCAAAGATCCATCTCGACAGCTATAATTATAAACGTATTTAATATCTAACGTGTTTTTCAACTAATTTTATTATTTTTTTACAGGTGCACGTAACGCAGATACTAGCGACAAGAATAATGTAGACACCGTCGTTGTTTTGCCATCCGATGTTGGAAGTCAAATGATGTCAGCTGCGTTCGATTTCCCTGATGCGAGCTTCGACAGCGACAGTGACAGTCTTGAAAGTCCAACCTGGAATTGGAACAGGTTGTTCAGGTCAAACTTCTTGGACGGGTGGTATTCCAGCCTGCAAGGTACGTGGATAGAAATATTTGCTATATGCGCGCTATATACAATTTCAATATGTTTATTAAGCATTTTGTCGACGAGGCGCTTTCAAACGATAGCTTGTTATCTGGACTATTTTTAAAAAATGCAAGAAGAAATTGAACGTTCTCTGAAAATATAACTTACCTATTTAAACACCGTAAATTTGTTCAATTTACTATTCAAATATTCTTCCGATATCTTCACAATTTAATTTCTATAGTTAATATCGAATATCTTTTTTGTCAAGAAAGATCAATACGGCAACTTGCATGTAATAGTATGTAGTAAATAGTAAATAATTTTCCAGTAATGTTACACGAGGCAATATATCGTCATTGAAAATAGCCGCAAGAAAATTTCTTTTCTCTATTCGAAGCTATTTAGATTATATCTAAAATATTTCCTTCGTCGTTAAGTACAAAGGAGACATTTTAGCTTTTGAAATTAGTTTTTATTAGTTATTAATTAGTTTTTGAATAACAGAATACGATACATAACATTCGAAAGAAATACACTCAGCAATATCAAAGAGCTCCTTTCGAACAACCGTTTTTCAATCTGAAACGACGTTTTTGACAGTCGTCATTGTCACTGCTTCTCGAAAAAGAACCTCTCGTTAACACCACGAAACAACTCTAAATCGAATCCTACTCTAACTCGAGGGATTATCAGAACACCTGTTTCCACTTTCGACTCTTTCGAATCGCTCTCTTTTCAATCTCAAACGACACAATTGTCACAACCGTAATTGCCGCCCAGCTCTCCGACGAAACGTCTCGTTAATATCCTAAAACAACTGGCTATCGAATTATGCTATAGATACCGATCTATCTACCGAGATAATCAGGGAACGGGGGATTATGATCGCGAATCAGTTGGATTCGTGGGGACGTAACACAGAATCGGCCAAATAGAGTGATAGTTCGCTAGAATCGGGAATGACCGCACGCGTGCCGCTTAGGCTGCCGCAGAAACGCGATCACGGTTCAGCAAACACAAACATAAAATTACACGGAATCGCGAACGGCCGTGTCCGTGTTCCGCTTACATGCGGTTTGTCAAACGTAACTTCCGGCGGCCCGTTGCGCTCGTAATACCCGCGCGCAATCGGCCTCTGTATAGCCAACCGATTGTCGTTTCCCGCGGTGATATACGGGTTACGTTTGTGTACGTTCGTGAAAGTATTCGGCCGCCGTCGAAATTTCTCGAATTTCCGACTCGCTTTATTGCGACTCGCGTGCACACATAGAACTGTGTCATCGGTGCTTTACGATAACGTACAGCGTAAAAATACGGCGAAGGAAAAATCATTCGGTCGCAGGATTAGAAACGGATAACGCAGGTCAACGATGATTAACGACAAGTTGGAAAGCGAACAAATATTGTAGATGCGATTCGTGATTGCGGAGGGATATAATACGTTATAATCATCGATCATAGAACATTTTCAAGATCTTTCATTTCATTTTAGTAAAATGAAAGGCACGAACCAATTGTACGATAATAAGTTTATCGACGATAGATGTCAATAAACCGATGTTTCGTACAGAATATGATAATCGAGCTAAATTATCAGGCTATTGATCTTTATTGATTTTGACAATATACGGCAAACGCGTTTAAGAACAATTTGCAAGAATTATCCAAAGATTTCAGCTAAATTACATACGGTATATTGAAAAAGCTGGACTAGAAAATATCTGAATTTGAATCGAAGCATCGTTTAAAGTGCAGAATCAAATAACGATAAATACTTGTAATATGAACATGGATGATATATAGCGAAGGAAAACTGATTGAAAGATCATATTCAGCAATCGAGAGAGGCGAGTTCATTTTATTATACAAAGAAGGTTATTTAATTCCGTTATTTAAGTATACGTATGATCGTTGAGAAATTTGATATAATATTAAACATAGACACGCATATGGACCTTTTAAAATATGAAATGTGAAGGAGGCAATGATACTTGAAAATTTCTAAAAACTTTCCACATTTACCTCGTATTTCGCAAGTATCTTTGTTAATGATTGTGGATCTTTATCGCCGAGATAAAGGTATAGAAACACTAAATATCCCTTTAATATTCACAATAAAATAATTATGCATTTATTTAGCGAACGATTCCAACAATATTAAACGATACAATCTTGCACGTGTCTCAGTACTTCCTTCTCACACTACCCTCCATACCAGATGCCCTTCCATACACACGACTGACGGACAGAACAGTTCACGTTCTTTTATTTTCGAGACACCGCGGACACACATACCCATACTCACATACTACGCAGTTAATTTAGCATATAAAATTACACATATGTAGTATCGGGAAAAGGGACGTGCCTGACAATGGGTTATATCGGGGTAATTAAAGGGGATCTACCTGCTAATGGATTACACCGGTAGCTCATTACAACATCGGGGTAATTAAGGGCGATCTACTTAGGAATGAGTCAGGCACATCTAGGGGTTAGAGAAGGGTTGGTCAATCGAGCAGAGAAGTTAGGAGTCGATCAGCAGTTGAGGAGTCGAAAGGAAGACGTTAAGCAAGAGAGTCGAAAGGAAGACGTTAAGCAGTGCAGTTGTGGAAACCGAGTAGAGAAAGCACGTCGATTGTAGTCAGCTTTATGTTTGAGTATTGCTTAAACGAATAAACAAACTTAACTCTCCATATTCCATCATTTCCTTGTCCTTGCTCTAAGTTACTACACATATCTCAACAATCTTATTAAATTTTATTACATGCATGCAGATATGAACGGTAATATGAACTATCGTAAATTGAATTCTCAGGCGTAGCTATATCTGTAGTAGACTCTGACACGTTTGATAACTTATCGGAGTCTAAATAAATTAGCCGACATAAACTGAGAACCTTTATCGTAGAATAACGCAGGAGTTTCGAAGTCATTTCCGCGCTAAGTGTTGAAGCTATTCTTGAACGTGAAATAATATAGGAGTTCCGAAGTTACTTTCCTCGTGAAATATTGTAAAAGTTTCAAAGTTACTTTTCCACATAGTGTTATCGTTTTGCAGTTACCCTTACGTTAGATATCAAAGTTACTCTGGAACGTATATACGAATGTGCTAATCAAAATTTCAAGTAATATCCCAAATATCGTAGCTGACTGTTTTGACTTCTGTAATTCGTTTTCTTTCTTCTTTATTTTTAAAATTACGCAAGTTATAATGAATGCCACTGTACGTTTCCTACATAGAACGTTAATATCACTTTTTAAAAGAACTAAAAAAGGGAATAAGCTTATTTTTGACGTAATTAAAAGTAAATGTTGGCAAATTAATTATATAAAACAACGAAATTGCAAACAAGCGTTAGTTATAACGCTTTTAAAATTTCGTTAAACGTTCTTATCGTATAACACGCATCTACAGCGCTTATTATTAAGTTACTTTTCCATAATTATAATTACGGAAGACTATATTTCTGATTATTAATTCTTCGAATCTAAATACTGAGAAACAATTCTTACGAAGTTACTAAGAAAAACAGAGTAAAACCGAAGCGGTTGATGTTTAAATAAATAAAACAGATTCACGTGAAACCACAATAAAACGCTATGGACATTGTGCTTCGTAGACTCTAACCACGACTCAAAGTCGGCCAATTGACACAGGAAGCACGGTTATAAAACATGGTACCGTGAAATCGACGTAATTATAGAATTATATCGGCGATAAAGAAGACGGTAGTTCGGTCTGTACTAATGAAAGCAATTAGCAGAAATTACTGCCCTAATTAGCTGGTCGTGATTACTGCCGCATCGCGGAAACTGCGGATCCTTTCCTTCCTTTCCTTCCGCCGTCCCTTTTTTTTTCTTTTTCTCTTTTTTTATTTTGTTTTCTTTTCCATCTTTCCTTCTCTCCTCTCGCCTGTCTCCTTTTCTTTCTTTCTGTCTTTCCCTTCTGTTCTTGCGATCCCTTCTACGTAACGGAGAATCGATTCCATAGCCTTCAAGACGAGCATCTACAATTTGTTACCAGTTCCATGCGCTTCTGCTCGTGAATATATCTGCATACCGTTAGGAATGAGTTTCGAAAAGAAAAAGGGAAGTGAGAAAACGAAGCGGAGGCAGTAGAGAATAAGTGGACGAAAGGGGATGAAGATAAAACGAGGACCAAGATGACGAAGGACGGAAGAAAAGAAACAACGTGAAAGGATCGGAGAGAGGCCGACCGCGATGCGAGGAGATTGATGACATTATCGCGTGGAATTCGCAATGAAGCGGTCTTTAAAGCCACCCGGCATTCCCAAAACCACACGTGCCTTCACATGCATAATCGAACGACAAGAAAACGAAAATCCGTGGTTCTAAGTGCAGTTTCACGATTCCTACTTTTAATACAATGGGTAAAGCTCTGGAATATCGGCTACCTAAAAACATTGCTTCGTATTATACATTTTCAATAAATGAAGCGACGAGTGTCGAGCAAGGAATGTTGTTAATGTTGAAACAAAGGTTCGGCATATCAATGCAACGACGTTCCTTGCAAGCGGATTAAATATCGGCTTGGCGCAAGATGCTACGATAGAAGGCAGCAAGGTCCTGCGATCACAACAAGCACAACGACCGAGCAATTGAAATAATAAGCGATATAAATGCCGAGAATGTAAAAGAAAGTGCGAGAGATCGTATATTATACGTGGAATAAGGTGAAGAAAGTTGTAAGTGCTAGAATAATTTATTTTATTCTAGAACTTACAACGATTACTTAAAATGATACAGCTACGATCCTATGTGCTAATTACATTGTGATAAAAAATGATAAATGTTAAAAATCCCGAATGATGTAAATTACAAAATTAACAGACACGCCTTCTGTTTTTCTGTGTCTACTAAAAATTTTCAACTCTGACATTTAATCATTTCAAATATCGTTCTTTGTATCGCTTCTTATTAATTGAAATTGAAACGAACAACTAAAAATTCTCCGGTTTTTTCAGTCCCACTGACGATTAATGTAACGTGTGGTAGTTTAGAAACGATAAAAACCTGCTGCCACGTCAGTAGCTACTAACTTGTTAACATTATCAGTAGACGCGAACGAAGTAAACAGTACGGAAGACAAGCGTGGAACGGAAGTATTTAGACGAATTGCAGCAGGTCGGAGAAATGAAATTCCTCCCGTCTCTCTAAATATTTCGCTTAGCATTAGCGGCGACAGAATCAAAAACGCGATTCTAATTGCGTTTGCTTACTTTGAAAGAGGAATTCTCGGTTGTGCCGAGGAGGATGAACGGAGGCACCAATTTCTGCGATTATATTCGCGGCAGATGTTTGCAGCGGAACGCCGAAGAAAGTAGCAGTGGCGAGATTAAAATGGCCCCAACGTTGCCTGGGCGCAATCTGTTTAATTGTAAAGCGTTCCCTACCGAATGAAGCGGCAAGAGAAAAAAGCCTGTTTCACGGAATTTCTCCACGCTCTTGACCAACGTTTTGTGCTTGTGAAAATGAAGGGAAATTAAGGTTACGAAATTAAAGAATCTTTGATAGCTTGATCACTGACTATAGCCAGGAAGGATATTGGTTAATGCTGTGAAACTTGTAAGAGGACTATCGCAAGCATCTGGATCTTGTCAAACGATTAATCATTCTCGTTGAATGTTCGCTCGTGATGAAACACGATAGTTGCTCAATAACTTTGCTCCAGTTGTTTTCGAATCCTACTAGACTTCATTTATCAATCGTTTAATAATTATACAATCGAAACAATTGGTCTCTTTTAAATAAATATCCATCCTCCGTTGAATTTGATTCAAGTATGAACGTCTAAGTACTTTGAAATAATTCTCAACTTGTTTTTAATATTTCTATACGCTTATATTAGATCGTTAGTGGTAAATATTTCTTTTCAAGGTCCTCTTTCATCCATCTCAGGATCACAAAACATTCAAACGGACATTGTTTCCATTTGTATATCATTTTCTACAGAAGGCTCGATCTATTATTTTTTTCGCACATGGTACGTTATATACTATTTATAGAGTACTTAATACATAGTATATTATATGCTTAAAGCAAGTATACGGTCTGCTCCCTTCAAAGTGAATTGCAGTTTCCGGGTGAGTACAAGTCTAGCCGAACTGCTCCGAAACAGCGAGAATACCAAATTTTTACAAATCTGAAATTAACAGACATATTTAATTACGAAAGAGGTAACATATACAAATCAGTCAGCACCGATCATAAACTTGATAATGTTGATACGAATGGCTTAATCTTCTGATTAAGTAATACAATCGATTTTAAACAACCTCATAATCATTATTTCACATATACACTAAACGTGTCGATAAAAACAATTTCATTCTACTCCTTTGAAATCACTCTTTCGAAAAGAAATCTCTGCTTCGTCGTTACTTCCTGGTAATCTCGGTTATAAGAAATATTCCACAAATTACCTCCGAAGAAAACAGAAGGATCTAATTTAGAAGACTACTGGGAACTAAATCGATAGCAACGAGAGTAACGAGCAAAATACCGACGATTATCCGTATGCTACTAGTTGCATAACCCTTGCAGTTGCAAAACGCGGACGAGCGAGTTTTACTTCCAAAGGTCGGGTTCTATGGCGCCAAGGTCGGCCATCGTAATATGCGGTTTATTTGTATTGACGATCGCTTTCACCGGCGAAAGTTCTTTTCCACGCACTTATCCAATCTCGAGACAAAGAGACACAGAAGGACGCGCCGGAAACGAGGGGAAAAGGGAGCAAGAAGAAAAAGAGGAATAGAAGGGAAGAATAATTGCACGGGTCGATCGTGTAATTCATTAGGCGAAAGACGAGCCGGTGAATGGACAGCAATTTTCGGTAATCGCCGATTGCACGACTCGATGAGTCGTTATTCAGATCCACGTTATGTATACCGTTGCTGCTAGCCAAAGTGGAAGAAAGGGTCTTCGGAATTAAAAGTTGCAGAGCTGTCGAGTGACGGAGCCAGAGACAGGAGCCAGGAAAGCAGAGCCGTTGTTAAAAAGGGGAGAAAATTTACGCCTGAAAAGAGATGCTACGCGGAGAAAGAAGGGAACGAGAGGGTTCCAGATGTACGGGGTGTTTCTGCAGAGAGAGAATGTTGCGTTGATATAGCGAAGTAGGGCCGGAGAAAATGTTTCTGGTAAATATTGCCTTATTTCGAAGGTTGAGAGGTAAAGAATGAAGTAGGAAATTAAAGTATATATTGACAGTGTGCCTGATGATATAATTAAAAATATAGCAAAAGGCAACGGCTATTTTTACAGTTCTGTGAATTATAAAGAAAGTAGAAGAATTTCTTTTTTTAAATGCACAAGCAAATAGATATGACATCGTCGTGAAAAATAATTTAGTCGAATCTAAAGTCTAAAGTTCACTCCAAAGTATTTGAGTAAAAGTAAATAGTATCGTTGAAGCAGTTCGCTCGTTATGAAATTATCTGCAGGATAATTTCCTTACTCGATACAAATGTATATCTTCGTATTATCGATTAAAAAGCCAAAACTGAAATATTCTTTTATCGTTCTAATAGATGAGAACTAACAAACTATACAGCTGTATATACATTTTGAAATACAGAAAGATTTGAAAGTAAAAATGTTAAAATTACTTGAAACAGCTAATTTGTAATAGAAAGAGAATAAAGGAAAATAATAGCAAAACTAGGAAACAGGAAAAATGGAAATGAGAGATATAAAAAATTAATAAATGAATAATAGATGGAAATAACAAATGGAGAACCGGTGTTTATATCTGTTTCTTGCACGTTCGTGAAGCAATATTCCAACTGTGGGAAAAGTCTGGAATCCAACACGCAGTTGATCTTGCTTATGATCTCGCTGTACACGTGATATTTGACGAACGAATTCAAGCGTGTAATGTCGAACTGGCTGGGCATGGTTACATGGAAATGTCAGGGATTTTATTCGCGGCAATGAAGCGTTTTCATCTGCGATGAACAGGGGCCACGAAATTCGACCGATCGAACAAGAAAAGCCAACCGATTCGGAGCTGTCGTCGCCAGCCGAATAATTCGTTGCCTTCGAAACGCCGTTTTCAACGCGTTCACAGGTAGAGCCCATTCGTTTCGATTAATGAAACTGCTTTGAACTGATCCAAATTGATCCTACTGTAGAAACCATTTCAACTGAAACCGTGCAAGATTTGTTACCGTGACGGTGCTTAAATTTGTAACTCTCATTGATAACTAATTCAGCGAAATTAAAACTTGGTTGAATTTTCAACGCCTAATTTATAAAGATTAGTGGGTGCGAGTTATCGAAATCTCGGGAATTTTATTTGATAATTGTGGCATGCTTCCGTGAGAAAGCTTTTCAAAAATTAGAATTAGATTTTACAGAGAAACAAATTATAGATATCCGTAAAATGTTACTAGATAGTAACCTTTTATTCTCTCCAATTTTTTAGCAAATAAAAATTTGCCTATTGCGAAGTTAAGGATTAAGCATAGAAGCTCGAAATAATTAAAAAAATATTGTATAAATACGATACGGAGGATTAATCCCTCGAGCCAAATAAATTATTAAGCTAAATAAATATTATAACGCAAATTCATATTTTTCTGAATATAATTTAGAAGACAGAACCTAGGCAGTAATTTTTATTATCTGCTAAATATTACAAAGAGTACTACATTTTGAATATTTTATACAATTTTGTAGATTATACATTTTTGAGTCTTCGAATCCTCTATAAATGCACAAAAATCCACTGTCTATTAATTATAGTCGTTTCTCGAAAATAAAAAAACATACTCGTTCGAGTATTGGACGAAGGAAGATCATTACAAAGAATCTATTATGTATCTATTGTTGCGTGGAATAACTTTACAAATTAAACATTCATTTTCATACGTCCGAATAAATTTGAAAAATATGCAAGAAGTAGGCAGAAAAATATTCAGATAGAAGCCCATGATTCATTCTATCCTGAACTAGAGCGTAAATGCAAAGACAAAACAGTATACTATTCCGAACCAAAACGTAATTAACGAAACGCTATTATTATTCTCTGTATTTTTTAAACTCCTCGTCTTTAACGCCTCCAAAAAATTGTTCAATTCAGTAATTAAAATCTTGTGCGTAAAATGATCGCTTCCTTTACAAAATACTTCATTCCACGATGTGTCATCTTGCAGGTGTTGCAATTTTATAGCGTTGTATTAAGCGGGGATACCGAAAGCGGTGTCAAGGTCTCGTTTTACCGGTTTTTGGATATGGTTCGCTTGTTCTTACATAATTTAATGCAATTCTCCTGGCGACCAAGGTGAAATTATTAAACTGTTAGCGAGATCGTTACTGGAAAGCAAAACGTGGAAATAATTAACTGATCGAATAATGGCTCTGTTACCATTTTTGTTACGTGGACTCGATTTATTGCGTTAGTTAGCCCGAGGCGTGTAACTTATCAAACTAACTAGATTCGATATGGTGAACGTAACTGTTAATATTATTTATATTACTATTTTCTCGAGGCAAGTATCTGCACTATGTTTTAATGAATAGCGGTGTTTCACTTAATTGAAAATGTAGTTATATGCTGATAAGAAAGGAAACACAGGAATGACGACCTACTTGAATTGGCCTTAATACGGCTACCAACGCTTTAATTCTGCCACGTTCATTTTCCACCTAAGTATATTTGTATAATGTTAGAAAATACCTTCGGCGCTTTAGGAAAATATAAAAAGGTCCTGTTAGTATACATGATTTCTTCATTCGATTTTATATTACACACCTTCTCGCTACTTTATAAATCCTTCTTTCTTGCTGAGATGAGAGCAAGATTGAAATATAAAAATTTCGACGAGGATCGTGGGTTAAATACAAACAGGATTAAATACATGCTGGAATTATATGAATCTTTAGAGAAAAAGATATATCTTGCTTAATTAAAGGAAATGCTGATCGTACCAGGGAGGAAAATAATCTAACGTTTCCTTCTTATTTCGTTCTTTCTTTTTTAATTGAATTTACAATTATTTAATAGAATTTACCACTAACGATGAGTCACATTAGGCTTCCATTCGTTAGTATATACAATCGAATAATATTCTATATAAAATCTGAATGTAGGACGAGAAAATGATGCTACGTTTCTTCCTTACTCTTCCCTTTTATTCCTTTTTTTTCTTTTTTTTTTTTTTTTTTTTTTTAATTAGGTTTAACACTGACCGGTTACTTTTACGCGTAATCGGTCGGCGTTGGTGCAGCGATACGGTCTTATCGATAAGTTTCAACGTTTTTTCTACGATATGTTAGCACTTGAATCGCTCACTGACTCCCCGCACGATTATGGCAGCGCGCACGAGTCCGCGTAACCGCGATAAAACGTTATTGCCCTCCCGGCTATCCGAAGGAACGGAAAAGTGAAATCGCGGTCACTGGTAGGGTCGTGGAGCAACGCGAAATCGATTATCCAGGAAATTACCATATTATCGTTGGCATTTGAATCGCCGCTCATTAGAACAAAGGTAAATGCGCATTTAAGGAAAGTCATCGTAATGCCCGAAACTCTCGGTGGTCGCGGTTTCTAAAATTTGCCGCGACCACCTTGATGTTCGAACGTTTAAAATGGATATAAATGACGAACGTTAGTCTCGTAATGTTGGCACGTGAACATAACTTCAGGGAATGCTTTCGCATAATGTATGCGTAATGTTACGATAGAGTTTTATTTACATTAGTTACATTCGGACAGCGCTATCTTTGTATTTTTTGCTGCATATATCATTCATTTTATTTAAGGTCACGTCATTTTTTTTTTTTTTTTTTTTTTTTTTTTTTTTTTTTTTTTTTTTTTTTTTTTTTTTTTTTTGGTCATTAGCGATTAACCAAAAACGTAACAATAATATTGAAGAAACGAAGTGTACAATAAAGCAAAGTGCAAACTTGTATAACTGTATCTATATGTTTTGAACATATATCATATATACTATACTATATCAGTACAGTAGAATTAGCTTAAACTTAAATGAATATGATACAGTGTATATTGGAGCTAAGTCGGTAACTTACAATATCGTAATTCGTGGTACAAATCAATATCTTTGAGGAGATAATGATTTTCTCAATGTTTTTTACGATTCCGACACGTGTGAACCTCATTTGGAAGACAAAATTTAATTTTGTATTTTGGGACACGTTACTACAATTAAAAAGAATTGCTTATAATATTGGCGTTACAATAGAATTCTGTTTACAGTTACGTTAATATTCGGGCACAGTACCGTCCCCGTGTTCGTTACTTTGTAAAAACGGGTTTTTATAAATATTGGGTTGCTCATTCTAAGAAAATACAAGCTATTTATTATAGCTTGAAGATTAACAAACTAAGCTCTGAGGTAAACGATTCCTTCCTAGCAATAACGTTTTATTGTACGATAAATGTTTAACATTAATATGCGAAAATGCACGTACCTAAATCCATTGGCAATCAAGTTGTCCATATTATAATTCATTCACGTACAAATAAATAGATTTAGTCGGCAGGAGGATTATTTAATTGTGCATTAATATTTCGTTTCAATAAATGGAATTCTGTTGTACATGAAAATCAACCTTTAGATATTCTCATTATAGTGTTGCTCATTTATAATTTCCTTTATTCTGCCAATGAAAGCCTTCAAAAATACTAGAATAATGCTAGAATGATTAGAGTTCTATTCTGATATGAATGGAAAACATGCATGGGATTATTTTGAACGAACCAAGAGAGCGAAAATTGAAAACGGGGTTCTCGAAATACTGAAAATAAATGGATAGGAAATAGAGAATACGAAAAACGGTAAGTATAGATGGTGTTCTTACATTCCTTTAAAACGGAATAACTTTTTGAAAGTGAAATAAATAAATAGGACCAAACGAATTGAGTTTTTTTTTTTTTTTTTTTTTTTTTTAGAAGATAGGAAGACTAGCTTGTTAGATGACGTATAATAAAATGTTGACAAGATTACAATACATCGGAATCGCGAAGAAGATAGCGGAAATTGCTTTTTACATTTTGTGATTGCAGTTTTCTCAAAATGTTTTTTACGCGTCATCTAGTAAATTGGTTCTTCTAATTTTCCAAGAAAGACTCAAATGCAGTTCGGTCCGATTTTTAAAATGTTATTCTGTCTTAAAGAATACCTTCTACAACCATTGTAAATATATTAGAAAAATACTGGGCGCCATAAAAAGCATTTCATTTCATAAGAAGAAATTCGATTTTACCGTGTTGAAAAGAAATACATATTGTGTATCTCTGCCTTTGATATTCTTAACAAAATTAACTCGTGCACGGGCCATTGGTAAATGGGGCAACAGATAATTGTATCCAATCTCTGGCTGGAAAATAATTACGAACAATTGTGAAGCGTCTTTGTGTCTTTTGGCAATGAACAATCGCGATATATGTATATATATTTACAACGAATCGTTAGCTGATACTATTTCTGTTTCGATAACTAATGGAACAAAGACAAAGATTTCATAATTTTATCGCGTATTTGTAGATGTTTTGTTTCCTTTTTCTTTAATTTTCCATGGATACGAGATTAAATAACGGTGTAGCGTGGCATATATCCTGATTAAGATTCCACGTAACAATAATAAACCGATAGACCCTAGTCTATTTTGTTCCGCATTGTAAACGTAATAAAATATACGGAATTTATCGACGCGATTATCGCCTATTTCCGTGCATTCATGGCCACAATTCATGCATAAATTATTATTACATTGTCAGGACAAAAACGTTTATCTCGAATGCCGTTCTGCTTACGATGCAGAGGACTTATCTATCACTGAAAATGAAACGAACAAAATACGTATGTTTCTCGTCTGAATCAATCGTCTATTAAATATTCAAATATCGAAATAGAATAAATTTTATATACAGAATGCGTGATATATAACTGACTGATTTTCATTGTCAATAACTCTTACACAGGATAGAAAACAAAAGTTTTTTTAATACCAGTCATTTGTTATGGAAGCTACTTGGAAGTATATATGGAATATAATATCAGAAAGATTTCCGCCTTCGGACGTTGTACAAGGTTGTGCCCTCTCGATTGCATTTTTCGTTATATTTTCACATGCTTCGCATGATATGTTCGCTATCGCTTCTCCAATAGCATCTTTTAGCTACTCAATTGCGTTTGGTTCGCCGATGTACACTAACGTTTTTAAAAAACGCTGTGAAAAGTCCGGTATGGTTAACCCTTCATCCGCATACTAGGCCGTTATCGACCGCTATTTTTAAGTAATTTTTCACATTCTTCATATTTTTGTTGAAATTTCGCTTTGCTTGAAAAGAATAAAAATCACATGTGATAAAAATAGAACTATCAACCAAGTAAGAACTATCGGATGGCACTCTGGAAACTTACAACGTAAAACGTAAAACAAAATGTAAAATAAAACAAAAACATAAAAAGAGTTGAACGACAAAGTATGCAGACGACGTCAGGTAAAATAAGATTGCAGATCGAGGGTTAAGTCAGATTACCAGATGATATCGCCAACGTAACTTGCGTAAGGTCACCGTCGTCGACGAATTACTTTGGCAAAATGTTCCGACACCGTCATTATTTTGCCGTGCATCCGTAAAACAATTGCTAAAGCGGAGCAAAATATGATGCATCGTTGCAGAATGGCGGAACTTTGAAATTAGTCAGGTATATATCGTCCACTCTATACGTGAGCATTGTATGTAGATTATTCGAATAAATTCAGTCGAATCATTACGATTATGTAGGAAAGAGTTGTTTCCAAGTTTATGTAATTTTGCGCGCATTTATACGTTCACTTGCTCAAATTTGACATGTATTCGTCAAGTTATCTCATTCAACTTCAATGTGTTCTAAACCAATGTTTCGAATTTGAGCACGCTTCGGTTCAATCTGTCTAACCTTTATGAGCCCCGAGCTATTCAACCTGTTCGATATCTACGAGTCCCAAACCAATTTATTCGATTTCTATGTGTCCCAGGATAACCTATTCCGCTTTTACAAGTCTCGAACCAATCCGTTTGGCTTCTATTCGATCTCTACAGTCCCGATCGATTTTTAGCAAAATTTAACGTCCTTTTATCGAACTTTACCATTTTTTCTATGCTTCTTGGATTCTGTAAAAGGCTCACGTATCTTACATTAAAACTGGAAATTTGAATTAATACACATAACATTCGACGGCATACACACTTATTTATTATATGTATAAAAAATTTATATCACAGGTGAAACAGATAAAAAGAGTTCATATAAAGTTACGTTCGAAAATGCTTTCTTAATGAGTTAGAAACGTTCAAAGAATTCCGAGAAAGAGTTCTTAGGGCTCGTTGTACAGACTCATACAGACAGGCACAAGTGCGTTTACTACTATTTCTACGACAGCAGGTGTGTTGGAAAAAGTTTGACGAATGAAAGGAAACCTGCGTTCTTGCAGAAGCAAGAAATTTCGCACGCTTATTGTAAAATCGGACAAAACGATCAATAGAAATTTTCGAACGCTTGTAACTCTTCGATAAAGCGTTTTCAAACGTAAATTTATATGAATTTTTCTTATCTACTTGACCTTGTTACTAACTTCTTTTCGGACACTATATATCAAACATTTTCGTTCTTATACCTCGCCATACAACATACGATATATAAATCGCCAATAACTTCGATATTCTGCGGTTCGTGCTTATTTTTTTATAGCGTAAAATTTTAGTTTCACTATACTCGCTGTACTTTAAATGCTGTTAATCCATCGTAAATCTAGATCGTTCCTTGCGCATTTCTAATTCTCGTTATAATGCTGCAATATGACGTATAACATCATGCTTTACGATTTAGTGGTAGTCTTTGCCGAATTTCAACGACCCAGGGTTAATCTTTATTGCATTCTGCGAGTGCTTAATAATCTCTATCGGTTACACCAGTCCCTGATGATTTGTAACACCTGGTTGCTCCACCTGTCACGTGCTCTGCATCATAGTTTACGAACTCGACGTCGTCTTTATTGTACCCTGCACATTCTGTCTGTCCTGCATTGCGTATCTCAAGTTTACGATTGTCGAGCAATGCGAGTCTCTTATCATTTGCGAGCCCATAGTCATGTTTTACAAATTACGGTAGGCTAGCGTACATGATATTAATAGCTTCCACGGAAACTGCGATAGTTCATGTACTCGATACATTTTTTATTATGTTAAATTATGTTAATTACGTTGGCGTGTTAATTATTTGAGAAATATTTCTCTTTAAAAATAAATCTTCCAGTGCGCATGCACAAGCACCACTCTATAGTCTTGTGGTATCTTCAATTAGGCTACACTCTCGCTCGATTCTCCTCGTTGACCTAATTTATCTGCGATACCAAAAGTATCAGTCTATAATTAGTCGGTTTATTTATTACTATATTTAATTGAAATTATCTCTCTGCAACTTACTGCTTTATTCTGACTATTCCGAGGAAATTTATACGGTAGACTTGTAGAATATTTCCAGGAAATAAGAACTGAAACTGTAGCTGCGAGAAAGCATAAAAGAAGAAATTTCTTGGTATTTGTAATAATCAACGTTTCGTGCCTCGACTCAACGAGGGAAAATAATAAAATATAACGCTCTGGCAATGCATCGAGAATTAATTTTTTAAGCCGAACTCCAGTTTATAACCGTCAAGCTTATGCCATATAATACTTTCTCTAAAAAGTTATTAATTGTCGAGGTTATTAGATGTATAGGAATGCAAAGAGACGCGTGGATAAATTGTAAGATAGAAAATATATATATTTTAAGCTGAAGTGTAAATACATAGAAGGAATACAATATATATGAGCTGGTCCAGATCCGCACGCTAGCAGCGTTACTCTATAACTGAAAAACCCTGAAGCCAATGCCGCACGTGCACCCCTTTTGATTTGTCCTCGACAGTCCCTTGTCTATGCGTTGTCGATGGCTTCGGTGCTTGAGAAAACTAAAGACCAGATGTAGAGTTTTCTTAGAAGTGGCGACCACTTCAACATTAATATATTTTCTATTTATCAAGCTGTAAAAGTTTACGTCAATTTGTTAGAAATTGTACATTTAACAGAATACTACCTGTCTCCATGGTTGCAGAGTTGTTCTACTACAATAGCTAATCTATAATCTTCGACGCTACTATAATGATCGATCCATCATCTACAACATTAGATACTGTAATTATCCATACAATGCTCCAATTCTCTGTCCTATACATATATCCGTATGCATGAATAAATCATAAACTACACATATAAATTATAACTTCACCAAACAAACCGACATTCACATAACCATTTAGAGTGACAATATCGCTCGAGCTGAACATCCTTAGGTCTGACATGGAAAAATCGTATAATTCGCCATGTTTTACCATGTCATTCTCCTCGACTGATAAAGCGGTTAGTCGAGCAATTTTCATCGACGATGGTCTATGAGAGTCTATAGAAATAATTATAGTTTCTATTTTCCCATCTATCTACCGATTGGTAAGCTGATCTTAATGCACGTGAACATGTACCTTCCTGAATAATGCTCGACGTTCTTAAACCAGCGTCATGCACGACTAGCCGTGAGGTTTTTTCAACTCGTTTGGTTAGAAGCTCTAACAGGATTTGTGTGAATAATGCAAATTCGATTACGATGCTTTCTAAATCATTCTCGTGATTCGAACAATCGAAACGAGATATTTATGTGCTTTGTTAACGTTCACGGACATTGCATTTCTGCATAAACAGTCGCGTGTTTCTTTTGTTAATTTCGCGGTAAGTAATCCCGACGAATAATCGAGAATGAAAGAAGTTGTTTCTGTGTATTTCTATTATTTTGTGCGTACATTTGTTTTTTTCGAATTCATTAGAACTGCAAATATTATTGTTCGAGTATTGTAAGAATCAACTTTTATTTGTGACTATCTGTAAATATAAATATCAGAATTCGAACGTGTAAGTACAATGATATTACCAGATGACGAAACAAATCATTTTATTACCAATTCCAGATTTCTCCAAAAATAATGATACGAACTAAATATTCAGTTTCTTCTAGATCTTCTATTTGTTATCAACTGTTTCATATAACGTGTTTTATATTCGTTTTCTATGCTTTTTCTGTTTATTCGTTAAACATCGTCTATTCGTTAAGGTAGAGATCCGACACAGAGGTTGACGTATTTCTGCAGCGGGAAACGGATTGATAAATTTATTCTTGGTTTTATATTCCTGATATAACCGGGTCAAGTTCAGCGTGTGCTTATTGATCTGAAAGAGAAACATGCCGATGCAAGGTTGCGAAATGCTTATGTCCCAATTTTGATATCGATATCTTTTAAATGACTGCGTAGTAACCTACGTGTCAAAAATGTCTAATTTAATAAACGCCAAATATCGTGAATACTATACTCGAATATTATTTATAATTCTACTTTATACCGTTTACACTGTTTATCGAACCTTAGCAGAAACTTGTTTTATCTATTAAACGTTACAACGAGTACTCTGTTTTAAATATTTCCGACATATTTCTATTCTGTTCGTTTGTGCATCTTTAAATTTCCCCGTAAATGCATGAAAATTCACAATCTAATAATCACAAGTAATAAGCAGTTATCTCTTTAAATTTCAAGTACAACTAGAAACTTTTATTCTAGAAACATCTAGAGCAAAAAAAAAAACTGGTTTAAGATATCAAATCGAACTTCTTAGCCTCCGAACTATCGAAAACTCACGTACCTATCATAAACTCGATTCAGCTAGCAGATCATAAAACTTTTCAAACTATTTCCCAAGGAAGTATATTCCATGGAACAAAAATGTATATCCACTATACTGTACTAGTGTAGAATCTCTTATTAAATCTTTTTCGTTTTCACCTGAACGTTACAAGGATTATTCTCTGCGCGTGTATAGAAAATATTTTACAGCTATATAAATACAATAACTACAGTTGTGTGTAATAAAATATTACAGTAACATTAATGTCTAAACGTTGATACGCTAATAATACAAGAATAAAATTGACAATCGTAATTGCTAAATCTCGTAGAGTAGTTTTGTCGTTTGAGATGCTCTTTATCAAGTCGTTTAACCCTCTATCTGCAACATTACCTTTACTGCTTTGCTGCTTTACGCGCATACTGAGTCGTTTAAGTCCATGCAGTCTTCTTCAGACTTCTGTGTATTAAAAAATCCCCAAAATGTCCCGAATATTCTCCCAAGTTTCATTCATTTTATATGTTGTCTTATCCTTTTTTAAGTAAAGCAAAACCTAAACAAAGATACGAATATAATAAGAAACTACTTTAAATTACTGGTCGCTAACGACGCGATATACAGCTGGAAGGTTAATCTCTGAATTACGACTTGGTTAGGTAAACTTGTTTCGAAATGTGATCAATCGAAGCAGTGATATTTAAAATTAATAATCGCGTCGACAAATTGCATATTGTACCATGATATACTACTAACAAATTCTCTTATGTAGTAGATTATCTAAAAATCCATAACCTACTGACTTCACGAGCAAGTGCACCTTCTCATCATTAATTTACAATTAATTCCTGCATAGTAGAATTCAAATACTATTGCTAGTATATATATGTCGGAGATGAAAGGAAAGCCGAAGCCTTTCCTTGGAAATTTTGGGAATATCCTCTAGTACTCTAGCCTAGATTTCATCATAGCTGTAATTGTTCGAGATTCGTGATAGCGAGATTGGCTTCGAGGTGACGATTAGTCGCCGAACGTAGCCAGGGTCGCGGGATGGACGTTTTGCCTAACGGAGGTCTGGAGCGGTTGTATGGATTTTCCGAGAAACGTGGTTGCGGCGGCATGCGGCCTCGGGAGCGGGCCTAACCACGTGTGATGTTGCCTCGGAGATGCCGATACGATGGGACATACGTTGTATTAATAATCAAACTCCAGGCAGACACTGCCTAGCAACGGCGTTTGAAACTTTCTCGATGCTTCCAAACGGGTATAGAAAACAAATGCGATCGTACAGCGAGAAAAATCTCCACGAGGCTGGCATTCGCGCGATCGCCTCGGAGAGTGACACATCGAGCATCGTTTCGCGCCTAAGATTAGTTTACGCTTAGTAAAGAGTTATCCCGTTGACCGTGGATTCGTTTGAACCCAAAAACATTGTTAATAGTGTTCATTAAACTTATTACTCATCAAACTTATTATTCATTAGACTTATTATTTGTTAAACTTTGTGATAGTCTTGTATATACGCGCAAATAAAATCTCGGCTTTGTGAAACAATGGCTAATCCACGTGAAGAGTTGTTACGCGCCCAAAATTCCAATCTCAACCCGACATATATATATATATATATATATATCATTTTTTCTTTTTTTTTTTCTCTTTTTCTCTAGATGGATGATTTATTTACTCCCTGCCAGTTTAATAATTAATCTCAAATATGTTTTCAGCCCACATGAAGAGGATAAGAGATCAGATGGCTGGCATTTTGTCACGCATTCCCGGAGATGGGGTTGTGAATTGGAGCAAAATTCCTGAAGGAGCGAACACCACCTCCACCACCAAGGTCTGTCACGCGTAAATATTACGCTCATTTCCGATTTGCGTCTTTCAGCTAATCGATTCACACGGCTGACAAAGTTCCTTCGCTTAGAACCCTTTGTTACTTTTGTATATCATAGTCTTTGTACAATGAAAAGTTGAACGTATTCCAGAGAAATACGTATGTAATTCGATTCATTGAAAATGGGAATCTCATTAGCATCAAATCGTACCGCCTTTGTGTCTATCGACGAGAACAATAACGGCAAGTGTATGTATTATAATGATTTTTGTTGCATGTTGATGAGATAACGTACGTTATATAAATTGTCCTTAAAATCCAAAGTAAAATAGTAAATGTCGAATGAGAAACTACGATTAATAGTAATTTCATTTTCTCTTATTTTGTGTAGCTTTTATCATCGTTCTCCGCTTTTCAACGATTCGTTTCTGATTTATTTAGAAAATGAATTATTCATTTAGAAAATGGTAACTTGTATTCTTTTTATTCCAATACAAATACAATACTCGGGTAAAACTTTATATATATATATTGGATATTCTACCAAGACAAAAGACAAGTTTAATTACGTCTGTTATAAGATGTAAGTTTTAAAAAATGTTAACTGCTCTCATAAAACACTTTGTTATTGACCGTGTTTAATGATCCAACAACAGAGACGAAAGAGTTAATGGAACAGTAATCGAATTATCAAGAGTAATATCATTGCAGAAACTTAAGATGATCCCGTAATTGCTTTTAAATATTTCCACGAAACGATCCTCTTCTATAACATTCAATTTAAAGTAAATACGTTAGAACAGCACGGTAATCCCGCCTCCTGTCTCTTGTGAAAGATGAAATAATGAAACAAGAGTGTTCAACTTTAGCATTACTCAAATATAATTAATAGCGCTGCGTAAGAGTACGGCTTGTGTACTTGCATATAACGTGTACGATTTGTCTGAATACGCGCAATATATTGTTCCAAGTTACGTAATAAATTGCGCAATGTAATCTGCACATCAATGCTGATCAGGTTGCTACATTTCCTGGGATGAAATAACCGTCGTGCCACTTAGATCGATGCGCAGCCTTTAACTTTTATTGCGACGCATTCGCAAAAAGTTTAAACATTTAGAATTAAAATGGCTGAGTGCCGTGAAAATTGTTGATACAGATTGTAAAAAAATTGAAAGTTTGATACATAGACGAGTGGTTCATAGAATATTGAATGTTAATATTTTAGACGTAGCTTTCTTAAAGATTTTCTTAATTTGCTTAAAAAGGATAATCATACAATAGAAGAAAAAAATTGTGTAACAATTCGAGGAACGTTGATTTGTATTTTAAATCTATTTTTCAGCAAAAGCACCTTCGTCAAATAACGATTAGTAACTTACAAAATGATCTTTTTTAATTTTGCGGAAATTCATTTAATACAGAATGAACTAATAAGGAAAACTCTGATCATCCTCTAAAGAAAAGTAAAACGTATCATTGCATTGTTGACGTAGATATACGTATTACATTTCATCGGAAATCTTTAATTTTGTATATCCTTATAAGTGTTTGAAATTAAATTGAAATGAAGTTTATTGTAAAATACAGAACGCTATCGTTTGCTTGTAGATCATCAACGGACACGTGTTGACCATCAACGAAACAACCTACACCGATGGTGACGACGAATACAGCACGCTGATCCGCGTCCGTGTTATTGACGTGAGGCCTCAGAACGAAACTCTCTTGCAGACCGAAAACGAGGCTGATGCCGAAGTAACCACCCTTCCTACAGTTACGGGTACCGGAGGGACCACTGGTACCGGAGGGACCACTGGTACCGACACCAGCAAAGTAGATCGCACCACGCCCTCGCGAAGCGTGGAAACCGTGGAAGAATTCGACAACGAAATACCGAAAAATCAAGTGGACACTCTAACTGCTTGAGACAATCATGAAACAATCTAAAAGAATAGCGTCGGATTTATTGAATCCGAAAGATCGTTCCATTATTTTTTATCAATTTTTACAAAAATTTAATAATTGGTTTATATATCGTATTATATATCTTATGTATACATATACCATCATTGAATGATTTGAGATTATTGTTCGCAATGTTTAAAACATATATTTATATAACGTCTTCCTGGATGCAGCGTGTAATCAAAAATTTATGCAAGAAAATAATTTTCTTAAATTAAATCGATAATTTAGATTTTTAAAGTATCATCTTATGGTAAGTAACCGGAATGATGCGTGATCTCAAACTTTTAGATGGTGTCTGTATATTGCACTAATTATATTTTTACACAGTATAGCTATGTACTTAGGTACACTATACGTATATAACTTAATCGGTAAAATAGCAGTGATAACGTAAATACATAGTAAAAGAACGTAAGATTTCCGTCCGCGACACTCTTTCGGATTCAACGACGACATTCGTGTACGAGAAACTGTAAACCATCGCGATGCAATAAAATGTTGACTATCGTAGAGTTATATAGATGATATACATATATGTTATATGTTCTTCTATAGCTGTGTACATTATATATTTAAGAGAGTCACCTGTAACGAAGCCGATTGTTATAACGTTTAGTGGTATGCTTTCTCGAAGATGAACGCATAAACTAAACTATACTATAGTTACGTATAGCAGTTCTATGAAATAGCAGCATTAGTGAGACTATATTACAGGTTGTACACTATCCATAATATTCGACAGTAAGACATTTTTGAAAGAGAACGAAAACATCTTTTCTTCGAATTTTTGCTTAAATGAAAAGATACGAGTCAACAATACCCTTGTTTCTTCTGGATTCTCTTCCTTATCCTTGAAGTCAGGAAAATCTCCTCTTAGCGAGAATACATGCATGTAACAGAAATTTTATACGTGTATTCGTTTGTAATGATCAACCGTATTTTACTTATGCTAATAAATCCTTGAAAGAATGTTTAAATGTATTTACGTGTAAGTATACCGAGCGATTTAAAAATACAGAATAGCTGTTTGTTTTCTTATTCGGTCTTTGACTGGAAAAGGATCAAGATAAATGGGAACTATTTTTTTATGAGATCAGAAATGGTACAGTTTAAAATGTAACGGGTTGTTTCGCGTGAAGATAATTTTTTTTAATGAAAGTAAATGTTAGCATAAAAAATAAATATTGTTGGCATAAGACTGGTACCTTATTTCAATTGCCCTATGAAATTGTAGCAGACTTATATACTGCGATAAATAATTCTTTTTGATATCATGCCTGAAATAAAAATTGATATAAAAAGATGTATAAAAAATGAAGTAAAAAAGCCTCGCATCAAAATTGTTATCCCATTATCATTTTGAAGATTATCTATACGTAACTGCAATAGTAAATTAGTAGGAAGGGTTTCTTCTTATTTGCCACGCAATAATAAATAAAATATCATCATTAAAATGAATAAATGCAAATAAATAGTAATATATAACAAATAAATACATAGTCAAATTTTGCAGTTCGAAATAAATAACGAATACTTACTTTCCTTTCTTGAAAATTTTCAAATCGTATTGACTCAAATAAAGATAGATCGTCTGTAATGAACCATATAATTTAAATTATTTTGAAGATAGGAATAAAGATTGCAGTTTTCTTTTCCTTAAAAAAGAAATTTTCGTAATTTTGTAAAAATCGAACTGATTGAATTATTTAAAATATCATACGTGTTAAATAGTTTGATAACGATCATGGTGTAAAAAATTAGAAATTGATGTAAAACGTATTACTAAGCACGAAGATGATAATAATAATATAAAATAGTACAGCATCACACTTAAAAAATATTCAATAATTTTTAGATTTGACAAATATTAAGAGCAATTCAAAGAATATTTCTATGATACTTAAAGTTAATAGAATTTAGGTTTAAATCTCATCTCTAATGTCAAAATTAGTGACATTTATCCTAGTATCCCATTTTATCAAATGCGCACCTTGACATCTGACGTTGTCAAGAATAACAGAGGAAAAATCCCCATAGGAAACATAGCTCTGTAGTGTCACGATTTGGGGGATTCACCTCAGGCCATGTAGCGTATAAAACTATTTCATTTAACACATGAACGTACAAAAATGGTTACGATACGCATTGCTAGTTCAACCATTTTCTTTTAACTAACTTCTCTATCCCTCTACAGATGGTGCTACAATCGTGCTGCCAACTCTTTAGACCAAATACTACACTCCTAGAGCGTCGCTGCACTGTCATGTGGACGTGTCGAAAACGGAGAAAAGTAAACGGATATTGCAGCCGCGACAATGTCGTCGCGCGACAGGACTAATGAATTTGTTAAAGCTGTTCGAACGATGGAAGTCAGAACCGTTGCTCGGACATCGGTTCTGCAAAATCCTCGTCGGGCACGCCAATTACATAGTTACTCGAATTTCATGATGAACGCTAAGAGCATTGGAAAAAATATAGCAAGCACATATGCTAAGTTAGAAAAACTTGCTCTAGGTAAGTTTACAAAACCTATTTAATGCTAGATTCTTGTTAAATTTAATATAAGATGTTTATAACATACTGTGACATAAAGATGTAAGGTAAGGAACTGTACCATATAATTAACATACTACATACATTTTTATAATATAGATGAAGTTTCATCTTTATTAATTAATTATATCAATTGATTATTTGATTGAAATAATGTTTTTACACTTGATTCGCAAACATCTTTTACAATGAATTCTTCTATATTTTTATTCCTTAAGCTAAATCTTAGTCTTTGATAAAAAGATAATGATATGTGTTATATACATGTAAATAACATTCTATATATATAAAATTTAAGTATATCGAGCATGTAGTTAAGTATAGACATATTGATAAAAGTAACACTTGTTAAATCAATTGTTTCAGTGGCAAAAAGGAAGTCTATATTCAATGACAGACAATTGGAAATCGAAGAATTAACAAACATGATAAAAACAGATTTAAAAAGTTTGAATCATCAAATAGGAAAACTACAAGAACTTAGTAAAAAGCAACGGGAAAAATATGGTGCATCTCAAAGTCATCACATGGCTTCACATTCATCTTCAATTGTTATGGCCTTACAATCAAAACTAGCAAACATGTCAAATCATTTTAAAAGTGTACTTGAAGTGAGATCAGAGGTATGTAAGAGATGGAAAACAAAGAAATGTAGAATTAAGTGATAATTCTGTTAATATATACAGAATATGAGAGAAGAACAAAGTAGAAGACAACAATTTACTCAAGGAACTGTATCCACCATGTTACCTCCAAGTGTAACTGGAAAACAAGGTTCGTTGTTGTTACAAGAAGAAAATTCTCCTTCTTCTGTGGCTATCGATCTGGAGCCAGCAATGGGGCAACTAGTAATGCAACGTGCGATACAAGATGACACTGTAAGCTACATAATATATATGACAAAATGATAAGAAACTAGTATGTCTAAAAAAAAATTAATCAATGTTTGATTATAAGGACGCTTACCTTCAATCAAGAGCAGAAACAATGCAAAACATAGAATCGACTATAGTTGAACTTGGAGGAATTTTCCAACAATTAGCACACATGGTTAAAGAACAAGAAGAAATGGTAGAAAGGTAACAATGTTTTAGATATATGTACGTGTTAATATGTTTCATATCCTATTCTATTAATAGTTAACAAATTAAGCGCTAGGAGTCCAGCACAAATGTTGCATTCTTTTTTTAATATCTGTTGCATTTGAATTTGTAATCTGATTGTAACTATTACTTCTTTTTGGATATGGAATATGTTAATAAGTTTTTTATATTTACAATTATTTATTGGAGATGTTGTAAATTTTGAATAAACTTTCAGGATAGATAGCAATATAGAAGATACAGAATTAAATGTAGAAGCTGCACATGCAGAAATTTTAAGATATTTCCAATCCATAACTAATAACAGGTGGTTAATGATAAAGATCTTCGCGGTTCTTATATTTTTCTTTATATTTTTTGTAGTATTTTTGGCATAAAATAATTGTTACATTATTATTATTATGCATATTTCTTTATTATGCAACTGTGTAGTTGGCCATCCATATCCATTACTTGTGATATAAGATGATCGAAGAACAAGCCGAATTTTTATAAAATTACGACTCATTAGCTATAGAGTTATAGTATAATCATTGCATTCCTCGATCTCTGTTGAATTGTGAATACTGTAAGTATTAATTATTAAATGATCCAGCAATGTAGACAAACGGCTACATTGTTGTTCATAAAATGTAAAAAGGAAACTGTGGATAATAAATGTATAATTTTCAATGCTTGACAATTTCTGAGAAATATACATATGTATATACACGAATAATAAATGGAAATCATAAAAATTATAAGATGTAACATAATAATAAATTACAATTTATTTCAATTTTTTAAAACCTTATATAACAATTGTATTTAATCTAAATTCATATTACAATTTATTTCCTGGTTGAGAGATTTATGAAGATAGT
Source organism: Bombus sylvestris (assembly GCA_911622165.2). Classification (NCBI taxonomy): domain Eukaryota; kingdom Metazoa; phylum Arthropoda; class Insecta; order Hymenoptera; family Apidae; genus Bombus; species Bombus sylvestris. The sequence goes on from OU443145.1 coordinate 13,078,799, forward strand.
AAATTTTTTAGACTTGAACAAAGATTTATATATAACTATATAAAGACACATTTTTACAATTCGTTCTATACTTCGATACATCCCTAAAGAATAATTAAATATATATATATACAATTTGCTTCTTTCCCCTTTTTGATATAACAGTGATGGCTAATAGATGTATTTCTCATAGCAAACTAATATGTGTTTATTACATTTGACAAATATCATATCAAAATGCATGATTTACTATTTCACAAAGTAGTAAATGCTGGTTGGTCTATTAGCGTTAATATATCCTGCATCACTGTTATTTGTTTATTGAAATATTTTTATATTTAAATGTCTCACAATATAATGACAAGTTTAACGCGTATACGAAGATATTTTATAACAAAATAAAAGACTCAAACTTTGCTATTATGATGTGATTTATCTAGTGATTCTCCCGAAGAATGTAAGGAACCTGAAAACAATAATGAAATGTAAATAACATGTTATATCTGCTACTAATTCGTTCTAATTGTTGATATAGAAAGAAGAATATGAGAAGTACAAGTCATGAATAAAAATATAAGAAGAAAAAGATATTGCTACTTGAAAGTAAGTGTAATAATTATTAACATATCAAAATCAAATCACAAATCCATGTCCAACAAAGTAAATTATATTTTAACAATAATATCATAATACAATGTCATTAAGGAAATAATGAAACTACTATGTAAAGAATCCATTTAACACATATAATAATGAAAGGAAAGAATTTGTGATTTAATTTTTACGCTTATTTCGATATTTCACATATATTTTGCATTGGCGGAGCGAAACAAAATCAATCTCGTTCAACTTGACATACTGCATTTATTTGCAATTATTTCCCTCCATAGTACTCCAAAATTGTCTCACTTTAGAGAATCGCTTGCGTCCTTGCATGCACAACAAAAAAGAAGAGAAAAAAATAATAATGAGAAAAAATGGAAAAACTCATTTCAATGAAAGTGAAATCGACCATTAATGAGGGTGTCGGGTTCTTGCGGTGGCTTGTCATCTTATACACAAACCTTTGTGATTTCGAACTCGTTCTCGTTGTGCTGGATGAAAACCAGAACTGCGTGGAGGCGGCAGTGATTCTTCCCCCCACGAATGCGGCGTTCCAAGGGGTGGTGGTAATATCGAACCAAGAGGAGGTGGAGGAGGTGGATGAATGTCACTAACAAACGGAGGAGGTGGAGGTGATCTATGATTAAAAGGTGGAAGTAAGTGTGGAGACATTGGTGGTGGGGAACCTGCGTTATCGTACCTATTAGGAGCAGGTGGATGCAGAGGCATAGGCGGAGGTGAAGATAACCGACCACCAAGTGGTGGTGGTCGTTGACTAACTTCGTATGGCGGTACTCCGGATGTATTTGGTAACGGAGGTGGTAAGTACGGAGGAAACAATGAATGTAAATAGGAAGGTGGTGGTGGCGGTGGAACACTCGAAGAACCAGAAAACATTATGGGGGAGCTGGATGATTCTGCTCCTATGAATAATGGAGGCGACGTTGTCGTCTCGCCGTTTGCTTCTAGTCCTGTTTGAAAATTACGTTAAAAAAATACAATTTTCTACATCAGAGCACTCTGTAGTACCATATCACCAATGGTAAATGGGCCAAAGTACTTTTGGTAAGTCCCATTATAACTTCATATATTTCGATGATTAAATGTATTCAATAATTAAGGCAACAAATGTCTATGTCTACAACTTCTACTAATGCTAAATCTATACCAATTTATCGCATTAGATTAGCAACAATAATCTATCAAGTATACATTTTAAAATACTATTCCCTCTCAAAATTAAAATAATATTTACTACTTAAAGCAATTACAACATTGAAACGAAATTGGTAAACATAAAATAGAAAAGGAACTTTTCTTGAGATTATACTTACGGTGTAATTTCGCTTCGGAATCTACATCGTTAATATTTTTTTCTATTAGTGTAAGGCGATTACGCAATTGACCTGCTTCAACCTTGGATTCCTCTAAACGGCGTTCAACTTGACGAGCTATGACCTTAATATAAAATTTAATCAAAATATTACAACAAATTTCACAACATAACAAGTCAAGATAATCAAGTCAAAATAATCAAAACGTTCATACCCATTGCTCATGTGCTTTCGTTTCAAGAACAGAAATTTGATTCTTGTATTCTCTTTCTTGGTCTAATATTTCACGTTTTAACACTTCTATTTGTTGCCTAAATGCAGTTTAAAAATTCAATATTATAATAACCATAGAACGAGTTTTTAGACTTAGTTTAAACGATAAACACTCACTTATAGTTTTGTATTTCATTTTGCATAGTTTGTATTCGTTCTACAGTGGATACAACCTCACCTTGCTGTTGTAACCAAATAGCTTCTTCCCTAATGATAATGCATAAGAGTAATTAATATTATTTTTAATATAAATATTAATTAAAGAGAAAAATAATTTTATATTAATTTAGATAAACATGTAATACTTTTGACGATGTGCTTCTTTCTCCTCGAAAAAGTTTGTCAACACCTCAAGTCGTGTTTCTGCATCTTTCTTTTCTTTTTCCGCTACTTTGCATTGTTCGCCTAAAGTAGCTACCTCCTCTTTAACAAACTTCACATGTTCTATAATTCAAAAATTTATATATAGTATATTCCACCAAGTATATGATTTTAAATAATATTTCAAGATATACCTTCTAATAAATTGTAAGCTCCTTCAATTTCAGCCAATCGTATTTTTAATTCGTTTCTTTCTTCAAGCAATGTTGTTGCTTCAACTTTAATACGAGATACATCATACAACTTGTCCAAATCCAAGTTGTTAGAATTCAATCGATTAACAACATCTACAAGGTCGTTTGCTTCTACTTCTTTAACTTTCAACGCCTTCTGTAAGGTTGTCTTTTCAGTAGAAATCTACAAAAATAAATATACATAAAACACCTTACATGTACCTTTGATCTCATATTTGTTTAACACTTACTTCCTTGATTTCCATTTCTAATTGTTGCACCTTATTACTCAATGTTTGTTCGATATTATTCTTGCTGTTTATTTCTTGTTTTAAATTTTCCATAAGCCTAGCTAGTTCAACCTCAAGCTCTTCATATTTCTTCTTAACAAATACAAGTTCTGCCGATATAGATTCGTTCTGTAAAATATTTAATATTGAAGATTACATATATGCATAGAATAAAATATATTATACAAGGTATATATTCTAATAAATTATAATGGTATCCTTGATAATATACGAACGTTACGGAATGCCTATGATTACGAACCTCAAGTTTATGATACTCCTGTTTATAAAAATATCTATCACCTAATTTAAATATACACACCTCTTGAGTTTTAAGATTCACAGCATTCGTTAATGATTCGTTTGCAGATTGTTGAGCATTCAACCTAGTTTGTAGATCCTCTACTGACTGCGCTAACGGATTAACTTCATTATTTGCCGAGAGAACTTCTCGTAACATTTTTTCTAATTCTAACCCTGCTTCAGTAGCACTTTCTAAGTCTTTTTCCAACATGGCTACTTGATCTTCTAGTTCTGTTTTCGCATTCTGTTAGAAATATTACATTATTATTATTATTATATCTATATCGTATTTAAATGCAAATATTACAAAATATTACCTGTGAGACTTCCAAATCAGCCCTTAAAGAAAGCACCATTTCGTCGGAACCGAATGATTCATCTTCCATGCGACTCAACTACAATATGTCTTATGATAGTATAAATTCATTTAAAAAAGAATATGAATATATAATTGTGGTACCTTTTCCTTCGTTGCTTTTAAATTTTCATTTACCATTGTACATTCTGCTTCTGAAATAAGTAAATCTTTTTCAAGTTTGTTGATTCTAACTATCAGTTGTCTATCACTCCTCATATTCTATAAACATAAAATTATTAAAATTATATATGCATGTTTCTCTTATTCATATACATTTTTGCTCATACAATTTTAAATAATTTTTTAATATTAATACTAGGATAGTGAAATATTTTTACATATAACATATACTTCAAAAGTATTTACTTAATACCTCAATGCAGTAGTACCCTAAAGAAAATATAAGGGTTGCAGCGGCAGTGACACTTAGATACATTAATGCCAACCAATAATTGCTTTCCATTTGTATCCCACTCATTAGAGCATTTTCACTGCCCTGAGAAGGTTGTTCCTATAACAATTAACTAAATAATAAATAACACATAAAAGACTTAAAACTTATAATTGTAACATTTCTAAGATAATTATAACTTACGTGATGTGGAAAATTATTTTGATTGTCTGTTAAAGGACATCCAATATTATCGGCTGTACAAACATCTGGAACTGAAGCTAAAAAGTATTAACGCATTAATTAGAATTATATATGAATGTTAATAATATTACATAATAATATACACAAGAATAAAATAATTTTTATACCGTACCTTGTACTTCATGGAAAATATTCTCAGATGTTTCTTCTATTATAGGCAAAGCATCCTCATTATCTGTATTATATTGGATATCTATTATTTCTTTTACAGAAACAGTATCTTCAATATTTGAATTACATTTAGTATCTAATGTAGTTCCTTCCTCTGTTTCAATATCTAAATCAAACTGAATATCTTTAGTTTCAATATTATGAGTAGGTAACGTTACTAGTACTTCATCGTTTACATTCGATTCAACAAATGAAAATGGTTTATATTCACTAGTATCATGTTCATTTAAATCTTCAATACTTTTGCTTTCTTCTTCTTTTTTTGAATCATCTGGCGTTGTTTGTATTTGCATAACACTTCCTAAATATCGGCTATCTTTTATACGAGGTATGATGTTTTCTAATAATGGGATATTTTTTACATCAACTTTATCAAAATTTTCTTCATTTTGTACATCTGATTTAGTGTCACTAGTTGTAACTATTGTAACATTTTGTGAAGGCTGGATATATTTAGCTTCAATTTGATCAGAATTCTCTGCATTTTGTACATCTGATTTAGCATCGCTAATTGTAACTATTGTAACATTTTGTGAAGGCTGGATATCTTTAGCTTCAATTTGATCAGAATTCTCTGCATTTTGTACATCTGATTTAGCGTCACTAGTTGTAACTATTGTAACATTTTGTGAAGCCTGCATATCCTTAGTTTCAATTTGATCAGAATTTTCTGCATTTTCTATATCTGATTTAATGTTACTAAGTGAAAATAATTCAATGTTTGCTGAGGAGTTGACATCTTCTTTTTCAACTTTACCAGAATTTTCTGTATTTTGTATACCCGATTCAGTCTCATTAACCACAATCATCTCAACATTTGAAGTGTGGATATTTTCTGTTTCAACTTTATCAGAATTTTCTGCATTTTGTGCATTTGGTCTAGCGTCACTAGTTGTAACTATTGTAATATTCTGTGAAGATTGGATATCTTTTGTCTGTATTTGATCAAAACTTTCTACATTTTGTATATCTAATTGAGTTTTATTGGTTGTATCTATCATAACATTTTGTAAAGGTTGAATATCTACTTTCTCAATTTGATCAATAGTTCTTATATTTTGTACACCTGGCGTAGTGTTATTATTTACATCTGCTTCACTGGGACTGACATTACCTTCCTTATTTAATTCAAGTGCTTTTTCTCCTTCAATAGTTAATGTCTCTTTAGGACCATCAGATGTAGATGTTTGTGGACTATTGATATCAATAACTTTATCTAAAAATTGATCACCTTCCACATTCGTGACTGACTTATTTTGTACATTCTGTATTGTATATTCTACTTTATCAGAGGTTATACTTATATTCAATGGTGAACTCTGTACACCAGATATTTCTGGTAAATCTAATATTTTTTCTGAACTTGCCACAAAGTCTTTAAAATCGACTTCAGCAGAAATGGTATGCTCCTTGCTCTCTAGATCATTATTTAAGATTTCATCAACTGCATCTTGTTCATTTGGCACTACTGTTGTTTGAATAACTTCTTTTATAAAAGTTGGTTCAGAAGGCTTATTGATATCTAAATGGACTGTAGTTCCATCTATAATCTCATAAGGTGGATTTATACCATTTGCACTCTGTGGCAGTTCTTCCAAGGACTTTAAATCCAAATTATCAATTTGTTCACTTGAAGCTTTAATATCCTTCTTGTCAAATACTGATTTATTTTTATTTTTCTTTGATTGAAGTTTCTCATTAGATGAAACATTACTAAATAGTGGATCAATTGATACTTCATGTTCTAAATTTTTATGTAGAATTTTATATTCCTTTAAAAATGTTTTTGGTATATATCCATGTCTACCATTTATCTAAAATTAATAAAATCTTTCGAATTATTTGTATAAATATAATAATTACCACAGGAAAAGTAAAATAAAAGATTATACAATCAGAAAAAGCATAATATAATCTCTAGATTTTTATATTGTTCTTAGTATTTAATTTGGCCAGATTTCAGATTATACTATTTTAATTCCTACATTTGTTTTAATACCAGATAATTTTACATACCAGTATGAGCAATGCAAACCGGAAAACCTAAAATTAGATAGAAAAATAGAAATTGATAAAATTTACCTCTACACCCCACAAGTCATTTCTCTTCCCTGCTTCTTTACTATAAACTGTGACTTTTTCATTAATGTTACATGACAATAATCCCGCCTCGTTTGGGGTATATCTGATAGTCGTTCTAGCTAATGAAACAGGCTCTATAGAAAATATATCATTAAATAATTTACACGAAATAAAAAAAAGAATTTAAATTAGACACGTATTGAGGATAAAGTATGGCTTCAATTACCGGAACAGTCAGGATCATAACACAGTCGTTTGTCTGATAAAACTGAAGAACACTGTGGTATTGCACTAAATATTATTGCAATAACTAGAAATAATACGTTAATAAACAAATTCCTTTCCGTCATATTTGTACTACTGCAGTTCCACATCACTACTAACATATAATGATACAGCCTTGGACGCACATTTTATCCGTGAAGTAGTCTGTAATAAGATGGTTCGTTGAAAGGAATATTTAATATTGACTCGAGACGAACATTGACTATACTTCACAGGATTGGTAATTGAATCTACACAAAATACAGAAAGTACGGGTTCATTTTCATATATATTTATGTATTTTCAAATCTTAAATATATATACATATATATGTGGATTTAGGTTATAGAAAATATTATATTTTACAAGCATGTAAATAATAAGTGGATACTATTGGATACGTATGTATTAAGAACAAATGGTGCCAACTGAAACAAAATCATAAAGATTTCTAATGCACGTATTACTATATCCGCATTGAATTCAGAAATTCAAAATGCACATGCGCAATATAAAAAGTCGAAGATAATATTCAACGTGCATTTATTACATTTGACATTTCAATTTTGGATATGATATATTTATGAGTACATCTAATGTCTCTTTTTATGGGATTCAGATTTCATTAATCGTATAAAAACAACATAAATATTGTTAACTCCAAACCACTAGATTCAAACAATACTACTCTTTAATATTAGACATATTAGAAGAAACAAAATTGATTTAAAATGTAAATATTATACCAGATTATACTAGAAGAAATACAATGAAATAGTAACTCATAGGTATAGGTTGTAGCTATTTAAAACTATTTCTTTCTGTAAACATTCATATCAAAGAATTGTTATTGTGAAATCATAGTATATAATAATAATTTAACTATTACGATACATAATTATTAAGATAATTGATTTTGTTCAAGCAGAAAAGACAAAATTAGAGGCGCTCATGCTCACGCCCGGAACGAGAGTTATCCCCCAGAGCTTTACAAGTGCTACACCAGGCGGCCAAGTGCTGCAAAAGAAAGGGATTTACTCTGGCTCCACTATCGACTAAATACCCCATCTGCGTTCCACTCTAGCATAAGAAGCATGTACGCGCCAAGTATTAAATCAAATGGTAACTATTTAATTACCAAAGTTAGATCATGTAGTAATCTTATTTTATACCCAGCCGGTAATATCGCATGTAGTATGAAAATGTTAAAAAATTTAGAACAAAAAAACCAAGTCGGGTAAGAAAAAGCACCACATCTCAGATCTATTCTATGTTTCGTCTATTGTTATAGTATCTATTTGTATGAAAATTTGTTGGGTCAAGGTCAGATTATACTAGGTTAGTATCTTTCACCATGTGCATATTCGTTATCAATGCTAATTATTGCTAATACATCAAGCTTAATGTGCAAGTTAATACATAATTTACTACTTGTATTCGTTAAAACAAAACAATAAATCAAGTTCGTTTTTGATCTAATCATCGTAAAGCACAATTTACAATATGTATCGAGGCCAAGGTGATCAAGTCTTGACAAACAAAATATCGACATAGGATCAGTAAGTGCATAACACGCCCACGTATGAAAAGGATAATATCGAAATAAGCTGGAATGCTTCATTTGGACATGTTATTTCATAGTTTTTGTTTGAAGTTGGTATTAGCAAATTAGTTTGAAAAATTTCGGCGGCAAAAGTGTGGTGACGAACATGTTCATCGTGGTTACACGGAACTCACTTTCGTCAAATACAATCGACATTTGAATTTAAAAAATCGTTAGTATGTATCGCGTTAAATATTCAAAACAATTGTTCAATTTTATATTTTTTGTATGTTTGTCATATAAAAGATATTCAAAATATATATCACGAAATATTTTGAATATTAATTATCATTCATAGTGATAATCTCAAAGGTTTTGTATATTACAAATATGTTTTTAACTACTTTCTAAGTTGTTACAATCGAATCAATATATTTTTATTTAAAAAGTATATTATCGGATATCACTCGTAATTGCTGTATACAATGTACATATTGAACTATCTATGGTTCATAATTATGGGATTTCTATGGTTAAAACTAAAAGTGAAAGTGAGGTTATGATCTTATCGAACGTGTTTATTTACTATGATCGAGAATATCATACAGTTCGACGGACGTGTAAATTGCATGTTTGACTAAATGAATAAATTTATCTGAAAAAATATTTAAATATTTAGTAGAATTGATATTACATATGTCTTTTTTTTTACTCAGTCATGTGATACATATATTTTTAATTTAAAGAAAACGGGTGAGAATCAGTGAAGCATCTACCATTATGGTGGAATTATCGAAACTTGCTTTGGATATTGCAGTTCCTCCGAAAGTTCTCGCACGTCGTGGCGGAGTTACTATTTCAGAAGATATCGTGACGTTCTTTCATGTAAGTCAATTTTTTTTTTTTCGACATTTTATCCTGTTTTTATATCTTTAATTGATGAATAAACATGCCATTCATAACATAAGTGTCAATACACTAGACGCACAAAAATCTACTTTCAAATCAGTGATCTATTGAGATAAAATCACGAGTAGGTTTATATTTACATTTTGTGATGTAAATATAAATTATATTATATTATAAATCTTTATTATAGAAAACGAAATATGACCAATACTACTATTAATTATAGAATTTACGCCCCAAAAATTAATTTCAACGCGTTGTTTGATTTCGTAGCGAAATTCCACTGAAATGACAGTTTTATTAAGACATGTAAAAATTAAAGCACGTAAAGATAATGAATGAAATTGTCGGTACTATAAAAGACAAAATACATGACAAGAACACGTAACGTTTCTTATGTGATCGATTCATAAAGTTCGTAAGTAACTAAATATTTATGTAGAATGTAACGTCAAATATAATTTATGATATAAGAAGTCTCGTTTCATAGTCTTTGTATTATGCACACTGAATAATGTTCGCGATACGTCTGGCTCCAAAGGAACATTTCTATTGAACGTACACGATCTATCATGTGCATAAACATTAGGTAATCCTCGTGTTAAAATTAACTTGGCTCATTTGTCGATGGATAACTAGAATAGCAACAACAATTTAAAACAATTCCAAGAGTTAAAAGTTATATCATTCGTTAAATATGAAGACGGAAATTAAATCTAATTTCAAGTTTCCTTTTTGCTCTTATAATAATTGGATCGCAGATATTTAATGGAAATTCATATTTTTATGACCATGTAATTAGAAGACTATAGAATTTGTTTAAACATTACAAAACAAAAATTTATTTAAATATTACGTTGAATATTAGGTCAATATTATAAACGCGATCTTAGAATCATAATCGTTAAAAAGATTTTGATGTGATATATAATATAATGGGCATTAAATAAATATTATTCCCTCTGAATTTCGTAAATTAAATTCTCGGTAATTCTGTCATTAATATTCTCCATATTCTTGCAGATAGTAAGATTCCGATTATTTCGATTCCCAAGTAATAATAATATTACTACTAATATTATCTAATATTATTAATGTTATATTTTATAATATATTATAATGTTAATATTATATAATATATTATAATATTATTACTGATATTAAAATCAACCGCGGTACAACACAAATATACATAATACTGATTGAATCTAATAAAATTAAAAGTGCTTTTTTCTTTCAAATTAATTCTCTATGCTCGATAAATATTTCGAACCCAAACTCCGAAGAGTTCATGAGAACTATTGCGAGAACGCTATATAATCTTCTGGGGCATTATTTCTGGCGTGCGAAATTTTTCAATAAGAATGCCGCGAACTTAAATTCAGAATACCTCTTAAATTTATTGGAAGAGTACTTTGCAAATGGGAGAAACTAAAACCAACGATACTTGAGACGATGCAGTCCAATATATATATATATATATATATATAGAATAGCAGATGTTCAAACCTGAGAATAATTTCATACAATAATCGCTTGTTTATTATTTATTGTCAAATGTCAGTCGCACACAATGTAGACAACGTACGATATTTATTAGGATAAAAGAAAGAATGTGATGATTAGAATGATCGAAGGGATAAGTTGTAATAACGGGAACGGCAACGATCTTCCTTTCATATGGGAGAGGAGGTGCGCTTCAGGTGCGTGAAGTTAGGATCGATATTGCAAGCGACTCCCTGGGCCATGGCATGCCCCTGCGGCAGCCATCGGCTGCACGCGATCGTGCTAAAATTAAATGATGAAATTCATTCCTCCTTTTTCCCCCCCGATCCTTCCTATTCACTCATTTTATTTTTCGTCTCATTAACCCTCATCTTTTTCTCGTTTTCTCTCTTATTCTCTTTATATTTATTTCCCCCATTCACTCCTGTCTGCTATTCTTTTTACTTACCATCTCTTTTCATACACTATATTTATGGCTTTGTTTCTCTTTCGCTTTGCCATCTCCTTTATTTCCGTTCACTTTGGTCTTTCAGCATCCCTACGTTTCTTTCTTCTTCTTTTCGCCCTATTGTCTCACTTCATATCCTTGCTGTTTACTGATTTTTATATCTTCCACTTTGTCATTGCTTTTATGCTTCTTTTATTTTAATTTCTACCTTCGTTGATCTCTTTCGCATTCATTTTTTTAACGTTTCATGGTTCTTCGTCATATTCTCCACTGCTATCCTGTCTATTCTTTTATTTTCTATTGTTTTTTGTCTTTCTAAATTTTTCTATTTATTAGATTTTTATTTATTTTATGTATTATATAGATCTTATTTATTTCCTCTTTGCCTTTTTTTTAGCGGAAAGACATTTTCTTCATCCTCCTTCTTTGATTTTTACGTCATCTAGCTTTCTTTTTCGCTATCACTCGAACTACTTCCTTTTGCAGTGTTTCGTCATCTGTGTCACGAAGCACGCGTGACGTCTTATCAGTGACGTAACACGGACCGTATTATTCAGGAAGTAGTGTGCGTCATCGTCCTTGAGGTGATCTGTAATGCAAACGGCCAGGGAATTACGTTTACAAGTGGTGCACGCATCCCCTAACCTCGCTTGTTCATACATAATCAGCTTTTATCGTACAGATTTTAGTTAAAAATAACGCGTAACAAACATCTAGCTATTCTATTAAATGACAAATCTTTAGTAGTGACTGACTTTTTTTTGAGTATTTAAACAAAATGGAAATATATGAAAGAAATCAGTTACATTTAGTAGATAAGAATAAAAATAATTAATCTACTAAATAGATTAAAAAATGGAATTTAATTTTTGCGGAATTATTATAATATTCATAGTATAGAACATTATGTGTAATATTTATAAACGCGCGTGCGTTTGATATTTTACTGACAACACTGACGATTCCTTCAGGTCAAATCAATTAACCCTGTGAAAATGCATCAGTTGCACGCGATATTGTTAAATTTAAACCAGGCAGCTTCTTGCCACCTGCACGTACATTTCTGCGTGACGTACGCTAAAGTCAACTTCATAAATGCAATCATTACGGAAAACGCAATTCAGTTCTACGAAGGATGCAACGATATATAACGTATCCTAAAGTGTATAGGCACAAACATAAACGTATTTTATTGTTGTTTACTTCCTGGAATAGGTACTATATCTATTATTATTCCTTCCATCGAATTGCGACTACTTTTGATACTATAAAAATGGATTTTTGCCCACTAAACATCGGTTGATTAATCCTATCATAATCCTCGAATGTTTATATTTCAATCTATCACTCATTTTAAAAGGCAGAAAGAATTTACAATGTTTTAAGAAGATGTTTAACATACAATCGAGACGAAAAATCTTTCATATTTCTTCCAAACTGTGAAGAAATATTTTAACATTAGAAAAATATAATTTGGTTGAAAATAACTGAATGAGCGTAGCTGAGTTGAACGTTCCATCGACCACCGAATTAAATGTTACAATTGTTAAACAAAAAATGATATAATCGACGAGTAATCACAGTCATATCAATCTCAACACCGTTAGTGGCAATGAACACTGAGAAATATGTGGAGCACATATACCCATATGTTTATATTATATATACGGTGTGCGTTAGAAAGTAGAAAATGTCAGACGATTTATCTCTCGAAAAGAAGCTATCGAGGAAGAAAATTATCAATTGTCAAACGTAAAACGTCGCTCCGTATCGACTATATGCGGCACCGCGACCCGATTCTTAGGCAGTCCTGTCTTCGGTGAACCTCGCACGCGCTCGTGAGTGTTCGGGTACTTTTAGGTGAGTGTCTTCTTCGGCTCGAGTCTCATTGATCTCTCGGATGCGGTTGCGCGCAATGGTCGGCAGACGGCGGTGGTACTCCCGTCGACCAATCAGCTATCGTGATTCCCTAGCTACGCTCGAGTCTCGTGGTCCTTCGGGCTAGCCGGTCGCCTCTTGTTTTCCATCGTGGGCTTCTCTAACCCGTTCGGTTGTTCGGTGGTGCGGCGCGAGGCGCGTTTTACCAACGCCGCTAAACGTCAAACGTGCTCGGCCGAAAAGACGTGGCAATAAAAAAAAAAAAAAATATACAACGTGTCGACAACGGCGGTCACGACGCGGACGACAATTAGTAGCGACGTCCTCGGTGACAAGGTTCGAGCGGATCGTACGCCCCCTTCTTGTCGCCGCCGTCACCATGATACCGTACTCCACGTGCTTGTCTTTTGGGGGTCGACACGACGCTCGTCGCTGGGTGGTCCTACACAACGAGTTCTCTCCCTACCCGGTGAGTCGCAGTACGAATACGCACGAGCACGCACGACGTATCACGTTCCTCAACCGAAAAGACGCGCGGCCACCGCCACTCCAAATTTCCTTTTCTCTATCATCTAGCTAGTGTGATTACAGACAAAGCAGAGGGAAGTTGTGTTTCGGCACATCGTGTTGATACATACTCGCATAACATGTAGTATCAGTTCTATACACACGTACACATACCTGTGCACACGTATACATCTTAGTTACCGTTTATATACATAACACTGGTTCGATTCGCGTGCGCGACAATGCCTCCGGGTTCGATGAACGTCTTCGATTGCCTCGATTGCCTCGATTGCCTAGCTTCATTGTGTATAGACTGTATTTGCGGGATAGATCTGAGCGACTTCTCTCTCTCTCTTATCGTCTGCCATATTTGTTGACATTCGATTCGTTCGCGATACATCGTCGTGCGATATACATATCTATATATGTTTTTTGGAAAGTTATAACCTTTTTGTGAACGGAAATTAAAAAAACAGAAAGCTTGAGACAAAGCAAGTACTTAATAGATACATATATGCTTATTTTAGTAAAATTAATTTACTTTTTTTGTGTTTACAACCGTTTACCTCTTTAAAGGGGTTAATGTTAAGGGGGTAATGGTTCCTATTACCGAATATATTCAATATATTTTATTAAATTGACATTTAATGGAATGGAATTGTTTGTTTTCTAAGGTTGTTTATGCACGTATGTATGTAGCAGTACATATATATAACTGCAGAAATGGAAACATATTTTTGTATTCTCTATAACCATGACTTCAATTGATGGGAAAAATAATTCACTTCATCTATGACAGAGTTAAAAGGTTGATAGATAGTATTCGAATGTTTGACGTTCGCTAATTTTTTTTACGCGTTGACCTCTGGATTTGTTGTATTTTACGACATATGCGGAATATCGATCCAGTTTGTGCGTATTACGTATTATGTATTATAGAATTATGTTTTTACGCTCGACGTACAGTTCACGATAGACAATCTATGAGCAAAGCATACGAAGAATTACTCCATAATCTGTACCGATCGCGTGTTTTATGTTTCTTATAATGTTCTTAACTCGCTTAATATTAAACATGATTTTGTTTTTATAGGCGAGGTATAGGTGGTTTACCGGAATATGCTTATGATTGTTCATCTGTTCCTTAGAAATCAGATTTTTGAATTGAAACAATAAGAAAATAATTATCAATAAATAAGAAATATAAGAAAATTATTTCGTTCAAATGGTAAAGTGAATTAACATATTATTTGCCTTTTAATCTTAGTTATACAAGGTATAATGTGTTACATTGTTTATCAGTACACGTATATTTAACGTCGATTTAAAGTTACATATATTTAAAGAACAATTTATTATTACTTATCTTCTAATTATAATTACGTTAAACGAGGAATAATATTTTAAAGAAGTAACTTTTATTAACATTAGAGTACCTAATCTTCTAAATAACGTTAATAAAGGAGAATTTGTTAGTTGTTGAAAAATTCTACAAGTATTTTGTACCAATATATTATAGAGATAAATATGAATTGAAGAATATTAATATCCTTTGTTTTTTGTGAAACAAGAATTTGTTTAACAAATATTATTAAAAGATCTCTTTACAATTTTTTTATGAATTGAAGATAAAGTGTATACATTTTATTGGATGGTGTCATTATGCTTGTAATTTAAAGTATGATTTGTCTTCTCTTATCGGTTCAACTGGACGAAACCGTGACAATGGACAGATGATAGAAATAGAGAGGGTCGGAAGTTTCATCAAATGACACGGTAATCAGATAACTTCAGCCGTGAATATAACAATGAAATGAGCATGGTCATTGCACGTTATTATAAAATGAAATCGATGCCACTTGCAGATGAGCCGCATCTCTCGTATAGCTTCTCTCGTTTTCATCAATATCGTATTTAAACGTTCCGAGCATTTCAATTTTCAATTATTAAAATGACAAGATCGTTCGAAGCAATTAAATTACAACTTGTCAGTGAGCAAGGTTGTTACAACGAAAGTATCCAATTTTTATTTCAGCATTATAAATTTATCATATTTCCCTGATTTTATGTATTCAATACTTGAACGTGCTATAATTCTTTATTATTAATTAAAAATCTACTCTATTCTGTGATTTTATTCATTTATAATTAATAAAAACACTAGAATTTTGTTTTACAATTTAGTTTACATTAACGCGTAATATACTATTTATTTCTACAAAATAACGAGAAGTATAAAATTAGCCAGAAGTTTCTACTTCCCTTCCATTTTTCTATCAATGGTAACAATTCTTTTAACCTTGGAATTCTATACTGGATATCACATTCCCCACCTGTTCCCCTCTATTTTAACTTCATCCAACAGTTGATAGCTCTTTGTTATTAATTTTTCCTTGATAATTTTCCAATGCGGAAGAACGAAGATTATTCAGTAGCATGCCCGAATTCATTTGGAGTATTATATTAATATTATAAATATAATATATTAATAACATTGTTTTTCAATCATGTAAACCCTATACTTACTTATTTTCATAGTTAGATTATTCAATTCGTTAGTTATAGTGTTACCATTCTTTTGTACGTATAACATACGTCGAAGAATGATGTATTGATTCTATGTTAAACTAAAACATTACGTCACTCAATAGTTCGTATTCATTATACAATACAAATAAATATACAATACGATATAGCCGTTTTATGTTGAAATATCGTAGTACGAATAGCGAATATACTTCGAGTTATTTTATAGAAAGAAGATTTGAATCTCTTTGTAAAAATGAAAACTACTGTCGTTTTGTCGACAAATAGCCGAAAAATAATTTGGAACGAGCAACAATTTATGCACAGAAGTGCATGCAAAATGCATCGTAAGCGTAAATGCGTTTTTAGGAGTTTGCAAAAAAGTTGATTACGCACTGTTGAGCAGAATACGTGCCCGTCCTTTGAACACTCGGTCAGATAGCTCGAAGGGTTGCTATAAACGAATTATTTTAAGGTGATTGTTGTTCACGGTTGACATTTTGTTGCGCTATTGCTATAGTCGATTGAACTTTCATTAAATTACATACATACTTGGATTCTTCGTTTTCTGCGGACTAAATCAGTTTTTCAAGAGGAATAATTACATAGTAGTTAATAGTTAAACTTGTATCACGAATTTACGAGTTTAATATATTCCTTAATATGGAAATTACTTTGTGTACGCTTTACAAGGTTTTGTTCGTTTTAACGGGATAAAATAGGAAACCACCTCTATTGTAACTCTTAATTTAATTTCAAAAGCTAAATTTTTAATTAATTTTGTTTCAATGAAAATAAATCGAAAAAATGGGATTTTTTGTTCTTTTACATTAATCTTTTAAATTAAAATCAGGTAAGCTGGAAGATCCTTTGTTTAAATAAACTAAACTACATAATAAGGACGCCTTTATGGTTCGTTCACACACGTTCTTCTGCCCCCTTTATTTTTCATTATATCGATCAATAAATACTTCCTTGTATCTTTCTATTTATATAATAACCTATGCACGTTGTCCCATTAACGGGACGTTTGTCAGAAGAATCTAATTATGTAACAGTTTATTCAAATTATCTTCTTTTTTTCTTTTTTAATAAAACTTCATTTTCTCTCTTCATAGCCCCAAAAAGTATAAAAGAAAGGATCAATGAAATATTAATGATACGAATATACTTATCGTTAGAGATATACGTACTATTAAATAATAGAAAGATTGTGAAACAATATTCAATATTGTTACATATTAGAGATAGATTATCTATTTTTTCACGCAGTTTTCAAAGTATTTTTTAAATGTCAATAAAAATTGATTTCAGTCTTTATTACATTTATTCCACAAAAAACTTCATGGACTCAGTTAAAACGAAGATAAAGCTGTTTCGATATTTTGCGATAGAAAAACAAACTTGCAGGCATTTAACAGTTTATTCTCCGATTAAAAATCAGCAAACACTGGTTTATTCTCGTAGAGCTTTTGTAAGAAAAGAATCATCCTACGTGAAAAATTATTCTGTTCGATACGATGTGAATATTTCTCGTTTAGGCAATTTTTCTCTTAATCTTCTGGCAATCTTTTAGTCGCTTTTGCCAATTTATTGATATTTTTGATAGACTTCTGAAAACTTTATTTTTTAATTCAAATTCAAAATTTTTAATTAACTTTTAACATTCATCTTCAATGTCTAAATAATAGGTTTTATTATCTTTGTCGCAATGAAAATTAAACTCGCGAAAAATTACATACTAAATTGTAAAATAAAATCATGATTATTAAACGATTACGTTAAACGTAGTATTTAAAACTTTCCTGAAACACATTGGAAACATAGGTATTTAGAACACGAAGTAAATTCACGAATAAACTAAATTAACATAAATTTACTGGGTTGTTTGCCAGACAATGATTCAGCGAATTGACCTGAAAATCCTGAAATCACGGAACATCTCTTCCTTTTCATTTGTATCAACGTGACGCACGAATATAATTTCAAAAAAAAAAAAAAAAAAAGAAAAAAAAAACGATCCGTTTCTCATCTAATTTTGTAAACCGTTTGTTTTCGTAGATTCGTTATCTGCCACCTGATCGTAAATTAAAATATGGTCGAAAATATTTTGTAACCTTGTTCCCTTTACACTATCTGGGACACTAATACATGCTATTTCACAGTTATGTATAAAAATGTGCACGATTGTAACATTTAAAGGAAAAAGAAGCAACAATTTTATACATATATAGGTACTTACAACTTAATCGAGTTTTCTGAGTATTCAGAGTTCTTTTATTTTGAATTTTATTGAAATACCTAAAATGCAGCTTCTTTTTTTATTGTAGCTATTACTAGTTACTATAATAAAGTTACTGTATTACTATAATTCACATGGAAATATACAAATAGATTTTTATGTTCTTTTATTTCACTTATATATTACTTAGCACAGAAACTTTCGCTGTTAATTTAACGAGTTCCAGAAGATTTCTCCTTCTGATCGAACCTCCTTACCCAAATTGACTATTTTTCTTCTTTCTAATAACGTTTCTTTAAAATTTGTAACGATCAGTTTGCAATTTCTCTCATTAGAAAAGATATACACTAATAATCAGCATTTTGTGACATTTTTTCAATATATCCAATGCCTCAGGATATCTAACGATTCCTGTTCTATCTTCTGTGACGAAAAGAATCAAAGAAAATTGTCGTTTACTTGGTTTTAGTTAAAAATGTAACTCGGACGCGCGACGTTAGATCGTTGAGAAATATTAAAACTAAAATAATGTTATAGATTTTATCGATATCGTCATTGAACGTATTAAGCATCCATTATTTGAAATCAAATTAGATAAACTTCCAGCTAAATTGCTTGAATTCAAGTTTTATTTGAACAAAGTTTAAGATTCAATCTTGGAAAGTTACCCCTCGGATAAGAAGCAGAAACGAAATCGAAAGATCTGTAACACCTGTTTCAATGTTGCTACAACGCTGCTTTTGTTTCGTTCTATTCTAGTTGAACTGTTAAAGAAATCTCTATTCCGGAGCTGTTCCATTTTCCTTGTCGGGGATTTAAAAATCCTGTGCCTATGTCCGTGCCCGACGAAACAGTGTCGCGTTGTTCTATTCCCCTTTTTATCGATTTGCAGCTCACAGGAAGTTCCATCCGAAAGGGTGAGCGAATAAAGCCTCGTGGTACTTGTCGTTGGCTTTATCTAAATAGAATTTTCGGTACATGTCTCAATAAAGTGCGATGCTACCGAAGAATATGATTCTCCAACGAGCACGTGCATCACATAGCCAATTTTCATAGCCAATCTTCTTTTCTTATTGATTGCCTTTTTATTTTTAACTTGAAATTGCACCCCTTTGTACTGCCTAAAGGAAATCTGGCCGAGATTGATTGAAACTTTCAAATCGACGCTAAATGCTTCTTCTTCTACAATTTTTCAGATATGTAACTAATGATAATACTAATATGTCTTGCTTTTATATAAACTAATGAACCGGGAGAATAATATCTGATCCTATTTTGTTTAATCGTGCCAGAAGTAGAAGTTGTCTCGTGCAAACGAGCTTATTATACATTTATTATTCAAGTAAAGTCATTGAAACGAGGAGAATTTTGAAAGCGTATGCTATTACGTTGTAGAATCTGGATTTATTGTTCATAACTGAAACACAGTGTATAACGCTGTAGATTATTCGTTATTTCAATAAATATCGTTAACTACAGTGAAAAATTATTGCAAAATAATTTATTTGATGTTAACATAAAATTGGGTTGCTTTTAAAATAAAAATAGCAAGTTGGCCGAAATGATTTATTATTTACTATAATCTTATTTTCATCTCAATTACAATTTGCTTATGTCATGTAGAAAATATGTTTCATAGAAAATTATATTATTTAATTCAATATTTTTCAATCGCAAAAATAATTAGTAGCAAGATCCTCTGTACATAAACAAATAGAGTTAAATTTGTATTCTGCTCTTTTTTCATTTTTTATTAAAATTTCAATAAAAATTTATCCAAACTCTAAGTTTCGAGAACTTCCTCAAGCTTTATAACTTGACGAGATTTTTGCAGTAACAAGCAATAGTAATTAACGCTTTTTAACAACTCTTGTGCGTATCATTTCATTGCAGGGTTCTTTCTTCTTATAATCTTAAATCTTTCGCCAGAACAGTCACCATCGTGAAAGATAAAAATTGCATTAGTTAGCCGGTGTCGAGGAAGGGCTAACGCAGTTTCATCGCGGATGGGATAACGAGTAAAGTTCATTTCTGAAATTGAGACTGAGAAAGGGATCAGTACGCAGGAAAATAGTTTCATCCCGTTGTGAATGTAACTCTCGAATTGCTTTTGCGACCTTTTCGTTTCGCCGTTTGACAATTCACCGATTCGCTGTTTCCAACAAATCTTAAGGAGACACACACACATTGGATTGACTAAAGGGTAATGTCAGACTTTTTGGTATCAAACTATACCAAGAGTTAATGCAAATGATCTTCAACGTTGAATTTTTATATTCCTAACATTTTAGCAAACTCTTGTGCGTTAATGTGGATTATTTTCTACTACTATTAGACTGTAAATTTGATCGTTATCAATCTCGACAGTCGTTTACCATCGATAAGATCGAAATCTCCATCAGGAAACTTTGTGAACCATCTTTGCACCATTTTTTCATTCCTACACCACGCACATCTTTTGTGCTGTTTATACTGAGGTGGTCATAGGTGCAATAATAGATTATGCGGTTTTAAAACCCAACAAGCTTTATTGTCTGTAGTCGCGCGTACAAGCGGTTCGTCGGACTGTTGGGTGTGACGGTCGGAAACATTCTGTTCTGTTACGGTTGTCGAAGACGTCTCGGTGGACCGCCCGCTAATCGTTGCGTTCGGTCTCTTGTCTTAAGCGTTTAGTTTATCTTCCCGTCGCCTCGCTGTTACTCGAGACGACGGTTTTACATAGTACCTGTCGCCACAATACCAGTATTTTTACCTTTAAAATTATATGACCTATGAAATTATAATTCATAATTGCGAAATACGGAAATACGTCTTCTTGTTGTTCATCTTCGAGTCAAAGTAAACATTAAAAAAATGTAAGCGAATGCAATGAATAATTTTTTAAATTGCACGAAATTCGAAATGTCAGCTTATAGATCGTACGGACGTTATGCAGGTTATCGATAGTCTGTTGCTTTCGCAAGTAGAACGGCAGAAATGAACGTTTAGGGAAGAATGCGACGTTACTTATACGTATTGGTCAATCTAATATCTACATGTTCATGTTAAAAAAAGGAAAAAAAAAGATGAACAATCGAATAATAATGAACACGTGAACAGACATAATTAAGTAATTAATAATACGTAATTGATTTGACGTATCTCAGGTGCCAGGAAACATTAATTAAGAAACTAATTTTCACTTCGATTTCTATTTCTATATACAACGACGACAAATGAAAATTGTAAATGAAATTATTTGGCAATCAGGTAGAAGAGATTTCTTTAGGAATAGAAAGACAAGCCGATTGGCCACAGTCGTGTTCTATTTGCGCTAAATTAATTTTCCAGACTTAACTGGTTATCTCTGAGCTTGATATAGCTGAATTATAGCTCGTTTATTGTTCATGGTGCTCGATGCTCGCACGATGAAATCTGGGGAATGTTTGTCGGCAGGGCAAGTTCGTTTATCAATGCCAAGATCAAAGGGATTCAGTGCGTTTCTGTGATCGTTGACTAAACTTATTGGTGAAACGCAATTGCTTTAGCTTACCTTGTCACGAAACAACCTCGTATAGACTCCTTCCCGAGAGATGGAGAGCAAGAGAAAGAGAGATAGAATCGAGCGTGTAGATAACTTGATTAGTCTATATATCGCGAAAGAAAATGCGTTTCAATATCTCCTATAATCACTTTTGTTTCACAGGGAATTTGAAATCTGCGGTTTTAATAAAATTGTAATTTCATACAAGAGATCTTCGCATTGAAGAAGAAAGATTATCTCGTCGTTGACTAATACTTCGTCGAAATTTTTCAAGCGAACGTAGCTTTATAACCAATTGCTTTGTTCTATTGTATCGTTATAGGATTTCTGTACATTTGTCGGAAGTAGAACATTTTTAAAGAAAATTGTGTCATTTAAAAGATGTTTGAATTTCCCTTTACGTCGAAATATCGCGCAAGTTAACGATGGTTTCCGTAACATCTCTAAACAGATGATTCAAGGGGAAAGTTTCCAATTATATGGTAGTACACTACCTCTTTGAAGTGAATTGTTTTATAACAAAAGTGGTCCATGATAGTAAGAAGTCATTGTTATTCAATGTTAGAACCACGTGCGAAAATAAAGACTTTTAAGATATTGAAACGATCGCATAATGAAGATCTTCATCTACTTCACAGACCTCGACTCTTGAGACTATTCTCAACTATTGCTTTCAAAGGTATTTCTATTATTTGAATTCTTCTCGAACATCATATTAAATTCTACTATTTAAACGCCCTCACAATTTCTTATTGATCCATTGTAAATGAGATCGTGAAATATGAGAAATGATTTTTTCTTCCTGCTAGGTTAACGTTTTAATCAACTTTCATATCTGAGCGGCAAACATTTGATGAAATATTTAACTACGAATTCATTTCGTTCGAATGAATATAGTAGAAAAATTAATAATAATTTTGTTGTGTAATACGTAATACATCTAAAGTATATATATATATATGTCGGAGATGAAAGGACATCGGAGCCTTCCTTTCGGAATGTTTGAGAAAGTCCCAAATACTTTAGTCCAGACTTTTTATTATAGCCGTACTTAAACGATAAAACTGAGAAATAGCTGTTTATGAGTCGAGTCAATTATGATTATCCGAGATTTATGACAGTGGGCTTGGGCTCCAAGTGACATAATGGGTCACTGAACGTAGCCACGGTCACGGGAGGGACGTGTACCTAACAGAGGTACGAAGTAATTAAATTACTCTCATTAAAAACAGGGATTGACCCGAGGGATACAGAGAGATACGAAGAGGAGTATATAAGGGCAGTTCCACTTGGACCGAGGATCTATCCGATAAGTTCGACTGGTACAGGGAACACGTGTGTCAAGTTCATTATCGCATTTGTCATCCCGCTGACCGTGGATTCGTTATCGAGTCTAAGATCATTGCCATTCGCATTCCCAGTATCTAATTACCATGGTTACTTGTCAAATTCCGTCACGATCGTAATTGGACTAGTAAATATCTTCGCTCGTGCATAACAACAACGTCTAATCCAAAGAAAGATTCGTTACACGCCCCTAACTCTAATGATAACCCGACATATATATATATATATATATATATAAAGAACTAATGAAGGAATCTTCATAATGACTAGACACGGTTTTTCATGTATTCATAGGAAAGTTGAAAGTGCAAGATCGCCAAGATTGCGTATAGTGTGAAAAAGTGCAGGAAATATCCAAAATACAGTGGTGTCTATAGTATTTGGCAGATAAAACAATTTCCTACCGAGATTCTACTTTCTGAATTATATTTTGGAAAATATGGGTGTGTAGAAAAATTGGCACTATTCTGATATCGATCCACAACACGGATCGATGTTTTTCTTCGCTTAAAATTTCGTCCATTGCCGAAGAAACACAGGACACCGTGCGTGCTATAGGAATAACGGAAATAGTTGGAATATAATCTCGGTGGGTAATTTCAAAACGACAAGCCCCTCGGTATGCCGTAGGATTGTTTAATCAAGATGCAAGGGAAAAGAGGCGAAGGACACCATCTTTGGAGGAGAAATATTTTCACGATCGAAGGGCTTGCCTTGCAATTTCTTTCGGTCCTTCTCTTCGCGGTATCGTTTCTTCTCCATCGTGGACTGTCCGAACGCTCCGGCCGGGTGATTAAAAACGAAGCTAATAAATTGATTTAAAGCGCTTTCAAGATGGCGTCTTTGATAGCAAATCATGAGACGAGGAGGAAATGGGAAAGTAGCATCCTTCCATCCTGAATCGTCTCGAAGACGTTTTAACGAGACTTCCAGCATGACTACCACTTTCCTCTCTTGTCTTCTTCTCTTTCTCCTCTTTGACAACTGGTCTCCCGTCGTTTTCGTTAAAACGTACCGCGATCGAAGAAATCCATCATTTATTGGTTTCTCGTCGGAGTTGTTTATCACGGATTTCTTGCTAATGGTCCTCGTTATACTCGTTACTGTTACGGAATTTTTATGTGCGAGTAATAATACAAGGGTCTTATTACGACAAACGCCCCTTGTCAAATTCTTCCGTCTCCGCTAGCTTCTCCTATGAAGCTTTAACCGCGTGTATTTTTATTTGCCGGAGCGTTGTACGTTTAATCATAATAATTCGCGAAATGATGTAACGTACTTTTTCAACGACTAGTTTTACTATTGCAGATTTATTGGTTTGTTTTGAAATAATACGGGAAACTATTGGTTCGAAAAATTATGCGATTGAAACAAATACGATGATCACACAACGTATTTTAGACTTCTACGAATTAATAAATAATTAAGAATTCCGGACATACAAAAAATGTTAAATTTAAGCTAAACCGCGCTTTTTCAACTTTTTCTATTCGCGACCGCATTTTATTTGGGAAAATTGTATGCGACCACAATTATATACATGAGAAGGTACATAAAATAAATATACAAACAAAACGTTAATCGATAATAAATTAAACAAGTTTAGTTCTTAATAATTCTTCGCTATATTTATAGTTTCATTATTTGTTACTATTTATTAAGATAAAAGCAAAGGATATCGATGAGACAAAGGAGCTATTTTATTTTTTCCATAAAGAATTAAATATTGGCTGAATATTTGATATGACAGAGTATCTTCAATGTTTTTCAAAATCGATGGATATTTTGATCTTACAATCGTCAATGGTGAAAACGTTGTTTTGCTATAGATACGTAGTTTAAAAGGTTATAAGGCTGTTGTAGAAATTGCTGGAAATTCTGTCCTAATTCCAATAAAGTAAAAACCCATTTGCATGATTTTTTAAAAAGCCGGTGTTTTATACCTCTGTCGATTAATGGCTCAGCGAATTTTTCATGACGCTTTGACGACGGATGAGTGACATTTTTCATTTCACTGGTGTATGGTAGTCGCAAAAATTGTCAAGATCTTGTAATTTTTTTACGCAATCCATAGCTTGAAAAGCTCCCGATTTAAACTATAACAAAATAAATATGCTCGTGAGTTTTATATGGATTTAGAATCGGTGTCGCAATGTATTCTTGGTGTCTAGAGTTGCAGGATTTCATCAGATACCCATATACGCCTCACGGTTATCACCTATTTAAGGTATACTTACCTGCTCATATCACGGATCACTGACGTCCACCACAGGTTTTTAATTGACCAGCTGATCAACCGTGCCAAATGACCCATGATATGAGCACGAGTATCTACCTTAAATAGGTGGCAAGCGTAAGGCGCAAATTACCATCAGTGGGTCCTTAGAACGGCGACAAAGCTAGATGTGATAGTGATGTAAAAAAAAGGGAGATATTTTTTTTCAACGATACACATTGAATATTTAACAATCTAAACTGAATCTAATAGGAAATTGGAAAGTTAGGAATAAAGCCTCCGTTTAAAATAATCCCGGAATCGGAGAAACTCACTTGAGATGATTTATGAATTAAAATAAAGTTTGACACTTCAAGAAGATGAAAAAGATCGTTTCTTTTAAACTGTTAGTATTTTTTCCTCGCTATCACGAATCTCGAACAATTACAGTTATGATAAAATCTAGGCTAGAGTATTAGAGGATATTCCCAAAATTTCCAAGGAAAGGCTTCGGCTTTCCTTTCATCTCCGACATATATATTTTATATCTATTTATTAATACAAAAAATGTATTAAACAATTGATTAGCTGCACTCGTGTCTTCTTAAAAGCTTCAAGAAATTGACAGAACGTTTTCACTGGCTGGAGCCACTTACGAACGTATCGTGAACGCATGTTTGTTCGTATTCAGCGCAGACCGTAGGTGTTCCGAAACGAGTTTACGTCACGATACCATTTGCTGTTAATGCATGTTTAGGCTTTGTGGTATGTTACCCCGTAAGAAAGCTGCAGGGGTGCCGTACAACGAGGATGTCGGAATTCATACAGTTACGGACCGGACAAGGTTGAGAAGGTGGACAAAGAGAATACAATAGAAGCGAGGGAGATAATCAATGGCATAGTCCATGGGGTGGAGCGGAGTGATGGGTGAGAATCATGAGGGTGCCACTTATGTCGTCGATCGACATCGCCGTCATGTTACTATATCAAACGCTTACATTGGTTCCGCTACAAGCGTATACAACGAGATCCAAAAATGAGTATACATCTTGATGGCGCGTAATTTGTTGTAAAATCTCTTACGCGTATGTCGTAGAAATCAAAAGTTAGCATTTTTTTTATTAAAGATCAATTTTTTACATATATATTGTATTTACCTGTGAATCTATCTAGTCCACGGTATTTGTTGCTATTATTTTATGACATATATGTTTCATTTTTTCAATTATAAAACGGCTAATAGAAACATATCGCTGGAAGTTTCACGGGCAACGGAATATCCGTTCCTCGAATTTGACGAAGCGTAACGAGATCCGTAGAAAAGAGTAGAACACAGATAGATACACGTCGTTCCTTCGCACCATAAACTTTATGATCGAACTTCTACTTCATACGTCGATATGCTCTCGTGAGATCGATGCGTAACGCGATTTAATACGGAAAAGAGAGGAATTACGATGTCCTGACAAGGCAGTCGACGGTGCAGTAGAATCTCATTTTCGATGAGATCTACGCGAATCCATATCTAACGTTGCATTATACGAGCAATATTCGTTTAACATTCGTTCGCTATCAATAGAATGAAATCTTCACAGCACCATTTTGCTTAGTTGTCTAATCGTTTCAAATTTTTCGAACCATATAAATATTTTCAGATTAGATTAGATTATTATTATTTTTTTTTTTTTTTTTCTTGGAAACACGTTGCGATAGGAAGTGGTATTAACGTAGGTTAAGGATTGCAACGTGAGCCATCGGTATTTGTAGATATTTATGAAAATTTTTATAGACTGCTTGTAATCTTTACACGTTACATGTAAGAAATACACTTTAATCTCTCAAGCAATTGTGTCGTATAATGTACATCAAGACGAAAATCAATTCACAATGGAATGGACGGATATAATCAGAATATAAAAATTGTTGTGTATATCAATCTGTATGTCACATATGTTAACTTATAACACTTTACCGTGTTAGATCTTGAACTGTCGCACGAAACTAACCGACTTGTTCAAACTTATCTTCTTCTGTTCAGTAGTAAATTCAGTCATCAAGATACTGCATTGGTTATCACGTATGTATATATACGGTACACTTTCCGTAATGAATCATGTGTATAAACAAAACAGCGCTTTACCGTCGACATTTGAGCATATTCCTAGCCATCGATTACAATTCGTTTTACGATACATATTTTCTAACGAAGATTACGCGCGCTTCTGTTCAACGATTTACTTTGTACTTTTTAAAAATTGAAGAAGACTAAGATACGGATTAGAAGCCACAGTGATAATTCGATTTTGGAGTACAGTTTCACAAAAATATCACGAGACCGCCATGAGGAAGATGCTTCTCGACTGAGACTCTGGCGAAAACACGAATTAATAAATACGTATCGACGATCTATGATCGAATGAAAGTGCCAACTTGAGAAGCACGGATTCTCAATGATACGACACATTGCAGGACAAGCTGAACACAAAATCGAGCAGCAGATCGATATAAATTTCGCTGGAATGCGACAGTCGAAGGGACGGTTCAGGAACGCGACTGTGCGGATGCCAAAATTCTCAACCGGCAGTGTTCTGCGTGGAAAACGAGAGAGAGAAGGAAAGAAAGTGAGGTCGTGTTCTCGCGAGTAATTTAGTTGATGGTGGCTGCGCCCTCGACGAGAGTGAGCGAGCGAGAGAGAATGGGCGAGAGCACCCTTAGGAACGATTCGTGGCCTCTTCAGAGACTCCGAGGTCGGTCCTGCCTGTTAGTAAATATTACTTAACATTATTGCCTGTCAGGCTGATGTCATTGTGGACGTGGACTAACGAACGAGGACGCTCGCGTTCACTTCATTGCGTGTCGCAGTTTTTCTCTATGGAATTTGGTTTTTTGGAATGCCAAGCAGAAGCTTGCGTCAGATTATTCCGCAGCAGGGCTGGGCAACTCGCGGCTCGCGAGCCGCATGTCACTTCTTTTCTTGTTGTATTCCTCTTCACCGATCCTTATCATACGCATTTGTCTTCTACGTACGTATCTTAGGTATCTTTATTCAGAAAGTTTCATTATTCTTTCAATGAAAATAAAGAATATTTTATGAACACAAATAAGCGGAGCGTTAATTAAACTTTAATAGGCCCATAATCGTAATCATTGTATATACACATACATATACTCGCAGTCGCACGAGATAAAACAAGATAGGAATATATGACATGGTGGGAGCATCGGCAGATTAAGGGTGTAAAACTCGATGATGGTACGGAAAAATGTATTAAGTGAAATTAAGAAATTAATTGACAGATAAGGAGTTAGAACGACGAGTGTGACTGTTACATTAATGCTTACTCGTCACTTACTGACATCATTCATGCGATATGGCAATATATTTTACTTAACTGAAATTTTCTTCGCACAACGATACGTGTATCGCAATACGCGAGATACAACTAATTTTTTCTGAATAACCATACGACAAATTCCTGCTCCTGAATCTTTCAGTTGAAGAGAAACATCGTCGCAGCTAACTCGTTAATCGTCGATCTGTCGATCTTGTTCGTTTCCTTTGTTTCGTGTATTCGTCTCTGGAATGTTAATTTCGAGTAAAAGGATAAAGCAAGATTATTTTCAAGCGAACAGTAATTGATTTTTCGGTACGTATTACGCGAGTACCAAAAGTGAAAAGATCTCCGATGATTCTCCTTGGTGAGAAGCAGATATTTGTTTTTTAGCACATTCTCACTTCTGATCTGAGTGTCTAGTTGTGATCTGATCATATAACGAGTTCTAAAAGGCAGGTGTACGTCGATTTCAAGGATTTACGTAAGATTCCACGCATTATACGCATTAATTACGAGGATACTATGTATAAGATTTGTCTTTTTATCGAATTACTCGACTGTCCGCATTGCGAAGGTGATCGTATAAACAAATATCGTCAATCCATAAGAAAAACCATGTCATTTAAAAGGAGATTGACATAGGAGATCTTTGGATCATGAAAATGGGTCGCTACATTTTATGGAAAGTCAAATACTCGAACTTCTCTTTTCCTCTTACATGTTATCGGTAATTCTGATAATAGCTGTCATCAAATCGTTTTACAACGTCTTGTTTCTGTAAGTCGATTGAATTAATTATTAAAAAAAAAATTGCAATGTTCAATCGAGGTTTGAAACATTTAATCTAAAAATCACAGTGATCTCCATAAAGGATAATCGTTTATTGATTATACGTTGTCTTTAACGTTATATCTATTATACAAAAGGCTCTCCACGAGATAAAAGACAGTTTTATCCTATATTTGCGTCTATATAAATATCCGTAAACTGTTTCTATTTATTTACATTATTTTATAATCCTTTACATTGCTTTGATCAATCTTTTATGTTGCGTTAATTAATATTTTATTACGTTTTATGCTTAAAAAATACGGAAAAGGAATACCTACACGCATTTATAAACATTCTACTGGTTGTTTGCTACCAGCTAATTCATTATCAACGTATTATAAAAGAAGTATTATAATTACCATTATATAAATACCTCTTAACTATCTAACCCTAACGCTATCTCTTATTCTTAGAAATACCTTAGTTGAAAAAAAATTTTATTTTTTAACATGTCGTGATACAAACAAACAAAAGATTGTATTATAAATTACGAATTTTTAAACAATCTCTCTTCTCGGTTATGAAAAATATTATATTAATTTGTATCATCATAATCTATACTATTTATATTGTATTATATTGGTATATTATATTATTATAATTTATAATTTATTAATTTACGACGAGATAAAAATTCCATACTTAAAATATGCAACTATGTTTCAACAAAGCTACGTATTCGTAAAAATCGGGATTCGAAACGGCGAAGAAACCTGGTTAATCAGTGTAAACACTGGTTTTTAATTGACCGGTTAATCGGATCCGTAAACCTGGTTAAGCGGATCCCCGTAAATCTGATTTTTCCAGGCTTTTTTCTGGCGCGTCACGCACACTCGTGCTCACGCGGACCCTCTTAACTCGTTTGTTCAGAAAACAATCTAAGTTTAGCGCGACGATCTAAATGCGTCCGCGGTGGCGGATCGTGAACAACTATTTTCGACTTGTATGTCTCACCTACACCGCGGTAATAGTACTGTTTTGACGTTTACTCTTCGATCATGGCTAGTGATATTATTTTTATTAATAGTGGCGCCATACGCTCGCACTGATAAATAACTTTGGCTCGTTTTTCGAAATGGACTTTAACGCTTCTAATTGAAATGCGTTATTTTTGTCGATGGTAGCGGTTTAACGAGTCCTTTTTTTTCTTTTGACATAAAATTTTCTTTTGTGCACATGTTGGTTCCGCCGAATCATAAAAGCGCATTTACGAATGTCTCCAGAGCAATTTAAGTTTCGATTTAGCCTTTTAATAAATCGTCAAAGTGTTGCATAATGAATGTCGTTTCGTTTAGACTTTTACAAATGCGGTTTTGTAAATCGTTGACAGGTTAAACTCTGTTCGTCAAGATACAGAAATCTAGTTACTCGTTCACTGAAACTACTGATTAATTCTCCGCGAATAAACGTATGATAAATAGCATTGCACATTGTCTACGTATTACGCATAATAAAACGTTTATCATTTCATTTTCCAAAGTTATTTTATTCCAGATTGTTAAATGCGAGGGACAAAGAGAAAAGATCTAATCTTTCTACTTCCACTACTTTTGATTAATATAAGTTTGTATTACATTAGGGGTAATACAATCTCATGCATAACAAACGAGCAAAGGAGCAAGGTATCTGAACTGTAATACAGTAAGAGGATATTTCTTGTTTTGATAATAATAGAAGAGCACAGTTTCTATTTTGTTCTAATACATTTTGCAATGTTTGATCGTAACACAAAATTAGAGAACATAATGCATAATACATTCTACTAACCAGAAATTCTACTAGTCATTCCTTCATGAAATCTAACACTAACCAATCACACCACGTTGCGGTTGGTATTGTGAAAAATAATCTGTATTCTAAGTTATAATCGGATAACAAATTTATTTTTAAGGTGAATCGAAGTATCGAGTTGATGGGTTTACTGTAGTATCGCTATTATACTTACCTGTATATTGGTACAATTCTTTATTCTAATCATTTATTATTTATTAATACAGGTATTATTTCGTAGAGATTCTGATCGTAATTTATTTTTTTGTTTTCTTTTTGTTTTCGGTATTTAGATAAAACGAATATCGTTTCATGGAAACAATTCATTTTAATTATTAATTAAGTTTTTCTATAGCGATATATATATGTAATATTAATGTAATGTTTAATAACGTAGAACCAATACAATATTTCACTGAATTGAAATGAAAAAGAGATAGAACATTCGAGACTTTTATTTGATGTTTTACATAATACACAATCAAAGTTTTCAAAATAACGACACGACTCGACACTTACAATATCCTAAACCCGATACTTTGTCTACTTGTACGCCAGAATAATCTACGTGGAATTAATTTATCCTCCGTGCAAGTTTCTAGCTCGAGTTGAAGAACGTCCAATTATGCCAAACAAAATGTCACAGCTCGACGCTCGTCTAAACTAAAATATGCTACACAGCAACCATTACAATAATACGATATTTTGTCTTGCTCGCGAAGCACGTCGCTTATATCTATTTTACTAGCAGTCATTCGTCTAGATTGTACCATTTTTAATTTATTATATAATAACAACACGCTGTCTTCTGACATAGATAGCCGTCTATTTGGATCGACATCAAAAGCTCGTACGACTCGGTCAAGAAATAAACTGAACGCCGGTATCACGATGCAACGAAGACGATGCAAAGTAACCCTCGTATTCACTGCTTTTCTCGCTAATTGAATCAAAACCTAGAATGACAATTTCAAAAACATATAGCATATTTTTCGAAAAATGCGGTTTTTAAATTACACTGTTCCGTAAGATTCAATCTAACGCGCTTGCTGTGTTCGACGTTATACCGAAAATCTTGAGGTTTTCGTGGCTCGAGTTGTCGCAATCAACCCTGCTACTTCGTCTTCGGTTTATATAACGTGAAATGGATATTATATTTCAGTAAATATTATTAAAATATAGTAGATTTTTCATTTTTGAATGTTGATTTTAGTATACAATAATAATGATAATAATAATTTAATTTCAGTCTTGTTACGATCGTTCGCGGAGAGACGCGATCGCGAGAAAGCACGTCAACGGGAGTCGTAAATTCCCGTTACGATTAAACGATCGACGCCACTAACTGATCGATCCCCTTATTTCTGTTACGATAATAGGGGTGGTTTGATTGAATTTACACTGAATTAACACGTATATAACAATATTTATTCCAACAGCCTTATAAAAATAAATAGTTACGCTGATGCGCCGGTACGAGTGAAGTAAGTGTTTAAGGGTAGAGACCCGTTACAGTTATGTGTTGATTATTCTAACGATGTAGAAGAACAAGCTTGACTTAAGGGTAGAGCCCGTTATAGACTTGTTGACTGTTCTGACGATGAAGAACAAGTTTGACTTAAGGGTAGAACCCGTTACAGACTTGTTGACTGCTCTGACGATGACGAACTACTGAACTTTAGTGACGATGCTGTGTCGGAGGAGAGCTAGTGATGGGTGTGTCTAGCGCACGGGACTATCGGATTTGTTAATGACATTTTTCGTTAGGAAAATGAGGGCAGTAGACATTTTTTCTGATTGACTAACAAGACGGTTGGCGGACTAGGAAGGGTCTCAGCCCCCTTCGAGAGAAAATTGATAGTAGGAAGCATCGTACGTGAGAAAAACTAACTTTCCCGTGTTTTCCGGTAGCAGACAATAAACTTTAGAAAACTCTTCGGTACAAAAATCTTTGTTCTTAGTGGTTCGTTATCATCATCATAAACTAAAAGGTATTGAAAATATTTCTACGACTATCTGGGAGGCTAAAATCGAGCTGCGATGTGCACAAATGAAATTACTCAGAATGAAGGACGTTGAAGTCGCTGAGTTGTGCTCTTTCGATATATAATTATCAAACACTTCCAACAATAGAAGATGCACCGTTGGAGCGAAGGACAAGTCGCGTTTCAATGAAATATTGTGTAGTTAAAATAATAAAAGATAAACGTGTTGTAACACCAGATCAAGGGTAGTCGTTGTGGATACTGTACAGAAGCATCTCCGATGAAAATAAACGAGACTTCATCTATTTTTCTTGTCGAATATTGGAACGCAATTCGCTGTACATCTCTTAGTGCGTCACGCACGTGTGACGTCCGGCAGCGAGCGTGTTAGGAAACGTGACTTGTAGCGTACAATGATTGTTTTTGTAAAAATTCTTAATGGCTGTTGAGGTTATTAGATGTATAGGAATGCAATGGATAAATTGTAAGATAGAAAGTATATATATATATATTTTAAGCTGAAGTGTAAATACAAAGAAGGAATACAATGTATATGAGCTGGTCCAGATCCGCACGCTAGCAGCGTTACTCTATAACCGAAAAACCCTGAAGCCAACGTTGCACGTGTACCGTTTATGGTTTGTCCTCGACATTCTTTTGTCTACGCGCTGTCGATGGCTTCGATGCTTGAGAAAACTAAAGACCAGATGTAGAATTTTCTTAGAAGTGGCGACCACTTCAACAATGGCATTTCACATTTCACATTATGGCCATAAGACTATACTATTAGATGAGTGTACAATGTGTTGCCGCAAATGCTGTACGCGTGTAGAAACACTCTAGAGGTTGGAAAATCCTGTGCTCTATCGCTAGAGCAGGTGTGTACCATAGAAGAAGAGAGTACGTAGAAAATCAGTCAGGTGTACGCGTGTCGAGTATACGAGGGCGTATAATGGGCTCGTAAGGCTCGATGGATCCGGGCGAATGGAGCTGGAGCTGGCTAGCAGAGAGAGTGCGCACGCATTCTCTCCCAGGAACACCTTTTGCGCGTCCATCCGCGTGGCCCAGCCATGACTAACCACCCCCGTAGCGCGACCAGCTCTATCGTTATCAAAGTCAGCCTAGATAGCCCACGCTTCCAGGGTCTATGATACTTTTTCGACCCCTCAAGCGAAGTTCCATTCCAACGGAAACTGTTAATGACGTGAACGGCGTCTGGTATTTGCCACCAAAGGACAGCTTAATTAACCGTTATACAGATTCGTTGTAACAGGTTGTAGCCTTTGTTATTTTTGGAAAATGTCGAGCGATTTCAATCATGATCAAAGGGACACTTGGACTCTGTTCTCTCTTGCTAGGGAAAGATTTGGCGAGGTTCAAAGATTTGGGTTTATGTCGCTTCGTTACACCCGGTTCTCACTGATTTCGATGAAAGTTGACAGATTAGTAACTAGATACATAGTAATTGTAGTTTCGGCACGTATAAAACCGACATAAATCTACGGAGATGTATCGTTTAAATTTTCATTTGAAAAGACCAATCGCAGTTTTTTCCAAAATTTTCTCTTATATGTCGTTTAGGAAACGAATCTTTTTAACTTTTCAAGAAACTCGAGCCGTTTGATCCAGTTCGGAAAGAGTTGTTTCGTTTTAAAGAGTGTGCCAATATTAATGTAACTGGCTGTACGGGAGAAACACGGTTTAAAGTTTGGAAAAATCGCATTCCGTGGTATATTCAACTCGTGGAGTATTTTATTGAACGATATAATCATAGAACATAGAAGCCAGATCGATCAACTTTTCACTTTTTATTACCAATTTCACATTATTAGTATTCAAGAAAGTACATAATTAGTATTGAACATCTGAAAGAAGAAATATTAAATTTATGACAATAAGATTTATCACAAGGAGATAGCATAAATAATTGTAAATTGCAAACAAAATTGTGGTAACAAAAATTTGTAAAATATTCGCAATTGTCGATCTATGAATTTTAATTTATGGATATAATCAGCATGGATTATTGCGTAGAATTTTTGTTAAACTATTTATTTTTCACGTAATTGGTCGAACGTCTGCACCTAAAATTACGTTCATTGTTGCAATACGGTATTGTAGTACAATCATCTTGCCACATCCGAATCAACCCTTGCTAGAACGATAAGATAGTAGGTTCCTTTGTACCCGAAGCTTATGTACCCATATAATATTACTGAAAGTATAACAGTTGGTCTAAGCAAAGAGAAAATGCAAGCCAGTTAAATTATTTGAAAATTTGAGTAAGATTTCCAACCATTTACGAATTACTATAAATTGTTCGCGATGTTATAAACGTGTGAACGATATGTCAACTCTTATCGAAAGATATTTACATTTTTATCTAAATGGTGGATGAAATTATAACGAACAATATACGGATAAACGATATAAATGTTCGACGTGAGAATATAATATTTTGTTTATTGTTTTAACGTAATAAAAAGTTAAGAAAATTTACTCTATTAAAATTCCAATATCAATTGATTGACATTAATATCGTATACGTATTTGTACATGCATATAAACATTTTCTTTCCTCTTGACACAGGTAAACTTTAAAATATTCATATATGAAAATGTATTCTAAAACCAATCGAATTTTTATTATATTTACATACTGTGATTATTTTACTTTTGGTACAAATATTCCATATTTTATTGATAAAATTTAAAATACTTCCATCATTCCTTTAGAGTGGATTCTATATTATTGATTAATCGCCGCAATCATCAGCCTCGGATATTTATCCGATAGCTGTTATTGGAGGGGACGCTATGAAATTTGAAAAATGTAGTTTTTGAATCTATAAATCGAAATAGCCAATGAAGATATTTCATCAATCTGAAATATGCATATCACGTTGTTTGACAACCTTATATTTGTCTGTTTATACAAATACACGTGAAATATGGTCGTCGGTATATCTTCGATAATTTCATTTCCTTGATTTGAAACAAACGTCGATAAACGACCGTGGCTATTTATCTTCTCTTTCGAACGACAATTTTTACGCAAGTTGAACATTTTTCGGTCAGGTTATTTTTTCTTTTAATTTCGCGCTTGGAGATTGCTTGGCAACGGAGTTGGAAACGGCGTACTCAATGCTCCAAATTACACAGATCGGTTGTCCATTTTGCTATTTGCGCGATGGTTCCTCTGGGAGGAGTAATCGTGGGTGGTTCCACCACGTTGAATTCGACTGTCACACGATCCTTCTCGAAACAAATTGCACGTCATCCTATCTGAATTCCCTATGTCTGGTTGCAGACATAAGGAAAAGGGAAAATCGGAGTTGGATAAGATGATCTGTTCGATAATAATGCATGCCCCGAGACTTCTCTGGTATTATGGTCATAATTATACCGTGGATGTTTCTGTATTCATGGAAAATTTTAATGTACAGAAATATTATATATATAATTGCTCTTTCGTCCAGTCGCGGGGAGACGCGATCGCGTTGAAGCGCGTCAACGGCAGTCGTAAATTCCCCTTACGATTATAACGATCGACACCACGAACAGGTCGATCCCCTTATTTCTTGTGGGATAATAGGGCTATTTGTTGGGGAATAAAACTGTAGTCTACAGTCTTGTAATATTTATATTTTTAACAACTTGTTACACTCGAGGTTCCGTCGTGGCGGAAGAGTTAATTGATACAGGTGATGAAGAATAATACACTCGATAGATGAGTAGTATTAATAAAGAGTAGATTAAGATAATATCACTTTGATCGAAGCGAGGACTATGTTTTAAGTTGACTACGCGAAGCTTATAGGAACGGTCGTGTCGACTGCACGACGTTTGGTAGAACAGTGATGACCCGTCTCGTAGAATTACGGAGGAAAGCTCGGTATGGGTGTCCTTTTTAATGGGAAATGCCTGCTGTTTTTAATAGACAAACAACCGCTTTCTCCGTAAGTTATAAGAGCGTGCGATAAACCTAAGGACTGTTTCAAGGACCATCCATAAACCGAAAATACTTATGCGAATAGAAATTAAACCGAGAAGATTCGGTTTATGGTGGTTCCTTAGGTTTATCGAGGGTCAGTGTAACGATGTGTGGACCTCGGCGGCCAGACCATGAGGGACGTCGCACGGACCGTCTTACGCGACGTAACAATAATTATATTTAATTGTTATGAATAAAAAGCGTGTATTGGAATTATAAATACTTCCGAGGTGGAATTATTTTCACTTTACCGTAGTTTAGGAAAACTGATAAAAGAAGAATGATTAACGGATTGGGACCACGCGGGAAGAATTAATTTAATCACCAAGTAATGTACAATTTTATTCGTATTATTAACTAGAAGGTAAAACTGAAAAACTTGTCCGGCATCGAATGTGAAATAAAGCTATATGATACATTGATATACGTTTAGAAAAAATTCACGAATTAGAAAATTATTTGCCAATTTATTCTATCGTATCTTATTTCAAAGAATTATATATCAAAACGTAAATAGTTGTATTTAATGAGAAATGTGAAAATGAATAGCTACGATTGCAGATACGGGGACAATTTGCATGTTACGATTTGAAACGCAGCGATCTAAGAGAGTACCATCTATATCGATAAAGAAAATTACCGATACTATCTCTCGTTTCCTGTGACAACCACTCCGTCTTGCATTCTTCTCGCGTGGAAAAGAAATTAATCCGATGGGTAGCGGGAGAAAAAAGACGCGCAAAAGCTCGAAGAAGCGGAAAGAGTCGTAATGAGTAACCAGACAGGAAGAGCGATAGATACGGAGGAGAGGCAGATAGAATAGTTTCATGGCACCTAGAAGAGAGAGACTGAGATGGGGTGGTGGTTGCAGTTGCGAGGTCAATGGCCGACAAGCAGTCGCCCTCCGTTCCAGCCATCCTACCAAACGAACAGAGGTTCTCAGTTATCTGTTTTTCTCGTCTCTTTTCGTCTCGTTTGGTTTTGCTCCTTTCTTTCTCCAAGTACCTATCGAACAAAAGTGACATACAAAATGAATATAAAAGCAAGCTAATTGTAAGTCTGGAGGATTTCCTGGAGACAGTGAACTTACTGTTTGTTTTATTAATCGTTAAGAAATTTATGTTGTAGCAAGCTGGAAGAGTGGCTATTTATTTTTAGAAAGTTGGTTGTTGAATTATTTAGCGGTACAGAGAAACAAAAATTGGCATTTAAGTCTCTAGAGAAAGAAAATATTCAAAGAAAAATTGGATATTTAAAAAAAAATAATTGTGGAGAAAGGTGTACAAGCTTTACTAGATGTATAAATAAGTTTATAATATGTTGGCCTAAAATCTAAAATTTTTAGTCAAAATCCACGTCTTTAAGCTCTCACAATGAGCCTCCATTTAACGAACTGGTGTAGATTTACCGTGAGGTATATGTTTGTGAGTAAAAGTATAGATAAAATTAAATCGTATAAACGCTCGATACAAAAATCGAATACCGTTACGTTTTATTTCGATAACTTAGTGATAAACAACTCGATATTGCAAGCAATCTTATTGGAATGCAAGAACAAGTAGTAAACCGTAGCATATTCGCGGTCAAGCAGTGGACGTCAGTATCCAAAAGGACGTTTGTACTTTTATGCATCGAAAATTAAGAGAGCTGCGACTTCTT
This sequence comes from Bombus sylvestris, assembly GCA_911622165.2. Lineage (NCBI taxonomy): Eukaryota > Metazoa > Arthropoda > Insecta > Hymenoptera > Apidae > Bombus > Bombus sylvestris. Next base: position 13,117,883 of record OU443145.1, read on the forward strand.
CGCGTATTAATACGTTGCATAAACTTCGATATAGAATACGAATTAGGAGTAGATATCGATATACATAGAATACATCCGATATAGAGTATAAAATATAAATTGGATATCAAATAACTGGAACGAATTTAATTAAGCGTATCGTATTCCTCTAAAACCGAGTATGTATTACAAGCTCATGTATTCAGTGCCATTTATAATCGTATCAATCGAAGTAGTTCGAATTTCACGAAAAACTTTCGTTTCATAAAAAAGAAATTCTGCCGAAGTTGTGATAGCAGATACTGGAAAATATTATTGAAATCACTTGTCCATCAATCTATTCGATCGAGGTATTATCAGAATTAAAATTTTCAAGGGAAACGAAACTTTGAAAGCTTTTCGCCAGTTTCACTGACAGCCGTGAGTTTCAGTTTGAAAGAAGTTGAAGAAGTATGTAACTCGATTACCTATACTACTTGCATTGCGAGCTATACGCATGCAGTATGTACATATATCGCGAGCACCTTGACAGAGGCGAGGGAAAATAGTACGTGTATTTCTATCGCCGTAATAGAAACGTACTTGTGCCCGTTTACGCTGATTCTATATTTGGAATCGCTTAGATGAATTCCTAAATACGCGAACATTCCGTTCGAAAGTTTCGTGAAGTCGTTGCGCGAAACCGTCGCACACGGCTATAATATTACGTTGTTGCTTTAAAAGTCGAACCGAGTAAATTGGCCGCGATTTGTACCAAGCAACATTTTTGTTGCGCTTAACTTCGGTTAGATCGCGTCGTTCAAACTACGTAACAAGACAACAGCATAACTTTTCTAAACGAAAACGTATTTTGAATTTTCTTCTGTCGCAAGGGAAATTCTTTGATCACTTTTGAAGTCTCATATAATCGTAGATTAATGTAATACAGCGCTGGATAAAACTATAGTAATTTTGGAATAACTGATGTTCGCTGATCCCCTTTACATCTTTAACGCGATATTAACAAGCCTTTTTAAAAAGTAATTTAAATTGTCTCTAGTATCCGACCTACAAAATACTCGGTTAAAATAACCTCCTTTAGGAGTTTTTGAGGTCTCCGAAGCCAAAAATATTGGTCGCTTTTCACGGAAATAAGACGTCAAAAATTTCGATCAACTTAACGATGTATGACATCCTCGTGAATTTAAATGGGACCTTTTCTAAAATTTGATGCTCTGAACCTACTGTATGGCTTACTCTGTGTGCATTTGAATCGTGAGTATTGAACTAGGTTTGTTTGGGTTATTTTTTATTTTTACAGAGAGCGGTAAGCTGTAAACAGGAAAATCGGCATTTGAAGCATTGACATTAGCTGTGCCATCACTTTAAACGGTAAGTTACCCCTTGCCGCTCTGTATGGTCTTAAGCGGATTTCTACAGTTAAAACCTTTGTACAGTTAAATGTTCACAAAGACGAATCTTTAAAGGCGTTCGTTTCCGTGAAATATGACGTCCGATTTCGGCTTTGCCGGCCCGAAGCCCCCTCGGAGAAACACATTTGGATTAAAAATTTTACAGTCCACATCGTTACTTCTATACCAAATCCTTCAAATTTATAATCTATCGATTTCATAAAAAGAGAACAAATATGACTTTCAATTCTCAATTGTTAATTTCAATTGATATAAACTTATTTGCCTTAGTAAGATTTCCGTAACGGCAAATCGATCAGGCGTCTATAACTAGTTTCTAACTAGCAAGTACTAATAACACGATTGAAACTTTGAAAAAGAGTCACGAATACGTCATGCAATCGCCGTGAAAGTATAAAACGGTGTACGCGAATATTCTGAAATGTTGTCTTGGTCTCTTGGCATAGTCTCCGTGTTTCGCGTTGAGAATCGATTCGCCGCTAAAATCCATTGTGGCAACCATTAGACGTTAGGATCTCGTTTAAACGCAGATGCCCCAAGACGAGAGCTCTGGTTATTACCTAAATTCGGTCCGTAGGTCGATCGACCGGTGCTTTCTGGCGTTCGTTAACAAACGTATTCAAGGGATCGTCGACGACGAACCCCCGTCGCGAGTTAGAGTGTCCTTTCCGCGAAACGAGCCGCGAAAGAAAAGTCTGAAGGGGGGAAAATAAAAGAAAAGAGGAAAAGAAAAGAGAAGAAAAATGAGGTTTCTATGGCGGTGGCCAAGTTGAACGTAAAAGAGAATACGGGTCAAGCTTTTTTTTATAGCGGCAATGGCAATCCAGCGATAATGCAGCCCGATTCTCACTCTCTTCGGGATTGTCGTCGTGCACAGCAGAAGAGAGGATTCACTGAAAACACATCGTTATTTTCTCTATCCGCAATTGCCCCAGCGGGGATCTCACCTTGGCTCGGGCACGCTCTCCTCTGCGTGCGTTTTCAGGGTCACGCTCTCGTAGGAAATCACGAGTTGCTATAAACTGGGGGAATACGGGTAGATTTTTCCAATATTTTAATATTGTCTGATATATAAATTAAAATAATCTATCGAAATGTATTTGAGGCGGTCATTGGAAGAGCGGTATAGATGTAGAGTACCAGTTGTTATTGCTGCATAATTGCTAATTGTAATTTATAGTAACGAGGAAATAAGAGTTGTATAAAAGAAAATATAATAACTAGAATTGTTCTTCTTCTACGTGTGTTTCCATGATCACGCTTTTACGAAATCGCCAGTTGCTGTAAACAGGGACTTAGGTAGATTTTTCAAATATTTTCACGTGTAACATATAAATGAAAATAATAAATTAAAATGTATTTAAAGCGCTGATTGAAGGAACGGTGTAGGTGTAGTGTGCCAGTTATTATCGATCGAATAATACAAGTTATAATTATAGCAATCAGAAGATAAAAGTAATTACGATAGAAACATTCGAGGAAGTTAATGTTATTATAAAAGAAAATATAATAACTAGAATTGTTCTTCTTCTACGTGTGTTTTCATGACCACGTTCTTACGAGTTATTGTAAACCAGAATTTAGGTAGATCTTTCAAATATTTTGACATGTAACGTATAAAGTAAAATAATAAATTAAAATGTATTTAAGGCGCTGGTTGAAAGAGTGGTATACGTGTAGTTATTATCGATCGAATAATACAAGTTATAATTATGGCAATCAGAACATAAAAGTAGTTACGATAGGAACATTCGAAAATGTTGATGTTATTATAGAATAAAATTCTTCTTCTACGTATGTTTTTTTATTGTTACGCTCGTAAGAACTGACGAATTGCTATAAACGAGCGTATTTGGTGAAACATTTTTCCCTTTTTTGAAAAGTGTAATAGAAAGTGCAAAAATTTCATAAAGTAAAATGGATTGTATCTCTCGATGTTCCTTCAGTTTACAAAACCTCTTCGTTTTGATAAAATAAAAGCTTCTCGACGCTTAGAATTGTATTATTTTCTTTCTTCTGATCTGTGTAAGATATGGTGATCATTTTGATTTCTCATGCGTCGAAACAAAGATCTCTTTGTTGGAGTTAGATGGGAATATGGGGATGCGGAAATATGAAAAATTTAAAGTCACGAATGATAGTCATGTTATTGTAGAGGCACGAGCTTTGGAAAATTTAGTATTTCAAGAATGGCTACGTTTATTCGATCGTATTTTTCGTCCTTTCGTTTTACGATATTCCAGCGTTTTATCTCTCATTTTTGCAGCTTATCCAGAAATTGTCGATGATTTTTAACTTTAACTTGTACACGGGATGTATCGTTGCTTTCATTAAAAATTCATAATAATATAGAAATATGAGAAATTAGTAAATAATTGATTATTGATAAAGAAATTATTTTTCAGCCTATAACTAGTTTGCAAATATTTATGCAAGTACATAATATCTACGATCAGAACTAAAATAATGAAATCTAAATAGAGATCCCATGTCGCTTGCTAAATATTGTAACGAATAATTTGCTTTGGCTATTTTATGTATTTTTGCATATTGCCGTTCTATATATTTTTATATCCTTCGATTCCTCATAAGTGTCTAAACATCCGCCGTCTAATTATAATCAACTATGTTTGTTTTTTCTTTATAAGCAAACGAAATTCTGGTTACAGAGAGGTTAACGTGTTTTCACCGCTATTTCCTCGAATAAAGCATTCGGCCGTGCTGTTTCGTCGAACAGAGACGAGTGCATTCGCGTTTTCGATAGTGTGAATACGTTATCTGACGAATCGCATACGTAGAACCGGAAACGTTTATCGATTTTTCATCTAGCCATTTCTGATATCGGTGTAAAATGCAGAGATAGGCCGGCACATCGCTCTAAATTCATCGGACACAGTTGTCACGATACTTTGTAATATTTCCTGCCTTTTTCGTTTCATTTCGAGAAAAATCGAATTTATTAATTATAATTTATAATTTATTAAAAATAATCTTTTTCGCGTATTCGTTACTCGAGCAAAAATTTTATCACGTTGCTCATGGTATTTAAGGCATTAAACATCGCGTTTCCATCATTTTCATGTTTCAAGAGGGAAACAAATCGTCGAAAGGAATTTCAAACGCGTTCCCTCAGGTTTTCGCTTGTTTTACGCTCTAATGCGATATAATTTGCTTAATGCTTGTCGCAATGACGCAGAAACAACGTAATATACAATTCCATTTAGATATTAATTCTGCTAGAAGTCACGGTGAGCGAGTAATGAAAGAATATCGCGATATATTGCAGTGTTAAAGAGTCAAAAATTTATTACATGTAAATGGTACTTGTGCAAATGCATCTGCTATATATCTTCCAATTTACTCCGCAACCGCCTTTATGCCGTATTTCATCTTCAAATTCTGTTTTCGAAAATTTCAAAAAGTGCAAAGTATTTGGGAAATTTTATTCGAAATTTTCATTAACCCATCGAAGCCTGTTTGAAATTTTAAATTATTGCGACGGTACATATCGTGTGTACTTCTTTGAATACAGCTAGCGGCAATGAGTTAAGAAATTTCTTTTAAGAAATTAGCGGTTAATTCGAAAAACGACGAAGGTCGTCGTACTCTGTAAAGAGAGATTGCGCTAGACTTTAACTACATGTAATATTCATTAACCCTTGACTGCAGTTTAAAGCTTCACTCTACTTTTAAACACCCTATGCATTCGTAATTAACTATAAACCCAATTCGTTGTACGGCAAAGCTTGCGAAAGCAAGTAAAAAATTTTGCAAATTGTACAATTGGTGAAATTTCTAACAGTTTGTGAAAGTAGCTTGGTGAACCCTAAAAACGCTATCCCACAGTTTTTTTTCTTACGACCAACAATGAAAATCGACATCGGGATTTGCTTATCGGCACTCTAAGCCATAAAGTTTCAAGGCACCGATCATTGGCTATTGCAAACTCGTGAATCGAAAAAATCGTTCCAATATTCGACAGAGACGAAAATTTACTCGATCGAACTTTCACGAATCTGCGAATATACGACTGGAAAACGCCCTGTCTATATTTCTATGAATCAACCCTTCGATTTGTGGCCGCAGCTTCCGATCCATACTTCCGAACGGTAAACACGGTCAGCTTCCGTCGTTAGCGTTGTTCAGCAGCGACGAATCAGCAGAGCACACCTCCACCTTGCATGCAATACACGCGGCGAAATCTGTAAGGGATCGATAAAACGGGGTATATCCTTTGCACGCGTCTTGCGACCGCGAAATTCTTGACCGCGGACGTTCGCGATGTTCCGCGAAGGGTGGTGTAAGACTGGTATGACGTGCGTGTGTAAATACGTGGCGGCTACGTCGCCGCGGCTGGCGCGTACACGCGACGTAAAGAGGGAGGGATCCGTTATTGATCTTCTCTCGTCGCGTACAAGCGATTCCTCTCTTTCTCTCTCTTTCTATTTCCCAGAGAGAGAAACGCATCAAAGCAAGCGCCGACCGAACGGTCGCGATGGCCAACCTAGAACGAGTCACTCGCGACGAGAGCTCGACGCATAATGAGAAAGGCACTCTCGCGTCGCCTGTTCGGAGCAAGCGTTGCGCGGTTCGGGCAGCCTGACCGGGAAGCGTGGCCAGGCAACGGAGGCGACCGAGCGGCGGCGAAGACGACCGAGCGCCGCCGAGCTCGTACGTCGTCCGAGCGTTCGTCGCTCGAAGCCAGTGGCTCAGTGCATGCACAGCGGCCGGCCGGCGTGCATAGTCGGTGATAGCGGCAGTACGCTCCCGGCCTCGAATTCTTCCATCTTCGGGGGGATATTCCTCTTTCTCTCGCTCTTTTTATTTATTGCCACATTTGCCTCGTACGGAAACGTGTACGACGGAGGAACCATCGAGGGAAGCGCCCTCGTGCTCGAGCCGACGTCGGCACCGGGCCTCGGGGCCCGGGGGCCAACCCGTAACACGCGGTTATGAAGCTCCTAGGCTCGTCCCGGTGCGGAAGCAGCTACGATATCTGTGCGCGGGCGTTACCCCGTCGTTCTTCTCTCGCGTACTAGTTAGGACGGCACAACGACAAGCCAAGCCCCGTATGCTCCGCTAAAGGTATCGCATCCAGGGTATCGTTCTTACTCGCGGATATTCTATTCGATTCTACTGCAATCTCGATGGACGCTTCTCTCGTGTCTCTATACGATGAGGATATTCCGAGGCTGTATATAGAAGTCGAGTTACAGTTGTTGAAAGAGGATATCATCGTCTATTGACCATCGTTCGATTGTTTCTTCGCTGTCGGGTGATACGGCTTTTAAGTGATACGAGAGTATGTTTACGCGGTGCGTCCGTACGACGAGGAAACGATAGTGCTTGTTGAATTTCCGTACACGTCGATGTTGACCGAGATGTATGAACCTTATCGACCGAAATGTAAATAAAGCTAAATCGTTTAATTTCTCACGTCGATGAAAATGAATCGGTGAAAGGTGTCCCGGAAGCTTCTCAACGAATCTTCTTTCTTTCCGTCTCTCTTCGAATGGCAAAAATTAATCGTACGAGCAAGAGACATTGAAACGATAGGAAGCGCGGAAACGAGTACACGCAACCGTAGTTCCCACCTTTTTCCAAACCTCTTTTCCTCTCGTTTTTCGCCATTTTTTTTTTTTTCTTTTTCTCTCGTGGCTGTACACTCTTTGAGAGCGCACTCACGCCACACGGTTATAATTGCTGCTCCGTAAGCTGAAAAAAAGAGTCTCGCGGAAAAATCGAGGTCGAAGGGAACAAAGAGGAGGACCTTTGTTCTTGCCCATTTTTATTTCTTTTCTCCTCCTTGGCCTGCACACAGCGAAGAGAAAGATTCTTACTACGGATTCGTGGTATCTTATGGAGAAAGAGGGTAGCGGGAGGATCTCGTTGTTTACCTGACGTATTAGACGTGCCATTACGACGACGACGACGACGCGACGCGATGGAAATCGACAATGTGGTTCACGGATAGATAGTCGCGATCATCGAGACTTCCAGGTTCGGCGAGTGAACCACGTGCTCATCGTCGTCTCGATGCTTTTTTCGAAATTCGTCGACGTCCGATCGAAGTAAAGACGAAGGAAACGACGATTTACACGTTTCTCTCTACTTGTCCGTGTTCTTCTTACACGACGTATGTCATTTTCCCCAGTATATTAATCTTTCGTACTCCGCACGAATCGATTGACAATGTGCCAATTGTTGTTTGGTTTTACTTTCATCGATAAAGCGATGGAAAAGAAAAGAAGTTCAAAGTGCACAGGTAAATTCGTATCATAGATACTTATTAGGTACTTTCTTTCCTCTAAATATACGAGGTTTGGCTTTAAAATACTCCACCGTAGAAAAATGCTGGGATCGTTAACTGATCATATTGAAAGATTTTGCAAATGGTGGAAATCTGGCTGATGTATTTAGGGAGCAGCGTTGTTAGCAGGTTCTGTACCCACTAAAAAGCAAAAGTTCTGCTATATCAGAATTACGTAATATTCAATATATTAACACTTGAAATAAGATTTTGCTAGCTTCGCATAATCGCGAATAAAAGACTTCGCAGGTTCCTCGACTTTGAAAGAACGCGAATGGTGTTTCTTTATCGTTCAAAAAATATGACAGAAATCTCGTTTGCTCGTAGAGAAGAGAAACTGCAATCAGTCACGGTTTTTAGTTCGATCTACAAACTGAGGATCAATAACGAATAGACTGCAGGTATATTTCTTGATATATCAGTAGAATGATATAGTAATTAAATATAATATCGTAGTAATTAATAAAACACGATTAGAAGGATATACCTACATAGATATACAAATTGCGTAATCTCTAATCATAAATAAACAGATGTCCGTTGGTCAAAACAAGGACGAAATTGTTACACAAAATATTGCAAGAAAAATAAATGAAATCAAAGGGAAACTCTCGAATATACCAACTTTCGGCCTAAAATTCAAACAGGAAGTGCATGTCGGAACATTTGTTTCAAGAGCGACGCTTCCAACTTGCTAGCGCCAACTTTTTAACCTTCCCCATTCTACGAGTCCTTCTCTTCAACCGACCAAGTGTTTGCTTTCGTGTGTATCTTGGACCACGGGGGACCCGAAGGGGCACGGGGCACGGGGCACGTTAGAATTCCAAAAGCTACGTTCCCACGTGACCCGGATACACGGCGCCACGAGACATCCGTTCAGAATCGAGATTAACGTCTGTCCACGAGGAAAATCGTTCGATCGACAATTTTACATCGTACGGACCGTGTGTGTAGCCAAATAATCGGTTTCGTTCACCTTCTGTGCGATATTCGCTCAACGTTTTCCTATTCTTTCTCTCTCGTTATCCTAGTCATGGTGCTCCATTGTAGGACCACTATGTGTCGTTAGATGCTATCGTGCTCGTAACTTGACGGCAATCGATAGTTTCCTCCGAGGAAAGGAAGGAGAGAGCTGCAGCTCCTCCCTCTCGACCTTCTCGAGTTCCGTGGAGACTCGTTTCCGACGTACTTTCCTGGTGGTGCAGGTGATATGCGGTACCGGTGGATCGTCGTTGGAAGGGACGGTCGTCTGAACGGCGTGCGACACGGGATCGATCGAATGTACGCGACCACGCGACTACTAGCCGATCTCCGGATCAGGACAAAGCTGAACCGTGTCCGGGATGAGGCGTTCGAACGTGAAAGATAATCGGTCAATCGTGTCGAGAGATATATCTGAACCAGCTGGCTAGATGTACATCGTAGTAACGCGAATGTATAGTAGTACGATCGAATAGTTAAAACGGTGAAGTTCGAAGTCGCGGTTGGATAACGATAGGAGATACCTGCATGCGAAGACAACGATCTGGGAGGAAATAGTGTGAAACAGTAGTGAGCAGCTGAAGTGCGACGGATACGTGAAATTTAGAGAAAGAATAATCAGAGAAGTTTTAGCACAAGTGATAAAAGTGCTCGAATAATTAAAGAAAAAGGAGGCGCGATAAGATCAAACACGAGGAATTACGCGAGAGATTAAAAGCGCAAGCTTTGAAAACGCTCGCTAAGGAGAACGTTCAGGAATTGAAAGTAAAAAAAGAACAAAAGAAATTAATTACATTTCGAAGAGGCGAATAAATTATCGACGATTCATCGAGGATAAAAATCCGAGTTAAAATTGGAAGAGCGTAACGGAATTGTATAGTAGAGAAAAGAAATAGAGAAACAAGATTGAACGAAACGTTTGAAGGGATAATAAGGTTGAAGCGTGAAAAAGATAAAAAGGGGCGGAAAACGAAAAAGGCAGAAAAGCTGGCGTCCAAAGCACGCGAGGGTGGCTCTCGCGGGACTCGGACCCGTCGACGAACAAATGGCGGCTCGTTGTCCAGCCGAGGAAGCGCGACGGGTATGCAGTGTGGCCTGTGCGCTGTCGTTGCGGGACTTTTCCGCCGAGCCATGTGTATCGCCGGCAGCAGACGAGGTTCTGGCGAATCCTGCTATCAGGAGCTTACCGATGCCGAAGGGCGACGACATTCGCGGATCGCACCCATCGAGACCGGTCTGACTGCGGCGGAGATCGCGGAACACGTTATAGAGGCCGTTGAGGCTGTAGAGGAGGTGAGACTACCTTTACCACCCACATATCTAAGTACTCTTACTTCTCGCTTCCCATTATTTTTCCTTCTGTCGATCGTTTCGTGAATCTTATGTAATGTTTCGACCGAACGAATGTGGATACACGTACGAGTCATCTAAAAGCGCTGTCCGGACTCTAAAAGAGCAAACATTTGTTTTTGATAGTCTTAGTGTACCATTGAAGTAAGTGTTTTAAAAAAAGATTAGTTTTATTGATTTAGTATAGGGAAGGGATATCGAATACTATTGGATAGTTTCTACTTTTTAGTTTCTCAACAGATTCGGAAAAATAGGATACGGAATTAGAAGTAATCGATATTAACGTTGCGACTACTATTTCTTAATATGTACTTAAACATATCGTACGTAGTTAATTGGGATTAAAGTAATGTGGTAATAATAAATAGCTATATGTAGCTAAATTTTCCATACGATACAAGCAAACATTTTAATATCGAAGATAGTTATACGTGTTTTTAGTAGTTGTAAAAATAAAAAAACTGATAGCAGTCATTTTGAAAGGTTCGGTAGTTGCGGTGTTATTGGATCGTTGAAACGAATTGAATGAATAGCGTGTGTGGCACGTACGATACTTTTTGTTAAACAGATACTTTGTCGCTTTCTCTCGTGGAAGATAATTGAAAGTGTATCAAGCAGAAGTCTGTATAGTCGAGCAATTTTGTACGTTACGGTTATTTTAAACATAAATAATTCATTGTTAGCGCTATCTTTTTTTTCTGTTTGTTCGTAACTGTCTCCAAATTTAAATGTTGTTGATTCAATCACTGGTTGAATCAGACTTGCATTTCGTAAAGTTTTCTTACCATTTATCCTCGTGAATCTAAATATTGGTTGAAGAAACGATTGATTAATTCTCCCAAATACAATATACGTGTATGCAAGTAAACGTAATTTTCAAAATAACGCGACATAACGGTATAACAATTTAGCAATTTTTATAAAAGTTACTATATATGTAAGACACCTGATTTTATAGACGAAATAAGCAAAAAGAGAAATAAGGAGGCTTTCTTTTCAATGAAACTAACGTTAAAACGCGACAACATTTATAAATGTCCGTATGCTAATAGTTAACTATGTAAAAGTTTGTGTCGTAAAGTCATGATGAAAGGTATTAAAGAAGTCAAATCCGACAAGTTAAAAAAATAATATTTAGGCAATTTGTAAAGAAATCTCAAAAAGCTTTATTTTTACCGTGAAAACTGAATATCTATTTAAGTGAAAAAGATAAATAAAGAAATATTTTCCGTTTGTTTCAACTTATATTATATTACGTTATGTTATATTATATTGTATTACATTACATTACATTACGTTACATTACGTTACATTACGTTACATTACATTACGTTACATTACGTTACATTACGTTACATTACGTTACATTACGTTACATTACGTTACATTACATTACATTATGTTACATTACGTTACATTTACACTAAATTTACACTACATTACATTTACACAACATTACATTTACACTACATTACATTTACACAACATTACATTTACACTACATTACATTTACACAACATTACATTTACACTGCATTACATTTACACTGCATTACATTTACACTGCATTACATTTACACAACATTACATTTACACTACATTACATTTACACTGCATTACATTTACACTGCATTACATTTACACTGCATTACATTTACACAACATTACATTTACACTACATTACATTACATTACATTACATTATATTATATTAACGTCCTTTATCTTCTACATGTTGAACGCGCGAATGACGCACCTGAAACACATTAATCGTGATCCAAGTGAAAACAGCAAATACATTGGACACATTTTTCACTATTACCGTCTCTTTTGTAGTTGCCAACATAAGACAGATACAATTCTGTATCATAGTAATCGGTAACAGTATCATTCACGTGTTCCGTATTACGTGAATACTAAATATATAGGAATACATACCAAGAAGAAAATTAATTTCACGGCAAATTTCTTTTGGACGCTCAAAAGCAAACGTGTTTCACGATAAATCGTGCAAAAATAATATTTCCTAAGTTGTCTCCATTAAGAAATTTTGCTGTTTAACTTGCCTCTCAAGAATTTTGTTACGCTTTCAAACACAACGATCAACCGCATTCAACGACAGATTTCCAAATGAAGCTGAGATGCGAATATGCTTGCCTCTTGCTTTTAGCCAAATATTTTACGCTGTTGCCGATTGATTTTATTAGTTACTCGTCGAGATATTGCGCTGTTCCATATTGGGTATAATTGCCCTATCGTCTCGTCAGTTTTAAAAAGGTTAAAGCAGATATAAGAGAAAGTTTACTGTAACGAGAGTTCACGTTCGGTTAAATCAAGCAGAGATTCGTAGGACTTGCAGCTCTTCTGAAAAACGATCTAAATATCTAAGAACCGACGAGTATTTATACCGTCGCGTACAATTTTAACGATAACCACTTGAATAAACGCCGATGACTGAGAAAATGTCAAGGATCTGGAAATACTTCAAAATCATCAATATTCGATGTGCCGAATAATGTTTCGAGTCCGTTCGCTATTTCGAATCTCGAACATCCCTTCCCCCATACCATACTGAACGCGCCTCTAAATCCAAATTGCGACGACATAACAGCCACTTTATTTTGTAAATGCAGCCCCTTGCCAATTCGATCCTGGCTCGCGTTTCGATGTCAGGACTTCGTGTTTCGTTTAGGAAATGCCCTAGATGCAACCATTGCCATGATTAATCTAGTTCCCTCCCTATTTTTATCGTTCATTATTTTGATATTCTCGATCTTACGATCTTCACACGAAACTACCAGTCCGTTTCCAAATTTCGCACTATTCCCACGTCTGAATCGCGTAAAGGGATTGCAGGTTAAATCAAACTCGCAAGCGTGTTCTCAAAGTCGAGAACGAATAATATTATTCGAGTTGATCACCTAGTCGAATTCCAATTACGAAACGTTCGATGGAAGGGAGCCAGTGTTCGTAAAAATACTCGCCAGACCGATACAACGAAGTAAACATAGAGAGCAAAGTGTACTGGTTGGAACAAAGGGGTACAATTTTCGTGGCTACAATTTTATGTCCCGTATAGTTAGAGGGAAGAAAAATCTCAGCACCTTGTTCTTACAAGGCAATCGCGATGAATTAATTTCGAATAAACTGCAAGTGCAGCTCATTCTGCAACTTGCATCTTGATACAATTGTACGTTTCTTGACTTGTTCTTTGATTCGTACGTAAAAATGCACTTTAGGCTCCTTCTGATCCAAGTATATTCTAACTTTGATTCAGTCCCTATCGTAAAGTATGGAGAAGCATACGCAACATTATTATCAATTATCATTATTATCATCGATGCATCAGTAGTGGTTTGTATTCGATATTTCAACCCCTTGCATGGTCAGATTATCCGGAAAATATCAATTCTCTTTTTCCTGCCCGTATATTTCATCCTGAAGTAAACGGAACGATATAATGCTAGACAAGGAGCAACTTTTTACTATAATAGAAAAAATGAAAAGAAAAGAAGCTTATGAATTATCTTAACAACATTCGATCGCAGCGTGTTTAAAAATTGAATTATCTACGATACACACGCATTCATAATTAAAAGACACATAATCCACCATCGCAATTTCGCCGCGATTGCATCTCGCTCCCCCACGTAAGCAATTGTCACAGGCTGGTCAATGTGCGTGCGTCATGTCAACTCATGAGAGTCACGAGCTGCCCGTATCGGGGGTTAATTTAAGATCTCCCCATATTGCGAAGGCTACTGCACTTTGTACAACGCGAACCTAACCGTAGCCGAGTTTTCGAGCCTTTATCATCCAACGTTTCTGTCAACTCGCTCATCGAAACGTTCCAACACGTGAAACTATGAGCACGTGAAACCTCGATGACGTCGATCCGACCAATTCTACTACGATCTCGTTGATATTTCTTCCCCGCGTTATGTAGTAAATACATAACGACTACATACCTATCGTGTCCGCGTTCGAAATCACGATAATCGACTTTTAATATAACCGTTCACGTGCCACGGTGGTTCTGCCTCTCTTACGTCATGGCCGGTCGAGTACGCCTCTCTAACACGGACGAGTTTACGTCGAGCGTGTAAATCGAGCCTTTCCTTTCTTTTCCCATTCGCACCTTATCCGTACCTCTGCGTGGCGAAGTTTACACCCCAGCGAGTCTAGGTCAGGACGATGACGACAGCACCAACGTTTGACCTTAAAGTCTAATTTTAAAAATTCCCACCAGCAGGAGAGAGCGAGGAAGGAATAGAGAGAAGTACACGAGAGATGCAACGAACGAGATATATACGATCGCCACTCGATGAAACAACAAGCATTATCACATTTATCAACGCGACCGATATCAGTAGCCGGCGTTGTTCGGCAACCAAGATTTTTTCACTCGATAAAGAGAATCGAGGCGGTGGAGCGTATCCACCGACCTGTTTTCGCGGATCCCTGAAAAAATTTCGTTCTTAACACAGTCGAGGCTGACAACAATTCGTATTCGTACAATGGCCAGCATAAATAAGCATTCCAACGCTTGCCATAGAGTCGTTCTACGAATATATCGTGTGTATATTATACGAAACTTTGTGGAATTTCGTTAGCACTGCAGTAAAGAACGACTATGGTGATTATACTGCAATAGTAAAATTTGGAACGAATTTGAAGATTTTTATTTATTTATTTATTTATTTATTTAGAAAATTTACAATCAATTCTCGCATTGAGAATTTTTAGTAATTTTTTTCTGGCGTGGCGCTGTCACATGGCTAAATTATTTCTAATAAGTTAACTTATTATAAATATGCATAATTTAGAATAAAGACTAGTTGAATCCTTAGGGTCTAACGGGTAGTGTCTCTTCAGCCTGCGGATTTCGTCCGATGTATCGAGTAATTAAGGGGTTTCGATGTTTGTTGACTCTTTTATTGTATCTGGTGCTATATTTAGCTATTTCTTCTTTGACTGTAAGTATCTTGAGGTCGCGATGTATTACCTCGTTGGTGACATACCAGGGTGCATTCAATATGGATCTTAGGGTTTTCGATCGGAAACGTTGAAGTATTTCGATGTTGCAGTTGCTTGCTGTTCCCCATAGTTGGATTCCATAGGTCCAGACAGGTTTTATTACCGTCTTATAGAGGGTAATTTTGTTCTGTGTGCTTAGGTTGGAGCGTCGGCCAGTGAGCCAATAGAGTTTTTTAGGTTTGTCCTCGAGTTGTTTCGTTGTCTTTTCGTTGTTCTTTTTTTTTTTTATTTGAATTTTACAATTTGTCCAGAAGGACATTTGGTAAAATGTTATAACTTGAAAAGTATAGCATATGGATGGTTACCCCCAGCGGGGTTCCATCTTCCAGGTTGTTTATCGTATTTCTATCGCGAGGTCTGCGGGATGCTTCTTCTTCGGTCTTCTTTCTATCGCGGTTTCATTTGTTTCAGCAACTAGCCGGTTTGGGTGTGTCGCGAGTCTTTCTTTGTACTTTTTTGCGTATCTGGCGATTTCCTCTTCGACCGTTGAAATTTTTAGATCTTTTCGTATATCTTCGTTTCTGACGTACCATGGAGCGTTAACTATCGTTCTAAGAATTTTGGCTCGCATAGTCTTCATTTTGCTTATATGGCTCTTTGCTGCTGTTCCCCATAGTGGTACTCCGTACGTCCAGATTGGTTTTACGATTGTTTCGTATATCTTTAATTTATTTTCAGTGCTTAGTTTGGACTTTCGACTTGTTAGCCAATGCATTTGCCTCCTTGCTGTTTGAATTTTGTCTATTACTGATTTGATACAAAACGAATTGACAGAAATTTTACGAACTTCTCTTTCTGTTGATCTTTTTCATCGCAAGAATGATTGCATTCATGATACACGCAAAATGAAGTTTTCACGCAACAGTAGATTATCGTAGATCAGTTTCGCAGGAATCTAAAATTACACACCAATTTTTTACTATACACAATATGTCGTCGTTAACTCTTGCGTTGCTCGAGGATCGATTGTGTTTGTATTTGATAATATCTGGCTCATTTTTCTCTTCAGATATCGGTAACTACCGACTTTTGAATCGAAGGGGATAAACAATGAATCGAAGGCGATAAACGATGAATTCCTGCTTGTCGCTCTATTTACGTTCTGCGTACCGGCGGTCGAATTTGGGCCCCGCAGGAAACTTAGCCGAATCACGTTGGGCGACGAACGTGTTAAAAAAAAAAACTTTAACAAATACACGTACGTTATTCAGCAACATATCTATACTAGGTAATTTGTATATACAGCGATTGTGTATGCACGTGTGTGTCAAAGATACGTTCGATGCTCTATCGAAAGAGTCGGTCAATTTTCACGAGAAAAATTCGATTCGATTCCGAAACGGATGATATGCCCGACCCATATCGGCGAGTATCATGCGCCGACAATGTGATTTCTCTCGCAAATCACAAT
Source organism: Bombus sylvestris (assembly GCA_911622165.2). Taxonomy (NCBI): domain Eukaryota; kingdom Metazoa; phylum Arthropoda; class Insecta; order Hymenoptera; family Apidae; genus Bombus; species Bombus sylvestris. The sequence continues at coordinate 13,134,361 of OU443145.1, forward strand.
AATTAGCGATATAGTAGTTGGGCGAAATAGTCTGATCATTATTTCGCGGAGCGTTTGGTACACGGCAGTTAAGACTCGCGTGCTCGTAAACTACGCGAAACAAGTTTATGAGACGGGACGATAATACGGTTATCGCAACCGCTGTGCCTGACCTACCCTCGAAAATAATGTAATCTTCCCTCCGCCTCGAACTTTCAACAATCGGACAAGAATTAACAGTAGAACAGAGACAGACGGACATGGCGAAAAAGAGGAACTTTAACGAGTATTCACGGAACTACGTACACGTACAGGTGCTGCTGCTCAAAGGTATCTCCAGTTATTTTAGCAACTCACGATCAGTGTAGATACGTTAACATGCTATGAATATTGTATATAAATTACGTGACCGTCACACGTTACTTTTTATAAGACTAAGGTTTAAAGTAGCAAAGTTAAAACGAACAGTTCGATGAATTTTATTTATATTATATTTGATAGGTTTCATAAAATATTTCATCCACAGCATGAAATAACAATTATAGTTTTTCGCGAATATGTTCAATCTGTATTTTTATTTCTACGTTTATAGTATTAAGTGTTCTGTACGTTTGTTTACCGTATTGAGCACAAGAATTGTCCACCCTTTATATAAAATTTTTATAATCTTTTCCTGTGTGAGATAGGTCCATTGAATTTGCCGATCCATGCGAGGACCATGCAATTTCAAATCTCTTCTCAGTGCAATTAAAAAAAAAAATGTCAGACGGAAAAAGTGAACGATACAAATAGCACTATGTTTGTAGTACTATATTTCCATCTTTGTAAGAGATCTAATAACTTGGGACTTGGGCTGCTTACACAAAATCATACTTTCATATGTAACTACTATTTTCCATATTGCATATGCTTCGCGCATTGTCTTAATTAAAGAGAACATGCGTACATATGTTAAATATTTCTTCCATGTCTACCTCGCGGTCGTATTTAATTCCGATCATGGTTGGTGTTACGACCGTTCGCGGAGAGACGCGATCGCCAGGAAGAACGTCAACGGGAGTCGTAAATTCCCGTTACGATTAAACGATCGACGCCACGAACTGATCGATTCCCTTATCTCTGTTACGATAATAGGGGTGGTTTGATTGAATGTACACTGATTTAACAAATATAACTTAGGGTTTATTATAACAGCTTACTAAATGTACAGAATTACACTGATGCGTTGGTGCGAATTAAGTGTTTAAGGGTAGAACCTTTCACAGACTTGTTCACTGATTTCACGTTGAGCGACGATTGATTTTTTAGTTACGATGCTAAGTCGGAGGAGAGCTAGCGATGGGTGTATCTAGCGCATGGGATCAGCGGATTTGTTCGTGACATTTTTAGTTAGGAAAGCGAAGGTAGTAGACGTTGTTTCTCATTGGCTAATAAGACGACTGGTAGACTGGGAAGGATCTTGGCCGCCCCCGAGAGAAAGTTGATAGTAGGAGGCATCGTACGTGCGAAAAACTAACTTTCCCGTAATAGAGGATAAACCTGAGGACAGTTGTTCAACAGATGCTACATGCGGCTCGGAGGATCTTAGACAGAATTTCCTAAGATTTATGACGGGTCCTTGAGCCTATCGAGGGTACGCGACAAGGATGTGCGGACATGTGGCTGCCATCCTGTCCGCGGTGTGTAGCCTGGCCCAGGTAGAAAGTCGGCCCAAGTAACAGTTGGCTATGTATTATTTTATTTATTTATTTATTTATTCTTAGTCCATTACCTTTCGGCTTTGGACGACCTCCGGTTTTACATCACTAATATTTACATATATATTACAGATACATACATTACACATACACTGATTTCTCTTATTCTAACAATTGCACCTTGTTCTCACTTATGACTGATATTAACCGCCCCTTTTGTCTTTGGCTCGTTTCTTTGGTCTCTTCCCTTTCTGTCGTTCCTCCCCTTCTTCCCTTGGTCTTCTCCTCTCTACCATTGCTTTAAAGTCTGCCAACCCTTCTCCCGTCTCGCTTAGTGTCTCTATCATGTTCCTTACTCCTCCTGTTATCTCGCATTCCTCCAGTATGTGTTTTAAGTCCTCCTCTCCTTTACCGCACAATCTGCATCCTCTTTCTTCCTCCTCTTTCCAGTATTCCCTAGCTCTGGTTTCGTTTCCGCATCTAAACCTGGCTAGTATACTTCTGTCCTTCCCTTTCATTTTTTCTTCTAGGTACATTGGTAGGTCTTCTTTTGCTATATCTTTGTAGTATTTATTGTACCTCGATTCCCTTATTCTTCTCTCCCTTTCCTCTGTATCCCTCTTCCCTCTTTCTTCTACGATTTGATATGCTGTCATCCTTTCTTGTCCCACTCCTACATCCCTTTGCGTCCTCCTCTCAGTTGGCTATGTATATAATTACAAATCGGAATACGTACAACTCAAATATTCATAGATTATATTACACTTTTGACGTATGTGCTCGGTAATTGTAACGAACAAGTTCACACGAAGTTAGATGCAATGTTAAAAGGAATACTGGTTTGCGCGACGTGTGTAAAATTGCGAGCATATTCGCGTATCGTAAATTGTGGAACAGCCAAATTATGTATCGCAACGATATTATAAATTATACATTACAGCGAACGTAGATATGTATTCGTTTCATTTTGCGTATTCGATTTATTAAAGTTCGCTAATTTCATTATTTTTTAAAACGAGAATGCATTTTCTACTTTACATAAATCAAAGTCCCTCGTCATTCCACGTAGAGCCGAGTTTAAAATAAATTGCAGCAAAAGTGAAACGAAAGTCGAGGATCTTGTTTATTAACGCAAATCGAGATAACGGAACGCGCAGCTTTTTCGTCGTAAGATCTGTATCGTTATTGAACGATAAAATTTCTTCCATCTACGTAGTTTCTTTCTTCCTTTTATGTAGTTTTGAGTTTCAATTTGGTATACTGGAGCTTTTCATTTCGCAATATCTTTCGCTCCTCTTTATGCTAGCAAAACTGCAATGCAAAAATCCTGTGGTCAAGCGTAACGGCAAATACTGGATGTTTTTCCATCGAATCAAACTTATCGAAACCTTTGAAGAGCACGAAACTCGAAGCATACAGATAAAAAGCTTTTTGCCTATGTGATTGGACAAACGGAGATTTATCGTTCTTGGTAAAGAATAAATAAAATATACATAAGTATATACTTATGAATATTTTTTCGACGATGAGAGTCGTTAGAATTTTATTCCGGATTTATGCTCTTACTTCTACCGTGAATTTCAGTTTATTTTGTATATTTCATGCTTCTGTATTTCTTTTCAAAACCGAAATTGCATCAAATATGTGCACATATAATTATATCGTATTTACCGTTTATGAAGTAAAATGAGAATATAATAAATGGAGGAAACTTTTCAATAAAAATTATACTAATATAATTTTTCCAGGTTTTTGGTGTTTTATAAATCACTCTTGTAATCCACAATAGAAATACGATAAACAACCTGGAAGATGGAACCCCGCTGGGGGTATCCATCCACATGCTATATTTTTCAAGTTATAACATTTTACCAAATGTCCTTCTGGACAAATTGTAAAATTCAAATAAATAAATAATAAAAGAAAAGCTTTTGTAATCATTGCTTTTCGCTATTTGGAATTATACAAGAATCTTGAAACGCAATTAGAGGATAGAATAATATTTTTAAATGCTAATTTTCTTACTATCAATACTCATTCTCGATCTTGGTATCTTTTAATATAACAGCAACATGAATTCTGATAAACAACGTATTTCTTATGTATTCATATATCAATATATAATAATATAATTTGAAAAATATAATTAAATCACGGAGAAAGATGTTTCTCGAAAAATTCCCATTTCTCTTCTAACTCCTTTTTAACAAATTATAAATAACGAATTATAAGTACGGCATACTGACAAATTATCATAACATTATCGGGCCCTCTAGTATAGTACCTATGCTGATTGTAAAATATTCGGTTGGAACGACATTTTTTACGGTTTTTCGAGGTCGTTGGAGCCGAAAATGAAGGTCGTTTTTCACGGAAATAAGACGTAAAAATTTCCATCAACCTGTTGATATGTGACGTCCTCGTGGATTTTAACGAGACCTTTTCTAAAACTTGGTGCTCTTAATCTACTGTATGACACGCTCTGTATGTATTTGAATCGTGAGCATTGCACTTGGTTTGAGTTATTTTTTAGTTAGTTAGTGTTCATACAATGAAGTAGTGTTCATACGCCGAGTTATAAGCGGCAAAATTACCTTACCGCTTATTAACGTTGAAAATGTAACATTGCACAGAATGCACACAATATGAGAAGACGCATTTAAAGCATCTCGAATATGTTCTGAAAACTATGAATTTGCATAAAAGAACCGCAGCCTGACGATCACGGTCTTGCTCGGATTTCTAAAGTTAAAACCTTTGTCGGTCAAATGTTCGCAAGGACGAATTGTTAAAACCGTTCATCTCCATGAAAAATAATCCTTATTTTCGGCTATGGCGGCCCGAAATATCGCCGCCTGAAAGACACGTTCAGACCAAAAAATTTGCAGTCAGGATACTATACCGGATCCTAGCATTGCATCTGTGATTTCTAGACAAATATAATTAAATGTGGAAACTCTGAAAATCTGGTAACTAGAAAATAAACATGGCACATGTTTCAAGAAACATCCGTATCCTCAATTGTCCCGCTTCGTTTAATTTCATTTAATTTCTTTCTTCTGAAAAAAAAAAAAAAAAAAACAGAGGAAGAGAAAACAAGAAGACTTTTCGATAAAGTTGTTACCCATTCCAGCATCAAAGTCTGTCGATGAGAGTGCGGTGCATTCATATCTCTAAGAAACAGGTTAAATCTTTTGTCTGGCGAATCGAGATGATTTACCATTGGCGGCGGAAAGTTGCGCGCTGCTACGGTTCGAAAGCGACTGTGACCGAACAGTAAAAATCGGGTCAATCTCTTATTGGATCTATGAAACGTGCCTCGACTATAAAATAAACGAGCGTTGTGCGTGTACCGTACTCGAATTCCATCTCAATCAACGGCGTCGCGTAGGCAAATACGTTCCTCTCCGATCGAGGTCAAAATAACGAAACTCAATTCGCGCATCAGTCGTTGTTAAGCAACGCCATCAATTTGCATCGAATTAGCCATGCTCCTTGCTCATTGTGATTTCGATCATTTCTTCCTTTCTTCTTTTTTCTCTTATTTATCGTTTCTCGCTACTTAAGCTGGTAAGACTAGTTTTTTTTTTTTATTTATTTATTTCAATTTTACAATTTGTCCAGAAGGACATTTGGTAAAATGTTATAACTTGAAAAGTATAGCACGTGGATGGTTACCACCAGCGAGGTTCCATCTTCCAGGTTTTTATCGTATTTCTATCGCGAGGTCTGGGGGATGCTTCTTCTTCGGTCTTCTTTCTATCGCGGTTTCATTTGTTTCAGCAACTAGCCGGTTTGGGTATGTCGCGAGTCTTTCTTTGTACTTTTTTGCGTATCTGGCGATTTCCTCTTCGACCGTTGGAATTTTTAGATCTTTTCGTATATCTTCGTTTCTGACGTACCATGAAGCGTTAACTATCGTTCTAAGAATTTTGGCTCGCATAGTCTCCGTTTTGCTTATATGGCTCTTTGCTGCTGTTCCCCATAGTGGTATTCCGTACGTCCAGATTGGTTTTACGATTGTTTCGTATATCTTTAATTTGTTTTCCGTGCTTAGTTTGGACTTTCGACTCGTTAGCCAATGCATTTGCCTCCTTGCTGTTTGAATTTTGTCTATTACTGATTCGATATGCTGCTTCCATGTGAGTCGTGTATCTATGCGGAGTCCTAGGTATTTGACTCGCTTCGTTTGTATTATGCGAGTGCCGTTCAAAAAGATGTTTGGGGGTATCTGTTTTCGCAGTGCGAATGTAACATGGCTGCATTTATTGGGGTTTGCTTTAATTTGTTTATCTTGTAGCCACTTTTCTATTTTTCTGATGTGTTGTTGTAGTAGTGTGACTGCTGTTACAGGGTTAGTGTGCCTGACTAGCACAGCTGTGCCGTCCGCGAATGTCAGTATTTTGCTATTGGTAGTTGTTGGTATATAGGCCGTGTATAGTGTGTATAATATTGGTCCTAGGGCGCTTCCTTGCGGAACCCCTGCCTTGATGTCTTTCACTTCGGAGAATGCGTCCTTGATTTTTATTACAAAGGTTCTGTTGCTTAAGTGGCAGTCAGAGTGTTAAGCAAAGCACCAAGCTTTCGCTTAATGTGTCTTCTATATCGCACACGCCTAATCATCGTGTCTCTACACGGACTTGCAACCTGATATCCATTGCATAATTGAATATTTTTCTCATGTTCTATGCAGAGGATCGAAGTGGCAAGAAGAACAAGTGGTATGATATTTACGGCCGGTTACGAAAGTCTCTATATAACACTTGCAGAATTTCGTGTGTACGGTTTAACGAAGAAATTAAAAACGCACTTTGTCAAGAAATTATTTATATTCATATATACTATAGCTATTGCTTACGCATCGATACAATTATTATTAAGGTATTTACGAAAGGAATGTGAAAGAATGTTGAAACATTTGACGGATTAAAATATCGGGGTAAAATTATTACAATCACGTCACGATGGCAAATGTGTTAATGAATTATCCATAAATCATTATTTCTGTCAAATAAATATTCAGAAATATAAGATTCTCGGTTACACATGTGGAATATTAGTCGATGTTATTGACAGTTTGGAAAATCGATAGACGTAATTTTAATAGAAGACAGATTGCCAGAAATCCCTGTCGCGATACATAGAAGTACGAGGTTAATGAGGATATTGACACAAGAAACAGATGTTCCTGTTTTCGCAGCTCATAAAGCCATACACAAAGGCCATAAATCTCTCGCTCATAAAATGATAACCATTCGTGAATGACCAGAAATCGATTATCAGCGGGAAACAATTTACTACGATTGATTTCATGATCAATCATCGGCGATGTAATCGTAGTTGTAAGGCAACGCCGTAAATAAAAATTAATCTAAATTAATCATCAAATTTCTCTGGTCAACGATTCTGGTGCCTTCTAGTGCTGTACACTTCTAGTACTGGTATTTGAAACCGCACTTGTTAAAGGCGTCAATTAATTCTTGGACATCGGTTAACAGCACAAAATATCTATTATCTTTCGTTACAAATAATTTTTTAACGTTATATAATTCTCTCAGGAAATATAATAACTCCTCGATGTCATCCATTGTTCTTCGTTACGAATTATTAATTTTACCTTCCGTAATGAATTAAGTGTGCTTCAAATACGTTTTTGTACTCTCGCCTTTGGTACTTAATATCGCAACTCGTATCGTACGCGTAAAATATGTTGATTATAAATTAAAGTGGGTTGGAAAGGAACAGAACAGCTTCGCCGGTAAAAGACTCGACGTTATTTTCCGATCGATTCAATAATTATTGGCTGTCAAACATTAATTAACAAGGCCGAGTAATTAGACTGTTTGACCGTGGAATGACCGATGAACGCAGGTAGCTTTGAATGCAGTGGCACAAAGGCGCGCCACGGTATCAATTGATTCATGTATATCGTATCGTATCGTATCGTAGCAGCAAACGAGTTTTCGAATATTTATCTCGGGGTAACGTGACTCACTTGTCAATACGGTTTTGCTAGCACCTTCGTTAAATTCATGCTACGACCAACCGGGGACAACGGGTATATATTAATCGCGCGTCCGCTTTCGAAATGCTCGAGAAACTTGGAACGCGCCGCCGTGGAATTTCAATCGGACCACGTTCGCCCTATTCGAATCGACACGATGCGACGCGACGCGATTGACAAAACACCAATCGATTTTCGCTTCAAACGGGCCGCATTGCCAGAAGCAAAACTGGATTTTTCCGTTCGTTCCCGGTTCTCGGTAATTCCATTAAAAAATTCAATTTTCATGAAATCGTTCAAAAGGTTTTCGAGATTAAAAACGTACTGGTATTTAAGGATTTATCGTTTCTATTTGTTTAAAATTAGAATATAGTAGTACGGTATACTGTATTTTCTATTTGTTTCAAAGTATTTTTAAGAAACGGTAACTTTCTATTTGAAGATCAAGATTGTCCAATAATAGTTAAGTTACTTGAAATGATATGGCGATGAAATGATGTTTTTCAATCGGTTAAGGAACGTTCAGGCTTGTAGTTTTAATTGCAATGGACCAAGTAGATACGTTTCTATTTTTGGCAAGAAATATCCTTCGAGGAAATATCGGCCAACGATCTAAACAATTCGATCGACGTTTTAGCCAACGATCAATCGACTGAGTATGAAATAAATGATGGAAAATTCAAGGTAATATTCATAACAAATTCTTCTGTCGATGGAACGTTCCGAAGATCGATTCCCCGTTGACTAAACATTGTAATTATCCGATGTAATCAGTTGAAAGTCAGCGATCCGAAGCAACATTCAATGTAGTACGTAGCTCCGCCTTTGATTAGCTTTAGATCGTTTCACGCGTTAGACTCGATTACGAGCGAACTGTCCTTTCCTTAAAAAATCCGCAATAGAAATTTAAATTACCCAGGTATCTCTTTCTCGATATTCCAAATACTTTGCGCATTCTCGTATTTCATTTTCGAATCATTTTAAATCGCGAATCACGCGCAAGAGCCAACAGCAGTCACATTAATAAAAATGTCGGAAGCGCAATAAAGATAGCCGTTTTTCAGCTATGGAATTTAAAAAGAAAGTTTCAGTTTGCCGTCCAAATGGCTCGATAGATCGGAAGGTTGAAGTCACACGATCGATAAAAATTATTCTAATAGCCGACGGTTCTTTCTGCTCCGAGGCAAGCCTCTACGAACAGAATCGACGAGCATAAAGGACATAGAGAGCGCGTAAAAGTCGTTGGTTTTATATAGAGCGCGAATGCCGGCAAACCGGTGGAAAGCAGAAGAAGCGACTGCGAGCTACTCGGCTCGATGCGCTCGTCGTTCCACTTATTCTTTAAATAGTGCGAGTCAACGAATCTCGGTTCCATAAAGTTCAGAATTTGTCGCGGGAGAAACCACTTCGAAGTTTCTTCGTTTCTGACCCGATTCACGGAAACACCTATATCCCCTCCAGTCATCCTTTTTTGTCAGAATTCAAACAACCGACGAAAATATCCGCGCTACGGATTTCGCAATCGTCGTTGCACGACGCGCACCGTGATTCTTCGATTTATCGCAGAAAAGTTTCGTCACCGTTCAGATTTCCTCCTTACTTTGTTACGTTTCGTTCCTTCGTTCGTTCGTTCGTTCGTTCGTTCCACTCTCATAGGTGAATGGAATTATGATGACGTTAAACGTCTGTCGAATGTCGAATTTGACGAGCATACGGTAGCTTAGGAATGCGTACGGACACTTATCATGGAATTTCTTTTATAAATTTATCGTGTGCGTGATACTAAACTTTGCGAAACTTCGTTAACACCGTAACGAGATACGATCAGGGTGATTATAATTGCTAAATTTGAAAACAATCCAACGAAGGATGTATATAGGGGTTACGAGATATTTATCGATATTAAGGTACTGGCTGAGAAATCGGTATATTAGCGTGAATTATTCGTTCGTTTCGTTGTTACAGTAGTCTTAAATGTACTATTATACCCATAAACATACTCTTCAATTCTTGAAATTCTTCACTTTTGCACGGAGAGAATATTGCGATGGATGAAACAAAATCGTTCCACGAATGCATGATTTCGATGACATTTTGTCAAATGCAATTTTCAGCGAATGCAAGAGAATAAACCGAAAGTTGAATTGATACAACGAGTTAATGAAAATAACGCAATATTTCTTCGGCATACCCGCCCACACTGCCAATGTCGGAAAAATCTTCTCTTCAATTAAAAGACGATGAACGATAGAACGAAATTCCTTTGGATTATGGACAATTTCATCGCTAATAAAGATAAATTACAATTTCAAAGACTTTGAAATTGTACTTGCACTGACTTTCACAAATTTCTCATTACCAAGGAAGATGTTTTAATAGTCATTAGCAAGATCGACGAGTACAAGAAGACTGAAACTACATAAACGATATTCATAGTTTGATCTCGCGTTCACTTTATCAAAGACTCGCGTCTTAATTAAACTATTGCATTGTCAAATAGATTTCAGTTGTGTTTACGTTTATATATTTTAGTTTCGTTACTGTATGCCCCGAATTCGTTTGTAAGAAGACACGCGTCTTGATTTTACTTCGAGATTTATTTTTGCTAGATCGTTAATAATCGTCAAAGTAATCGAAACGATTGATTTAAATATTCTTTATCGAGTTTATTACGATTGTAAGTTAGATCAAAGTTTAATTTGGGAAACATTTTAACGATTGGCAACGTAGTAAACGATCAGTTTTATTGTTTTCTTTGTCGAATAGTTAGTACTTTACTTTTCTATTTCTTCTTTTTTCTTTTTTTTTTTTGTTTGTTTACGGTGGATAAACGATCGTAAATAAAGTTCCTATTTTGTACAACCATATATATTTTGTTTCGTTTATTTCCTGATTGCGATTACAGTCTCTGTAGTTGCTGTCAGAGTCTAAAAAATAGTTGAAGACGAGCGACTTTTAGGCGGAGAAGCTCTCGATTCTGGATCAGTGATCTTCTAAATGGAAGTTGCGCGGTCTCACTACGTATTGTGGTTTATTAATATTATAGCGAATAATCGAACGTGCAACAAATACCTCGGTGATTTTTGCGAAGTCAATACTTTACAACAAGTATATTGTAACTTCCATGTACGTATTTTTGATTACAAATTACTTTATCACGCCATTATTTTCTCACACATTTGAAAATGTTCCGTATAATACAATAGATAAAAGTTTCCAAGATTGTTCGAATACTTTCGTGAACCACTGTAGATTCGTTCGAAGAAGAAGATTATTTAACCATCTCTAAACAACGATACGTCAGGCGACTGAACCTTAAAAGAAACAGTCACGGTCTTACTCCTATTGACCCGTATTTCTTATTACGTTTTCTCCTTTTATTGTCTCGTACGACTCAGAGCCAGCGAAGCGCCCCCTTCTTGGTCAATGTTTTCATTTAACCGACTTCTTCGCTAGAGAATCTCCTTATCTATCCTTCCTTTCTCCCATGCCGACATTCCTCGTCGTTCCACCATCGTAAATGTTCTTTCACCGTGATCCTGTCCCTGTTACGTTCACGTTCGTATCGCATCTACATTCTGGATGCTACAGTCTACTTAGCAATCGATTCATGGGCGCCAGCTTCGAACAATTGGAAGCTAGGTGAAAGGGCGCATATACATATACCGCGGGCCTACGTTTCTAGCGCTAAAGTATTCTATCAGTAGTGGTGAGAGTACTATTTCTAGTGGTAGAAGTAAGAAAATCGCGTTGGACGCTTCATTTTTTTTTTTTTTTTTTTTTTTTTTTTAGAAAATCTAGCTTGAAAACCCGTCGAGTTCACGTGTACTCGAGTAATTCTCGATCAGATAAGAGCGAACAATCTGTAGCACGTTGTTCGTCGGCAATACAAAACGAAATTTTCTTTAAAATCATGCTTAAACAGGTTTGGTTAAGAATCAGCCCGATACAACGTATTGCACAGATTTTCCAAGTCAATTTCCCCGAAAACGGCGCTTCAAGCGAAGACATCGTTTGTGTTCCACGCGTTCAGCTTATTCTCACGCGTACGATAACCGTCAGCTAATAGCCCGATGATATTTAACTGAGAATTGGCTGAAATACGCGCGTACTCGTCAAGTTTCCAGCGCAATTTTTCTCGAAAACGAAGCTTCTAACGATATTCCCATTAATTTAGGTCCACGGTGTATACGACCGGGTTTGCGACTTCCCTATTTACATGAAATTCGTTTAAGCAGCGAACGATCGACGGTAATATAACTGACCGTCAACGTGCAACATCATCCGGAATGCTCGAGCAATTAAATCACTCACGGGCAGCATGACGACAATGACAGCTCTGTCGCGATGGAATTTACGTTTCGTCGACCTGTCATTATGCCGTGGCCGTTATGCAATTAGGCGTTCGAATAACCGTGAGACGTCTACACCGTTGTAAGCCGCACAGCCGCGTCTACGAGCCCTGTCCACCTAATATTTCTACGGCGAATAAATGTCGCGATGAACGTTTCGCGTCACTTGTCCGTCAACGCGCCGAGACGTTGCGTTAATTTTTCGGTGGATCGACGCCAATGCATCGAGATCCGTGACCACTGTGTACTTCTCTGTTTTCAACCGGCACGAACGACAGCTGGCAAGGCACCCGAGAGAACAGAGTGCAACTGTAAATCGAGGTGACAGACCCGTTCTGTGTTCTAGCCGAGCATAGTAACGATGCGAGAACGCACAGCTTTACTCACAGCTGTCTTTTATTTTTCCATATTTATATCTTGCAGAGCATTTAATCCAATCCCGTGTAGCGAGCCGCGTCTCTGTTCCAACCATCGAGCCAGAATCTGTCTTCTTCGTTCGAAGAGTCGAACTAAGCGGCATTTGTACCGAAACGCCAGAAAGATATTGTTTACGTGCACGCGTCACATAGAATCGAGATAGTTTGTTACTTTGAATGCGGAATAAGTAAACGGTGCAAGTTTTTAATAGGAAAATATACAGGATGTGTCAGTAAAAACTGTCAGCTGAAACGATTCGTTATCTATTGACCACATAAATAAAGGAAACGTTCCAAGTGGAATTTATTGTATTGAAAGTGATTGGTCGGAAGAGTACGTTTTGATTTCTTAAAATAGCTTATATTCTTTCAAATATCAATGTGGCTTTCAGTTCTTTAACGGTCATCGTATATCTTTTATAACATTAGTCGATCAATATGGACATTCTCTGCGAGAAAATATTAAGCTATTCTTTTTTTTATCGAAAAATCAGTTTTTCGACAGGTACTTTCCTTATCTATCATTCAGTTACTTTGACAAGTTAAAGTTAAAATACCTACTAAACTAAGTTGATACTTGTTTGTAGAGAATTCCCAGTTGAATCGACTGATGTTATAGACAACATATGGCGATCGTTAAAAAAATCAAAGCCACCTCAATATCTAAAAAGATGTGAGGTATTAGGAAACTGAAATGTACTCAAGTACAATAAACTCCATCTGCAACATTTGCTTGATAACGTCAATTGATAACGAGTTATTTCTACCGATTTATCCTGTATATTCCAAAAAAATTTCTCAAGTAACGATTTATCAATTAATTTTCATCGCAAGATCGTTTTCGCCGTTCTATGAAACCAAGTTTCATTTTGAAAATGTTCTTCTCTTTGTAGTACAACCATCCCTGTTGCAAGTATGATTTTATGTAAAATACTGTGCGCTTGAAAGCTTGACATAATAATAACTCTCTTAGTCCAGTTACGTTCTTATATCGTGCTGCATAATTGTTTCTGTGTCATCAGTTTACTCGCAGTTTTAACGAGAAACGATCGAAAGAAGAAGTAGGAATTTGATACGAGCTTCACAAACTGAGGTATCTAGAAAGTTCAACTCGCAAGATTTCAGAGTCGATTTTTTTCTTTTTTACGCCAACAAAACTGTAATGTCAACCAGTTTATTTGTACGATTTCTTCGAAACATGGAAAAATCGTTAATAAACGAAGGATGTTTTGGACAGTGGTTGAAATAAGAAATTACTGCGTTGTTGCTCGTGGGTTTAACCAACCCGTAAACTGCTTCGACGGCAAAGATTGGACAGCTTAAAAAAATATTGTACACCAACGATTTTGAGATCGACTTTTTCCTAACTTTTTAGCGAAAACATCCGAGCGTGCATCGTGGCGCGTGCACGACGAAAACAATCTGGTGGAATGTGTTTTTCACGAGGCTCGCCCGAACTCCGCCACCAACTATGCTTGGCAAAAACAAGAAAATAAACAAGTCTCGTGCACTTTCAAACATTTGTCGCATGCTCCGAGTCTAAGTAACTAGCAGACATTCCACAAACTAAATACAGACTTTCTTTGACGAGTGTTGGAAAGTTCTTCGCGGTTTTCCGAGAGAAACGTACGAGCAACATTTACGTAATTTGCCGCGTAAACGGATTACATAGTTTGATATCGTATATGTTATCGACAAATCGTTCGTTGTTAAAGCAAAATATTTTATCCGTGTGCCTCGATCGCTAAATGTGCCTCGAAACTTCCTCCATTCTTCTACCGATTACTTATTCGATTAGTACTCCAATCTGTCTTACTAACCGTCCTATTGACTCGGAAGGGGGACTGTAGAAAGTAAATTAAATGTCAAGGGTACTGGAAATATTTTGTATTTAATTCGATAAAATTATTTCTATCGAACGTCTGACTTATATAATATTTTATATAGATTACGAAAAGGACAATATTTTCCGAATAATAAAGATACGATATTATTAGCAAGCGATTCAGGTAGCACATTGTACGAACATAGTACGTTAATTATCGTCAAATATTTATGAGCATTAATATTACGTATTAATAGAATACAAATATCAAATTACTTAATGTGTAAATTGGTAAAATATCGAATGTTTCGAATTTATTAAATTTTGCAAATATTCTGTGTTAGAGGTATCTGTATAATACGATACACCGTACTTCATTATCAGGCCTAGAACCATTTTTCAATGGAAAACATGTTTCAAACTTCGACGGTTATCGTCACGATTGTTACCAAATATATTCATAGCCCATCGAGGTATTTGCATAACTACTTGGCTCACCTTCGCATCTTTATTCGCGAAACTTTCTTACGTTATAGATATTTCTTCGGCTGTGAACGTTCTAAGAAGCAACTGATAAACAACGGTGTTGGCTTTGGAGCAATACCGAAAACTTAAAACAACCATTTAAGATAATTGTCAATGATTGGGCGTGATCGTTCTTTAATAATTTAGTTGTTTAAATTAACTTCCTAGAAATAAACGATCTAACCTTTTCCCTTATCGTTTCGTTAATTCTTGCATTTTTCATCTCATTATCTGTATATTGCTTTTGATTAATGAATTAAAGATTCAGCCGTATAGAGGAAAGTAGCCAAACATGGAATACCATTTTGTTCTTCGAATATCATTCTTAGAAAATCGATTACATAAAAAAAAGGCTTTTATGGATATTCAATGATACATTTACACCGAGTTTAAGACTAATTTTATGCTCCTCGCGTAATGAACGATCTTCAATATTGAACTAACATTAAGAAGATAGAAGTTGTAGCTAATATGAAGTACCGACGTTAGGTATTTTCATAGATAGTAAGCAAAAAAAGGCTTTTACGGATATTCAATGATACATTTACACCGAGTTTAAGACTAATTTTATGCTCCTCGCGTAATGAACAATCTTCAATATTGAACTAACATTAAGAAGACAGAAGTTGTAGCTAATATGAAGTACCGACGTTAGGTATTTTCATAGATAATAAGCAAAAAAAGGCTTTTACGAATATTCAATGATACATTTACACCGAGTTTAAGACTAATTTTATGCTCCTCGCGTAATGAACGATCTTCAATATTGAACTAATATTAAGAAGACAGAAGTTGTAGCTAATATGAAATACCGACGTTAGGTATTTTCATAGATAATAAGCAAAAAAGATCGTATTCTTTTTATTTTAGTCTTCTTTGAGAGTAAAATCACATCTCGGAACAACTACGTTAAAAAATAGGTCTCTTTTTTCACAAAGCCGAAATAAGGTGGTTCTCGGGTCTTGAAAACGATTTGTTACCTTCAGGTAGCCCTTTTTTCTTTTCTCGGACCATTTCTTTTTCGTTTCACGGTTTCTTTCTTGTCAATCTTTCCTCACGCTGAAATAGGATATCCCGCTATCTTATAAATAAAACAACCTGTAAAAAGAAGTAATCCAAATATGGGATATTCTATAATTGGACCATTACTGGGTGTTCGCATTTGGAATTTTACACAGTTAAAAGCACGATAATCGGTTCGTAAATACTTGTAAGTATCACGGGCAAGTATGTCGGCAACAAGGAAAAGAGCAAATAAGTATGGTGAAATGATAACAAAAAAAAAAAAAAAAAAAAAAAAAAACGTCAAATTTGCACACCGTGGAAAGTTTTCGAACGGCGGTAAAGAAAAACGATCCTGCCACACGACATTAACGTTCGCTCGACTGATGAACAACAATGCGTGCGATACCAAAGTGATCGAGCGAGATTATAACCATTCGAGAGATATTAATTTGTCAGATTTAAAAAAATAGCACTGTTCCATATTGCGTACTAGGTAATTAGTTTGGCTATTCCATGTTTTCCATGTTTGGTTACTTTCTTCGTAATATTACGAAGATGAACGACGATACTAGAAACGCATCGACTGATCGACGAGTGTTACTTTCGTTAACAAGCATAACTCCTAGCAAGTTTTCAATTTTTCTTTTTAACGAGGACAAATTATTCTCTAGCGATTGTTTCTACGATACAGAAATAGTACGTTCTCTCGAGAAAGCATGGCAAAGGGAGAAAACTTTGGTGTTTTTCCTATCGATGGATTAAAACAGCCTGGCGTTTTATCACAGCGAGGATCGAACTCCAGGCCTCGAAGTTGCGATTACTGTTGCACTAATCAACGTCATATTTGACACATTGTTTGAAGGTAAACGGAAGAAGTCGATAGGGAGAAATCGCGGCTTATCGTCGCGTTTCTCGCATATTTCACCCGAAGTCCCGCATGCGTGCGTATTCTATCTGGCGAAAGAATTTTCAACGAGACGTGTCAACGCGCGCGAATTCCCCTGTTGACGAAAATACACCGCTGAAAAGTTTATGTCCCATCGACTACGTGTCTGGTCTGGCGCTGTGTCGCCTGCGTGTTTCTCTTGTAAACACGCTATAGTTAGGAACGATGAGTAACATTCTCAATAGATTCGCGTTCAGCAAAAATTCTCTGTCAAAACAAAATGGCAATCGGAAGGCTATTCGAAAGACGATAGAATTTCCCAAGTTGCAAAGTGAAGCTTGAAGTTGTATTTAGCAAACGGTTGGACAAATTTGAGTATCTTACGATGGTATCAAATATATTGACTGGTAATGTGGTGGTCATTTCGTCACGCGGACATTGCAGCGAATTTCACAGTACTCTAAAAAATATTTAGAAGTTTATGGATAATTAGGAAAACAAGCGTGAGAAGAGTTTTAGTGCCGCAGTTCAATTACAGTGAGCGTCGAACATTATGAGCATAGAAAGAATCGGAACATTTTGATTTATTAAATTCTGTATTAATACATAAATTTATTCAGATTTCTTATTATAATTCTATATAGAATTTTTTATTAAAATTTCCAAAAAAAACTGATTTATTTTATCGATCAATACGATGCTCAAAGTGCAGCTTCGTGATAGCTAAGGAATATATCTGATGAAATTATTTGTGTAAAAGGAACCTTTCGTTAAGCTTGTACGATTTCTCTCATTGACAAAAAAGATAGCGAAACGCTTTATTTCGACAATCGTACTTTTTAATAAATGGGTTACGAACCATGCATTAAATCGAGAAATGAATTTTCTAAATTTTCTACAATTAAATCCGTTAGACTTAACGACCATGTCAAAGAGCTATCCGTTGTTGCGACGAAAGCTTATTTCTCAAAGGAAAATGTCCTGCTCTGTCTGGAAATTGGGAAAGGTGCGGAAGAAAGCTCGCAAAGCATACACGAAAAATGTATACGCGCGTAATTCCTCGTAGGAAGTTGTCGAGAATGTTACGTACTTACGTTTTCATCGTGAAAAATTCTCATTTGAACGCACGTTGTGCTCCACAAATAAATCTGTCGCGTCAAGCATGCGGAGAAAATTCACAGACACGCGATCAATTGTGAAAATCTGAATAATCTGAAACGCGACGCTTTGACAGCGTATACTTGATGCACATGCCGGTCGTCATATGATAATTGCGCATAGTGGATTCGTTTACACGGCACACAGGGTATATCAAATTCAAAAGACGAGCGCAAGCGTAATGTTTCCTTCTCGTAATACAACGAATTAACGGGGTATTATAATTATCGCGATAAAGATAAGAGTCCAATTTCTTTCAAGCAGCTTTTTTAACGCTTTTAACAGTGCTTTTTAGACTAACGAGTATATCCGATTTACAATTGATATTATCTGCGATTAGATAAAGAGAATAGGTCAATAGTTCAATTTCTTTCGAGCAATTTCCTTTCGCGCATATCTTTTTATTATCTTCTTATCTCCTCTACACGAAATGTTCCTAATTGTCAAGTACAATTAATTACAAGATTATTCTAAAGGTTGTTAAGAAGAATTGCGTGGATTCCGATGCGATTATATCGGCAATCACTGGAATGTTTTATGGCTGTTGTATGCGTGTACGTGTAATATAATGCGTGTTAATGTACGAGTACGAGTGAACCGGAGAGTCGTTCTCTCGTGAATCTTCTTGGTAAATTTGTGTAACAATTTTTAGCGTTTAGTATGTTCGTGTGGTTGTTTGTCCTATTTAGACGAGCTTCGGTGTGTCTTGTAATTTCTTCTTCGACCGTGGCAATTGTTAACGTTTTCTTTATATCTTCGTTTCAGACAAATCACAACGCTTTAACACACATAGTAAGTTTTTTCGCAGACTGACGAATATGTTCGTCTTAGGATTGTCACTTCTCGCGCTGCACACGCGCCCTAACAAAGGCTAAAACCTACCAATAGCGCGAGTAAGCGTTTCAATTCGAAAATAAAATTGAACGATTTGGTTAGAAACCGAATTCCAGCTTCGCAAACCGCCACATGACGACCTCCCCTTCTACGACAGAGCAAACTATAAATAAGCGCAGCAACATGGAAGAATTATTATTCAGATTCAGATTAATCAGATAATTCCTTAGTCCAGAGTAATTAATTTCTTAGTTCTGTGTGATTAGTTCTTCAGTTTTTGGTGATTGATACCTTGGTTCTTGGTGATCAGTTCCTCAGTTTTGGCAAGTAATTTCTTGGTTCATAGCGATTAGTTGTCAATTCCTCAGGCTCTTAATATTTCAGTTTCTTTGGCTTTGAATTCTTTAGTTCTTCAGTTCCTTAGCTCTTAGTTCCTTTATCTCTTAGTTTTCTCAGCTCTTAGTTCTTAAGTTCTTTAATCCTTTAGTTTTTTAGTTTTTAGTTCTTTGTTTCATTTAGTTCTCAGTTCTTGTCAGTTTTGTTAATCGACGTGCTTGTATTTGTCAACTTGTAAATTATTGAAAATCACATAAATTAAAATCTTGTAATAAGTAAAACGTACCGCGAACGTATCGCAGAGAGCAAAAATGAAACATATTCACGCAAAAATATCATAAATCATCGATACACAGAATTAATCTTTTTTTTTTCTTTTTTTTTTTTAACCGAAGAGGTCTAACAGCTCCGATATAAAAACTCATACAGCAATTTTACAGGATAATGTAATACCAGCGATTAAAACGGCGCTTAAAAACAACTTAGCCATTCATCGTTCGCTATTATATCACGTATTGTATGACATTATTGAACTCGAATACCATAGACAGGAAAACCATGGAAAAAAAAAAAAAAAAAAAAAAAAATAGAATTTGCGAATTCGACGTATGAAAAATTTCGCAACGTTCAATGCGTTTCATATTCGATATACGAATTGCACGGATATGGGGGATGATCTTAATTTTAATGGAGAAAAAAGAAAAACACGGGTTATATTTCTTTTCATGCGATTTGACGGGATATAAACGTGTCCTGGTGAAATATACTGTCCAATATAACGCAAATAGCGCTTTTGATCTTTTCGTATTTAAACGATCGCAAAATAGATGCCCGAATTTGATAATATCGACGTTTCAAAGATATTGCGTACAACGTTAAATCTGATAACATGCTCGAAAAATTGTCGATACTGTTTTACGCCTCTCATTACGTTCCATTATCGGCGAAAGCGGATTATATTTTGATATATTTGATGTATTTGGAAACGTCGAGCTAAAATTTTGATTGATTACGCTTAGAATATCGTTAACGAACCTTTGAACTTGTTCGAAACGGTATGTTGATTTTATCTCTTGTGGGATATCTCTTACAGTACTTGTTTTCCATTTATTCCTATTTCATATTCTATCGTAATTTCGACTCTGTAATCGCCGCTGTCGTAACAACGGTAATTTACTATAATTCCCAGTGGTATTTAAACGTGTATTATATAAAATTACACCTCCTTTTAGAAAAATGTTACTGTCATATTATCATTTTTTGTCTTTTTTTTTTTTTGTGTAATTGGACCAAACGACACGACATTTTTTGGGAAGCTAGAATTGATTTTACCGGATGATGCGCAAAAAGGATTTCGAAAGAAATGCAATCTGACTGTGTGATGAAAATTTAAACAACACATTTTGTACATATACGTTGAAAGTTTCATCGATATCGGTAAACGCTGCTATGAGGTACAAATAGTTAAAATTGAAAAATCGTAGTTTCCCGAATTTCGGCTTAGAATCTACAGATCTTTACAACTTTCGATGCCTGTCGCTTGTATCAACCGACTTCATTGCTGTATACAGATTTATTATTTTCCTACGAGAGAGAACGTATTTTCCAATCTTTTCCTTGCTCTTAATTTTCTCATTGTTCCCCTCCGACAAACATTTATCGTTACCTTCCTTGGATTTCTCAACTTTTAAATCTTTTCGTTAATTCCATGTCGTAATCCGTATAATTTTAATCACTCGACAGATTCACGAAGAAATTATTTAATAACGTTTTATAAACAGGTTTTACATGCCCTTTTTTATTTAATTTTATTCTATCGCTTCTATCGGTCGATTTTCAATATTTTTTCGTTTAACACCTCGTATTTTTACTTTGAATCGAGCCCATATCGAATCGAGTCGAATGGCGCACAGATTGCAAAATAGATTGAATTCGTAAAATAGTTTGTCCTCGAATCTTCGAGGGTTCTTCGATCGTTTAACTCTGCGGAGTAGAGCATTCTACGTGTTGACTCTTCTGTTCGCTTAAACGACCAAACATATTCTACATGCTTGTTTGCATGTCCATTTGCTTGCCTTTGTTCACTTTATACGACTCGTGTCCACTTGGAAGATTTTCATCAGCATCGGCCACCACTTGAGCCACGCGAGACGCGACGTTTATCTTTTAGCATGTTGATCACGCATTAGCGCAAAAAGTTAAAGGGATAATAGCCCTTTAATGGAAGTGTCTTTGAATTCGGACCACATCGCACTAATAGTTGAAATTACGTTCGAACAATGCGCTGCGTTCGACCTGCGTTCACAGGAACGTTTCTGTAGACTAAAATTGCGCCCAATGACTATAATGAAAACCAGTCAACCTACGGCTTATACTCATTGTCCTCTCGCACGATAATTTCTTAATTAGCCGCGTAAGAAGAAGTTAAGCTAGTTTGAAAAAAACCAGCTCGTTTTACGATCATCGGATAAACTGTATTTGAAAAGAAGATTGTTCTTTCGTCCAATCGCGGGGAGACGCGATCGCGTTGAAGCGCGTCAACGGCAGTCGTAAATTCCCCTTACGATTATAACGATCGACACCACGAACAGGTCGATCCCCTTATTTCTTGTGGGATAATAGGGCTATTTGTTGGGGAATAAAACTGTAGTCTACAGTCTTGTAATATTTATATTTTTAACAACTTGTTACGCTCTAGATTCCCTCGTGGCGGAAGAGATAATTGATACAGGTGACAAAGAATAATACACTCGATAGATGAGTAGTAGTAATAAAGAATAGATTAAGATAATATCACTTTGATCGAAGCGAGGACTATGTTTTAAGTTGACTACGCGAAGCTTATAGGAACGGTCGTGTCGACTGCACGACGTTTTGTAGAACAGTGATCACCCGTCTCGTTCAATTACGGAGGAAAGCTCGGTATGGGTGTCCTTTTTAATGGGAAATACCTGCTGTTTTTAATGGACAAACAACCGCTTTCTCCGTAAGTTATAGGAGCGTGCGATAAACCTAAGGACCGTTTCAAGGACCATCCATAGACCGAAAATACTTATGCGAATAGAAATTAAACCGAGAAGATTCGGTTTATGGTGGTTCCTTAGGTTTATCGAGGGTCGGTGTAACGGTGTGTGGACCTCGGCGGCCAGACCATGAGGGACGTCGCACGGACCGTCTTACGCGACGTAACAAAGATCAAAGCATCCCTTAGTTGATGTGTGCAACAAATTAATTCGGAGATTGTGACGCTATATTATAGTTATTGCATAAGTCATTATGCGTTTTAACTGTCAACTATTTTATAATATGTGACGCGCTTTGGTGAAACAACAGCGCGCGAAAATTACTTTTCGAGACAAATGTGTAAAGTTACGCGCTCCATAAAGGGGGTAGCTTTTGTTTTCAGCTGTTTTAGGCTGTGAAAAAAATAATCGATTCTCCCACCCGTTAAACATTTTGTAATTTTTATTAATGCAGTAAATAATTGTCTACTTTCATTATTGATACGTAATTTCGATCGTGAACTATAAAATCGACAATTTTTCTAGGAAATTAGCGATGATCTCATTACAAAGAACGTTCTTTCGCCTACAAAAAAAAAAAAAAAAAAAACAAAAGAAAAAACAAAAGAAAATGTGAAATAGTAGGAATCAGTTTTTGGCATATTACTCCCTTTATATCAGAACACGTCACATACGAGGTTAGATGAAAAAGTTCGCAGAATTTTTATTTGTTTCAAGAAACATCTATTTATTCATTCGCATTGATGTTGTCCACTTCAAAGTAATCCCCATCGGATATAATACATTTGCGCCAGCGTTGTTCCCGATCATAAAAATATTTTTAAAACACACTTTTTGAAATAGCTTTCAGTTCGTCCATCGATTTTGTCTTTATTTGCTGCATCGCAAAGCGGTATCCTTTCGTTTTTCGTTCCGATTTTCCAGTTTATTCTTTTCCTCTGGAAACTGTTCACATGTAAATACAAATAACCAGCCATACGGTATTCCTTCAGCTCCAAGAATTTTTCTTATTCTTTACTCTTCATTATTCTATTCGTTACTCTTATTCTGCCTTGTTAAGTGAAAAGGGTACATTCGCATGTTTCGCTTAAATCAAGTCGTATTAAATAAGAAATCCGTATCTGTGCATCGAAATCGAACGTACACGTAACACTTTTGTATTTTGAACGTACGTGAAATCGATGCCTGCTCGTAAAATGCATCTAAAAGTCGTTCTTCCTAAAACCACGTTTTAGCCAGACACAATTATCCTGTTTGAATTAACGCGGCAGAATTTTCGTTGCCCAACGAAATCTTTCCCATGCTTATGCCATTTTTAGTTTACACATCTTTCGCTATTCTCGTCCTTTCTCATCTCCGTCCAACCGATTCAAATATTTGCTTAGTTTCGCGCTCTTGCATTTCTATGTTGAACATCTTTTTCTTTCCTAAAAATATATAAAATATTTGGATCGTTCGTTTTGGAAGCGGTGTAAGCGCGTTTTCCTTTGTTTCGCCACACCGAAGTGATCGCATTTCTTAATTCTTTCTTATCCGCATGCATAATACCATAATGTTAGCGATAAAAAAAGGAGATAGAAATAAAGAATGTTTCCTTATGTATATAGATAACTTTGTATCAATCTTCGATGTACGACACACGCGCAGAAGGAAATCGTTGTTACGAAAGCTCGTTTCCATTTCAATGTAGCAACATGCATACGTTGTCCACGTTTGGAAGAAGATTACTCTAAGCAAAAACAATCCACCAAAATTATTCTTCTACGTTGATGATTTACATTTGGACAGTTCAACGTTTGATAACATTCGTGACTGATGATTTCTCGTTTAAAAAATAAACGAAGGAAAAGGCTGAAAGATGCCATCGACGATAATGTTATTGAAAATAATTCATGAAAAATAACGGGAGAAACAACGTTTCAAATGTAGACGTATGTAAATCCATTCGACAATTATTTATCGCTTGGTTGGAATGAGAAAAGTAAGAAAAATCCATTGGGTTGAACGATGTATAAAATCTTAGACGAACAAAGACGGCTATCTGATTGCTTCAAAGAAATAATTTAAAAACGGATCTTATATGATAATGGAAAATGTTCGAAATAATGGCCAGATAACGATGAACATGCAAAATGCTTGTCGAAATAATGGCAATTGTTTGGTAATGCAGCGCGTGTTCTTAACGGAATCTCCCGGTTATTTTTCTGAAAAACGAGCCTCGTTAGCATTCTACGTTTTTAATCCATTTTAGCACAAGAAACTACGCAGTTTCGGGTTATACTACGATTTTTTGTACATGCCGTATATCACAGGAACAAAGATATACAGGATGTCATCGATCAATCTACGTGAAAAATAAGTCGAAAATACAAAACGTAGAAAAATAGTAAATAAAATTGTAGTAAATGAGAAATGGGCAAAAAGTAATAACAATTTTTGTTCGCAACACGCTTCGCTACCGACGAAAGTAAATTAAAAATTTGATCATAGACTTGTACCAGGTCAATTCTTAACCAAACATGTTCGTACCTTATTTTCTTGAAAATGAAACCTTAAACGAAACTATTTTATACCAGATTTTCCATTTATTTTCGCATTTACGATAACCTCCTGACTGCTTACTCGTGCCTAGTCGATAACTATTAGCCAAATTCGAATATACTTGACAAATTTTCAATCTTGATTTCTCAACGACAAAACCTCGAAGAAAAAAACGGTGACATTTTTTGTTTTCTTCGCTCTACATTTTCCACTTCTTGTCCATGTAGATTCGCCTCCTTTCCACTTGTGCCATCGATTCAACGACACTCTCTATATATATGATTATAATTATTCATTGCGAACAAATATTTTGCTGACCAAACGCGAGCCTTTTTTTGAGAACGTTGAACGTTGAATAGAACATTGTCGAACCAAATGCAGGCAGAAAATTGCTATCTCGATGACAAAAGATTTAAATAATCTGATTGGAAAGATGGATATTTGTGAGACACGTGACGCTAATTATTAATGAAGTCATGGTAACCGAGCTTCCGATGAACGCTCGACGAAAAACCACTCTACCGATGGACGATTCCCGGGGTAATTGAGAAATTGCAGCAGAAATAAAATTTCATTTATTATCCATATGTATTCGGGGTCCGCAGTGACGGAAAATTAGGTCAACGTGTGACGAATGTTTTATACTATGTCGAATTTAACGTAATACCAGACGTACGAATATGTACCTCGCATAGGATAAGATATCGAAGAAGCAATAGCCAAATTTCTCGGTCTCTAAGCTTCCAACAATGGGAAAATATTGTTGACGAACTTAAAATTAGCAACGGATATATCACATACACGCAATTATCTCACAATCTGTTCCTTCGCCAAACAAGTGTTCGAAGCGGAACGTATGTTGTTTCAACGGAGGCACCTTGCGATGATCACGAATTTACGTATCCGATATTTTCCAGTTGATATCTTTGAAATTGAGCATCTTTTAAAAGTGAAAAACGCACAGATAATTAATAACATAACTAGTTAGTAAAAACAATAACTTTTGCCAATCTTAATGAATCAAATAGAAATGCATTTTTTGTTTCTATTGGAAATCTTCGCTTCTGTCGCTTACCATCGTTTATCGTTTCAATTCCTCGATTAAACACGTGTATATAATACGATATGGGAAAATGGAACAGAAGAAAAATGGTAAATTCGTGCTGATAATTTCTATTCGTTTTTAGCAACACGATTATAAATCTCTCCATGGGATCATCAGTTTAAGAGTACTGTATACAGGATGCCTGATTTTCATCAGCCTACGCAAATATCTGCTAAATTATACGTTATTCGAAAAAATGTTTCATAGAAAACTTGTTCTATTTCAAGGTGGACGTCTTAAGACGACCACCAGGTTCGTCTAAGTGAAGGCGAATTCTCGAGATCTCAATGCGAGCTTTATTTTTTTTACATGGACTTATACATTTTTTATACACCATTCGATGCACTTTTTCATTCTCTACAAACAAATAGATAAGATAGTTGTATCTGAAAATGCTTAGTTTAAAAGATATTTCAACGTTGATTTCGTGAAATTCAGTGTACGAAAGAGAAGAGAAACATAAACGTAAAGACGCTACGTTATCTTTCGTACGATAAGTTTCACAAGATTAAAGTTACAATATCTTTCGAAGTAATCATTTCTTGATCCAACTACCTTAATACTTTTTCTTATAGAGAATTAAAATATGCATCGAATGGTGTATAAAGAATCTATGGTTCCATAAAAAAAGAACAAAAACCACGTTGAAATCTCGAAGGCACGTTCATCTGGACAAGATTTCTGGCCATCGTGACATGCCCCTTTCCAAACAAAGTGAGTTCTATTTGAAACACTTTTTCCATTAATATATAGTTTAGAAGATGTTTGCGTGGATCGATTAAAATGAGATACCGTGTATAACGATACTGACTATGTATACGCCTCTGTCGCGTCAACTTGCATTAAACACGATTTGCATTATATGTTTTTGTAGCTGAGGATCGCGTTTGATACAGTCGATAATGATTGTTTTTAACATTTAATGTGTCTAGAATGATGTACGCGCTCGACAAAAATTGCCTGTAATTAGCGTACGCACAGATAAATTCGCGTCTCAGTTGATTCTAAACTATGAATGGTAAATAGAGAATGTAAAAGGTATTTTTTAAGTAAAGTATGTAGACGCGCCAAGTGTGCAATTTATTTACATATAGATTTAGAGATTTTCACGTCAAACATCGGCGAATTTGACGATAAAAGAGCAATATTTTTTTCATCGTAAAGGTGTTATTGTAAATTAGTTAGGGACGAAATGTATGTATTTAATTTATTCTTAGTCCATTACCTTTCGGCTTTGGACGACCTCCGGTTTTACATCACTAATATTTACATATATATTACAGATACATACATTACACATACACTGATTTCTCTTATTCTAACAATTGCACCTTGTTCTCACTTATGACTGATATTAACGATATGTACGTAGTATTACGGATTATTCTCGTAGAATTATTAAAGAGCTAGATATCTTTCATACATTGTTTCGATATCTTTTATAGTTTCCGCACTGTGTGTTTTCAATTTTTTCCATCGCACTTGCAGTACGTTTATGTTCACCGTTCGACTCCGGAAAAACCAATTTTAACCAAACACAGCGTAGAATGCACCTACATGGGAAAGAAAAACGCATGAAAATATAAAATTTAACGGTTCTCGAGTTACATATAAGGCGACGAACAAACAAACTAACAGACAGACGGACAGACATTGCATTTTATTAACGTAGAGATAAAGACTCGCGTGTAAAAAATTTTGTTCTATATTTTCTTTTTCTTATACATATATAAGATCGCTTCTTCTTTATATTTAACTACCACCTACGACCTTCGTAGCGAAATGGTTGATGCAAACGAACTTGGGACCTTCGAAAGAAATCGCCTCGAAAAACTAGAATTTCTTCTACCTATTTCTCTCTTGTTGATCATAAAACTTTATTCTTAACTACATCTTCGCATCTTTGAAAGTGAGAAAAGACGCGTTTAGACCTACTTATTCCTACAGCTTAGCTGGCACACATAGAAGCGCAGGTATACTCGGAAGCTAGCAATCACCGCAAAACGCAGATGTTGCGTTTCAACGCGTCTCTCTCTCTCTCTCTCTCTCTATTTATTATTTATGCGACTACAACGTTACATCGATTTATAAAGATGCCACCGCCTCTCACTAATCACGTCACAGACTTTGCCTACGTCTCTGTGTATCTTCCCAGTGTATTAATATCGCGAAATCGCATCAGTCGTGAGATTAATTTCAACGACATGACCTAAGGCAACTTGTACGAAATTCTAGCCGTGTCGTGACGCGCCACGTCATCGCAGAACGTTTTAAACATTGTAAACAGTCATAAACATTGTAAGTCATTGCTCGAAATCGCGCGTTCGATGTCGGCACAAGAAACTTATCAGCGCGAGACGCTTAATGATTAATGACAAGAGCGTCGAGTGCAGGAAGAACGCCTTCGAACCGTTTTGTAGCCAATATAATAAGCGCAGGCTAATTGTCTTGACATAGTAACGAAGTTCTGCTATTTCGAAAACAGCCTGGCCGTTCGAAACGAAAATATCGTCCACGAACACGAAACGTCCGTGTACTCATTGTAACTCGATAACAACACCACGATGCACGCGCGATGCGTCTATTTCCATCGTAATTAAGTTTCTCAATCTGAACGATTGCGAAACTGTTTCTCTGCCGTTCGTGATCGATTTAATGCATGTAAAAGTGGTTCGTGTCTAATAAAAATAGCGTCGAGTGATCGTCAAATCGTTAAACGAGTGACAATCGCTGTGTTGTAGATTTTCATTCTTTTTTCGAAAACAAGTTTTACATCTTCGATAGGAATAATTGCCGGAAGATATCGTTTTATCGCGCGCTGTATTGAAATAAGTTGTTTAAAATAATTAGAAGATATGACTCGCGTGTAATAAAATTAGTGTTAAACGTTTGTTTATCAATGTGCCAAGCATGCGAGGATCACTGTGCAGTCACGTAATCGATTTTCCTGACAGTTCCATTTTAGAAAGTAAGTTTCTCGCCCTAAGGTTTTTTGGCGAAAAGAAATATCGCGTTGAAATAAATTGCTCGAAACGATCGAAAAATGGAATAGATGGTTGATCTGCGTATAATAGAAATAGCGTTAGATGATTATCAATTTGTCAAGCACGTAGAGATCACCGTGTAAGTACGATAAATAAGGGTAATAAATTTCCGTAGGAATTTTTCAAAAACAAGTTTGTCGTCATACGAATATTTGGCAAGGAAAACGTTTTATTACGTACAGAAATAAAATAAATCGTTTAAAGCGACTTAAGAATTGGACATTACAACCGTTGACTGTAGCTTTTTGTTTAACGATTATCATAAATTTCATCTTTCTCGTAAGTAACAAATTAGTTAGTCTGTCAAGCTTGTAAGACTCGTTCGCGTCTGTTCAATTGGTTGCTGCAACAAAACCATTCATAACGAAGTTTCTCCGATTGTTTCGTATTATAATTTAGTAGAACGCCGAAATCGTTTAATCACAGTTTTTTTTCGTACCTTTCGAATACCGCAAAGATATCAAATATCTTGGATTCTATCAGAAATAATGAACGTACTTTCCTGGCAGAATTCGTCAAGTTCAGCATTAAGCATCGACTATATAATAATTTTGATTTCATATTTTCTAAACGTTTCTATTTGGAAACTTCACTGGGAATAATGGACAGTGGATTTAACGATGTTTGGTATTAATGAATGTATTCTTTTAGAAAAACTTGTCGCGCCTATGCGTAAATTATATTGTAGCAGCAAGTAAGAAACTATTTGCGCTGTAATCACTGTGATTTATTATCGACAGGAGTGTCGAGTGATTTACTAATGTAAAAAGTCGGCAAGATTTCTTCGTTCCTCGTGTTAATGAGTTTTTTGGCCGCTGAACGACATAGGTTCCAGGTCTAGGAACAACATAAGTCAGGAATCAAGATGTAGATAGATAGGAGTGGAATATAATGCAGGTACGAAACGTAGTAGTAAACTTTTCACGTCATGCAGTTTATTTTTGTTCGACCTCGATATGACAGGAAGCATGTTAACGTATTTCGGTTGCAACCGTGTTTTTCGGGTGGAAAGAATTTGCATCGTTTTTGAAAATAGACGGTGGCTGGAAGAACGACGAAGCAGATGTACCCAAGAGTACCATAATATAGCATTTGTAAACGTAGTAGATATGCGTTAGATATGTTTTCCTTTTCGTAAATAAGAAAACTTGTATAACGCGAAACGAGAGAACTTGCATGATTTTTCAAAATCTTGTATTATTATCCAGTGTTTAATATATATGGCAAAATGAAACATAGCGTATAAAAATATGAAATATTTCATTGGAGAATTATTTTAACGTAAACGAAATTCTTATTATAGAATCTGAATACGATAAGGATCGGTGATAAAATTTGTAGAATATTCTTCGATCCGAATGATATAGGAGATAAGTTGCGTTTTCAGCTGATTGAAAATTGAATGTAGATAAAAGAATACGAACTGCGTTTGAAATTTATTCCCTGTTACTTTGAATTGGTAATTCCAAGCTTTTTTATACTACATTTTAACAATATAGTAGACGCACTTGAAATTTTATTTCATGTTCTTCGCCCTGCAACTAACCCATCCGCTAGCAATTACGATAGTAATATTTCACGCTGTACAATGTGATACAAAAACGTGACATTAAGGAAAGAGCGAGTGTCATTAAAGAGAGCACTTTGGGAACAAAGCGCTTCTATCCTTTTCGACGCCTCTTGATAGGCATTTTCTATTATGTGCCACCTATCTCGTTCGAGCTTCCATCAAACCAAAAAGCCTCCAAAGATACACTACAATTTGATACGTTTCAAAACTGACAAACCCGTCATTCAAGACAACCTCCCCTTTATTATCGTTGCGCGTTAACCCATCTCATCCCTCGATCGACGTTTTTAATCGCTTCTCTCCTTCAAACTTCCACCAAACTGAAGCCATTCTACTGCCGGTTACTACGTTCAAAAAAGGAACTCTCTGAAAAAGAAAGCCCCGTCTCGAAAGTATTATTACCTTCCCACGCTGCAATTCGCTAATTAATTCCGCTATTATTAATCCATTAGAAAGATGAAGAAGGAAAAAAGAAGGAAGAAAAATGCCCGTATCGATGATGACGTTACATAACATATCATATAAGATAAACGAGCCACAGAAAGCACGAGAAAGGCAGCAAATAGGTTCCTCCTTTTTCTTTTCTCTTTTTCCGTTTTCTTTTTTTTTTTTTTTCTTCTTCTTCTACTCCTCTCGTTGACGTTTACGAGAAACGTTCGAGTATACATGTAAAGCGGGGGTGAGAAATACGGAGAAAGATGGAATGAAGCAGCAGGGATGGACAGAGCGAATACAAGGGGCAGACAGAGAGAAACCGATAGAGAGAGAGAGAGAGAGAGGAAGGGAGGGAGAGAAGGACAGAGCGTGGCGGTGGGTGGTTGATAAAGGGGTGAGTCGACCTGAATTTCAACGCGTGACCCCAGGCTCGATGACGTCACGGGACTGTATTTCCCTCGCCCTCCTCCGTGTCCTCAAGTATTCAGGGCCGCAACGGAGTGCAGTGGACAAAGTTAGCCGAAGAAAGAGAAAATTACGAGGCTAACTGCAAGGGGAGAGGGCAGATAAAGGGGGTTGGACGAAGAAGCGAGCAAGGTAGATAGAAGAAATGTGTGCGTATAAGTGTATGTGTGATGCGGCAAAGGAAAGGTTGAAGGGAGAATTTCAAAAGATTCGCGGCAATTGCGTTAAGCAGCCGTGACTGTCGTGGCACGGCACCGAAATAAGGTTACTTGTAAACGAGACCGGTGACTAAGAGAAGCCGTCTTAAAGTAAACTCGGCCCGGCGAGGTGGGTTCTTCAACCCTCCGCGTGAAATACGCTGTTAAAATCGAGTTTCCTTGTCTGGCTGCATTTTGAGCGCAGGGAAGCGAGACGCAGACTTCGATTAGGGTTGTTTGGTGGGGATCGTTTGTTCGCGTACGGATATAGTTCTCAGATTACGAGTTTTCATCTCTAAGAAGTTTTCCACTGGGAATTTTTATTTTAAATCGCGGCTGGCAAAGGCAATTAGAGGCGTCTTCGCTTTTCAGGAATATGCAGTTTCTTGGCGTGTCACCTAGCGTCTCGACGGCTGTTGATTCTCCTAATAGTTCATTAATATATATATATATATAACGTAATGCGATTTTATAGAATTTTGTTTCGAACATACCTTTTTAATTTAAAATCTGTGCCATCGCGCGTCGCTTTGTACATGAGATTATAATAGTCATAATTGTTATATGGATGCGAACGTCAAGCGTTCAATGTTAGATTTATTTGACGATATTCGTTATAAAGAAAATCGATAAAAAATCATAATGTTACGAGAGATCGGCACCGTGGCGGTACGCTTCTGCGAAGCAATGACGGATGAGTTAAACGTTGTTCGCGTGTAAACGCGGTAGAACGCTGCGATCCCGTGCAAGCTCCCTTCTATAAGTTTATTTAATAGAAATTTATCTCAGTATATTATTTCTCAGTAACTCAAACCTGGCTTAAGTCTAATTTATGGGACGGCACAATTTCCTCGCGTAGGGCATCATCGCAGCAGGATAGAAAATGCAGCTCGGAATCGCAAGAATACACTAATGCAGTTAATTAAAAAGAATGTTACCGATGCGTTAACGAGTGCCGTGTAATTTTCGATATTCGTTTGTTATTATTTTGTAAAGTGTAGCAAGAAAAGACAAACGTTGAATTAAATTCTTAGTGACAAAAGCGAGTGTTTCGAATTTATTTCGAGATTTCTCCACATATTGATTAATATTATGCGATTAAATTGTCCGGTGGTCACTCGTGGAAAGAGAACATTTTTACTTGGATATTTTATTTTTTAATGTACAAATAGGAAGCGAATGGAGAATATAATGTTTGCATAATTCTCTTCCGTGTGAATGGTTTCTATATTTTAGTTATTAGCTTGGCGAAATGGAAACTCATTTACAAACTTATATTATCTCTGTTTCGCTTTTAATATTCACTGTTCTTTCACTTTTTTATATCATCTTTTTAATTACACGCTAGAATAATTCTCCTCTTAGTACGCCGTCGTTGCTCGTTACTTTTTCCTATATACTCTCGTGCTAAAAATTAGTAAAGTCGATACGTTCATCGAACTATACGAACACTGCATATTCATAATTTGTATAATTTAATATCAGTTCACAAGTTGAAACAAAAATAAGGTATTTCCCGGAACAACTGTCACTCGTATTCTACGATATAACGTATTCGACCAACGGATAGAAATAATTTAAAGCATCAAAATACATAAACTGTTCTGGCACTCGTTCCGTCATTTTATTAAACGCTTCGTCAACACTCGCTCAACAACGAAAACAGTCGCCAAAAATTTACTTACGAATGATTCACGTTCACTGGTAATACGCCCGTTCAAACCACGCTTTTCCGACGTGTTTATCGACGAGGAAAACGATCGTTGATTTTCGCTAGAGAGATCGTAAAATGAAGGCGCGATGATGTCGGTCACGTTTCGGCCTGGAAGAGACAACAATCGATAATCCTCGAAAGCTGTGCGAGTGTAATGGTTTTTCGGCTCGGGGGACGATAAATCACGTCCGATTAACTGTTTTCAGCGACGGTGGTC
The DNA here is from genome assembly GCA_911622165.2 of Bombus sylvestris. NCBI lineage: Eukaryota > Metazoa > Arthropoda > Insecta > Hymenoptera > Apidae > Bombus > Bombus sylvestris. Next base: position 13,167,689 of record OU443145.1, read on the forward strand.
GTTTCTGTGGATCGTTCGCCGATCTTAATGGCCGTTTTCCGGTTTCGTAACCGCGAGCCGAAGTTAATCTTAGCCGTTTCGCAGTTCCACGCAATTTACAGCCCGCAAATCGAGACTCGTGCAGATGCCGTCCATCGATCCTTGATATCGCGACATCACGACGTCTGCGGTTCTTCTTGAAAAGATCAAATAATATTAATATTATTTTGGACGCGACGCGCGCACAGGCGAGAAGCTTCCTTTATATCGTATAGAAATTTAATAAAGTACAATTGTAATATATACAGTAAATAAATAACAATTTGATAAAGCATTTCATACAAACCTGAGTACGCGATAGGTGTGAGAACAGGCGAGGAATGTAGGGGTGAGATTAAAGTGTAGATTAGGATTAAATGAAGTTAATGAAATTTGGAAATTATTGAATTTAATTATTGATGAAATTAGAATAGGGCACAGATAGAAATAAGGTTTTGCTTATAAAATTTGTTAAGTATATAAATTGTAGTTATATATATGAATTTTACTATATTTTTCTTACATTACATTATACGTGGTATTTATGTATATGATATATAGATATAAATCAACAAATGTTGTTGTTGTTGTTATTATTACTATTATTATTAACTGAGTATATATATATATATATCTATATAATTCATCTTGGGATTTTATAGAAACTTGGACAGCGGCTAATGTATCAGGGAAAGGCTCACTACCTTTTACAATATACACACATAGACATACGTTACCGCATTTACCCTTTTTCCAGCTGTTGCTATTGGCTGCCTTCCTATCTTCTGTATTTCTTTCATATAATTCAAATGCTACTTTCGAACATAACCAAGTTTTTTTTTTATTATTTAATTATTTTAATTTTACAATTTGTCCAGAAGGACATTTGGTAAAATGTTATAACTTAAAAATATAGCACGTGGATGGTTACTCCCAGCGGGGTTCCATCTTCCAGGCTGTTTATCGTATTTCTATCGCGAGGTCTGCGGGATGCTTCTTCTTCGGTCTTCTTTCTATCGCGGTTTCATTTGTTTCAGCAACTAGCCGGTTTGGGTGTGTCGCGAGTCTTTCTTTGTACTTTTTTGCGTATCTGGCGATTTCCTCTTCGACCGTTGGAATTTTTAGATCTTTTCGTATATCTTCGTTTCTGACGTACCATGGAGCGTTAACTATCGTTCTAAGAATTTTGGCTCGCATAGACTCCGTTTTGCTTATATGGCTCTTTGCTGCTGTTCCCCATAGTGGTATTCCGTACGTACAGACTGGTTTTACGATTGTTTCGTATATCTTTAATTTGTTTTCCGTGCTTAGTTTGGACTTTCGACTCGTTAGCCAATGCATTTGCCTCCTTGCTGTTTGTATTTTGTCTATTACCGATTCGATATGCTGCTTCCATGTGAGTCGTGTATCTATGTGGAGTCCTAGGTGTTTGACTCGCTTCGTTTGTATTATGCGAGTGCCGTTCAAAAAGATGTTTGGGGGTATCTGTTTTCGCAGTGCGAATGTAACATGGCTGCATTTATTGGGGTTTGCTTTAATTTGTTTATCTTGTAGCCACTTTTCTATTTTTCTGATGTGTTGTTGTAGTGGTGTGACTGCTGTTACAGGGTTAGTGTGCCTGACTAGCACAGCTGTGTCGTCCGCGAATGTCAGTATTTTATAACTAGAAGTAGAACGTAAAATCGTCAGTACCAATGCTGTCCGGAGAATTCTCATTACAGATCTTTCGTTTTCGCCCTCGTCCTTAAAATTCTTTTCACGGATTTCTCTCCATCTACCTGGAAAATTGCCTTCGAACGAGAAACTATGCGTCTGGTGGCTTTATCTTGCACAGAACTCGCAAGTACAACATTTTTTAACGAAAAGAATACTTGTAAGGAATAAGTAACTCGAATTGTTAATTTGACCTAGTTCCCTAGGTTGCCGTTTTCGATCAAATTTCCGAGTACTTGCCTCCTCGTCGATTTAGATGTTCTTGAAATATGTCAAGGTCGTCGTTCCGAACAACCTTTTTCCTATACATATATAGAATGATCGGTTTCAATTTTCAAGTTATACACAAGGGTATGTTTGGTGTCATATACATATGTCCGTGTGAAGCTATCGACGTGCTATCTCCTCGTGAATTTTAATGGGATTTTTTTTAATATCTTCGTAGCGACGTATGAACAATGAACAAGATAATAAAAATTCCAGCCACTTCCAAACCCAAAGGATTACTAAGAGTTGGGCAATTTAAATGGTGGCGGCCAGCAAAAGCGATTATATTTTGGACACATACACACACACGGATACACAGGCAATAATTATAACAGATAAAAAGATAGATATTCGTTGTAATATCAGCCCCCAGGGGGTCATAGAATGAACACGGTTTACAATATTCCTTATAGACACTCGTTCCTCCATACCATACCCATATCGCCCTCCGATCTATATTGCACACAGTACTCTCTTTGGTCCTATTACCTTCCACTTGCCCTCCATTCTCCCTCTCCTGGTATTAACATCCACATAAAGTTACAGAGTATATAACTGGAAATGAAAGAACGCAAACGGACGAGCCAGGAAACGTAAAGTAGCAGCACGCATCCATAGAGAGATAGCGCGGCATATTTGGAATACCAGTTTGTTTAAGATGAATGAAAAATTACAGCAGAGGATGAGAACAAATAAAACTGTATAACATCATAGGGAAGCTAATGTACTTTTATAATTTCAAACGCTCTGTAATAGCGAAAAGCAAAAGTATGTGAAGCGTTGGTCTAATTGGAAACTGACATAAAGGTGAACGATTTTGTTACGGTGCGGGTAATTTGAAATATCGCTGCTCCAATTTAGCTTCGCTATATAGAATTAAAGAACGGTTAGATAATAGTGTTTTAATAATATTTAATTATTAAATTAATAGTGATAATAGTATTTTCTCTTTTCTCGGGTTCAATCGCGTACAAAAATCACAGCATAGGAAACGATCGCGTTTGGTGAACGTCGACTCTGTGTGTTAAAATTTACTTGTAGTAGTCACGTGTGTAACTTGCACGGTCACAACCAACGCATTCAAAATGTAGTCACATTTCACACGTGAAACACTGCACCCACTCTTCCGGCTCCTTCGCCTTCGCTGTAGCTCACGTTGCAGAGAAGAGACCAGCAGCATCCATCTCGATAGGGTTTCTCTCCGTATGCCGAATTAGCAACCTGACATTGGAACCTAAAATACAGTGTCACGTTATGTATTCACCAAATGTTCGCCAAATTGACACGAGTGAATTAAGTGATTTTCTCTAATGTTTTGTTATGGTTGTAACAATGAATAATAATTGACGTTCGTGAGAAAAATGTCATTAGTTAACAGGTCATTCGCCTCTATTATTCGCGGTGTCACAAATCAGACGACGTTAATAGTTTTTGTAGATACTTCGGTATTCCAAACTGCTAACAGTATCCCAGATATGCTGCATTTTCTCTACACATATCACAGTTCGAAATACATATACCAATAAATACTGTTAATTAGAACTAAACTAAAATTACAGCTGAAAAAGTTAGAACTAAAGCTACACCAACATAAGTAAAAATTATTAATAGATAAATATGAATATAATACTGATGAGGTAAAGGTATACATAGATATAACCGTTAGGCAATAATTATCGTATCTATTCTCTACAATTTTCTATAAAATACGCTAATATAATATGATGATATATAAATAAAGAAAATAAAAGTAAATTGTACATAAATAAAATGTAATATAAAATTTATTAATATACTGGTATAGAGACGATATCTAAAACTGACCATCTTATATATAAGGAACTTTCCAGACGATCTAATATATGTATGTATATTTTGCAATTTGTCAGTAGACGAACATTAGGCAAATTGTTTTAAGTGTGGCAAAATAACACGACGACGGTGTCTTCATTGAAACGTCGTTATCGACGGTCCGTGTTTTTTGCTTAAGTTTTCCCGATCCATAAAAATACGAGTTTGCATGAAATCCTATTTTAGCAGTCTATTGATTAGTCTACGAGTCTCCGATTATTAAGGGAATTATTAAGGGAGACAATGAACGCGTCAGTTAAATATATAGGACTTATTATTAAAGAGATTATTAATAGATGTATAGAATTTTCCTTTTTCTTTCATGCACCAGACATGCTATGCTTGGAAAGTTCGAATCTTTTATCACATTTCTGTATGACACGGGCATTTTACTTCGTGCAGAATGCACATTTAAAGATTAAAAGCAGTTGTTCCAAGTTTCTTGTGCTTCGTACATGTTTTATGAATATATAATTTGTCGAGGAGCCGCTGATTGGAATCTTTCGTTTCATTTTTCAATTGTCGGATTAATGCGTATCGCAGATCTTGTAACGTTCAAAAAGAAGCGTTAGAATTCTACTTTCTCTCCGTAATTCTAAACGATTTCAATACTTTAGAAATTATAGGAAATATATTTACCTAGAATTTTTACCGAGCATTGTATACAATATTCTATACGATGTAATTAAAACAAAAGTCTCGTACAATTCGATTTCCAATGAAAATTGTATTTCATAATTCGAGCAACAATTTTAAATTATCTAACATGTAGAATGGAGGGGTTCAGTGAAGAACAGATACGCGTCAAATATAATATAAATTTTCATTTTTCTTTTTAATTATCATTAATCCATTCTCACAATATAATGTTCATTCCACAACCTCCTAATATAATAGCATGTACGTCTCACTGAACAGAATAATATTATATTTTCTTCACGCTTTATATATTTATATTTATATAGCTTTCATATAACATCTGAAAAGTATGGGTCCCATTTTGTTGCAACTGATTGTACACGTAAAATCGATTAAATAATATTTCATATAAACGTATTTCGTGTTCCATCCATCTTCGTTTACGTGACGTAACGAATTTTCTATTTTGATTTTGCGTTATATAATTGCTAGACCACGTGTTTTTATGTATTTATAGAAAATTTCGGACTGCAAAATTGCACAGAATTTGCATTATATGAAAAAATATAATCAAACACCCAAAACATAGCGCTTTCTGTAATTTGGTAAGTAAAGCAATTTTCTACCGAAGCACTGCTTTTTTAAATTATATTCTTAACAATATGAATCTGCATAAAATTAATTTTAGTCTACTAATTACTCTTAATTACCTTTACGGGAGATACCCAAAATAATCAGCTTGCGTTTGAAGGCAACTCTGTAGACGTCTTGTCGTGAATTCGGTTACATTCTCAATTGTTCCCAGCGTTTGCCGAATTTATTGAAAACTTGTTCTATTCTGAACCTTAGTATTTCAACATTTTCAATAGCTGTTACATAGACACAAAATTCGTCATATCTGGTGAACGAAAACAGATAAAGCGGATGTCTATACGAGTTTCTCTCGTTGCTTTTAGATGTACGATCAGCCCCCGAACTTGGGCCCCACATGCTCGCCTATTCCCTATATTTGTATTTGAGGTGGTTATGGCTGCAATAATAAATTAACCGTTTTAAACTCAACAAAGTTTATTATCCGTTGGTTGGACTGTTCGGTGTGACGGTCGGAAACATTCTGTGTCGTATACGATTCTCGAAGACGTCTCGGTGGACCGTTCGCTAATCGTTGCGTTCGGTCTCTTGTCTCGAGTATTTTGTTTATCTTCCCGTCGCCTCGCTGTTACCCGAGACGACGGTTTTACAATGTATCTATCGCCACATATTCATATATTATATGTCTGATAGTAATTGTCATTTACCTTTTTCTTCAATTTGCTTTCCTCTAAAATTAATAAAACGATGGCAAACGTGCCTGCATTTCGCTGGACCTCTCAATTTCGGGCAGAACAAATAGAATTCTGATCGAATAATTTGTGCATACGCGCATGCATATTACAATTAAACATCCTGTCTTTTATTTTAATTAACTACTACTTTATGCATCGAACTAATTTTCCGCTACGAAAGTCGGCCGATGGTAAACTAATTGATTACAGACAATTATTATTCTTAATTAAAATATGAATATTAATGTCTTCCTCATCGCTGGTATAATCACGCACAACGTTCCAATGTCACTATTATTTCACAGCAGTTTGTGACTTGCCACGAAATGCGCCTGTTATTTTAATGATAATTACATGTTAAACGAGAATCGACTACAGTTACACGCGGCACCGGCCGATGAAATAATTTTATCGAAATAGTATTAATAATTACGCGAATATACCAATTGGTCCATAGTAGATACCTGTTATCTGCGTTCACCAATTTTGTATAATATAATTGCCTGATAAAATGGAAACATAATTTCCAGTTCGCCTTCTATTAATAATCTCGGCGTGATCATGGCTTATACCTTTCTACTTTAGAAAAAATTGATTTATTTGGCGTTTACGATTGAAAAGCTCGGAAGAAAAGTTGAGGACTGGATAAAATAAACAAACATAAATAAATATTAACTAGCTGAGAAAGAGCGATAAGTGTACTAATGTAATTTTAATGTAAATTTAATGCGTCGTGTCTTCTTTAAAAAAATTGTGTTTCAATTTTTCATCATGTTTAAATACTAGTAATTATTCAAACGTCGATACTTTTCCATAACTCTAAAAGCATTAACTTCAAGGAAGAACTTGAAGAATTTGAGAAAGCTGTGAATAGAGTCAGTAGTTTTCAGAGATACAGTGAAACTGTTGAAATTTCTAATTAATTGTGAAATAACAATAATTTTTACTTATTGCTTACTTGTTATTTTCTCTGTTTCAAAATGAAATGAAACTTATTCACTGAAACTTTGATTCCATACATCTTTTGCATAAATAGGAAACTTTTATTTTCTTGGAGATAGGAAGGAGATCCAATTATACAGAAACATTTATTTTGCTTTAAAAAAAAGTTAAAGCTGTCCGAGCATTAATGAAAGTTACTTGGAAAATGCATTACTTTAAAAAAAAATTACACTAAATTCTACAGCGTATATGTAATTAATTGCTTTTCTTTTTTTTACAATTCCGCCCTTGTTGTTGGCGAAATAAAACAATTATACAAAAATCGTAACTTGCTTTCTCTTCTACATTGATCCTACTTTCGATTTCTTAAATAATCATACGTGAAAAAATAATTTTAACCTTCGTATTTTCTCCTAAAATATCTGCTAAAAAGTATATGGATCCATCGGAAGTTTTATTAATGGAATACAAAATAACTGGTTATAACTTAACTTTTATAACAGAGTTAAAGTGTTAACATGCAAAGTTAACTTGGAACAGGAAAGGAATGATTGAAAAGTTAAAAGTTCGGTAAATCACGTTTATTTATAAAAGTTAAAAGTTTCATTCGATCCCTGCCGGTTCTCGACAAACTTGATCTGCAATTTTATTGCGTTAAAATATAAACTCTTTATAAAAAATATGTTTGAATTTTTAATCGTGTTTAAAACATAATATTAATAGTTGCTCAAATACGTAGATATTTTTCCGTTGCCCAAAAGGAATTCCATACTGATAGGTTTAATTTGAGACCGTAACGTTGAATTTTTTCGCTTAACAATTGTTAAGTTAATTGTTAACAATCGCTCAGAATGTATAGAAACTATCAATCTATTGGCAAACTATTGTTCTATCGATGTTATAAGACATATATGTCTGTTCAAAGTTTTATATTTTTTCGATTGTTGTACGTGAAGATAATGTAAAATGGAAAGTTTGTGCAAATCCTAAGATTGGGGACTAGATAAGATAAACAAATATAAATGTAGTATGGGGAAAAGGGACGTTCCTGACAATGGGTCATACCTGTGGCCCATTACAACATTGCGGTAATTAAAGGGGATCTGCCTGGTGATGGGTCAGGCACGTCTGGGGGTTCGAGGGAAGACGCGAGACAGACAGAAGACGTGAAGCAGTCGAGACAGAATATAAATAATATTAAATCATTCGCATTGTTGAAAATTTATTAGTCCATCAAATTTATAATCTATGAAATATTTCAAATCTATGACATTTAGCAAACTGTCTCACCGATAAACAATATGGCCAGTCAACGTGTCGAACATAACGTAAAGCCGTTTCTATCAAGATCTTAGGTCGAAGAAAATCGAAGAAACAGAAGGAAGGGAAGAGGACAGAAAAAAAGAGAAAGAAAGATTGCACGCGATAGAAACTTAGTTTACATAATCACATTGGCACGCGTGGTGCGTTCCATTAATTATGCGCGGCCACAGTCCTCCGGATTACAGAGACTCTTTCTTGGTTAAACTAACGCCTTGTTGTACGACGATAGGCATTTTGTAATAGCTGGAACGATCCTTCGAGAGTTGGCCACGGACCAAATTCTCATGGACGGTCACGAACAGATATGACCGACCGCGAATTTATTATTCTATACGCGACAGTTTGATGTACGACATCGAGATCGAATTAAACCGATGCGATGTATCTCGATCTCGCAACCATTCTGTGAGGATATTCGTTAGAATTTAGAACGAAGAAACAAAAGGAGATCGTGCTGGGTTGTCGTGTTGCACGTACAAAATGTTCCACGCAACTGATAGTTGTTACAGTAAAGATGTAATAGTACTTGTTATAGTAATTGTAGGTTTAATTCTTTATAAATCAATCTCTTGCATGCTCGTGAAAGAGAAAGTAGCATTCCTGATCTTTATAACAGTAATTACAGAGATTACAGTAATTATACGTACGTAGTAATGAAATTAAATATTACAGTGCAATAAGTAGACTACGGATTTTCATGAGATGGTACGTTCCGAATAGAAGAAAGTTTAAAACATTTATTTTATTTGGCTATAGAACGTACGTAGCTCTAGTTTAAGTGTTCAAATTTCGGCTGCGTATTGGAGACAAACTAAGGACAAACTGGAGAAAACACGCAGAAGGAAATAAAAATGTTCTCTTTCCTTTTTCTTTTTTTTTTTTTTTTAATTATTTAGTTACACTTATTTATTCCGGGAGACCGAATCGCAGTTGTATTCAACCAATAGACCGAATCGTAGCTGCAGTGCAGCAAATATCACCAAGGCAATATCATCTAGCTGCGATTATAGCGGTCAATGTTAGACGTAACGCTTGTATTGCTGCAAGAGGCCAGCATCGTGGACAGTGTCTTCGTAAAATATATACAGATGATAACAAGAATAAATGAATGTCAATAAAGAAGTGAAAAAACGGAAACTTTTGTGTTTCCTCCTTTGCGATTTTCTTCAATTTGGGGCAAAATTGAGCAGATCTCTAAAGAACTGTCATTCTTAATTTATCGGTCCTATGCACGCTTCCGAAGTTTTGACATTTAAATTGCGGGCATTGTGTATGTACGTATACATATTTATCGTAATTTCAACCTTTGGAGAACCGTGGAACGGGCTTGATTTAAAAAAAAAACCCTGCAATCACTCGTCCCTCCCCACATCACGATCTTACCTCGCTCCGTATGTCGGACTAACTTTAAAATTAAATTATCTGCAATGCGCACAATTCTTTCTTTGATCATCTTTATTTCTCTCTAACTACTTTACATTTATTCTTGCCACCTAACGTCTGTACTACGTCCGACCTGCCTGTACTCTCGTTATACTAATATTGACATCTGAATATAATTACAAAACGGGCTACAAAAAATATTTGCACGCTATTGTATTTATTATAGCATTTAAACACCGATTACTTAGGTCCAACTATACGAAACTTCGCGTCATTCGGTAACACGTTTACATGATCGCAAAAATTTGGTGCTACGAGAGTGAAATATAGAAGCTGATATTGAAAAAAACATTTTATTAGAAAATGAGAGTATACGCCGATTCTTATAGCAGCCACCGCAGATGGGACGAAAAAATGTAACCTTGCCAAGTGGAGAAATGCTAATAGTCCGGCTGGAATTTAATTTTCGATGTTCTTCTGGTCTTTCGTCGCCGTTTTTATTTTTTACTGACACAATTTCCGTTAGCAAGAAGTAGCGATGTTGAACAACAGTTACGAAGTCTCGTTTTAATATGCAATCTTCGTAATAACTACATCCGGCATTGCAACATAGAGCTTTCATGTAAGCATCTGCTTTAGAAGATAAAGTATCGCGTAGTTATGAATTTTAACGAGTAATATATATATGCTACGATGAAAATTTCCATGATAATAAGAATTAATAGAATACCGTAATTAACGTTCTCCGAGTACTGATTTGATCAAGACGAATTACGTATTTAAAATCACTGGCTAATTACATTTTCTGTTTCCAACGATGAAGAATATATAAAGAATAAAGGGGACAGGGACGAGAAACACGCACTTTTGTGTGGTTTTCCATTCTATAACACATTTTGTTAATGGGAACCGGGACTGCAAAACTATCAGAGCACAAGGATTGCAATGTCCAGAATGGTAGTTCGTAAGGTAGTAGTAAATGTTTTGTGTACTTGTTAAAAACAGGGAAATAATAATAGTAGATAATAATAGTAAAAGAATAATAATAGTAAATAATAGGAAAATACAGATAGAAATGACGAATATTTTATTAATCATACACGTGTCGTGAAAGTAGATGCCGACTTTAATTCAAGATACATAAATATGATAATAAGACAACAAATTAACATATGTGAATGATTCGTTTAAATTCCGAAAATCCCTTGCATCTTTTGTTTTAGTGCATCATTTTTCATTCTTATTACAAATAAATGTAGTATCGGGTAAAGAGGGGTATACACTGGGCCTGTTGTAAAGAGAGTGAGGGAGTGGGAGATCCGAATGGGTCATACCTGTGGCCCCTTGCAGCATTGGGTAATCGAAAGGGATGTACCTGACAATGGGTCACGCACATCTGTAGAATATGAGCAGGGATACGAAAATCGTGGGACGAAGACGTTAGGCAGTTGAATTTGAGCAGTTGAGCGAAGCAGTTGAGTTGGGCAGTTTGAATTGAGCAGCTGAGAAGTTGGAAGCCGAGTGTTAAGACGTACGACGATATTGTAGTCAGTTTCGTTTTGAGTATTGCTTGTACGAATAAACCTAAACTTAACTTTGAATAAACCATCCTTTCTTGTCCTTGCTCTAGATAACACGCACACATTTGTAAGCTACTACATAAATGAAATCACTTCCTCTTCCCACATTTGCAAGGAATAAAATTAACTAGAACCTGGATCAAACTCCAGTCGTCTTCGTTCATTTTTAATCTCATGTTTGCTGAGGTTTCTAGACAATTCGATTAACATTAAAATTACCAGTCTGCGATATACCAAATTAAATATGCTAAATAGAAATGACTGCAACTAGTGCGATGCGATGGCAATTACGGGATATATTTAAAAGTAATAGATAATTATAATAATAAAAAATCTAAAACATATCGCATCGACGCGATTTATAGTTTCGGTATTAACAATTCCTCGACCGTCCTTTCGACGTTTCGTATCGTTTGAAGGTTCATGGCTGCAAGCGTACGGCGCGTTGCACAACTATGCGAATAAGCTGCTTTCCATTTATAAGTTCGCAACATTAGCAACATATTGCGATTGTACCAGAGATTGCATAACATATACCAGCCAGCTAGGAAATTCTGTTTGTCGAATGCAGACGTGGGAACTTAAAGAATATGATATTCAGTAACCAGTGGATAGAATTAGGAATAAAGGAACGACCAGCTGCGTGAGCGTGACCTGTTTAAGTAATAACAATTTACTATATGAATTGTTACTATTGATAAAATACCTGTTGGTTATCTCATTTTCACTGACCCACGCAAACATCTTCTAAACGAATATTGGAAACTGTGTTTCAAAGAAAACTCACTTTGTTTCGAAAGGGACACGTCACGATGGCCAGAAATCTTATCTAGATGAACGTGCCTTCGAGATTTCAACGTGGTCTTTGTTCTTTTTTTATGAAACCCATAGATTCTTCATGCACCACTCGATGTATATTTCAATTCTCTATAAGAAAAGTATTATAGTAGTTGGTTCAAGAAATGGTTACTTTGAAATATATTTTAACTTTAATCTTGCGCAACTTATCGTACGAAAGATAACGTAGCGTCTTTACGTTTATGTTTCTCTTGTCTTTCGTACACTGAATTTCACGAAATCAACGTTGAAATGTCTTTTAAACTAAGCATTTTCAGATACAAGTATCTTATTTACTTGTTTGTAGAGAATGAAAAAGTGCATCGAATGGTGTATAAAAAAAATGTATAAGCTCATGTAAAAAAAATAAAGCTCGCATTGAGATCTCGAGAATTCTCCTTCAACTAAACGAACCTGGTGGTCGTCGTAAGAATATTCTTGAAATAGAACAAGTTTTGTACGAAATACTTTTTCGTACAACGTGTACTTTAGCAGACGTTTACGTGAATCGATGAAAATGAGACACCGTCTGTATACAGTACACTCGGATTGATGATCGTATGGAGAGATTTATAATCGTGTTGCTAAAAATGAATAGAAATTATCAGCACGAATTTACCATTTTTCTTCTGTTCCATTTTCCCATATCACATTATATACACGCGCTTAATCGTGGAATTGTAACGATAAACGATGGTAAACGTCAGAAGCGAAGATTTCCAATAGGAAACAAAGAACACATTTCCATTTGATTCGTTAAGAGAGGCGAATGTTATTGGTTTTATTATTTTTACCAACTAGTTGTTTTGTTAATCATCTGCACGTTTTTCACTTTCGACGATTAAAAGATGCGTGCACTTCGCTTGAAATAATAGTACATCGTTTGCGAATAATTAGTTGCAAATTATAAGTGGACTATACTTGAGATTATTTGATAGATGATAGACATATATAATAAGCGAAGAGTCAGACGATAGACAGTAGATATGGGTAGTAAAATAAGGTTAAGATAAGATTGTGTGTGCGAGTAGGTGGATATGTGTATAGATGATTAAGTGAGAGTACAAGGCAATGGGAGAAACGATTGTGAGACGAGTTCCTTTTATGACTGGCTGGCTGAAAATAAACTATACTACCACTTATGATATTTGTAGGGTAGATTGCTTCTTTTTACAATTTCTTTGAAATTTTGACGATACGTCATCTATACGTGATTTAATTGTTAGAGCGCCTAGTCTTATCGAGATGGAGGTATTCACCTTCATAGCAGGAAGATTTATCACGCAATCCTTATAATAAACTGCTGCAGGCATAACTTTTGGATTAATTACAAACAAAATACCGTTCTTACAAAATTGTTAAAAAAACTAATATGTAGCGTAGAATGGTGGCCAGAAGAATCTTTTTTTAAAGAAAAATTTAGCTCTCGCCTCGTCGTTTTCGAATAAATTTACTGTGAAGTACGTGTAATATCGGTAAATTCGGTGTCCAAAATGCTACATGTCCTAATGTGAAACTATCGTCGTATTCGTTTCTCAATTGTTTGTTGATGTACGCGCGTAGAAAGTTGAGACAGTGAAGAAATGTCCTCCTAGAGGTAGAATATCAGACGCGCGTGAAGAACAGAGTGTTTCGAGTGTCAGCGTCTTTTACTTTTGCGGCATATTAAATTTATACGTATATGGGTTATTGTTCATGGCGCTCATTAAATAGTTGAACGTTGACAGATAAATAGGTCCATAATACACGGTGAATAACTCGTATAGGAGTTTATACCTTCGAAAAGGTTAACCTGCAAATTTTTTCAAATTACCCTCTTATTATATCGTAGGCTTGAATTAACATACCAGGAAGTATGTCAACTTGGTATTAGGACTTAAAAAACCATGGAGAATCTCAACTAGTCTCAACGAGTCCTTGTTTGTCTGATTAGAATTCTAAAAATTCGATGTTGTTCATTACGACGATTCAAAAGATCGGAAGTCGTTGTCCGAATAGCTTTGCTTAAATTTTAACTCATTCCTGTGGACAATCACGAATTAATGAGGCCAATAAAAGGCTACGTGTCTAGAATCACTCGTGTCGAACATCTCGTTCAGTTCACAACGTATTTCGATTAAGTTTCATAGTTCCATGTGTCGTGCTAATAATTCGAGTAATTAGAGTATTCCTAATTTTATAACTAACAACATGAAAACTAAACCAATCTTCAACGCTTCACACTTTTTTCATTTAACACTTTCACAAGCCTCTAATAAATCTCATCGAGTCTTAGGATCTTTAGAGGAGATCTTTAACGCATATTGGTACTTGCCATTGATAACGGCACAACTCGAAAAATGCAAATTTCAGAGAGAGGCTTTTTAAAATTTGCAAAGAAATCTTCTTGCGTCGCTTCAAACATATTCTAAGGCTAACTTAATACAAGATAATACAAGGTAACGCCATTCTCGAAAGCGGTAGAACCTTCCATTCGTAAGGTCAGAGAGCAACAGCGTTGTTGAAAAAGCAAAGCCAGATTGATAACGACGTAAGTAATGATTTTGCCCTCTGACGCAAAACTGATTATATTTAACTAGAAATTATAAATATAGCGTTTTACACGATGAAAATAGAAACATAACGTAGACTGTTGTAATTGGATAAAATGAAAATTTAAATTCTTTCAGTCGTGTTACTTCGGTCTATGCCAAGCGGCGATATGCATTAAAGATTTCTGCTCGCAATTTTCGCTGGCCAAGTTCGAGAATGGAAAAATATGAAAATCATAATATTTCCATAGTGTTCGGGGATTCGAAGGATTCTTACCGTAACACTGGTGATTTCAAGCATTCCATTAACCTTTTTCCCCTCCGATTCTAAAGATTCGGATTTTCTTTTCCTTCCGATTACGAAGTCCTCTATCATAAGCGTATATATAAGAAAGCAACGATCTTAACCACGCTTCCAATTTTTCCAAGAGTTTTCCATGTTTCCCTTCTGAAAACGTATTCAACGTGTGTCGACTACGTAACCAGTGTTTCATCGAGCGTGCGCGAAAGATTTCGAGATTCGACTATGTAGTCCACAGGTTCACAGAATTCACGAATTCTGCCAAGTTCTTCTACGTGGCCGGCGTAATGAGCACTTCCTGTCGTTCCTTCGAGGATTCTTCTGTTTCGCAGGCCTATCACGGAGTTGGTAATCGTCCCTGCATCAGAACGGTAGCCTAGGTGCCTCGAAATCCAGGTCGCCCCATTTTGCAATTGGCAATCGGCCTGGTCCACTAGGCGAGAAGACTGCCAGCAAGTTCCAGTCGTCGAGTACTGCCAGGTCGCTGTATCTATCGGTCGCCGGGTCACATCTTCTATCGTTCTTTTTTTTTTTTTTTTTTTTTAACTAATTGCAAACTTATCGTATTCTCATTTTCGTGCCACTTTTATATCGCTCTTCGATAAATTTTCTACCATTTCTGGAAACTTGCGATGACTTTCGTCGGATGTATGCGTTCTTTAGTTATCCGTGTATTTTACGTTTCTGTTTAAATTTGTTATTGAAGCTTAGGCGTCGAGAGGATATAAGTCGTAAAAGCATAAAGAATAAGGAACACAAGAAGCACCATACAAGGTCAAGTTGAAGTTGTTGGTTTTCAGTCAGGATGTTAAGTACAGGAGCTGTTTGATGGTTGGAAACAAAGACAATAAGTGTAGACCAAAGACTAAAATGTAGCTGCAAATCCGTTTTAAACCAGAAAAGGGACTATGAAAAATAAATAACGAATGAAAGATAGCTGTCAATAAATCGTGGACATTTATGCAAACTATTATTTGCAGCAACACTGTTAGAGGAATGGAACCTGGACGGAAATTTATTTTATTATATTATTATATTATAGATATTATAATAATCTCTGTTTCAGATATTTTAGATATTTCTGCATTTTATGCGCACTCTGCGACGTATCTGCACCTTTAAATTTTCCATAAATACATAAAAATTCGCAGTCTAGTTACCATGATTCGCTTCGTGTATTATTTTTAAATCAGTAGAATAAATCGAAGCGTGTTTTTCTTTTTTTTTTTTTTTTTTGTGTGTGTGTGCTTCCAATTTAATTTTAATTTGCGTAATTAAACTTTAATAAAGAATCTATATTGAAACATTTTTTCTCTATATTAAATTTTTTTCAAAACTTTTTCATAATTCGCGATAGATAAGCTTCAACGTTCTTATCGGACTCGTTCGTCATCTTTTCTCGTTCCTTGTCGACATTCGCGTCGTATCTTCTCTTCCTGTTTTCGTTCGTTATTATTCTTCTGCAGCCGAACCCGCGTCGTATTTTCGGCATCCAGGACGGTCTTCGATTCCTCTGTTTTCCAAAGAAAATTCATCGAAGTCTATTTTTCACGAGAACGAAGGGAAGTCGGGCGAGGAAAGAAGAGAGAATTGATTCAAACGCGCGGGAAGTTGGTGGAATTTAATTTCGGGGATGGGGTTGCAGGTTGTCGAAGTAACGGAAGTCCACGGCGTAAGAACACTGTCCGAAGGTGTTGGCGTTAAAAGTTCTTTTTGTTCTTTTCGAATGAGATAGGTGGAACACTAGCAACTGAACTTGGATTTACTGGTTTCTGTGAAATTGGAATCGCAATAATGAAAAAGATTCTTAGTTTCGCGACATACAGGAAATGTAAAATTTGTAATCCTCGTTGATTTTGACATTGAGTTGAAAGACTATTGTACTGTATTCCTTCAAGTATAATATTTTATCGTTTCAAGAGAACGAACGTTCATTTAACGAAGAAAAATTCGATAGTTTTACGAATTTTACAGACGCTAGGCGAGGCGAATCTCTATTTAGATTCCATTTCCTTAATTATACTCTTAAAAGCGCAAATTTGTATAAATGGTACACGTTCTACGTGTAAAAGAAAATGAACATATTTTTAATTATCCTGATCAGATCGCTAAGTATTCTACTATGGCGAAATGGAATTAACTCCCTGGTGAGGTTCTCAACTAACTCCACGAAAGATTTAAATCTAGACTTGTAATCTTAAGACTCGACCTAATTCGAAATTATTGATGTAAGACGGATTAGTGTCGTGCGTTACTTGAACGAAATTATAACAGTGTCTATATCGCGCGAGATATTTCAGGATCTCTCGGTAACAGTGTTAAATAATCGAACACGTTACGAATATAATTTCTAATTTCTGTTACGTTAAAATTAATTTCAAAGTGCATTTTACGTATTTAATCTACGTCCATTTTATTCGCAATGAGAAATGCTTTTTATTATTCTCGTGTTTACGAATGCAAAAAGTAAACACTCCAGCCTTTTTTTACCTCGGATATAATAAAAATTATTTTTAATCTCGTATTAATGTCGCCACTTAATTTATTCACTTTCCACACTTGTATTTGTCAGAAGAATAAAACGTTACGTAAATTCTTTTATCGTTACAGAGGAGAAGTGCGGTGATAACGGTGGACAGTGGGGAGCAGAATGCCGTGTTCATCCGCATTTCCGGTGAGTGTAACTCGTGCTGCATTAAAAATTTAAACGAGCGTTGACTTATTTATCTTTTTTAAACCGTTGTCTTTTCATTTACATAATGAATTTGGAAATGATGTTATACAAATGCAACATCCAGTCGAGTCACAGTATTTTAAATATTCTTTCCCTTACTCATAAATATATATATACGATGTTTAAAAATACCAATGCTACAAATAAAAGTAATACAAATGTTATAAATATTGCGAGTGTCGCGTGTACATTTTTCATCCCTCGTTTTTAAAATTACGAATACTTGTACGAAAAAATAATATCGAGAAGTTTCTTCTCAATTATGTACAACGAACGTAAATACTTTGCCCGATTAAAGCGCTTATCTCGTTTACCTTATCATCGCTTTTTTCCCTCTTACTTCTACGTCTCTGTACATAGAATCGAATATCAATTTATTATCGCATTACGCAAAAAGTACGCCGATTATCGAAATCTTCGATGCGTATTACAATAATTCGTTGAAATTTTTATCGATTCGTGTATTTCACAAAAAGGAGTCACAGAGAATCTCCTGAAATTATGAATCTGAAAAATCCCTATGGAAAATTACGAATCGATCATTTCGACAGTTCTATAGATCTTTGCCGATAAATAAAGAAACTTGCACGAAACAAGGATACGAAAGGATAAGAAAAAGTATAAGCAGTGATCGACGCTAGTTAAGATTTGCGCTGAAGTGGCATTCGATCGATTTACTCGGTGATAAACCGGTTGATCGATAAAGAAAACATCGATCGAAATAGACAAACGTGCGGAGAACGCTGGTTAATGAACGATACGAGGAATCATGACACCACGCTATTAATCTTTTAATTGGTCGTTAGAACCGAAGGGAATAATTGAAACAATTAAACGGGGAATTCTAACTTACGATTGAGTTTTCTCAAGACGTCCGATTCGATTAGAAAAAAGATTTACGAGATAGAGAAAACGGGAATGACGATCGGGAAGTATTGTGCGTTTCCCACGACAGTGTCGATAAACGATAATGGACCCTCGTGTTTGCCATATTTGTCTTGTCTAACGAAACGTTCCTGTCCGATTGACTGTGTGTTTACCGATCCTGAACTTAACAGATAGCCGCTCATTGAATGCGTCAGTAAATCGTTAACCTTCGATTTCACGATGGGACTTCTCTGTCCGCACCTTTCTTTATTCCTTGTCTCCTTTGTTTTCTCTCTTTTTCTACCTTTTCGATTTGGACGCATTTTACGCCAATAAAATTGCGTATAATCGCTACAAAAATCATCGTACGGCAGTCGTCCAGATATTAATAGTCGTCGGTTTAGAAATAACAACGATACAAATGCGTTTTAAAAGCTTCTCTTTATTTCCAACTTTAGTATATGTACTAAGTTAGTTTTTAATGTAATCAACAGCCCTATTTCAATGCTTATCGTAACGATAAATACGAGTTTTTGTATACGTCATACAACACGTAAGTGTCACGTCGGAGACACAACAGATCGCGAAATTAACGGATCGCCGGTGATTTCCTCGCGTCGCGGTTCCAACGAAATGATTCTTTCACGAATGGGATGAAGAAACGAGAACTTTTTGTTCTAGCGCACGTAGTGCTTGCAAACTATGAAAATCCTGTATGAAAAAATTGTGCAAACTGTCGTTAGAAAAGATCTTGTGAAACTTCTATTTGAGAAACCTGAATGTTTGAGAGTTTAAACGTGCTCGTCCTTTTGTACAAAGCAAGCGAATTAACGAGCGAATTAGTGAGACAGTCTTACTCATTGATCGCATCAAATCTATGTCTGGTTTGATCAAAGTAAACGACTTAAAATTACGTGATCTTTAGGACGATACTGTACGTACACAGGTCTAAGATAATATAATATAAAAATGATAAATTCGCGATTGAACGAAGATCAGACGAAAATTAGACGTAAAAGCGGGAAGTCGTGTCGATGATTAATCGCTATACGTTTATACGAACGCGTTAATGCTCGTGCTGAGAAGCGAAACTGATGGATCTTTCGTCTCGACCCGATAATATTTCAGGAAGTAGCCGAGCTACGAAAGAAAATGCGATGACTGACGTACAGTGCGCTTGCTGAACGCTGCTGAACACCCGAAGCTTCACTATGTATGGAGATGTTTCTTACCTCTGAATGAATGTCTACTGTACGAATGAACTTTCAGAACGAATAATATATCGTTTTCTCTAGGTTCGATAAGAAAATTTTGTTTTCAAACGTTGATAGTTGCATGAACGTGTGATAAGAAGTCGCAAGGAATTGCGAGCTCGAGTTCTAAATAGCGTTTCGAAGCTTTTTGGTCGACACTCGTCGTCATGCTTCATTTTTTTTTCTTTTATTATTATTTATTTATTTGAATTGTACAATTTGTCCAGAAGGACATTTGGCAAAATGTTATAACTTGAAAAGTATAGCATGTGGATGGTTACCACCAGCGGGGTTCCATCTTCCAGGTTGTTTATCGTATTTCTATCGCGAGGTCTGCGGGATCCTTCTTCTTCGGTCTTCTTTCTATCGCGGTTTCATTTGTTTCAGCAACTAGCCGGTTTGGGTGTGTCGCGAGTCTTTCTTTGTACTTTTTTGCGTATCTGGCGATTTCCTCTTCGACCGTTGGAATTTTTAGATCTTTTCGTATATCTTCGTTTCTGACGTACCATGGAGCGTTAACTATCGTTCTAAGAATTTTGGCTCGCATAGTCTCCGTTTTGCTTATATGGCTCTTTGCTGCTGTTCCCCATAGTGGTATTCCGTACGTACAGACTGGTTTTACGATTGTTTCGTATATCTTTAATTTGTTTTCCGTGCTTAGTTTGGACTTTCGACTCGTTAGCCAATGCATTTGCCTCCTTGCTGTTTGTATTTTGTCTATTACTGATTCGATACGCTGCTTCCATGTGAGTCGTGTATCTATGCGGAGTCCTAGGTATTTGACTCGCTTCGTTTGTATTATGCGAGTGCCGTTCAAAAAGATGTTTGGGGGTATCTGTTTTCGCAGTGCGAATGTAACATGGCTGCATTTATTGGGGTTTGCTTTAATTTGTTTATCTTGTATGCTTCATGATTCAAAATAAGAGAATTCTTCCCAATCTTTTTCAATAAGTATGATATAACGTATATAATAATAGTAATAATATTATGTATGATATATAACGTATAGTATAGTATATCGCACAGTGTAATATAACGTATGATTGATATAGAATATTTTTCAAACTATGGCGAGTATCACCGTGTGAGAAAGAAGAATGGTGAAAATATACTTTTAAACCGACTGGTATACTCGGCAAAGAACAAACGGGGAAAAGTAACGAAGCGATAACCTCGATGGAATGTACGCGTTATAAAGTCTGTCGGTTTCTTTGACTGATAACACGTATAGCTGCAATTAGGTTAATTAGACAGCGACAGTGCGTGAGCACGCCACAGGCAGTGGCGGATTCAGAAAGGGGCGATTCAAGAGTAATAAAATATAAAAATGCTATGGCAGATTTTGAAAAACATATTAGGTATATAATTAATGAGAGTTTAATTGTTCGCGCTGTAATATCAGACAGAGGCATTAAAATATAAATTACAAGCAAATTTTAAATCTCGCTAAGGAAAGTTCATAAATGTACCTGGTCGTGTACTTTTACACGTTTTGCCCCACCCAAGAAACTCACCTGGATCATCTACTTTTACTGGTCACGAGAGCCATAGGACGTTTACGTTGTCTTTCTACTCGCTCTATGAATCAAACTTACCCTTTATATCATTTACTATTATTTATTTGTTACAAAACTTTCGGGTTAAAATTGACTCGCAGTTATATTCTTCTTTGGTTTACACCTATGTTCTACTTTTCCAGGCTTAACATCTTTCATTAAACAATTAGTTTTAAAATTTATAACTTAAACTTGGGCTTAGAATTATATCTATAATGTAGTAGACAAATTGTGTCTATTAGCTCTTCTGTTCCTTATTCTCTACACTTTTACTATTTATATTCTGTCAGTGTCTAATCTTCGGCAAGATACAGATCCAAATGGGAACGTAAAATATAAACTAAGAAGCTGTAACGATATAAAATTAAAAAATACAAAAATATGATACAAAACTATAAGTTATGAAATTATTCCCTGTTCCTCTTTAGTCCTCCTTCTACTTTCTCTCTCCTGTTCTCCTCTCTTCCTACTAGCGACTTACATTTTATATAAATTATTAAAAAATTCAATAAAGAAATACAAAAAATTCGTAAATTCTAGGAACACGTGACATCGAGCTGGATAAATTTAATTATCTAATTTTACGAATCCATTCTTCCACAGTAGACAGCATTTTATTTTAGTAAAGTATATGATATTTCGTTATAATATTTCGTGTCGATACTTGGAAATATTAGCAACTTTTGAATTATACTATCGCATTTTATGAAATGGTATGTTTTATCGAATGAAATATTAAACACACATAATCCTATCAAAATATAATCAGTCAATGTAATTTAATATTATCGTGACGATGCATCCAATGTGGATTATAGTAAAGAATGGTGCAAAAAACGACTATACTATATGTGGAATTTTATATTTGGTATGTTTTATTATCGAATATCCATTTTATTTTATACGCATCATAAAATACCCATTCTATTTTATCAATCCAATAATAAAAATCGGCATTCTATATAACAAAATATTTTTTCGCTCAATTTCTAATAATCCTTGGATCAGTATTTTCTTACACGAATAATAAATATAACGACGAATAACAACAAACAAGATTTACGTTATCGAAATAAAAAAGTATAAATCAACAT
Source organism: Bombus sylvestris (assembly GCA_911622165.2). Taxonomy (NCBI): domain Eukaryota; kingdom Metazoa; phylum Arthropoda; class Insecta; order Hymenoptera; family Apidae; genus Bombus; species Bombus sylvestris. The sequence goes on from OU443145.1 coordinate 13,189,903, forward strand.
GAAGAGATAGGTCCCCTAATCTTTGTTGACCAAGCATTTTTACTTCGCTCGAGGATTTCCAATAACAGTATCAATAATACGACGTACAAAAGCAAATGACTTGCATTATCATCGCAGGGAAATACAGCAATTTTCGTGTTTATATCGATCAAGCTTTCTCCGCGTACATCAATTTCCAATGACAATTCGTTCTCGTAATAGCATTACATATAAAACACAAAATAACACTATAATAACACTAGTGCGTACAAACATAACACGTTCCTTCTTCGTTTTCTCGCTCAATAAATACAGGGCGTTTACGCTATTAGTTCCCAGCGCTTTTCTCGTAAACGATAAGTATGAAGAAAAAATGAAAGAGGGAGAAGACGAATGATTCAAAGTGATCTATATATTTACGATAATATTTTCTTCGCAAGTGCGTAAATGCACGTGCATTTTGCAGCTGCGCTATTCTTCTAAACGGAAACCTTCCGTCTCATTTTCCGTACATCGAACCCTCTCGTCTTTCTACGAAAAAATGTATTAGGGTAACACGATCGAAAACTGATTACTAATTTAAAACTAAATATTTGAACTTCAATTTTGTAGAGTTTATCGTATAAAAGACGAAGAAAACATAAATACAATGATACTGCGTTACGTCTTTCCTCGTTTTTCGCGTGACACTCTACAAAATTAAAGTTAAAATATCTTTTAAACTGGAAAATGCAGGTGCATTTTCGCACTTGCGAGAAGAACATTGTCCCGAATATATAGATCGCATTGGACCATTCCTCTTTCTCCTCTTTCGTTTTTTCCCTCGTGCTTGTCGTTTATGAGAAAATCGGTGAAAACTAAGGACGTGAAGTTGTTGTTTCGGTATTCCTTAAAATAGAATTGCAATAAAAAAACATTAACTTCTGCGAAGGACCATGAATAGATTGAACCTAACAAACTGGGATTCTATAGGCAGTTGGGAAATTGGAAATTTGTTAACTAAGATCAACTCTCGTGCACATGGAAGCTAGGTGTCAATGTAGGTTCTAAGATAGCATCGATTAATTGGTTTAAAATTAAATTTTTTTATCTTACATAAGCACGGAGTTCGTTTATTTTATTTACTTGGACGCGTTTCAACCGAATCGCTCTCTAGATGAGACATCGTTACGCAAACGTGTAATTTCTAAGGAAAATTCTTTTTCTCATTTTTCCAACGAAGGACAAGTTTCGTTATCGAGTGGCTGTATTCGAGGAAAACACATGCAAAAGGTTGGGAATAGGTGAAAAGTGGATGAATCGATTTTGAAAACCGTAGTTGTGTAGGTAAGCGAAAAGTTGGGAATTTGTTAATTAAGGTCAAGTCCCGTATTCTGCGCGCACGTGAAAGTTCCCATTACGTTTCTATCTTTCCATTGTAAACTCTACAATGCAACAGACTGAGAAACTGAATAAAATTAAGTCTGGTAATTTTGTGTAGCCACAAATTTTATTCAAGTAAAGCGTGGTAAGGTCTGTTTAAAGGAAGAACGGTTAGCCGAAATTATAGCATATTTTCTACAATATAATATTTCCTAAAATTATAACAAAAAGTAAATTAATATTCCATTACTTGATTTCCTCTTCGTCATTGAGGAGGAATGTTCATCGGACTGCAACTGTCATTAGTATCCTCCTCTATTACATCACATTCATTTACTTGATCTTGATCATTCTTCATTTTTTGCCGTTTTAAACTTTTCTCAACATCAACATTTCCAAGTAAATTAATATATTTTAATAGTATTAGAAACACGTGCGGAGTTTCATAAATATGAAATATGAATTATATATAATACAAAAGAAAAAGCGACAATTTTTGAGTTACGCAAATATGCGCGTATTTTCGACAGACTGCGCTTTGATTATAATAATTGTGGACAAACGTGTAACAAATTATAGACAATCAATGACAGTAATCCGTAGAAAAATACTACTAACGATAGAATTTTCTTCTAAAAGTTAATATTCGGTAACAAAGGTATCGTCTTCTATCGTCTCGTCATCTGGAAAACTCTTTATCCTCGGCTTCTTCGAACCTTTCAAGACACAATTTTTTTAGTCTTAGAGAAATTATTTTTTATAATTTATTAACAATAGAAGCATGATATTATCGGATCATCCAGGCACGCGACCGTCTACTTATTGTTTCCAGCAGAATATTTACTCTCGCAGCAATACTCTTAATAATTCCGAACACGAGCCCCGATATAAATTATTATATTTCTGCGTATTCATCGTCATTGACCATTTTTGTTTGCGTCCAATCTCGACAAACGGAAAATCGCAGTATCGCGCTGACGTAGAATTAATCTTCCAGCGATCGTCAGTTTACTGTATTTATAATTTATCAAAGATTCATTTCGTGACTGCAACTATAGAAAGAGATTGGCAGAGCGACTGGATTTCGAAAATAGTTTTACTTTAATGCTACTATCAACATCGAATGGTAATATTTCTCAAGATAAATGTGCAACGATGTGCAACGTGATATACAAATTGTGACAAAAACAAATTCGATGCTCACAATGCAAAACATCTGAAAAACATAAATCCTACAATTCCGTAAGACCATTGTTTGTCTTTATTTCAACCATTGACCTTCTAGTACAAAGATAAATTGCGGGTAACATGGAAAACTAAATGTCATCCAGCATTCGTGACACGTGAACTTTCTGTGTTATCTCGATATTTACGTAGAATCAATTATTCGAAAAACGCCCACATATTTATAAAGAAGAGAGCCTGTATTTTATATCATATTCCTCCTCGTACTTAGTTGTATTATATTGTTAAAAAAATTACACGTTTTCATTGATAAACATCGTCGTGTTATTTAGCGATTTAGTTTTAATGTTAAGATAAAAGACCACTTGAGAGTAAAACTATCGCGAATTGCTCTCGAGAGTATCTTGACGTAGTGTCCACTTGTGAGAAATACTCTGGAGAGCAACTCGCGATAGCTTTACGTATAATACAAATAGAAACCTACCTTAATGTCGAATCTCTGATAGCACGGACAACAGAGTATAAGTGAGAATTATTAGTTTTCCAGAGAAAAATTTACTCGCAGTCTTCTTGAATATACGATTTTAAATATACTATTAGAACCTAAAATAAAATAATATAGCGACAAAGAAATTTACCCGTTAGAATAGTAAGCAAAGGACACGGACACCTGTCCTTAATCTGCACCACCTTTAAAGTGTTGAGAGCGACTATTTCATCTCATAGCGACTCGTGCGGTCGCTCTCAACGCACTGTCCACTCTTACGAGAAATACTCGCGAGAATAACTGAGAAACGAGTACACGGTGTAACTGTTATCGCTGTAGAGCTGCTTACGTGAGTATTTCTCGCAAGCTGACAGGACACTGCGTTGAGAGTGACTATCCGATCTGACAGTGACTTGGATAGTCGCTGTCGGCAGTCTCCACGCAACTGTCCATTTGCGTACACTTTCGAAAGCAACTGGCGATAATTTTACTCTCGAAGGAACATGCGCATCTATGTACCTTTAACGTGTTAAAATTACGCGACATATTTCATCACTCGATTCACATCTAACGATTTCTTCGAATCGCTTCGCAGAAAACGCCGCATCGCCAACGTCCGGCGTATCGGTGACTTTGACGGAAGTGCGCAATGAAGCCAGGACAGATACGACGTTCAGACGCTTGTCAGAGGTAGACCGCAGCCTGCTAGAGAGTTTGGATATCGGTCGTTCCAGGCCCAGACCCACCGGTCGATTTCTGACGATGCACAAGAGACGCCGTAAGAGGCTTACCACTAGATCCTTAACCGAAGAGCCTGGTATCCTGGACGATATCTTCCACGGCCTGGTTCAGGTAAGCCATTGATCGACGAGGATTTAAACCTTATATGTATATACGTAAAAAGATGCCGTTTTCTCGGAATCGTATCCACTGTTATCTTTAAGATTCGGCGTATCTTACGATACGTATCGTTTCCATATTTCATTCGTGTTATTAAGGGAAGTTGGTTAAAGGGATAGAACGTATACAGATTTTATAGGATATTAAATTTTATATTTGAATAAAGTGGAAAGCTTGTAAGAAAGTAATATATAGGGAAAGGATATCATTGAATGTTTTATAAACCATACTTCTTAATATTGGATTAAAAACTTGGAAATCTTGAGGGTAAACTATACAAGGTTTTTCGTTTCTTCTTATTTCTTTTTCTTTTTCTTTTTTTTTTTTTTTTTTTTTTTTAATATCAGATTAAAAAGTTGGAAATGTCGAAGGTGAAACGTAACGAACGGGAGGAAAGCTCGTAGATTATTTTTGTTTAAATTGTTCTTCGAGTTTAGATCGTGACATAGCGAATTGCAGTTTAAAACAAACTAGACTACGTTATCTCGTGCTGTAGAACGTCGGGAGACTTTTCAGCTAATATTTTGAAGTTAAGTTTAGTTGTTTATATTAGTATCTTTGATCAAAGTTGTTGAAAGCTAGTTCATAAATTACGGAATAATCGTATCGCGTTATATCTGCGTCAAAGCTGTGTTCATTACCTTGGTAATAAAATATATGTGACCTGTACGAAATCGAAAACTAGATGAAATAACGTTCATATATTCCGTTCGAAGACAAACGCCAAGTTTGTTAATTTTTTTATTTTTTAATATCGAAACATTCGTATCTTTGTGTTCCCAAATCTTCAAGTTTGCCAATCGTCTAGAAGAACGTTCCAATCTTTCAAGTTTCGAAACTTGAAGACCCCGAAACTTCCCGAAAATTGATATCGATACAAGCAACGCGAAGAAGAAACTTCGCGAAACTTGAAATAGTCTCCCAACCGAAAGGTAGTCGTTTCCTCTTGAGATACTGTTTTAAACTTTCCAACAGACAGGATACATTGTTTACGGCATCGATGTAAGTACCGAGGATTTGGAGATTCGTGAAACTTTTTGTCTTACGTACATATGCTTTGAAAAATCTCGATACGAAATGAAAATGTTCGATCTGCGTGTTAATTTCCTTCCTGTTCTTCGCTTCAATCCCTGGAAACGATTTAAGAAAAATATGATCATACTAAGCGGAAACTATAACTCTTCGATTTTTATTTTATTTTATATTATTTGATTGACCAGGAAAAGCAAAAAAAGTTACCCAAGTGAGTGAATAATTAAACTAAAATTGAAATAGAACACTGCGAGTGCGACAATTGAAAAATTTCGATTTTTTATTGGAAACTGTTCTACGTACCAATGAGAATACTGTAGTATAGGATTTATGTGCAATTTCCATTTCTAAATATTTATTAATAATGCTAGAGAATGGTTTCACAATGTCGTTTCTATAGAAAAAGATATAAATCCCAATAAGCATTAGTTAACTGATTTTTGGCTTTTGTTTATATCTTCTATCTAAATGATTGGAACATTGAGTCGTTTTTACAACTAACAGGTAGCACGAACGTAATTTCCTTCTACAGGTACACTTTCCTTTTTCATAAATTTGGGTTAATCGTGTATTATCACGCATATGTTTTCTTTTCCTCCTGAAAAACTCGTTTCTTGCCACTTACAGTGTTCTTTTTTTTTTTTTTTTTTTTGCAAGCACTCTTTAATTAGTAATTGTAATTATTGAAACTAGTTATGGTTAATACTTAATTACTAAGTAATACCCAAGTGCTTAGGTAGAATTTAATTAGCGAACATGAATTAAAAACTAATGAAATAAAAACAAATCCAATCGGACAAACAAGATCTAAAGCGACAAAGAAGGTCGTTGATATTAAAGTAAATAAGAGAGATGATTGCGGAACAAGATCAGCAGGTGCATGTAATTTGCTATTATATCCACAACGCTTCATTCTTTTCCCACTGATTTTGTACAACTTATTAGATCGAAATAAAAAAAACTGATTAATTAACGAAACCGGTCCGGGTAATCGGATCGATAAAATCCGAAGTAGTTAAGACACTTAAACTGTTATGTAATTGAAGCGGAAAACCGACGACACCGGTCGAATGATCAGAACCTTTGTGCAATTTAACCGGTTAAATGCTAATACATTGCTGGTCGGTAATGATCGCGATACTGGGTGAAAGTCATTGATTCTGCTTAGAATTTACGCGTTCGTCGATTTTGCATGTTCCATAGTAAAAGGGAAATATCGCTGTATTTCAAGAACAATAACAACGTAATTTTTTAAAGAATAAAAAGGTATCGAGTTTACTTGATCATGCTTGTAGCTAAATAAAGAAAAAAGATGATTGATCGCAAGATAATTTTAGTTCACAGAAAAGATATAATAATGTCAACTTCTTTCTTCTTCTTCTTCTTTTTTTTTTTTTTTTTTTTTTTAGAGATGCTGGAAATATGTTTTTTAATGGAAGGAAATATGAATTTTTCATTGTACTGAAAGAAGGGATTACACTTTAATAGGAATTATTCCTGTACAGTTGTTAACAAAAATTTACAAAACACATATACATAATTTCTTAATGGTCGACATTATGAAATTCCAAGCGTGATTTCCTTCGTTTTAATTTCATCTGTTAATCAGGATAGTCGTAAGAACGGAGAATAATAAGCTACGTGTAGCTAAATTTGAACGAATTTTTTGTTATACTTGTAAATTTAATAAATGCATGATCCATTCTATATATATATATATATATATATATATATACACACACATTCACACTCAGAGGATCAATATTTCATCTTGTGCTTAATGGCATAAGGGTACATTTAGCAGCATATCCATCCAAGTTTCAATTTGTTCCACCCTTTTAAAGTGAAAGAAGATGAAGACCTTCTATCTAAAATCCATCTGAACCTCCTTACACTTTCGTTATTAATTTAAATTCACGTCGATTTTAAAAAGTTGAACGTCAATATCATTATTGGGAGTGTGTGCAAAATATTCACGCGCGTTCACTTTAAGATAATATATTTTCTAATGTCAATTAAATGTACTTACACGTTCTTAAATTCTATTATTTAGAGATACAGATGGTCAGATCGTTCTAAAAGTAAGATTTTACTTGTCGTACGTTACTGCTTGTTTTTTTTTTTTTTTTTTTTTTTTCTTGCAAAATTCAATGATGGAGATTAATTTCGTTTATGTAAGAATGATTTCTGTTACAAACGATCAGCCTTATCGTTATCGTTCATTACAAACTTGTGCAGCTTGCTTAACCTTGATACGAAATTTCGCACGATATAATTTCTTTCCCTACGATCATCTTCGATAATAAACTGAATATTATACTATCTAAATCGCCACTTAGCAGTATAATATTAATATATATTTGTAGATATACAGTATCTCGACCGGATCACCTAAATATTATTTACGATCGAACGGGAAGCTTATCAGGACAAAGTTAAATTATTTCAGGGCGCAATTTTTTCCCCAAGGTCGAAAACTATAGGGTATCATTTAAAAATACACCGATAACCTTGAAATCTTCTAGAAAAGATGAACTTGAGAAAAAATTCTTCCCACCGTTACACGTGCTTCTTGAAATAGTTTAGCTTCGCCCTGAGAAGTTTTTTCATACAATCGTAAATAAGACGGATATCTAGGTAACCTCGCGTAACTGAGATACCCTGTATACGACCAATAAAATATTATCCACAAAACGATTAAGTATTACCTGTATATATATATATGTATATATGTATAAAAGTACTATATAATAATTACATCAATTTAATTATTAGTCATATCCTTAATTTGCTTTTAATTCTGTTCGCTAGTAAACGAAATAAACGCAAAGGAACATGTGGCAAACGTTCGGCGAATCTTTCGTATTCAAAAGTTTCTATAACAGAGGGTTTGAAATTTACTGAAAGCTCTCTTTGAATCACTGAGCCACGTATGTATTATTACGCGCACATAATTTCACGAAACGACACGAGAAAGTTCGATTAACAGAGCCACGTTCCAGATCCTTAGTGATTTATTTTATTATATTCTCGAGAAATGGACACGGTTGTTCCATTACAGTGACATTGCGCTCGGGAACACGTTTCAACCCTTTCTAGCGGCAATCGTCTATTTCACTGTCGACCTAATGCGATATTTGATGGTTTGTTGCAGTGCGTGTTACAGAAGGCTAGCAACTGGCGATTTAATGCGTTCACGTTGGAAACGGTGACGGGAGGTAAGCAATTAAGAAAGAAGAAAAAGAAAAAACAAGTTCGCTTGTTTCGTGGCCCGTTGAACCTCGACATCGCGAACACGTTGAATTTGAAAGCGACAGACGAAAGCTCGAGGTTAGGCAGCTATTTTTCAAAAGATTAAATTAATAATCGAATGGAGTAAATTGGTTGAGGATATTTACGCTCGAACGGGAAGTTTTATCGCATCAATTGAATCATTAATACGTTCCATGCTTTGTAGGAATCGCATGCTTTTAATTGAATTTTTTAAACCAAGTCAATCTGTTTGCTTGAAATATCTAATTACAAATAAATAACAATCCCCTCCGTTGAATTTTTTATATTTTGATAAACGTTTAATCGTTTTTTCTGTTATTTTCAACAAATAACGGATCGAGAAACATATTTTTCTCGGTTATGAAAATTTCACGGATAGTGTTCATTACCCCTATTGGAATAATTTATAACAAAGTTTGCCAAGTTCTCGATCGTAAAGTTAAGGCAGCCTGATGTTCGTCTGCAATGCGAATAAAAGCTGATACAAGTCAATTTCGGCTGATCAAGGTTTAATATGCATTACTTGGTAAAAGGATGGAAAATATTCCTATTGTCGAGAAATCAGATATAAGAATATTACATTAACGTTTATTACACTAACAGTTGTTTATTTGAATAACATAGATTACGACGATACAGTGAATATTTATATCTATCTTTTTTATATTTATTGAGTATTTTTGAATATTTTTTACATTCTATTTCGTTAAATGTTTAATACTATATACCACTTTGATAATACCAAAGTAAAATGCGCATTACAGTTTCTAATGGAAATAAGATTTAATAGTTAGTTGTTCAGGGAAAGATATTCTCGATTTTTTTTTTTTATTTATCCTGTAATTTAAATATCTACCGAAGCTGTTTGTTCCATCGGGTTGTTGCGGGATTCTCGCGGATTTTTGTGTATAATGTTTTATTAATACCCACGCCCCGCCACAAGAGAATGTTTACGTTATCCACGTACTGAAAGCTTCAACGTTGTATTATGTATTTTATAAAGCAAACTGGCTGGTACGGCGTTTTACCTCTGCCCTGTTAATATTGCAAAATGTCTTTCACAAACAAAGTACTTGTTCCGAGAAGTCGTTTCTGTCTGTTGCATGAATTCAAACGAGAAGATGCCTTACAGCAACAATACGATACCAAATCTAAACGAAAGATATCCGTGAGAAAATAATTTCGCTACACGATTGCGCCATACAGTACAATACAAACTTCGTCGTTCAGGAAATGTAAATAATTCAATTATTTTTTAAAGCTGTTACAAAAATTATACAAAATAAAGCGAATAAGTAAATAAAATTTTCACGTTGTATCGTATTGTATTCTATTCGTTCGTTACAATGTTTTCGTGTATGTGCCCGCCTGATACATTTTGTTTCTACCTCGATTTATTCCTTCAAGCTGAATCTTGGTAAATACAATTTTAACAAGATACTCGAATACAATCGTCGTGTAAAAGGATTTCACAATTTTTGGAAAAATATTATATACATCTAGCACGAACCTATCGTTTGATATACGAAGAAAATTGGATAGAACTGTACTTGTTAACGAAATATCGACGGTATAATGTAAAAAGAAAACAGCAGATGCATTGATCAATTTTTCGTTTGTACAATAACATAGAGAAAAAGGCAATTTTATAAATTTATAGGCCACGATAGAGCGATAAATTTAGGGGTTTTCTGTAATACAAAGAAAGCACCATAAAACCTTCAAGCAGCGAAAAAGCTGCAATAAACAGCAGCAAATACATAATTCACCATCGATGCACGCTTTCTAAAAATTGGATTTTGCAACGGAACATGCACCAGCATCTCGATATTCACCGTCATGTGTGAAAAGAATCTTTGAAAGTATCAAAAAAAAAGAAAAAAAAAAAACAGAAAAGAAATTCCTAGAAAGAAGCGTCGCTTTTAACGTAACTCCGACCCGATTTATCATTCAACGTCAAAACCGCGTGTGAGCATGCAAAGAGCAGCGGAACGCGTGGTATCGAAAAAAAAGCATGGTTCTCGCTTGAAATAAGAGTATTTCGCTTTTCCAACCTGCAGGATCCGCGGGAATCCTCGCGATCCATCACGATCCAATATTCACGCGCAGCTTGATTTATTTGGCACGAGCCGGAGCGAACTGAGAAACCGTGATATTTATGAGAAAGCGAGAACATTTTCAATTGGCCCTGTTTAAGTCCGGTGCGGTTATTAATTAACACGCTCGGTGGTCATCGGTAGCCGACGTTATGAAATTTTTTACAACGACTAACTGATTAAGAACCGACCCGATAATTTATCACAACGTGATAAATACAGCGGAGATTCCCTTACTCGAAGTAACAGGGAGACAAAACTGTTGGAACAATGGAATTTTCGAACGACAGAACAATCACGTTTCTGACGTAAAATTTTATTTGTTCAAATACAGATTAACATCGATTGGCAGTTTCTTTAAATATGGATCTGGTATCTTTTTGCCTGCTAAATCATGCAATTCTTTCAACGTAAGTAACCGCATAGAGTTAGGTTCTTTTTCTATTATACTTCGAGCCATCGAAGCCTCTTTCCGAATACCACGAATGACTCGACATGAGAAAGCACCATTCCAATTAACGCTCTTTCGTTCTTTCTTTCCATTTCCGTTTTCGCGATATTAATTATATTTATAAAAATTTGATACAGGTAATACTAAAGAGTAAAAGCCATTAGAAATGCGAATCGCATCCGTGCAAACGTTGTTAATTCCCTTCTTTATTTCTTCCTCTCTCCTCGTTTTATCTATCTTCCTTTCGTCATTTGGAATTTTTCTGCTTTAAGGTAGTTTCAGTTTACTGTTATTTAATGTCCATGAGGTCTTAACTCGACGACACGGTAGCTCGACTTACAGCTTAGATACCATTCCCGTCGTATCACGTTGCGTTTGATTTTCAGGACGTTCGCTTCCGGTACTATGCGTCCACCTTTTCCACTGGTACGGACTTCTGGAGTACTTCAACCTGGACGTGGTAACCGTGTGGAAATTGTTCGGTAAGTAAATACAAGCTATCACTTCGTCAAAACTCGCGTTATGATGATATCGAAAAAGTCATTTTTATTTGGAAAATACTTGGTGATATTTCACTATTTTGGAAAACGCGTTTGCAAGCGTTGAATGAAAACCCCGTGAACGCGCGTAAATATACAACGCGCTAAAAATATAGTCGGATACTTTTTGAATTTTCGTAAGACGCGATTTAATTTAGAAATGATAAACTCCTTCGTGATATTACCAAGTTTCGTACTCGTATAATACGCACGACACATTCGTAAATAAAACTCAATGGTAAGTGTTGGAATACCTTCGCGAGGCCACTGTATCGCGCCCGTTTCTCCGATACTGCGTTTCCGTGAAGGGCAGAAGCCGCGTATACCCCCGTATTAATGATCGTTGCTCTCTTTCTGCACGAAATTTTTACGTCATCGTCGGGCCTGGAATACAGGTCGGAAGTTATTCGTCACCATTAAATATTCAAAAGGGGAGAGTCCCGTGAAGAGAAACGGCCCTCTTTACGCGCTCGTACGTATTCGTATTTATAGACTGTACACGACGCTTATTATTTATTTATTCTGTATAAAATTTCCATACAAACAGGATTTATGTAGCGACATGTATAAAAGAGAGGTTGGATGGGGTTACGTGAATATTTAAGCCCGCAATCGGTCGACTAAAACAAACTTGGCTACGCGAGGATAATTGTTGCAGTTTCTCTCGATAGAGAGGATAATGGATAATAATTGTTGAAAAAAGTATCGAGATGATCGATCGTATTATTTGTTCGAAGGTATTTTAGGGGATTTACAAGACAAAGCCCGAGGAGATTTACCTAAAATACTCGATGGAATAATTTGTGGTTTTCTGTTGCGCAATCGTTCACTGTTGGGGAGTTATATCGTTAAAATTAATTAAGCGTAAAAACTCGCGTGGAAATTGTTGTGGAATATTAAAAATGATATTTTTGTTACATCCTGATGTTCTTCGATGTTTGCAGAGTCTGCGATCTAACTTGGCCGTAGCCACGAGACACTTTTAATTATGTTACTTATTCCATCCCTTGTTTTATTTATTAATTTATTTATCATCAGAAATTTATTTACCAAGTAAACTTCGATTCGGTATTTTGCATTTCTTGATGTAAATTAACTACGAACTAATATCTCGTTATCATCTTCGGTTCAGTCGCTTTTCCATCTCTCTTCTCATCTCCTTTTTTCTCTTTCATCTTCGATTCGTTTGCGCGTTCAGTACTCTTTATCTATTTTATCGTTCTATTAAAAACTCATTTTGTATGAAGATCAAAACATTTATATACATATAATGAAACGGTAGAAGGATTGTGTCTACACATTGAATGAAAGAAAATGAAATCCCAATCGTCCAAGAACAGATCATAAACTACGGAATGGAGAAAAGGTAATTTTTCGAATGTTTGTCTGCTTGTTTGCTCGTCTCGTATCACGTGAAAACTACTGAACAGATTTCCATGGGGTTTTCTCCGTTCTATAACTTAGTATCCGAGAAAGACAATAGATTATGTTTCACCTCGATCCATTTCCTAGAGGATGAGAGATAGCCTGGCATCCGAATTCTATGCACTCCCATGTTTGGTAAAAGTCAAACAACGATGATTACTGTTCACGTGCTGTTTGTTCCGAGATCGAATCCTTTTATAATTTAATACCCTTTATTACGAAGAATCACCTAACTGTTAGTATAAAAAACACGTAGTATTTCATTCATAAAAATTCAGCTGCTTAAAAATCGTTCCGTATATCCACGCGAACAAACGCGCGGGCAAGAGTGTTTGATTGTTAAATAAGAGATCGCGTTAGAAGTTTAAATCGCAGAAAAATAGGAATTTTATCGAACCCTTTCGCTCGTATCTTTTATTACATCGTTACATAATTTAAACAACGAAATTGATAAAGTTGTACGTTTCCAATACACATAACACGTTAGACGCGAAGAAACTCGCGTGAGCAACTCTTGTTCTTTGTAATTCGTTTAAACGGTGATTCCTATCGTTTAAGCTAATTTTTATTTAAAACAGCCACGCAAGATGTAAAAAAACATATGGCAAACAATTTAATCATATACTCCGTCTTCTCCCATTCAGCCTTCATCGAGGAGGGTTATCATAGCACAAATCCTTACCACAACAGTATACACGCGACCGATGTGACGCAGGCGATGCACTGCTTCCTCCAAGAAGAAAAAGTACGTATATGCGACAAGATTTTATGGCTTGTAAAAGATGAGGCATAATGAGATGTGCAACATCGTAAATTTACAGATCAGGGCGCACTTAACCAACTTGGAGATTATGGCGTCACTGATTGCCGCGGTGACGCACGATCTGGATCATCCAGGCGTCAATCAACCGTTCCTAGTTGCCACGAGCAATCACTTGGCTGCTCTCTATCAAGTAAGTCGACGCAATTTTCGGCACAATTTAATACACGGCTGCGTAGAACTGGTGAGAAACGTTCGTTGACGGTTTTCCAGAACACGTCGGTTCTTGAGAACCATCATTGGAGATCAGCGATAGGATGTCTTCTGGAGAGCGGAGTTTCCGATCAACTGCCAGCCAACGTGAGGCCGGAACTTCAGCGGCACATCAGTTCGTTGATTTTAGCGACGGACATCACCAGACAACAAGAGTTTCTCATTCGATTCAAAGTGAGCTGTGAAAAGTCTCGTTAACGTTCGTCAGCTTATAGGCAATATTAACACGTTAGCTATCTATCGATGCAGAAAATACTTTGAAGAAAAGAGATTTTACAAAGAAGATGTATTTGGCTTATTTTTAATCAATACCTCTTTGCGTCTGGGAAAATATGAGAAATTGATGGAAGCAGTCTTTTCGATCCAACGAACTCTCTTCAGACGATACAGCAGTTTTTATTAAAGAACGATTCGCGCGTCGTAACATATGAACAATATACTAAAAATCGAGTAACCAAACGACGATATCAAATTCATTAAAGATATTGAATTTTTATGCAATCTCTATTGCTTTACAAAAGCTAGATTAATTTACCTTTTATCTATATATATGTCGGAGATGAAAAGACATCGAGCCTCCCGTTGGAATTCTTAGGAAAAGCCGAGACAACGAGCTTGAGTTCGAGGCGCCAGACGAAACGCCGAGCGTAGCCGCGGTCACGGGATGGATATTTTGTCTAGTGGAAGTATAGAATTGCTTAGCCCTCCTTAAGAAAAGATAATAGTACCGATGCTCTACAGTGCGCATTCCAACGGCATCTGCCCCGTGACTTGCCACACGCAGACCCTATTCTTCGGGCAAGACGATCGCCAGATGTCGATGCATCTTCACAGGACATTTAGTTAACTAAGGTCCTCCAAACGAACAAACAGTCTTTATCCTAACAGTCCCCAAGTCTATCACCCGCTGCGGGACAGCAACGTCCATTTCCCATTTCTGGACGAGGATTGCCCTCGACGAATCCGATGATCTCGTGCCCTGAGACACACACCGTTATAGTTTACCTCTGCAGCATCACGATAACGGGGAGACACGTTCTTGTATGATCTCGTCCACGAGTGGAACGGCGTCTTTACGATCGGAGGATATTTCACGTTTGAGTACGGAGTTTGACTTAGACTTTTGAAAGGGGTCTAGTCGTTGTCCCGTTGGCCGCGGATTCGTTATCGAACTTGGGATCATTGTCATTAGCATCTCGAGTATCTAGTTACCACGGCTACCTGTCAAATTCTGTAACGACCATATCCGTACGAGTAGATGTTTTCTCTATTACGTAACTTCTATTACGTAGCCCTAATCTTAATGTTCACTCCGACATATATATATATATATATATATATATATATATATATATATATATATATATATATATATATATATATAAATACGAGTTAGGAAAGAAAATTACGTGGAAGCAAAGGAAGAGAGAGAGAGAGAGAAAGGACTATATTTCTTCTATCGTTTTCATATTAATTTAATATCTTCTTTAATATCATATTTCATCGTTCTTCTGCCGTATGTTTGTAGCATTACTTGGACGATAACCTGCTGGAAATGAGACGCGCTGATGATCGGCATTTCATCCTGCAAATAGCCCTGAAATGCGCCGACATATCGAACCCGTGCAGGCCTTGGGACATCTCGCAAAAGTGGTCGCACAAAGTATGCGAAGAATTCTTTCGTCAAGGTGATTACGAACGTCGTCTAAACCTTCCGGTGACGCCATTATGCGATCGGCATACCACTAGCATACCAAAGATACAGGCTGGATTCTTTAAATTCGTCGTGACGCCTCTATACGAGGAATGGCATCGTTTCCTGGGCGATGGTCTCAGTGTATCGTTAATGGAACACCTGCGTACAAATCAGAAGAAATGGGAAGCTTTAATTCTGCAAGAAACAGCGAAAGATCCGGAAACAGAGATCTCGGAACTCGAGGAGGTGGAAGACGCCGTCAGCTCTGTAGGAGATCCAGCTGCGGAAGAGGATACAGCAAGTATCGATTTGCTGATACCAGCTGCGTACGTTCAATCCTCTAAGATGCAGAGTCTGCCAGCGCGAGTAGGTCTGGAACGCGTTGGAAGACGCCATTCCGTACCATTAAGTATCACCCAACCTATGACTCTTCTTCCACGAAGTAACGTTAGGCGTGAGAGCCTGCCGACCGAACAGAGCAAATCGAGGAATCTTTTATGGAAATTGGATGACCAGAGTCTTTTAGATCCAAGCTCGATGTCTTTATTATCGTCCAAGACCAGTATACCCGAACTTTCCCCAAGTGCCAGTAATACAGGGGAAAGACCGGTCAGTGCTGAAAGTCTTCTGCCAGAAACCAGCATAGCCAGTATCACGAATAGCACTGAAGCCTCGAGATTAAGCACGGTATTACAATCGGATGTGGAAAAGCCAAGTACGCAGACGAAACAACTGACCAGACAACAGACCTTCCCTCCACTACAACCGTATGTCAGAACAAGGTACTTGTCCACGACCGCGGAGATGTCGCAATGTTACTCGCAGATCTTATTAGAGGCAGACAGTTCGGCTTCTTCCTCGTGCTCGGTGAAAGAGAAATCGTGCTCGGATGGCCGCTGCGGTACTCCCCCGTCAAAGGAAATGGATAACAGTAATGTTGCAATGTCGAAAGAAGTAAATATGTTAAATAAGAGACGGGGTTCCGCGATTCCGGAAACGTTTAGACAGAAAACAGAACCGGTACCAACTATCGAATATCCACGTCGTCATTCGGTTCAAACGATCCGTATAGAAGATATCAGCTTAAAAAATCGATACAAACGACCAACTTCTGCTCAAGGAACAGATTCCACGCATGTCTTCTACGCGTCTTTAGCCGGTTCACGTGCGGACAAGGATGGTCACAGCATCGAGGAAGAATCTAAGCCAGGTACTATCTTCGTCTCGAAGACGATATTAGAAAGTGAAAAGTCGATAAGCGAGGAGCAACGGACTACAATATTAAAAAAATCAGAACAGTATGGTTCGATAACCGTTACTGCGAAACCAAAGTGCACCAACTCCGAATTACGAAGATACTCAACTCCTGTGCCAGAAACTAAGACAATAACGACTGATACCAGTGGTAGACGATTTACCGCGATACCAGTATCCTCCGAACTTAGCACACATAAAGTGTTCTTTATTGGTAGCCCGCCAGACTCGCCGCCCCTTGTTCAGAGCGTGTCTTCGTCGAGCGACAGTGGTAGCGACTCGCGAAGGGCAGATACGAATAACGAGATTGTTTCTATCGGTAACAAACGGGACCCGGATCCTATGAAAGAACGAAATTCAAAGGTAGCCAAACTAAGTATGGATATGCAGATGAAGGAGAACGTTGATCCGCGAGCGATAGAAGACGCAAAAGGAATTAGTTTGTCTAGAAAGGGAAGTCAGGTAAAGATCCGTGATATGTTCAATTCCTAATATACAGCTTCTAGGTTTTTTGAACAATTAATTTGTTTAAAAATAATAATTGATAAATTTGAGTAGTTAATATAATAATGAATTATAAAGAAATAATTGTGTAACTTAGAAATGGCAGCACAGAAATTATAGTTATATTTATCATGTTAAGTATATTGTTGATCATTATTTAGTCATGGACCAGACGACGTGGCTCTGCTCCAGTTGGCCTCATGTCTAGATTGGATGACATTACGGCACCAGCTATACCAACCAGGGTTGATCATAGTTCCAGGCGTGGTTCTGTACCAAATGACATTACTAGGCAACAGGGTAAGAGAACAACGAATAATAGTGCTAAACCTCCATAAAATCAATAAAGCGCAGCTAATATTATAGTAATATTTGCTGTATTTTCAGGTGGTGGCTTTAATAGATTAGCCTTAGGACCTCGAGAGGGTAATGTTGCAGGACCTCGAAGAGCAAGTCTCCCACAAGAGACTGCTCTTGGAAATCTTCTTGGCAATATCTTGTCTTTAACAAGTATGTATATACGCTATATAATTAAAATTATAATTAACAAGTTTTTGCTTGAAGTTTGTTACTACTAGCTGCATGTTTCTAGATGAACGAGAAAATCTCCCAATAAATAATAACAATAATAATAACAATACCGGAAGTAGCAACAATAACGGAATAACAAGAATAATCGATAGTACCGGCCCTGGCATGCCGTCACCGCGGCGAGGTTCAGTGCCAGCAGACATATCCGAATTACGCCGTGATATGTTCAATAGGAGTAGCATAAATGGTAAGCCTCGTAATCGGAAAAAGATATTGAGGAGAAGGAGTTCCGGAGGACCAGAAATGTTCTCTGGAGGATCCACAGATGGAAACGATAATGGCACATGGCTTAAATGGAAGAGGGAACTAGGAAAAAAGGACTCGATTCCTGAACCGATCGTCAAACGAAGAGGTTCCTTGCCCATAGAGATGGTGGCCATTACTCATGCTGGTCGGTACAATCATAGATAAAGGAGGATGTCGTTAAACACAAGCCGGTACCATTGCGTTCTCCACTAATATTTTTACGATGAAATTGAAAATTCGCTAGCTCTCACTCACTCACTCACTCACTCACTTAAATATTTTCAATTCGTTAGCAGCATTTTAGTAGAATATCTAGCATTGATCACATAACACTACGTACGTTCGATATAATCATTTTACATAGAAATAGGTCATTCGAATTATTATTGGCCCTAATAAAATCATTGTGTATATGCATGCCAGGATCAGGAGCAGGAGCACGAAGATCTAGCTTATGGAGGCTTTAGCATGCAGTAGAAACAAATGGACCGTCCGTGTTATCAGCGGTTAACATCAGATCATCGAATACTACCGTACTGACAGTCTTTCCTTACAACGTTAGCAGCAACAGCGATGATTGACTTCCACGTTTCTGGATTGCCAAAACTGGAACTCCTCTAACCAACTGTAATTGTGGGCAAGTGAATTTTCTAAAATTAATCAAGATTTCTATAATAATATTTGCAATAAGAAAACGAAGGAAAAATGTTTGCGGCGATTTATTAAACGATCGTTAATAATAATTTTATTGCCGTTATCCCAAATACTACGCGTATTATATGCCTATAGTAAAGAAAGTGAAACAAGCTACTTTAAAGGAAAATGGTATATGTATATCCTTGAACATCGGTATAGTATACAAATTCAAGATTGGCAGATTGTAACATGAAATTTTGCGACAGGGTTAAATAATAGCGAACGAAGAATGAAGAAGTATGAATTCTAAATTCTTCCCTGCAATTAGTGCACCCGCGTGGAAGAAGTAAAAGTAATATACGCATATTAGTTATGTGAGCTCTATATTCATTTGTGCCATACACAAATGTTGTTGAAAACGAGACACAGTCAAACACAGGGTTCAAAATATGACGATTTTAATAATTAAAATGCCTAGGTTCGGAGAAGGAGAAAAGACTGGTAGAGAAACTCACCGTTATAAAATTAGACACTTCTAAAGTGGCACATAAACTGATTGAAACCTAATGACATTTGCTCATAGTTAAGGAAATTACAATTTTTCGAAACAATTGGGATAGAATGACGTTTTATCTTCATTCGATTGATCATACTTAACGTGCGTCATTCCCATCAAATATTAAATACGTTTCTATACCCACCTCGAACATACGATCTTTTATTTTTTATCGGTCATGTTAACGCAAAACAAGTTGAATTTATTATTAAGTCGAAAATAAGAGAAAGTAACGGCTATGAGAAAAATAGCTCTGATAGGAAAAAATATACTCGATATCAGATGTAGTTTTATTTGAACTCTAATGAAAATCAAGATAGACATTCCATTAAAACAAATAGCGTACAATGCATAGTAACATGAATAAGAATTAATCATGATAAAGTTGTAATTATCGCTATTTATCATTATTCATTATACTATCATAATCATAATCATAACTATTGTCATCATCGTTGTTGTTATAGTTATAAATGAAATCTTAAATGACCGTTCAAGTAGATAGACATTGTAAACTTAGGAAGTAACAATATGTGCGTTTAATCTAAAGGTTAATTAGTTAGAGAATTGCGTGAAATTATAACCATGATCGTTTATTATCAATGAAAACTAAAGATGGTTACACGATGAGTGGGTTTACGGTACGTGAACCGAGATCAATCAAAAGCCACAAAAATTCGTTTATATTATCTATTAAAATATTAATTTAGTAAAGAACGTTCGATTAGTAAACTTTAGTTACGTAAAGTACAATTATTAAACTGCCTGTGCACAAATATGTACAACACGGATTCAAGCGTTAATTTGTTTTATTATAAAATTTCTGTTATTATAAGGTTACAATTGTACGAAAAGGAAATCTTTAACAGCGTCTTGAATTACGTTTTTTAGGAAGTAAGCAAAGTTATAATTTATATCACGTACTGTTATAAACCTATCGTCCCTCTGACTGTCAGAAAGTAAAGAAATATTATTAAGCCATTACAGTTCAGTAATAATATGTACCGAGTCTAAGTTTATAACTAATTAAAGTAATAATTGATATCTGTATTGATGTAATATAGATAGGTGATCCATTTTCCAAGCAAAATATTGCAAAGCTTAACAAACTCTCCCTGGTAAAGATTCCAGATCTTCTTGATGCAAGAACTATCAGAGCTTTATGTGTACTTCACTCAAAATGACCAGAAAACAAAGGTGAAGAGAATCGCCTTGAATAGATTTCAAATCTTTGAACACAAAATATGAAAACGATTCTTAAGTTTTCCTATTTATAATGCAGGGTCACTGCATAAATGACTCGTTGTATAAGTGTATTGACGACTAAGTTAATATAAAACTACTAGTCTTTCTAACTCTTAATATAATTTGTATATAAATATAAAACTATATATATATATACATCTCATTTGACAAAGAAATTCACAGACAACGCCAAGGAACACATTGATAAACGCTATTGAAAAGTTTCAGTGAAAAATTTATTTATTTATACTTCTCTAAATACTTATCTTTACAGACAGACCAATAAAAATGGGACTAAATGGAATCTCTTTGTGAAAACGATAATTGACTTAGCTTCTGAACTAAATTTGAATTCAATAATATACACGACCATTCTGTCCAAATACTTTTTGAAGAATTTACGGCACCTAGATATACATACATGTTTCCTGTTACAATACAAAACATGCCTCATTCCAATAGAGAATTATTGATGTTCTTCAAAAATTCTCTTCTGCCATCCTATAGATATGTACCGTGTATTTATATTACACTGTTTTCTAAGATTATATTATCGCGGATGTGCAAAATTAACGAAACAGTTTATTAATTATTATTTTATAGGAATGGATGTAATAGAATATTTGACATATAATACGTCAAGCAGTGTCTATGCTCATACAAATATCAATTTTTTATGCCAAAATCTTACGCTATTATATTATTATGAGTCATTAATCTTTTATTATAATCTTTTTTCAAGCTTTTGCTCGATCATTTTATTTACAACGAAGAATCAGTAAAAAATGAAATAAAATTCTAAAAATTCAGGGATATACGTTTTTCGTTTAAATTACTGTATTGATAAAAATTTGAAATTATATTCACATCCAATGTTATATTTATATGAAATATACTTTTTTGCAATTTCCTTACAATTTTTTAAACTATCGATTGTTCAAGATCCTATATTACTATAATTATTACTGTTAAAGTTCACATAAACTGTATGCACATTTTGATACCTAACAATGGCCAAATTATTTATAATTTCTTTTTATTATTTTTCTTAATACATATATAATAATACTATAAATAATTTTGTTTATACCCCATTCATAATGAAAACATAAGAAAAATGACAACCAATTGTCTCTCTCTTTCTCTCGAGGTATATTAATATATTGAAACATCTGCGATATAGTGAATAATTAATTAATGTATGAGTGAAATTGAAAAACTTGTTCCCAAATTTAATAAAATGATTAAGTAAATTAAATCAGAATATTTCCTTTCAAAGTAAATCGAACAAGTGAATACCATAGAATGTCTCTTTTTTTAACGTATATTCTTCTTTTTACGTTGAAAATATTAAACATTGTAATTATACACCAGCAAAAAAAAATCGCGTGCAATTCGCAGTATTGGAAATGTCAATTAACAAATAACAATTCGTATGTAATCGGTCTGACGATAAGAAAGTCGTTATGTATTTTCTATAATGTTACTGGTAGATAGCTACTGCGTTAGATACAATTAAACGATGTGTTCTTATCATTATTCATAATTAAATTATAATGTCGTTACAATAAACGCAAGATGCGAAATAGTATGAAATGGACATGTGCATGTGTGGCAGCGATAAGAATGTGAGTGTAGTTCAATTTATTGTCCTATTTATGGTGGACAGTGTGGAAAAAAAAGTTAATATATATGTATATGTATGTGGTGGCTCTACATGGCCTATTATATTATTAGATCGAAATTACTATAGTAGATAATTATAGTACCCAAATTTTCTATAATTTTCATTCGGTTGTATTGACTATTTATTTCATCAATGTACATGCAATTTTACCCATTGTACGGTACAACTCCCATTATAAGTTTCAAATTGAATGATACGTGATACAATATGTAAACCCATCTTCTTTATTAAAAAAAACATACAAAAGTTATGCGAGTATATTTTATTAGCTGAGATATATCATTCTTATGTTGACTAAAACAAAATCGCCTCTATCATTCTTTTTGTTACAATTTTTTACTGTTAATCAAATATTAAATTGTCTTAATACTAGACTGCGGATTTTTATACATTTAAAGAAAATTTGAAGGTGTGAAAATGCATAGAATGCATACATATAAAAAATATATAAATATTATAATAATTAAATATTATAGTATTTAATAGGTAAAAAATTTCTCTACATAAATCCAATTTATTAGATCATATTCCGAAGTATATGAATTCGCATAAAAATTCATAATTTACGAATTACTAGATTGAGGGTTTTCATGCATTTATACGAAATTTGGAATTTCAAAATTGCGCGGAACGCACATAATAAGAGAAAATATATGAATTGTCCAAGGTATAACGCTCCCTGTAATACTTGGTAGATAAAGCAATTTTCTACCGAGATTCTACTTCTTTAATAAAATTCTCAAAAATATAAATTTAGCTAAAAATCCACAGTCTACTAAATATGTTGATTTGAATATTGGCGCGATACACGCTACCGACAGAGATACCAACTGTAAATACAACACAAACGTTGCGTCATATTGCGCACTGTGTTCCGAGTAGTGTGTCGGGAATCTCGTTTTCGAAAGAAGCACGCACACACATGCCGCGTCGTGAAATCAAACCATCGGCCCGGGAAACAACAGTGCATAAATCACGAGCGACAATTCACAGTGTTCGTCGAATGAAAACAGTTTTGGCGCGTGTGGTTGCGTACGTGTCGCGTGACTGTCGATTCACGTATCTGTGCGCGCTCGGTAGGTCAAAATGGCGTGAACCGACTGTGCGATTTTAGGTTATCTTTGCTCGTGACAAATCATCGCAAGTCTAGAAAACAAAGACGCCTGTCCGTTCCTCAGTGGCATCCTTTCTTTCGAGAGCTCACCGAAATCCTCCACGTGCGTTTTCGGGTTCAAGTTACATGAGTTATGAGGACGGAATGCCCGCAGGCGGTAACAGTCGTTTCCGCGGTTACCCAGCGCGGATGTCCGAGCGACAACAGCTCGCGCTTCTTCTTCAAATGACCTCCCAGGAAATAGCATCAGGTAAGAAGAAGGAACACTTTATCGAACACAAACACATGCACAATTTAATACTCTGATGAAATACATAACACATTGTCGATGGTCAAACAATAACGCTCCATGTGATCCATCATGCATGTACACCTTTTACGCTGAACATCTTTCATGCGTTCGGACGAGTTATTTTTTTATTTCTTTTTATGTTTACACAGGTGTACATAGTTGACAATAAAATTCACTACAACGTAACTTTACGTTACTTTGTACATATAATAGGTTAGTCGAAGAATGTACTTGACAGCTGGATTACTTGTTTGATCGTGAGTCTACGTGTTTATTTCTTTATTGGTACACTGATAAATAACACTCGCGCGAACTACGCAGTATTTGTATCTCCCGATAGGCACATAGTTTTCTGCTGTGTATTGCTCATTGTATCGAAACAAACTGCAATGCGAAATCGAGGCTAGTTACTTCGCGCGAACGAGTTTTGCCCGCCTGTACTTTCCATTCAGGCCTGCCAACCACGTAGTTTTATGTTAGTCGAGTTCCCGCGGTTCTGCTGCGGCGAATAGCGCCTTCCAATTTTAACAAAGAAAAGAAAGAAGGTTATGTTAATGTAAATAATTGACGTGCGCTCGAATTCCCGCCATAAGAGAAATGACCTGACAGCGACACCGATTGCCGGTAACTTGTTGCAGCTACAACGTACACTAGGAGGCGTTAATATGTATATTCATATAAGTCATATAGCTACGCGACTGTAATATGTAAAACCGAAACTAAGAGTGAGTTCAAAGATTAATGCACATTAGATTTAAGATTAAGTAGTATTAGAAACAATGTAATTCATTTAAACTTCTAATTTTAAGCACACTATTTTTGTATATTTGTTAAATGTATAATCATTTAATGTTGCGGTCTATAGACTTACGAGAGGCTAAAATTCCTATTCAATAAAAAAACAGAAAGAAAGTGTATATATAACGTAGTTGATCAATTCCATTACTTTGTACGTATTTGACATTTTCCAGTTTACATATCCGAATTTTATAATATTGATCTTGACGAATTAAAGTATGAGAGTAGAATGAGAAAAATACTTACTTTATATACCGCATCTTTAAAACTTAATATTTATTTTTCTTTATATATTGAAGGGGCACTTAATGATATATTCAATATTTTTTTCAAGTAAATAGACGAATACCCAAGATAATGTTATAATAATTAAATTGCAATGTATGTTTTTTTCTATTGGTTATTGTATAGTTTACAAACAAGAGTTTCGTGTGTTTATTTCGCGTTACATGATTTAACAAATGATGATTTATAAAAGATCTAACTCATTTATTTGTTTTCAGGCGGAAATCGAACAGAGAACACAACTGCATCAAATACTACTTCAAGGTCATCAACATTGCAACAGCGAGGGTCAAAAGGCCGCTGGACGAGTAAAAATGGGGAATCGGCAGTTCAGGCGTCTATCAATCGTAAAGAAGATTTTCGAGTGCGGCAGATGCTCGTGAATGGTTATGATATCAATGCTAAGGAAGGAAATGGTAAGTAAACTACAGTTCTTTTGTTTTTCACCCCACTTTTATTTTATTCTATTCTATTTTATTTATAGACATATAATCCCATATCGTCCCGTTTTCGTTCATGCCAATTTCAAACATAAACCCTATCGTAGTCGTTGTAACTTATAACTGTATTTCTTGATGCTTGTATTATTGTTTCTAACGTCAATGAATAGCAATTAGCTTTTTCTTTGATATATCCCGTAACACGATGTACTTATGTTTACTATTTAAAAGAGACGCAGCAAGTAAAAATCAATCGTTAATGGATATATCTATATTTCCTAATATATATATATTATATGAAAAATAGTAAATTGTATATTTTTAGAATCCGTATCTAGAACCCCTAAGTAGCTTTTTTATATATATTAGAAAGGAAAGAACGGTTCTGAATTGACGCCATATGGTCCTAAATGAGAATCCAGGCTTCTTATTTCCCCTTATATATCTAAAATAGTTGTTTTAACTCTTAAACATGTAAACTTTAGCATTAACACTTTACCGATTTTATAACTATATCTCTCACTATATCTTTTCCATACACGGTACATAATTATAGCGTGATAGAAGCCAGAAAGTTTTCTTTTAAACGAAAGACAACATTGTCGGGGTCGATTACCTCTGTTCGTTCTTGTGTATAGTAGAGAGTAGAGTAGAGATTCTCGTCAATAAATGAAAGCGACGGTGCACGACCTTCCTAAACGCAGGAAGTCAGCGGGTCCGGGTTCATTCATATACAATCCACCTTCGTTGCTCGGCTACCCTTTCTCTGTCCCGTTTCGTCCCATTGCCCTTTAAGGTCGAAGAAACAGATGGAACAAGCTACTTATAAGGCATAACTAACAAGTTTTTTCAGTTTCTTCTTTCCATTTTTCATTTTTTTAATTAGTTGTTTTGAATCATAATGCATATATAAAATATTTTTCCACCGTTGTATTTATTTTAGTATTCAAGATTGATCATATATTAATATGAAATTTTGTTTTACAACATAAACATAGTTTCATGCGATTATAAAAATTTAACACGAGAGTGAAGCGCAAACTTTAATTAAGAAATCGTGAAGACTTTAAAACATATTAATCTTTGCTATTTATAGCAGTTAAATATAATGCATTTCAATATCGAAATAAGGCAAGTAGATAAAAATATCATATCCTGGTGATTAAATGTTTTATACACTAGACGTGTTCACGTCACAAAACAGTAATCACCAATCAGCATCATATTTTAGTTAATCAGGTGTACAAATTAATAAAAAAATAAAATAATAGGGAAAGAAATATTTAAAAAAAAACACACTGCATTGATACGAGCAACATGTTCCTTCAAATAATACGCAAGACGAACAGCACGCAGCTGGTGCTAGATTCACACAACGGTTCGCAGGCACTGTGGAAACTTTTGCGAGCAACGAACTCATCAACGAGCAGCGAATATCGTTTAGAAAGCAATACATATATTAAAGGACTTATTTGCGAAAGACCTGCTTATATCCTGCTCACGAGCTTCAATATCATTACAACGTTGCCTCCATTAACGAACAGTCTGCGAGCAGCTCGCGAATTGAGTCGTTTACAGGCCAAAGTGGTTAACCTCGCTATAAACAATTTTTTAAATTTTAGTGCCAAAGTACTTGTGATTATGTTATGCTTATCTTTTATAATTTTATCGATTTTCTTTACTTCTTGTTTTGCGGAATTAAGCGATTTGGTAAATAAACGCCTAACTTGTTTACGTATAGTCCTAGCAAGCGTGGATTCGGCATTAGGAATAACTCCGTTGGTCACTTTCCCTTTTAGCGTATCTTGCGTGGTTGCATAAGTGGGCTCCAATCTCCGACAAAATTGAAACTATTCCATAACGCGAAGGTCGAATTTGAATGATGCCGTAGGCTGTAGAATATCATAATGTTATAGTGGAAGTGGAGAACGAATGGTGAGTCAAGTCGTAAGCTCGCATGTACTTACGTATACCTAATACCTACCGTGCGAAGACAATGTCTCCTCGGCGTAAGATACCTATATATATGTAATAGGGTATTCACCAACACTGTAGTCACAGGTGCACGACATCCTTGATGTTCAGGGGTTGCGGAGGGATGAAACATCCAGCGTTGGGCTTGGGAGGGGCGGCAGACAACTCTCGTACAGATCAATACTCGAGACAGGGCCGCACTGTTCCACATAATTTTTCATCTCCGATTGCTATGGGTCTGGGATTTTCGGCGTTTATATTTTAAACGACAATTAAGGGTGGAATTGTACTAGATGCTATCTCATAGTTTCGGAACGTATAATATTGGAAAAAATTATTCGATAACTGACTTTATTAGGATTTTTTGTATTGATGACAAATAGTGTAGTTTTGTATTAGAAAATGATACAAGCTACCCGATAGTTAATTTGACTATAGTTTCTGAAAATTGATTAGTTTTAGTACCTGAACCTATATATTAAAAATATCTGAATGTTTAAAGTGGAAAGAAATATTGCGTATATAATTCTCAATTTTATAATAATAATGTTACATATAGCTTTTTGTTTTAATATCAAGTGTACCATGTTCTCTCTCATTCTCTCTCTTTTTGCCCTCTCTTTTTCTTTTGATAATATTAGGAAAATTATTTGACATAAGAACCGCAATACATGGCATGACTTTGAAGTTGATGATAAGACTCGAAGAATATTTCCTTTAAATGTTAAAATTATTTAAAACAATTTTTAGTAGCACAACTACTGAAGAATGTCTCCCTGGAAGATGTTCTCCGTCAGATTGTTCTTAATTAATTAAAATATGCAATATCTCTTTAATATAAATTTTTTAAGTGAATATTGGTAAATATTAACTGAACATTTAAAATAATGTTTATAATGGGACGATTTTTAATTAAAAGACAGTGTACAAGAAATTCATTTTTTTTCAGACGAGAAAAGTTATATATGTATAGGAAATCATCTAGTTGTTAATGCTTGAAACGAAAATAATAAATGACTTCGTTTACCCAGTAGCAGAATAGTCATTTAACAAATATAATAAATGAAATCATAAAATAGAATTTATTTTCTTTTGAAATATCATAAAACGACAGATAAAGTCTTCCTAGATTGATCTCGTATTACATTTATTTTTTTTTTTTTTTTTTTTTTTTGCTTTTATTGTAAATTTTCTCCTTGAATCTCAACAATATATGCAATTATGAAAATCATAAGAAGATTCAATATCTTCATGAATATCATAATCTATTTTCCAAAGTTGTGCCATTTTGTAAAACAATTCACTTTCCCTAAGTGTTTTCATAATGGTGGCCATTTTTAACGAAAGTTCGGCCCTGGCTTACCTGCGAGACGATGCCGACGACAAATCCAATGTTTCCACAGAGAATTTCGAACTCGGCTTTAAAGCTGAAGATTCGGTGTACCGCTGTGCCGTGCCAGGCATTCTTGAAGAAGTAATCTTTAATACCAATGGGTGTTGGACTCGCGTATATAAAGATTATATATATATAGTCACTACCAATATCTACTCAATATAGTCCTTTATTTATTTCGAATCAAACTCGTATATAATTTTCTGTAACTCTACATACGTGCATGCGTCGCAAACATCCTATGTTGGTATGTTCTACCTTCATTCCTCGCAAACTCGTATATAATTTTCTGTAACTTCATACATACCATATATACAAACATCCTATCTAACGCTAAAAAATTCAAATGACATTTTCGCTTACACGATAACCTATTGAAAAGGTCAACGTACTAAATGCAAAAAATATTCATACAAACGTCAGTGATACGTCAAAATAATACACTAGTTAAAAATATCGTAACATGTGTATATTCAGGAAGATGTATCATATGTACGTACAAATGTACATGTACATATATATATATATATATATATATATATATATATATATATATATGTTTATTTTTTAGCGTTAGATAGGATGTTTGTATATATGGTATGTATGAAGTTACAGAAAATTATATACGAGTTTGCGAGGAATGAAGGTAGAACATACCAACATAGGATGTTTGCGACGCATGCACGTATGTAGAGTTACAGAAAATTATATACGATATATATATATAGAGGTATATATATATAGAGGGAGAGAGGGAGAGGGAGAGAGAGAGAGAGAGAGAGAGAGAGAGCTATGAGAACTGACTTTTATTCGGATCTTTCGATTTTGTGTAGCAGCATTCGGTCTTCCGTATATCTCTATTATATGTATGCTTTTATCTGTATATTAGGTACGAAATGTGGTGGAATTTGTGTTACTCTTTCTTCTTCTTCTTCTTCTGTACCGTTGTTTTCTTTTCTTTTTCTTTCTTTCTTTCTTTCTTTCTTTCTTTTTTTTTTTTGATATTTATGTCGCCGTGTGAAATTGACTAAAGCTTCGAAGTAGAATCTCCAGTCAGTAATGTAATTAAAGTGAATGCAGTTTTCATCAGACTGGTCAGAGAAGGAAGGAGATGGCGGTATCGGGCGCCGCCCGTGTCTTAAAGTCGATATACCACTCAAGAAATGACGGGCTTGTTTATCGCGACATCGCGTCGCGTCGCGTCTGTTCCGAACTTATTTTCACTGGTGGTAACCATATGTGTTCTCTCACGAAAACAAAATGACGCCATCTGTGCCTACGTGACACCTTTTCTACGACATCCGCGAATTATGTATGTCGAGATAGTATGTACATGAAATCTTTTCGTCACGTTACATTTCGAATAGCGAAATATCAGATGTGTGATTATTCTCGTCTGCTGTAAACAATTTTGGAATGGGAGCATTCGTTTGATATGAATAAATATCGTCCCGTTATAAGGAATGTGTTTAACAAGTTGTTGAAAATGAACACTGCAAAATGAAGCCCGAACTATTTCCCTGTTTTTCACGCATTAGCCTCGTTCTGTATTCCACTTCTCTTCTTTCTTTTCGGAATTAACGTGCTCGCTGAACAGATGGAACCATTTAAAGTGACCGCAAAAGATTACATTTCTTGGAAATTAATCGAAATAAGAGAAATATTTTATTCCAAATACATACTTCGAAAATCATGTCGAATATATTGAGTTTCTTTTTATGACAATTATTTATTATATTATATTTATATAATGTAATATTACATATATTATACATGCATATATATATATACTATATACAACATTAAATCAATGAATAGATTTTATTTACAACATCTATTACTTAACTCCCACTCATCCTCTCATTTTTCAAAGTAATATTATATACAATATCACGTATATTATTATATTATATTTTAATTATTATTACAAATTACATAATATATGATAGAAAAATGTATGTTTCGTTGCATTCTAAATTCGACACAATAGTGCACCCCTCCCCCTTCTTAATGCTTAGAATTCTTAATTCTAAAGTCACACAATGTCCCACCATATATGTGTGTATGTATGTACTCTAAAAAGGATCTGAATACTTGAAAGAGAGAACAAATTTTGTACCCTGATCCATAATAGCTATTAGGAAAATAATTTGAGTATCTGGTATTTATATATTATATAGTATCTAGTAATACCGCGATTTCGAAGCAGATGTTTTCGATGAATCAATCTATAGAATTTAATACCTTATTGCCAGGTATCTCAAGCGCATTTAATATCAGGTAAACGAATAGTACTATACTTTTGTTGCTTTTTGTTGCAATTCTATATAAAAATTTCTAATCAACGAACATAGACAACGGTATAACGACCGCACGATCCTTGCATAATCGAAATTATCAGGTTCGTGTTTATCGCAAGATCACATCGGCTGAAAATTTCAAGTGCGAAACCTTGAACAACGTTTTCCTCGCGATATTAATCGTCCAAGGATTTCTTCTATTACCTCGCACGCCATCGACTGTTCAGTTATTCGCGTTTTCTGTTTCTCACGAGCGGTGGGGATAAAGCATTTTATCGTTCGTTGAATGTCGGACCGTTGATAAACAGGAAATGTGTTTTACCAATGAAACACGCGGTGTGAAAGGAACGAGAATAAAAGTCTAGAATCTTGAAACACGACGAGTTCCATCTTTGCCCGTAAATGGCCAGCTTTATTCTAACGGCGGAGATATCGATCGGGAAGAAAACCAACGAATGTCGCAACTCCTCGACAAGGATCGTACACTAGTCAAGTTAACATGACAGTTCACAGGACGTTCAGATTCGAATCTTTTTGTGAATACGCTGGGAGAACATCAATTACTTGAAAGCGTCGCATTTTTTCCCTTTGTCTAAATAGAACACACAGATTCTTGGAGACGCTTCTATTCGTTATTACTCTTCTAGAATTTAATAATAAGATTACATTCTTTCCTTTAATTCCTTTTTAGCTCTTTACTTATTTATTTTTCCTTTATCTATCCTTTTCATCAATTTTTCTTTTATGTAACAATATATACTACATATACTACAATATGTAAAAAGTGTAAAAAGTATAATTTATTAGAAAAATTTGTGTTTGTAATACCTAATTGAACGTTTAGTTAAAATAGTTAGTAATCTTCCATTTTATATTATTACATAATTGCTACTATATTAGAACCGTACCCGCGGTTTTGTGTTAATACTTTTAAATAATTGAGAACAGGGAGAAAGAGAGAGAGAATTAGAGTAGCAGTCAAGAATATAAATACAATAAACGAAAATCGATAAAGAATATAATATGCAATAATTTAACTTGCAATCAATTGCGATATATCTCTCTACATGGGCGACCTATTTAGAAAAACATTTACATACTCGTAAAAAATAGTATATCCTCTAAAATATTGATAAATTTAACTTTTCACAAAAACATTCAATTAACGTTTACCGAGCTATTTACCAGACTACGTACATATATACTTGATACTAACCACAACGTGAAAGGAAGAGATAAAAGAGGTGGAACTCGATATTATAAAAATATTATTTTCTTAGACTTTCCTGCCATTTTTGTCATATCTGGCAAACAGGCAAGTGGTTCGTGATACTCGAGATAGTTAATCAGAAAAAAAATACTAGGAAAAAAAATAAAGCGGTCACGACAATCATACTGGTCTATCGCCTTTAAAGTAAACGTTGCTTTTCATGTGTGCAAATACCCTAAGAGCATGTCTCGTCCCTCTCGTATTCACCAGTAAGCCACACGTCGACCAAACATGCCAGTCTTCCCCTCATCAGCCCTCATGGCAGTTTGGCATTCTACCGAATCACGTTTTCACTTTTTCAACCAGTCTGTACTTACTTTGTTTCCTATTTCCTGCTTCCTTTCTCGTATCTCATTTGTTCATCTCTGCAACGCTTTACAGACGTAACGATCGTAAATATCGCTGATTTCATCCAACGATTTTGAAAGGTTTGTTTTTGTCGATGGCGACCCTTCTCCTGTTTTTAGAAGACGCACGCGGCCATCTTGATTTATTACACTGGTCACTAAGGCCGGTTTCACACAGAAGTATGCGTATCCGCGATACACGTATCGCGAGCTGCGTACCGTGTGTATGTCACCATGTGTTTCAGTGTTCTCTATCTGTCACCTTCATACGAAAAGTACCTATCGTTGCCAAAATAAACAAAACGAATATGTGTATTCAGTATCTATCATATGTATACCTCTGTGTGAACCCTGTCTAAAGGCTTCGTATGTTCTGTCTTATTAAAATAAATAATTCGCAAAGTATTCAAACAGTTAATGGATGATGAAGAAAAGTCCTTCCTACACATCAGAATGTCTATGCACGATTTAAATGTTCTTTTAGGGAAAATAGAGAATTTCACGAAAAAAAAAAACAATACAACTTTCAAGGAAGGTATAAGTCCAAGAGAAAAGCAGGCAGTATGTTTGAGGTAAATTTTTTTATTAATGGAAAGCATATGAAAATTAAATTATTTATCTATGTATGTGGATCGAACTTATTTAAGTATTGGTTGGTTGCTGTGGATTAATCGTTTGTAGTGACTCTAGTGTATATGGTGACGGCATGGGTGTTGAAACGGCTGATGAATTTAGTGATTCTGATGAAAAATGTTGGCCATTTGTATTGGAAAGTTCTTGTATTTGTAATTCGGATATTACAGAGGAAACGCGAGCTTTAGCTATTATTTGATTGTATGGTGATAGTTTTTTAACAGTTAACGCTATACTTTTGAAAAATAAATCTATGTCGTCCATAGTTTGTTGTTCTTCATTTACGGTCTTATTAGTATTACTTGAAGCATAATCCATTAATACTGCTGTTGCTGGTTCTATTTTTATCTTTCTCCTGAATGTTTCTATTGGTATGTCGCTAACTTTAGAAGATGATGATCTTTCTATTAAATTGCTATTGTCTTCTGTCGTATTGACGTCATCCAATTCATCATTAGATTCGTCACTGACGTGTACTTGTACTGAGCTAATAGTTTCTCTTTCCTTCATATATGGAATTAAAAATGACATTTCGTCTTCGTATCTCCATTTTCTAATTTTATTTGCGGCTTGCCCGCTTTTTGTATCTTTTCTTTTTCTTAGTGATCTGCGAAAACTATCTCGCAAACTGTTCCATTGTTTTTTGCAATGTTTAGCTAGAAAGGTTGAAGAAAATTAAGAATTATCGTAGGTGTCATAGTAATTAGAGCTAAAATATATGTTGTTTTCCAGATTTCTAGCAACCAGTGATTCATAGCTTTCGATTACCGATTAAGCCATACTGCTGCTTCATTTATCATATATAATTGAGGTTTCAAGGCAATAATTATATACCTCTTGTCCAGAGTATATCGCTATACTCAGTCAGGTTAAGTAGCTTACAATAGCTGATGAATTTTGGGAAACGGAATTTTCTTAATTGTATTCATGCTTTGAGCGAAAAGCGTGTGATTATTATTGCACCACCTAACAGCCGGAAAGAATAGCGATGGCGGAATGTTTTGTAATTCAAAATTAGAAAAATATATAAGAAACTTAATGTACCGAAGCGCCTCGTGATATTCGAAACCGTAACTCGATAATCCCGCCAAGTAATATTATAATTATCAGTATGACAGACAGTATGAGACTGACCCGTGAGGTTGCCTCATGTAATAACATAGAATACGCGAGGTAAGCAAGCGAGGCAGGGTAAGCTGCAGTTGCACTTTCGATAAAGTCGTCTCAATCCTCCATACGCATCTAAACGAATCATTGACTCTTCCCGAGGCAGTCTCGCGAGTCAGCCTCGCACTCCCTATACATAGTTTAAGATGTAAGAACACGTGGATAATATTCATTCCACTAGGGAAAATAAAATCTGATTGTACGTTACCTACCTGGTTCATTTAGCATTTTTCCAATTTCTTTCCAGGCAGCATCCTTTTTATCATTATCACTATAACATTTATCTTCCTGGTTGTATAAAAAACTATAGTACCTGACTAATTTTATTAATTTTTCGTTGTGCATTATAAAATATAGATAGATTACACGTTCGTCCACTAGCAAGATTCTGCCTGAAATAAATGCATGTCAAGGTGAATCTATGTTATCCGTTCAGACACGGAACGGTTACGGCACGGTTCCGTTCATGACTGGTGTGCTAAGCGCTGAAGCGCAGAAGCGGCACGTGAGGAAATGCTGCCACCGACACTTGTACAGATACAGGATATAGCTATAGGATGTGTCCGCCTTCGTATACAGATATCATAGCGAATACAGCCACATGCTTTTATGCAGTGGTGACTGTGACCACCGTCTTGTAGAGCGCACGACTGACTGTGTCGTTGGCGGGATCAGCCCGCGTCCGATTGGCGAAAAAGAACGTTCTTGGCTCACCGTTGGTGGGGGTCGCGGGGAAAGGCGGAGCCAATCGTCGACATAGCGACGCAACATGGCCTCTAGTTCGCGAGGGGCCGTGTTCGCGTGCACGTCGAGCACGTACACGTACGGACTTTCCCCCGGCGGACCAACAGATGTCGCCCTGACCGCCTTTGAATCGTCAAGATCGGCGTGACAATTGGTCTCATAAGAAAAAAGGAGATCGAGAAAGAACCTGTTTATTGTAAAAAAAAAAAAAAAAGAAAGAAAAGAACGTGATCAAATATCAGTACGGTCAAAAGTATTTGTGGGAATGAGTTGAAACAGAAGATTTAGCATTGCCAATAATATCAAGCTTTAGAAGACATTGAGAATGATGATAGCTCATCCGTTACATTTAGAAGCATCGAAACTTATGTTGGATCTTTCGAAACCTTTCCTCTCGAAAAAGGAGTCGTTTCTTGTCAATTAATTGTCGTTTAATCAGGTGTGTTGTGCGTTGTTATAAGAACTGTACTGTGGTAGAGCAATCGGAATTTTGTTTAGACATGTACACACAAGATTGTGAAGATACTAGTTAAATATCTTAGGGAAGTGTTGAGAGTGTATGTATATATCGAGACTGAAAATTTGTGCTAATTTGTCAAGTGTCCTAATTGTTTATATCGTGTTGACAAACTACGTAGACCTTAAATGTAATGAAAATATTATTCTAATAGAACGAAGGGAGAAGTAGAAAGATTCCCTTAGAATGTTGATCAAATAATCCAAATATTAGAAATTATTGTATACATTCTACCAAACGTTTACCTTGAACCACAGTTACATTATTCCTATATTCTGTATTATATTTTATCAACGTCTAGACATTTGAAATGTTTGAAGTAATTTTTGGAAGAGCACGCCCATAAGCTTTTATTTCTGTTTTATTTGTGACTATAGATATTACAGGTGTGAGTTCACCTGATGAAAATACAGCAATTGCCCCTGATAGCCCATGCTCTCCGGCTGAAACAAGCGCATCAGCGCCGTCAAAGGAACAAGAACAAGAGCAACAGCAACAGCAGATTTACGATCACCATTCCCAATTTCAACAACAGCAGCAACGTACGACCGGAAGTGCGCCAGCCGCTGCACCGCACGTTGCTGAGGACAGTGGAGCCCCCTGTGAGATGCGGAGAACACCACC
Organism: Bombus sylvestris; assembly: GCA_911622165.2. Classification (NCBI taxonomy): domain Eukaryota; kingdom Metazoa; phylum Arthropoda; class Insecta; order Hymenoptera; family Apidae; genus Bombus; species Bombus sylvestris. Next base: position 13,225,978 of record OU443145.1, read on the forward strand.
GCAAAATAAAGGTGAGTTTATATGCAATCTTCTTATGCACTGATATTATTTGCACAATAATTTGCTAAGATTATAGTGTACTAAAGTACTCGGATAGACAGATACTTACGCATTTATGAAAAATCTAAATACAAAATGCACAGAATGCATATAATATATAAAATTATGTAAACTTATTAAAGTTTAATATTATTCTCTGTTTAAACTAAATTCCTTTAGTTGTATTCATAAAAATAATATTGTATAAGCATCTATAGATTGCTAATAATATTAGTGAATTGATAAATAATAAGTTGTCGGACAACAATTAGCTTGCTTCTAATTAGTACAATTCACTTGTAGAATTTTACTTTATATTACCAAGTTTTTTTTACACAAGGCATTATTAATATCAATAATTACAAGTTATAATTTATGATACTTTGTTAATAATATCAGTTTAATTATGCAAAAAGGTCCTGATATTATTTTTTTACTACTTCTTAAAATTGAAGTTTAATTCTTACATGGAATTCGATCTTTTCATGCATGCTAAATTCCCTGATAGGTGCTTTTATATTGAATATATCGAAAAAAATGAATATTTTTTAAATATGCAAAGTAGATTTGCAAATAATATTAAATTCAATTAGTTAGAAACAGTAAACATAAACATATACATGTAATCACATCCACAGTAATGTATGCTTGACGTAATGCTTTAGTTGATAATGTTATTATTTGGAATGTTTTAAAATTCTAATTTTATATAAATTCACAAAAGTCATTTTCATTATCTAACAATGTAATTAGTACAGTTAATAAAATGTTTTTATATTCTTTATCTTTATTCTTTATACTAGAAAATAAAACGATTAATTAAAAAGATATGTTAAAGTTAAGAAAAGATTTTGTCTTCGTACTTACTAATATTTATTTATTGATAACTACTAATGCATTTTGCTGTATCGTTTTACCGATATAATAAAGACCGACTTTACCGACATAGCTCTTAACAAGTTTCTTTTTGATGAATGTAATAAAACGTAAAAGAAAAAAAAAACAGTTAAAAACCACACGTTATAACAATCTTATATTATATGTACATTGAAGTTGATAATTACTTATAGTATAGATACACTTAAAAAGATGATGCAAAAATAATCTTTATTTTGTTTATATATGTTTTCTTTTTCCATAAAACAACCTTCAGAAAATTTTCATATCGGAATATTATTTAAATTCCTAATAAATATTTTCAATTACAAAACTGAATTCATAGCCGGAAAAATAAAGAAAGTAGACAAATCATTTTGCATTCTGTATTATTATACAAATTATTAAAAAACTGAAGATAGAACTATAAAACAGAAAAATTTTTCATTTATCTCCTTTACCATAACATCAGAGTATCATGAAAAATTGTCCTATCGGACGCACTATGTACTCGATGCATCGTGAAACACATACAAGATCGTGGCAATTAGCAAGATTATTCTTTTCACCACACATAAGCGCATGATAAATATTTAATACGATCGTAACCTATCTATACGCGCGTGCGCGTACAATGTGTATCGCTCGTATAGCTTATGGACACGCGTGAGCGTACAATCACTACCGATCGGTAATAATAGCGGGCGATGCAGAAACAGCACTTAATTAGACGTGACATTCCCCAGTAGTGACGCGTCGGTATCGTGCGCGCGATGCAGTGCCGCGCCTGGTAGAAGTTGGTCGAGACGGAGACGCGGCGACACAGTCGCGAGCCGGTTCCTCTCTCTCTTAGCTCTCTCATCGTCAGTGTCTTCGCTCTGGCGCGTTGTGTGGGAGCCGTACGAGTGGCAGTAGTGTACACACGCTGCTTCGACGGTTACTGAACCTCTCATCGGCCTGTATACTTTGTGTATTCTACGCTCGATCGTCACATTGTCCTTTTTTGCCCATTATATTATTCCGCGATAGTCAATCGAGAATCATTGTATCGTCAGGAGCCGTGCTAGTTGGTGGTCCGTCGCGGGAGCAGGTATGCGCTCGTGGTTACGTTTGTACACGTTCGAAACCCTCTGGCTGCCATCGTTTGATCCAAAAGTACCGTTACCAGCAAGTACCGTCGACCACGTGGCTTAGCGCGTGTTTCTACTCTCTTAACGTGCGTCGTTCCATCGAGTTGACGTCCCGTTTACCCACGACATTCGATATCAACCTAGAAAGAAGCGTCAGTCGCGAACCAGGAGTGCTGAACCTTGGAATACATCTCTTCGCTGCTGTTCTCTTTGCTGTCGAACGAGAGAGGGACAAAGGCAGACTTGTACGAGGTGAGAGAAGGGGGAGAAAAAGAGGGAGAAGGTGAGAGAGTGAGAGAGAGAGAGCGAGCGAGCGAGCGAGCGAGCATGCTGACTGGCAAGTACATTGGACACGTTTGCGCTCGCGGGCTGCGTCCATCGACACCACTAGGGTGATCGTACCTCCGAAAGGGGTCTGTGTTGCAGTTATTGCAACAGCGCACCATTTTCTAACAAGCTACTTTAGGTTATTTACGTCTCGTTTGTTTTTTAATTCTGTAATCGGAAACCGAATTTTTGTGTTGACCTATTTTGGTACAAGTATACGTTTTAAGGTACAGAAGTCTAAATGATTTATATTCACAATTAATATTTCAATATTGTGGTCATCATCATGTTGAAACCGTGGCTAACGTAAAAATCATGTCAATATCGCATTCCTTTTTGTCTCTTTGTCTTTTTCTTCTAAAGCCAGGAGTTGACTTATTATTTTGAACAATTCTGGATAAGATACAGGTGTCTAAATCAGTGATTTTCAATCTTCTTCAAAACGTCCATTGTTTGGTGCAAGTAAATGATTTATACTTGCGATTAATGTTGCAGGCTTCTACGTCGAAATCGTTGCTAACGCAAAAATCGTGTCAATATCGCAGTCTTCGTAGTTTATTGGTCGTTAACAAAGTCAAATCGAAGACTAGGAAATATTTAACCGCGACAATTAAACGTACGTGCATAGCGAGGAACAAAACCGGTTGCGTAGTTTGTCTCGTTCATTTCGCGGAACATGTTGGGAACACGATATAGCATGTTCGCTACGCTCGCTTTCAATGTAGCTGAAATCTTTTAAACTTTAGCTTAACGATATGCTAATCTTTCGCAATATAAACTGACGAATAGTCCGTAGGAGGAAACAGCGACACTTTACAGAGCAGTATCTCGGTTGACCTTGATTCTTGTTGTAGCATTTTGTCATTGAGCTGATCGATAATTGGATTTAGATCAGTACTTCACCAGTCGATCGGCCATTACGAATTGTTCATCTGCAAATCTCGTTTTAATCGCGGTATAATAATGTTTTCAAGAACGATAATATTTACATACATTTTTACGTATATATATATATATATATATTCGTCTTTTTAAAGCAGAAAGATAGAAACAATGTTATATACTTATGCAAGACGTTTACGTTTAATTAAATTAATTGAAGTATTATATATGTATATTGAATGCCACTTAATTTTAATGCAATGATTTGTGTGGCGTGTCAAAAGATAATCGTCATGCGTTGATTTATGTCATCGATGGTACAATTATCTTTGTCGCTACAAGTTAATGAACTTCTTCTGCAAACAATATCCGATAAAACGTGTTTCGTTATCGGTCAAAAAGGGTATGATATCTTCATTCGTCGAATAAAAACTAACTCTCGATTCGTGTTTTGCAAGGTCAGGAACGAAAACGAACAGAATAAACGACTTCTAGTATATTCCTTCAACGATATATAAAACAATTCCGCGTGTATTTTATAAAGTTATCTTTTCAGCTATCTTATCGATTTCCAATATTTGATCTGTCGAACATTAATATTGTAGTTAACTCCTCTTGCGCGTGATTACGTTTTATGGAAATTTACATGTTATTCTGAGCGCGTGATATTTACATAATACATTTATTTGGCGAATCGTGAAATATAATCATCTCGATTAGTACGACGCGATTGATAAATCGTCCCGTTCGATAGCTTTTTTAACGTATTAATGATTCACTCCCTTGAAGACAGATTTCTTCTATCGCGCAGGAAGTGGGAGGGCGGAGCGTATATGTGTACATATGTACATATACTATGAAATAATATACGTTGCATTCCGAGAAGCACGTACGTCGGATACACTGTGATATTTGCTTATCGTCGTTTCTCAGTAAGAATGTTCCATAAATATGTAATGCCTTTGAGAGAGATATAGGGAGGTCATAAAATCGGTCAGGTGTTAAAGTTTACATGTTTCGAGAGTGAAAACAGTAATTCGCAACATACGGTGGAGATAAAAAGCTCGAAATTTCATTTAGAATCGTATTGCATTAATTCAGAATTACTTCTCCTTTTCTAGTGTATCTAGAAAGATTGTATATATATATATATATATATAGCACGCAACCTGGAAAACAGATTCTGAAATTGCACAATTTGCTATTTTTCATACGATGTATAGATTTTATTAGGTCGAATAATAAGTTCGTTAAAGCGCGTATTAAGCGTTATTAATTTCATATAAAAGTTATTCATTTAGTTTAATTGTTATAATTAGTTTACTTATCCTATTTATTTATAAATATGTGTATCTATCGTCAAAAATTCAGATTCATGAGTCTTTATAATCTTTAAACAATTGTTTATAATATTCTGTTCGGGATTTGAAGTGGCTGTCTGTTTATGACTCGGACAACACATCTATCTGTTTTGGGAAAGTCCGAATTGCCTACTTCCCCAAGTTGTAAACCTTACGACGCGGACCTCGTTAATCCGGCTCGAAGGACCAATATGTTGCGAATTCTCAACTAACTAGCGATCAGTCAGATTGTAACCGATCGGTTGATATCGCGAACCTTGAACGACATTAACGTTCAAGGTGTAGATAAATTAAATGTATCGAGTAGTTGAGAATTCGCAACATATTGGTCCTTCGAGCTGGATTAATGAGGTCCGCGATGTAAAGTTTACAGCTTTGGGAGGTAGGTAATTCGGACTTTCTGAAAAAAGGTAGATGTATTGTCCGAGTAATAAACGGACGGCCACTTCAAATCCTGAATATATTCTTCAAAACGCCTAATCCTAACGAAAAGAGAACGAACTCGTTACTCGGTAGAAGGAAATTTTATATATCAATACGCAAATGATTTTTACAGTCTAAAATTGAAGATCTTCTATAAGATGGGTAGGGTTCTGGGTGCAGTTATCATCAATCGATGTTGCCGATTAATGGTTTAATTTGCAATCCCACTATATTTATGCAACAACCTAAAATTGTGCTACGTGCGTAGTCGCGACACTAACAATAAAAATATTCGTTTCAATTTCGATCGATTAAAAGGAGCATCGACTAATTTGAAGCGTCACTATGTGCCTATTGCGACTGGAGGGTACTGTTTGTAGATTCCAGTGGCGGAACATCACGCGATAATTCATGTGAAACATAATGCTTTAAGGCTTTTATTTTTAATTACTCGAACTAAAGATTGTTACAACTTTCAATCTTCGAGGCATCTTTACTGGGCATGACTTATGAAAGTAACGTATAGAATTCTCTCTATACGTAACAATAAACAAAATAATCTTTATTTATATACTTATGTATAGAATTCTTCCAACGCGTAATAATAAACAAAATAATTTCCATTTTAAATTCACATTTTTTATCTCACCGTAAGTGGTCGCGAGACCTTCGTCCACCGATCTACCAAACGGTTTAAAAACGAATCAGAAATACTCTTTTCGACCGATGCGATCAAGTCGAACGGAATTTCCTAAAGTAATTAAAAATCATCGAGGCATCTGTATACGGTGAAATCATTTCCGTGAATCGTCAGCGTTGTAAGAGGCGGCGAACAACTACGAATTCATTGACTAGCGAAGTTGGTGTATTTTGGGATACTGTATTCGCAAGCGCCAAGTTTCATTGGCACAATTCCCTCTTCCGAGAGAGAGAGAGAGAGAGAGAGAGAGAGAGAGAGAGAGAGAGAGAGAGAGAGAGAGGAAGAAACATGGTGCAGATGGGAGGGGGAACTACGATCAATGACCAAACGAAAGAGATCTTAATAAAAGTACGATGCTATTTAGAGATTACCTTAGAGTGGAATCGATATTAAACGTGCAACGTTTTCGTACAATTCGGCATAGGTATTGATCCTGAATTCTGCAATTATAGAGTGACGTTCGCGTTAACTCGTAGATTTAATTATATATTGATCGAGAGCAGTGCTTGCGTCAGCATCGCTTTCAACATTGCACGGTATCCTAGAATCTCTCGAAACAAGCGTTCCATGAAATCACCGAGACAAGCCTCGTATTATTGCTACGCCACGGAATCCGTTTTCCCGCTCGGCTCGCGAATCTCTCTCGGGCCAATTCCGCCCGTTAAAATACACTCGAAACGATTATGTTGGCAAACGTAATTGTACCTCGCGACGGATCCTTTCGTGCGCCTAATGAACGTACGCTTGTCACGTACACTATAATTTTAGTATTCCATTTGCGTTTGCCACTTAATCGAGGTATTCTGGCCTTTGACTCTCTAACCGAGATAGTCCGATCGCTAAACTTTACCGACTTCTAACGATCTAATCGTCTAAAACTTCACCATCAAATCGTATAAAAGTCCGAAAATTATCCTACTCGATGATAAATTGTTCTTGCTCTGTAAAATGCTTTTGTAAATATTGATATGTGCAATACACGTTCATGTACATGCAGAGCGAGATTTCTGAACAACTAATTTATAGGAACAAAATAATTAACACGTTGACTGTCACGATGGCAGCCATTGATCAATTTTATCAGCCACGTTACTATTTTTTTAGGATGATAAATAAGATAAAGGTAAGGTAAATTTCGTGAACTGCAAAATGTTCAACAACGCGAACGACTTGAGTAACATTATTAATAAAAAAGATGCCCAAATACGATGTAATATTTCGCAAAAATTGTATTTTCAACTATTTCGACTTCCAGGGCAAAATATATAAGATATACAAAGCGATGGGAGTCGATACTGTTATGTACAATTAATCAATTAACTAAAATAAATAATGAATATATAAATAATTGATTACTACAATACGACAGAAATTTCGAAAATAAAATACTCGAAAGATTCTCGATTCCATCGGTCGGTAAATTTCGCTTATTGTACTGATCCTGTAACGCGATCGTCCGGTAAAAGGCCACTAATGAATCGATCGCGGATCGGGATGCCCCTCGTTCTCCTCGAGGAACTCGTTCTCCCGGGGGTCCCTGTGATTAACGGCCGTACCCTCAATGATAGCAAGCAGCGGCTCATTCCTCTCTGGATCGCTTACCATCTTTGTCCTTCTTTCTTTCGAATGGTTTCCTCATCTCCTTTTCACTTACCTTCTATTTCGTCCTCCTCTTTCTATCAATTTCTTTTTTTCTCTTTTCTCGGTTCCTTCAACTTCAACCATCCTCCGTCTCTCCCTCACCCTTTCCCTCGATGCCAGAGGAATACTGGTTTCGTGGAAACTCATTCCCCTGTTATTTCGTCGTTGTTCTTGCAATTAACCGACATTTTCTGTTATCTACAGTCGATAGATCGGGAACCGGGCAGTCTGGAAGCTCGCCGAGGGTGACGCTTCGGCTCAACCAGGTGCGAGGAGCGAGGGATGAAAAGAAAGGAGGGGGTGCTACTAACTCCCGTCAAGGCGGCATAAACGCACAAGTATACATATATACATACATATGTACATACGTGAATATAATATTGTATATGTACAGGGTGTCCCGGTATTGATGGTAATCGGCAAGACGGTGATTGATTCTATATACGCGGGAATACAAATAGAAAATATAGATTAAGACATGACGCTTCGTTTAAAACGAGTTTGAAGATTTGTCGAGTATAGTTGAACTTGGCTGATTGAATCGGATTAGACAGAAGTAAATAATCCATAGGAGTTATTGCATGTGTGAAAACGAGTCGAAAATGTAGAATAAAATTTGTTCATAAGACTCTTTGTTTCAGAGACATATAAATTTGAAAATTTATCAGACATGCGTACTGGGCCAATTCTTAATTGAATACGTTTGAACTTTATTTTGTTGAAAATGAGACCTTAAATCAAGAAATTGTATCCCAAATTTTTTACACATTTTCGCATCTTCTGTCGATTGTTTACTTTTAGCTGATAGGTAACTAACCAGATTCACATATGCTAAACGAATTTTTGTTGAGGTTATTAGATGTATAGGAGGTGCAAAGAGACGCGTGGATAAATTGTAAGATAGAAAATATATATATTTTAAGCTGAAGTGTAAATACAAAGAAAGAATACAATATATATGAGCTGGTCCAGATCCGCACGCTAGCAGCGTTACTCTGTAACTGAAAAACCCTGAAGCCAACGCCGCACGTGCACCGCTTTTTGGTTTGTCCTCGACAGTCTTTTGTCTATGCGCTGTCGCGATGGCTTCGGTGCTTGAGAAAACTAAAGACCAGATGTAGAGTTTTCTTAGAAGTGGCGACCACTTCAACAATTTTCAATGTCGGTTTTCCGCGAAAATAAAACATCAAATGAAAATAATTTATTTTATATTTCTGATATATTTTTTCATATAGAATCACCCTCTCATCCGTTGTATCGTTAATACTGGGACACCCTGTATGTGTCTGATGTGTATATATATATATATCAGTACTTGATAGGTCTCTTCGATGGAAATCTGTGGTTTTGGACGATCGTTACGAATAACGTTAAATTTTAATGTTTACGAGAACCTGGAACATTAAGAAACGATCGTTAATTCAATTTAACTGACCAAAGCAAGCACAGGAGCTTGGACGGTGTATAAAATACATAGCACATTGTTAAGACTTGTTAATAGGAATTGTATATAAAAGAAAAAACACTAACGTACGATGTACTCGATAAATATATTAGTGATGTTTTTTTTTACTTAATGTTCCAAGTTTTCGCTGACACTTAACGCAAACTTTTTTGCCACTCGTTTAAATACGGGTTTGTAAGAATGACGTTTAAAAGATGCGCATTGATTAGCGAGCAGTACCGAGGTCATTGTTAAGAAGTATGACGATAAATATTTACTACTTTGGAAATAATGGAATATGCGATAACGTGTAAAAATGCTAACAAGCAAAAAATATTTGTGTACGTTATTTGTAATAACGATAAAGAATGTATATGATTTGCGCATTGCTTCGAGAAATTGTATCATTTTTTTAATAATGCATTTGCAGAATCAAGGTCAAATGGAAACTTCGTCGAAGACGTCGTCAAACGTCTCGTCAGGGACCGTGAATGCCGTCTCGGGTTCCAGTACCTCTGGAAACACATCATCTACCGGTGACAGTGGCGACGTGTATGAATTCAAAAGTTCGAAAGAGCCAACACCAGTTAGGGGTGCAAGCTCGTCGCCGAATCCTAATCCCGAGAAAGATAAAGATGGTAACAAGTCTGCTAACAATCAAGGGAGTCAGAGTAATGGTAACAACGTGTCTACTGCTGGTAGTGCGACAACATCTGGTGAAACAACGACCGCATCGATTACTACCGATGATGCTCCTGCGGTTTCAGCGTCGCCTTCGTCTAAGCGCGCGTTTGAAAGCGACAATGCGGAGGAACAGGACGAAGAGATTCGTCGGAAGAAACGAAAAGATTCAGAACCTGCGAAAGAAAATTTAAAAGGCAGCACCACTGGAAGACAAAGCACTGGTAGAAATTCCGCTAATACTGGGGAAAAGGTTTGTTTATTGTTATTAGATATAAAATATATAATTAAAGCATTTATATAATCAGTGGAAGAAATAAATGAGAACAAATTGCAATCATTCGTAAATTGATCACTGTACGACAAAATGTGTAAAATAAAATTTATGATGCTAAGAAGAATATATGTATGCTGCACATTCGTTTCTTTCTTTTAAAGATAATTATTTAATGATGCTGTAATTAATAATATATTAATATTAAACTAATATTTTTCCTTTCTTTGTAGTGTACAAAGTCGGGAAAACAAGGATCTGGCGCAACATCGAGCAAGAACAATCAAAACACAACTTCGATTAGTACGGACAGGAAAAGTCCAAGTACTTCTTCAATGGCAAGTAGTCCAAAGCCTTCGAATCCGTCTGGTTCAACGATTAACTCTAAAACAACAACACCAGCACCTCCAGAATCCGATGGTGAGGACGATCGGTCGAAAGGATCAGATTCCAATTCAGCTCCTAAAGTACCACCTTTGAAGATAGTTATTCCACAAAGTACTACGTCCGAGCAAGAGCAAGGCAATAGAAACGGAAAGAGCACATCTAATAGGAGTCATCAGTTGCCCTATGTAGTTGCCAGTTCTAACAGTAATGATTCAACGGATAAAGAACAGAGTCAATCCACTAGTGGAACAACGAGCCCTACAGAAAGCGGAAATAATACAAAAAATGAGGATAAAAAAGATTTCAGTGGTGCTTTACACGGAGAAGAAAGATCAACGCATCACCAAAGAGTGTTGAGAAGCTCACATAGATCCGGTAATGGAAGTAATGGATCAGCAACCTTGAAAGAAACCTCCTCTTCTTCAGGAAATGGAAGTTATTCGAACTCGTCTCCATTACCAGTAACTACTTCAACGGATCGTTCCAATAATTCATCACCACAACAGAGGCATCATTCACCAACACCTGAAACTCCGGGTTCTGAATCGAATAAAAATACCTCAACGGAAGTCTCAAATTGCGGCACGACTTCAAAAACAAACATTATGACAGAAAAATCCGAGAAAAACAACGAAATTAGTGGAAAATGTCAAAAAGATAGCGGTACCGAAAATTCTGAAAATACTTCTACTACTACCTCATCGACGACGTCAAATGTAGGCACCCCGGCACCACCGGTTGAACTTCATCCTAGAAAAAGAAAAATGAAACCTAATAAAGAAGCACAACAAGCTGCTACCGCTGCCTCTAATGAAGCATCTGAAGCAACAAATACGGGTCCAGAAGTTCATCCACATGATCAACCAATTACTAATTGTTATCAGTTGTTTTTAAACATTAGAAAACAGGTTCGTATATTTACCGTTTTTAATACATTTCAACAATTCTTTTTATAAAAAATATATCGTAAGTACATTTTCTCTCTTTTAGATCGAACGAAGAAGAAAAGGCCTTTTTCCAGTTCAACCAAAACCACCTCAGGGTTTTAAAGATTATTTAATGAATCGTTGTACATACGTGTTAGCTGGGAATGCAAATAAAGAGCCCAACGTTAATCCTCCGGTTGGATTGCAAGGCGCTATGAAGGACTTGTATATTGAACAAGAAAAAGAGAGATATCGTCTTAGAATGCAGCATGTTGTTGAAAAAGAAAAGCTAGTTTTGTCGGTAGAACAAGAAATCCTTAGAGTACATGGCAGAGCTGCTAGAGCTCTAGCCAATCAATCCCTTCCCTTCTCTGTTTGTACAATATTAAAGGATGAGGAAGTTTATAATGTTATTACTCCAGAACAAGAAGAGAAAGATAGAAACGCAAGGAGTAGATACAATGGTAGATTATTCTTGAGTTGGTTACAAGATGTAGATGATAAATGGGAAAAGATTAAGGTAAAAATTATAGCGGTTATTGTAATATTTATACCTGAATTATATAGATTAGACAACTATAAATATATATATTGTCTTTAGTTATTCAGGTTAAATTAATTCATGTTACGTAAAAACCGACTGATAACCTTTTTTCCATGAGTATCAGTTTAATAAGATGTAATACATTGATAAATGTTCCATTAAAGTTTGATTTATCTAAGTTAGGATAAAATTAAAGAAAAAATTACTATTTTAGGAAGCAATGTTACTCAGGCATCACAATGAAGCTGAATCATTACATGCTGTACAAAGAATGGATTGGGAATGGAAATTAAAGGAAGTTGGATTATGTGAATTCAAAGCAACACCACAAATAGAAGATATTCATGTTCCAATGGTACATGTTTCAGATGACTTCGATTTACTCCCAGCTTAGTGTATAGTGATTACAATTGACTCGAGACGTTTCGCTCATTCCTTTGAAATAATCTCGAAGGATATACATAATTATAATCTGTGATCTCTTTAATAATGTATTTGCCGTTCTTGCACGGTTACCAAATTGCATCGTACTGCTCTTAAAGCTATTGTTACACAAGGAGGCTATATTTAAAAAATATTTGACTCTAATTAGATTATATATTGCATTATATTTATATTTTTAACTAACTTTTCAAAATTTATGTACCACATTATATAAATTATTTTCGTTTACGTTTAATACTTAATATGTTTTATTGACGCATTATATAATTAAAAGGATGAACACATGAAAATTATATCATCGGATGATTTGCAATATTTTACAAATTCAATAACTGTACAATCTCATGCGTTAGTAATTTGGTACTGTATCTTTTAATATACAGTCTCTCGTAATAACGTATATATTTTGTACCTAGCAACTTATATAGTGCTTTTAAATAATGTATAAAAATTTAGACTAAAAAGCCGTGTAATAAATGAAGCTATACTTGTCAAATTATTTCTGTTCTTCATTTTTGTCTCCCATTGTTATTCTTTTGTCTTGTGGTTGATTGATCGCATTAATATATAATTCCTTTACTTTATAATCTATAGGTTCGTTATAATTCATGATAATGTTATAATGTTTGGGATCTATAAAACTTTTTTCATCAAAAAGCAAAGGTTTACCACCTGCAACACAAGTAGTAAATGCCCCTGTAATTCGTGTTTGAGGTTCAATAACATCATTTGGCTTAAATGTTATCTGTAATATACAAATCATCATTTTATACAAAATAGCTTAATTAAGTAATAAATAAGTTTAAAGAGATATAAATACCTCTCTTTTTTTGCAAAAAAATGAATATAATTTGGCGGTATACTTCTTTTCGTTAGGATAATGATACATTTCGATTACATATCTCCTTGTTACTAAATGTATTAAAAGAGGAGTACTTATAGTAACTAAATTTAATAGTGCAAATAATGTTCCTGCACCTATTAAATTATCTTCTTCTAAAATCTTCATGTAAATGATTGGTTGAGAAATTACTGATATGGCTGATGTTAACAAGGATATTATTTTAATATTACGGACTTTGTTTGTTATTCTTCCATTGTATATCATTTCTTTTTCAATAGTGTTTCTTTCACTGTGTTTATCAGAAACACGCCTTACTTGTAAACATGGTATAAATTTCTGTAACGTAAAAAATATATATTTCTGTGTTACTTTACAAAATAAAATTTATATTTTGAAATGTATTATATAAATCATGAAACAATATACAAAAAAGTTATAAATATACATAGAGTGAAAGAATAATTAGAATAAAGCTTATAATATACATATATTCATTGATAACTTCATAAAAATAAAATACTTCTTAAAAAGAATTTCTAACCTTGACGTTTCCGCATGTATAATACATAGACGTCCGTTTAAATGTAATAATTTCTTGCAGGAACAGTTTCCTTTGGTTTAAAATGCAACTCCGCAAAAGTAAAACCATGGTTAATAATTAACTGCAGCTTATTTTGGATTATTTAAATTATTTAATTTATTTAAATATACAATAGGAATGTTTTCAAATCGCCATGAACAGGGAAACTTCAAATTGTTCAAATATATAGAGTGTTTAGTTTTTTCCGAACAACTTGCAGTTGTTGCAGCACAAATGAAAATAAAAGAAGATATTATATAATACGTAAAACCATGAAACAAAGTTAGAAGCAAATGTCAACTATACGATACAGTAGTAACTATAAGATAAATTAATGCAATGAATTAACAACCTGATTACACATCTGGAGTAAAATTTTTAAAAAATTAGATTCCATATTACATTGATGTAAAGTTTATCTGTGGTTTTGTACAGAAGTCCTTATAATAATAAGTGCAATTTAAAATCAGGCATTGGATCTTCTTTTTATAACTATGTTCTATAGTTTAATTTCAACATATATTTCTAGATATTTTCAAGTAAAAGCTTTGTAAAATAAAAAAGATAATATAACAATTATTTTCCCATAAAAATATATAAAATTCATTTACGAATTGTTATGTGTACCGTCATAATCTTGCAACTTATAATTTTAAAGTTTAATTTATTTCTTGTTAAATTTAAGTCTATTTTCCAATTTATCATTCAATTGAAGATTTTAAATATTAATTAGTAGAATTGTGTATTTATTTTTAAATTATTAACTATTTACATGCTACATCATTAATCAACACATCATCATGAACAGAGCGCTTAGCGCTCCATCTGTAAGAAGAACGGACACGCAACAATCTCTATAATTTAGTTCAGCAGTTCTTATATTCATTCTACCTTTTGTTTATCAGGGATCCTCTGAATAATTTTTTATTGTTGCGAATCCCTAAGACTTACTCAATATTTAAATTCTTAATGTGCCAAATATGTATTTGAAACACTCATCAACTGCTCATTAATAATCTTTTTCGCGATAAGAGATTCATTATAAATAAATAAATACAGTAAATAATTTTTATTCGCATAGTACAATAACTTGCGTATATAAGGATTTCGTAGCTCCCCAAAAGTCTGCCACAGGTTAAGAATCGCTATTCTAATTAATTAATTATAATTAATTAACAATCACAACACAATTACTCATTTTTTATTTACTTCAATAAAAGAATGAGTTATAATATGATTGGTTAATAACACGTGTTTCATTTTGCAATATCAGAAGTACAAAATAAGCAGAAATGCTTTGTTAGCGTTTCCTTGCATTTGCAATATTGTTTAAAGTAATGGAACTAACAATATTGTGTTTAACAACAGACTATTTCCAATTTTTAATATAATTTCTATACATTAGTAATTATATATATATATTGTCGAATTAGAGTATAAATACATATTACGCACATAAAAAAGACGACATATATATACATGTATATGTACATAACCAATAAAATATTCATTCATTGATTAATACTTATAATTATTATTTTATTCGATGTCTCAACGTACTAAAGTTATCCAATTATACAAGACGGTATGAAATATAACATTACAGCTTCGTTACAATTTATTAAAAAATTAAATATATTATTTTAAAATAAAATAGTTGTGCGATATATATATAACACATAAGGAAAATTACACATAAAAGAAGATATTGTTTATCTATTTTATTATAAATACAAATGACAATATTTTTGTACTTTTAGCTTTTGTACATGGGTCGTGACTATCCAAGAGGTTATGATGTTTTCAAAAGAAATCTAAGGAGAGTTTTTGAAAAAAATAAACAAGAACGTGATCCTGAGAAAATTGATAAAATGTTGGCTCATGGTAATTTTGTTATCAAAGAATTAGAAACTTTGTATATGCTACGCAAGTATAGAACTTTAAAGAAAAGATATTATAAGGAATGATATTGTATTACATTATATTGTACTCGTATGTTTAAATATAGACATAAAATACAAATTAAAAATTAATTTTCCTTATAATTTTATTTTTTAATCAATTTTATGGTTTCTATTTTTAAAAATAAAATGATTCGTATATCATGCTTATAAATACAATTAATGTTTTTACCAAACCTATACATTTGTTGTTGTTATTTTGTTGCAAAATAATGTAATGTTTTATAACATAATTGTATGATTATTAATTTTACTAAGAACTGTTTAATCATTCATTATCAGCAGTTATTATCAGCAGTTGTCAAAAACGGTGGCATAACCTATATGTTGTGAAATCTAAACAATATTTAGGTGTGTGGTCTTTACAAAAAAGCCTTTACGTGTGTAATGATCTTTACAAAAATTGAAGTTTTCAATCCTAATTACTAAAAATGTTTTGTTATGAATTATAATGTTGTGAGTTTATAAAATTCATAAATATGGCCATTTGTGTAGCTGTAATCGGAAAAGATGTAGGTACACGTCTTTTAAGGTTGGAATGTTAATAACTGTGCAAAATCTTTAGTTAATAAATGATACAAATCATAAAATATTGTGATTCTGAACTTCGATAGCAATAATAATGCGTGTTCCAAACTACTTATTTGCAGAATTCTCCAAAATATATTAGATGTGTAGATGAATCATCAGCATTGCAATTTCATTGTAAAGTTCATACGTCAATTGATATTATAGAAGAAAAATTAAATGTTGGAAATAAAACTGCTATTGATATACGAGATTTGTATTTAAATTTATTATATGCTACTGAGGAATATAAAATGTACATATATAACATATACTGCATTTTCAAATATATTATGTTTTTTACATAGTATTTTATTGTGCAATTTCAGATATGGTTATGCTACTAATACAAAAATCAAATTTATTATTGTGTCTCATTCATCAAATACGTCTCTGAGAGATAATGATGTAAAAATGGTAAATCTTTAATAGATCATATGATAAAAGAACCATATTTAATATATATAAATCTATACTTTGCAGATTTTTAAGAAATTGCATGCAGCCTACTCTAATGCTGTATGCAATCCATTTTACATTCCAGGTGATCAATTGAATTCCAAGTAAGTTCATTTAATTTAATTAATAGTATTACTTTAATGTACATAGCAAATTTTAATATATTACAATCAATGCATATATATCATTTCAGGTCTTTTGATTTAGCAGTAATGGATATAATGGGTATTATATCACCTTTTTAATAGATTATATTTGAACTTAATATATTGTGAATATATTTCAAATAGGTATCATTAAATTATGTAAAAATTACAAATCTTTTTGCTTTGATAAAATGTATAGTAACTTATTACAAAATTTATTATGTTAAACTGTAATTTACCTTTTTAGTCTTTAACTTTGCAATACTATAGTAAACTTCTGTATTTTCTATCCATTTCTGTTTTAGCTATTTTTAAGAAATGGTAACTCTTTATTATTTGTTTTTTGATAATTTTCTGATATGCAAAGATTATTTAGTAGTGGATTTTGTTTGAAGTGATTATTATGTTGATAAAATTTTATTTTCATGATTGAAATTTTCAACAGAATTGAGTCTAATATTGAAGGATTAGAGAGAATATTAAATAATAAACACTAAAAGTATTTTTAAAATTTGAAATTAAATAGTTTATTTATCTAAAAATCTTTTAAGGAGTTGAAGGAGTTATAGTTATGAAAGGAATTAGAAATAATTTATGTACCCTGCATAATTTGCACACCGGCGACCGTTTTACATTGAATCCTAAAAAAATTAAACGTTACTATATAACAAATTGTTACTAGTTCTTACAGTGAGATATAATTTTTGCATAAAGAAATTATTTTCATATTTATGTGTTTATATTTAAATATTATTTATTTATTTTTTTAATTTAAATATTAAAATTACTTACTCTCATTCCTGTTTTCAAGTAAATTATCTCCTTTTTTAAAAATTTCTTTACTTAGTATTTCGATATCAGTTGATATGTTTGAAGACATAGTAGTGGTATCACTTATCTCACTTATATCACTGGTGGTAAATATCTTTCTGCTCGTCCATTTATTTACTATTTTATGAGGAAAGAAATGTTTTAATTTGCCTATACATCTACCAGAGTACTCATAAGAATCGTTCAGTTCTGAATTGCTACTATTTTCATTGGAATCCTCCAATATTGTAAGTAATTGCTCAGAATTGAATCTGTCTAGAGAAGATGTATTTAACGAAGATGAAACTTCACTTTTACTATAGTTATTTATACTATTAATTGAACTTGTTGCCATATTATTAAATTTTTGTGTTTGACATATTGGGTCATTATTATTTATTTCAAATGAACTGTCCGATTCGTTTGTTAAGTTGCTATTATTTGATAAAAACTCATTGCTTGAATGTCTGTTAATATAAGTTTTGCCTAATTGTTTTGTAGAGTCATGTCTTCCTAAAATTTCATCGAACATCTGCCTTAATAGTGTCCTTAATGGAACATCTTTATTTGTCTTGCAATTATCTTTTTCAGTGTCCGTGTCTTGTTGATGTTGTAAATTGCTTGAATTTTGTAAAAAATCATTCGTAAGGTTATTGCTTACATAATCTGAATCAGATTTTGTACGAGGTAAAGAAAACAGACTTGTGCTATCATTGTGTTCAAATATACTTGAAATATGTTTGCTTCCTTCTGTATTAGTTGCAACTGATATGTCAATTTCTGTGTCTTCATTTCTTAATGAGAGACTAGAATTTAATGTATCATGAAAACACTCGTTATCCGAGTATGAAAAAACCTCATCATTAATTGACATAAACATAGCATCGTTTAAATTTATTCTTGAACTTGAATTTTTGCCTAGATAAAATAATATACTTTGATTATTTGCAGAAAGGTATTCTTGCTTTTGGTTCGTTAAAATTTTACTCATTAAAAAGTACATTAATTTTTAGCTAATAAATTGAAATTAAAACAAATTTTGTCATAATTATATTAAATAATATTAATGTTATAAACAAAATATGAATTTTTATGCAAAGAATATGTTTAAAATAAATTTCTGCCATTCATTTTTTTTTATTAAAAAATGTTGCCACTCACAACTATATATTTTATCTGTAGAACTTATGGAATTCGCTCGTTCCATATCTTCTATTTCAACTTACTGTTTTCGTATACTCGTAGTCGTTGATCTCTTGACGTGTATCGAATAAGAAGAAATGCAAATACTACTTTGAAATACGTTATATTTAACTTCCAGTGTTTTGTTTACTAACAAATTTTGAAACACATAATGAGTAATATAATTCCAATAATTTGATAATCCAATAATCCAATAATTTGGTAATTGATAATACTATTCACTAAAAAAGATTTTATTATAACGTAAAACAAGATTTAATAAGAAAACTCGATCTTTAATATAAACAATACATCGCAAAAGATACAAGATTTCTTTACTAATTAATGTCGAATAATTCAATGATAGTTTTGTAAAATTAAATTTGATTGAAAATGAGAAAAGGTCACAGAAAATGGATAGAATAATCTTTATATAAATGGTAAGTTCCAAAATTAAGTTCATTAAAAACAACAAACGATTTTCTCAATTTATAACACAAATGATATCATTTAATGCCAAACAATCAAATAAGATCAATATTATATGATTAAAGATATGGCAAAAATTACCTTAACAATTATATTAATTCATGCTTCCAAAATTCGTGCTTACAAAAGACGCTGTAAGAAGCTTTTAGATTTATAAACTTCATCTTTTATCTTTTATGCCTTTTCTCCTGTTTGAGGGAAAAAAACAAGGTTTCGAATTACAATTAAGTTTTATGTTTTCAAAATTATTAACTCGATTAGTTTCGCAGACAGTTCAAGAATGGCGCCAATTCATGGACTACAAAACCGCCTTAGAACTTAACGGTTGAGAAAGTAAACACAAACGGCGCGATCTTTGGTTTGTTTGTTTGTATCGTTCAGGTTTATATAATATATAATTTTTTCAAATATAAAAATTTATTTATTAATAAATAGAAATGTATAGAAATAAGTTGCTTTTTTTTTTTTTTGAGTGCTGATTTTTCGTATCGCCGAAATCGTGCCGCTTCCTATGGTATCATATTCTCCTGATATAAAATCACAAAATCGGCCGAAAGTATTTTCCAGGAGCTGAAAATTTCTACAAATTCTTAGAGTATGAAGTCGTTTTCAAGGATCATTAAAATTGTGCGATCTCTTATGTTATCATGTTCTTCTGATACAAAATCGCTATTTTGACCCACATATTTCTCGTTCGAATAGCAAATTTTTGCTCTGCATCTTTTTATCTTTCAGCAAATGACGTCATTTCTAGGAATTTTAAAAGGTCTCGAATACCTCTTATTTTATTTTTTTAATATGTACTTACCAATACTTACTAATTTGGTCGAACTTCTTCTTTGTATTCTATAACGTATTCCTTAAATTAATGAAAACTGGAAAGGAATTGGTGATTGTGAATGTTGGAAGGGTTTTAAATGATTAAATATTTTGTTCATCTGGAAAATAAGATTGTTTTATTCAGTCCAATTTACAAGTTTACAGTAATTGTACAATTCTACAATGAGTTCCTACTTTTCTGTATAATAATTTGCATAATTGTGTGCTACATAAAACCAAAGTTAGCGCTCTACAAGTAACAATCCAAGCTCAAATTCCCCAAACGAACAAACACAACGGAATACATTTTATATTTACAACTCACTTCATGTTAGAAGCATTGATGTTGCCAGGACTGATAAAATCGCAAAAATTTAAGACGTTCGAGCAAATTATCTAATATTTTTTGTTTAATATTATATACGGTTATCGCTTTTTTCTTTTCACGTCGTTCTTGTAAAATTTCACATATAACAAGTATAAAAGTTTCACGTAATATTATATTTATTGTTAAAAATAGTTATGTGTTTCTTACGTTACTAGCATATGTGTTGCGTTTGTAAATAACTGTGTTATCGATTATTCAGATTTTGTCGTTGCCATATTTTCAATTTTATATAAGTAGGAATTCACGAAGTACCACGTGATTGTCGTTTACAAATGATCGTTGTGATGAAAGTTATTGTGTTTAGTATTATGAAAAAATGAATGATATATAATATATGAAAACCCGGTTTTTCTCCGAGTATCTCAAAACGTATTTGTCAGTTTTCGTTAAATGTTTGAAAATTAATTTTATGAGACATATTTATGTAACACGGCACTCTGAATTAGGTTATAAATACGTTGAATCTTAACGTACTTTTGTGAACTAGACTCGTCTTAACTGTGTTTAACGGTAATCGTATTAAATATCTAAATGTAAGTTTTCATGTATTAGTAGATTAATAGATAATGTATTAATAAATTAGCAGTTAATATATTAATAGATTAATAGATAATGCATTAATACATTATTAAATTTATAATAAAATTATATATCAATATTATCATTTTATAATTTTTCCATTAACAGTGTAAATTGTTTAATTCAGTTCATGAAATACCTTGACAATTAAATTTATTTTGGTTTATTAGGTGGGAATAAGTAGAATATAATAGTTAGACTACACATTTTTATGCAGTTTCATATTTTTAAGAATCCAATTAAAAAAGTACAGCTTCTGCAGAAAATTGGTTTTTTTACTAAGTATTATAGAATGTATTATAGTTTGAATATTTTACACATTTTAATATTATGTGCATTTTTATAAGTTTGCTTACTTTTAAATTTCCTATAAATACATAAAAATCTGCAGAGTAATGATTATTTATGAATTTTTATGCTTATATAATTACAATTATACAGATAAACATAAAAAAAAGTTTGTTGTAAAAAAATATATTTTTAATATTTACAAATTATATTTATAGTTTATTAATTTATTGCATATATTAAAAGTATGGAAAAGCAAGTGACAATTAAACAAAGATTGACTGCTGTGCAACAGATATAAAAATATGCGAAGTAGTTCCAAAAAGGAAGATACTAATGCAAAAAAGAAATATGTTTTTTTCACTGATCCTGACATTATTGTTCAACGTGCTGAAACATCTGCAGCAGTAAGTCAATTTTATATTTTTGTTTTTATGTCACATGTATTGCAATGATCTTATAAATGAAAATAGTTATAATAATTATTATCTATATATATGTATATATATATATATATATTGTTAAAAGTATAATCTAATAAAATATAATTTTAACAGCAGCAAGATTATATTACCAAGCAGCTATCTAAAGACAAACCACCTCATGTTCCGCTTCAATTTGACTTGAAAAGTCTCGAGAACTTATCATATCATTCTGTCCAACCATATCCTTTCACATTTATAAGTGCTCTGAAACGAAAACTTGCTTTAAACGATGGTTCTGAAGTCTATAGAAAAACACATGAATTAAATAATAAAAATGCAATTAAGTCTCCAACAATATTAGAGTCTAATAGTGTGCAGAATTTGCATGAAGTTGTACAAAAAATGGATTTTATAAGGCCATTAAAAGTACCAGATCTGAAAATTTCTGCAAAGAAATTAGATTTCTCTAATAGAGAAAATTGTGCATCGAAAGAGTTGATATCACCAAAATCTGAGACACCTACAAAGGAATTTCATGAAAGAGGAGAGAAACCAACAAAGAGCTTTGAGCGAGTTCAAAGAAGATTAGATTTCTCAACATCAGATGTCTCATCTACTATTAACAGTGAAGTAGAACCACTAAAGGTGCCAAATATTTCTATATCTTCAAATTTATCAAAGAAGAAAGAATGCATTAGAGAAAATTCCAGAGAAAAGGAAAACAGATCTAAAAGAATTAGAAAAGATGAATCCTCATTCTCTAAACAAGATGATACAGTACAAGACTTTCTTAGAAGATCCAGGAGTCCAAGACATGCTTCTAGGAAGGATTTTTCTAATAACGTAAGTGAAAATACATTAGGTACAAAATTAAAAAATGACAGATTGTCATTTCATATTCCACGGGAAAGTGATTTTGTTCCAACAAAACCAAGACCAAAAAACTTTGCAACATCAACTGCTAAAAAGGTTAATGATAAGAAACATAGATCTATTAATACTAGATCTTTAAAGACAAGAGATATCTCTTTGGAATCTAAGAACAGATCTTATAGTAATGAGTCACTTTCCGAACGATCTTCAAAATTATCAGACAAGCTCACAGTTAGAGAGTCTAGAAATATGTTTGAAAATTTGGATTACAAACATAAGGATGATTTACATACATTAAAACAAATAGATGATCAGAAATATATGTTTTCATCAGAAAGCAGACAAGTTCAACAACATAAAATAACATGTCAATCACAAGGAAAGACAGGAAATGTATTTTTTAAAGAGCAGAGTAAAAGATTCGAAAAAGTAAAACCATCAACAAGTAAAATGGATGGTAAAATGTATATAATAAACTCTAAGGAGTCTGAAAGTATAGAGAGTGTAACTGATTCAAATATTAGTGTAAGAACTCAAAGTCCAATCACTGTCTCTACACAGCAGATGAAAAATAAAGATTCTGAAAAAATTGCACAAAGTATTAACATTAGTAAATCAAATAAAGCTACTGAAGATTCAAAATATACAGATGATTCTTTGACACAATGCACTAGTGTAAATACAAAGAAAGAAGAAGAATCATTTACACAAAGCGTTGCTACTACAGTTAAACAAACTAGTAATAGTAATGAATCTAATTTAAACAACAGTATTTTATCAAGTGCATTATTGGATCCAAGAAGAATTTCATTTAGAGATGAAAATCGTTCACAGCAAGAGGACTTTTGTGATTTAATTACGCCAGATATGAATCTTATGCCTCGTTCTAAGCGAAAACGGCAATTTATGCAGAATAATAATATAGAAGCTGATTTTAAGTGTTCAAAACATAATATAGCTAAAACTGAAACAGAGCCAGAAAATATTTCATTGGTAAGTAAATATGTACAGTATACATTGCCATTTTATTTAATCTATGCATTATGTTAGAAAAGCAATTTTACAATTGTAGTTACATCCAACTGCCTTACACATGCAATTTCAAGCTGAGCTGCATCTTCTTGATTCATTTAATGAATCACTAAGGCAAGTCATGGATGTTGAAAAGTGTTTATATAATGTTAAACATGATCAAGAAAAAGAGTTACCATTACAACATAATCAGTCAAATGATCAAATAAAATCACATTTTTCTAAAGCAATGGATGAAAGAAATATTGATGATATGGAACATTGCAATGAAATTAGTAGATCACAGAAACATGTTGCCATTGATAAAGGTAGAAGATTTAATAAATTATTTATTATAATATATGAAAATTATTAATTACTAATGAAAGTATTAATATTGACATAGCGTTTCCGACTCACAAAGTACATCATATTACAAGTCAAACTATGGGAAACGAGTTTGACAATGTAAATAAAATAACTAAACCAGTAGTTAAAGCTGTAGAAGTACAAACCCAAACAGTGAATGACATGGCAACTCAAACAGATATACGTCCAACTCGACGAAATGTACAAAATAGATGCTCGGAGATATGTGGAATACCGTACGAACAAGAATTCATTGGAGACAGTGAAGTTCCACATCTTTCTTTAGATTCGGTAGAACAATTTGAAGATTTAGATCAAATAGAAGAAATATCGTTACCTAGTAAATTAAGAACGATGTCTGAAATAAGCTTACATGAAACCACGTCGTCTATACGGACAGAGACTGGAACGGAAATTAGCATCTCTACTCGAGACGTAACTTGTTCTTTTAACAAATATCTAGATCTAGAGGTAAGTATAATGGATTAAAATTTCCATATTAAAAATAAATTGAGATTAAATATATTACGCATTTTTGTAGATTGCACAGCTAATAAAAGACGAGAAACAAAGATATGATAAAATTGAGATGTTATTCAAATCTCGTGAAAAAACATTAAATGATCGAACTAAAAAGTTAGTGAAACTAGAAGAACAAAAACGGGCATTAAAAGATACTGGGCAAGATAGTCGTGTTAGCTCTGTGAAAAAAAAGCAGAGAGCTTTACTTTTAAAATTACAACAAGAAAAAGACGAAATGAACAGGTATTGCAATTCTTTGTACTTAAAAATACTTTATTTAGTTTTTATATATTTATAAAGATTATGTTTTTAGATTAAAAGAGCTTCATAAAATTGCAAGCCAAGAACGTAAGCTTATGTTACAAAAACAGAGAAACATGTTTAATCCCCAAATATCCACTAAAAATATTTTAACAAAACTAAAACGAAGTGCAGATAGTCAGTCTCCAAGGAGATTATCTGGACCTATGAAGGGTTATGATATAAGGAGTAATAGTTCTATGAGTTCTCTAGTTGATTCTGATAAATCTCAGCATGATCGATCTCAAACAGACGCGCGCTTGCAAATATCAGAAAACGAATCACACTTTTCTAAAATCGACTTACCAAAAAGTAACAAATTCACGAATTTCATTGAGGGATCTAATACATCGTTTTTAAGATCGGATAAATCCGATGAAGCTATACAAAGCAATGTATCTCAAGAAAAATGTCTTTACAAAACACAAAGGGATGGAAACATATCTAAATACGAGATAAAGTCAAGAAAATTTGAGGAAAAGATGCCCAAGGTGGACATTATAAGACTGAAATCGCATCAACATTCTGTTGACCCAAAATTGATCTCGAATCATTCCATAAGCATTCCTGGGAAATATCTTTTTGAGAAAGAAAAATCTCCCGATATGTTAGAAGTACAACAGAATCTAAACAAATCTATCTCTGAACATATTAAATCAGAATCGGACACTTTAGTAGAAGAATTATCTAAAAAATCAAAGCCTTCTCAAGTAATTGATAATCATTTTCAGAGTATAGTGTCTCCAAGGGAATCTTTGAAAGCTATTATTACGAATAGCGAAATTTTGTCAGAAGAAGTAAGTTCTGTTAGTCAAGATACCATATTAAAAACATCAAAATCATCTCAAGTGTCTGAAGACATTTTACAAACGTATTCGAAAAGTTCTAAACGAAGTAGTAAATCAATTCCGACCGATATGTCTAAAAAGACCCAATATAGTTCCGAATCTAAATCAAATTTTAAACGCAGAAGTTCAAAATGTCAAAAAAGCAAATCGTCATCTAGCATACTCACCGAGAATATATTACGATCCAAATCCAATTCTCAAATGTCAGAAGAGCTTGTCAAGCATCATAATAAACGAACAAAAATGGAAAAGGAATTTATTCAATTTGATAAGAACGATGAAACTGCACTTATGGATAAACATACAAAAGATAAGAATTTCAAATTACTAACAGATAGGATAGACGACTATGATAGCAAAGAGAATGTATTCTGTCAAAAAATGTTTGATAAAAGTGTAAACTCCTATGAAAATTCCTTTTGTAGCCAAGACAAGAATGGGCATAATTTCGATGAGACATCCACAAAATCTCAGATTAGTAATTTCGCTATTTCTCATCATAGTTCCGGAGAGAGTGACAGAAATTATTCTAAATCCGTGGTTGTTAGATCGCAAGATCATAATTTGAAAACATCTAAAAAGCTTGAGCAGTAAGCATATGTTTCTTTAGATTAATTTATATTTTTATATATTTTATCGTCATGATTTTGGAAAGTGTTTCTAATATGATGTTCAAATTAAATTGATAAATTTGTGAATCACTAGAGACACGTGTAAGAAGTCTAATAATAAACTGTGTATTCACACTTTGAAATGAAGCATTGTAAAAATAGATTTAGTGCACCGACGATTTGCATTCCGCCGTTATTGCAGTATTCTACTGTAGTAAAGAATATTTGAATTACTTCTTATGCCTAAATAATTGTTTTTAATAATTTCGAATTCTTGCAATTCTCACACAAATTTTTTTTGTAGTTATTTTAATCGATATGGAAAATGCATTCGTGTTATCGGATGTGGTTACATTTTTTAGAATTTTGAACGCACGTGAAGCTGCACTTACATCGCGGAAAAACTGTGTGGAAGAGTGGATGGCTTGGCATGCGAAATTAAGAAATGAAGAAGATCGTGTTGCACGAATGGAACAAGCTGCACTTAAACTTGTAACTGCAACATCTAATGTTTTTTCTCAACAAGGTAACTTCATTATAGAGTTTTTTCAAATATAACTTCATTCGTGTGTATAATTCATACTTCGTATGTATTTTAAGATATATTATCGTTTATCGAAGCTGTAAGAAATTTTTCAGAAAAGTTCTTTATTTATTTTTAATAAGAACCATTAAACAAATCAAACCTATGATTCGTTCCTTGTAAATTTTCAAAGTAATATTATTAAAGTATATCATGTGTTTTCTACGTAACTAAATGAAAGATTCAATAAAAAATTATTTATGTCAGTAATAGTAAAATTTCTTCATGAATGAATAAATACTTCTAAACGATAATGTGTATAAAATATACTACTTAATAATTTGCATTGAATCATCTATTTTATATAAATATACATCTTTTAACTCTGATAACTATCAGAGAGGAGTATGTGTCATTTTATAGATACTACTATTTCATCGGACACGAGCGATATCGAAGGAAGAATAGAGTTACTCACTGAAAAATTAGCTGAAAGACGAATAGAAATGTCACGTTTGAAAAGGGAAGCCAGGAAACAGACGAAACAAAAACTTCGGGCTTTAGAAGCTAATTTACTGCATCAAATCAAGGTAGATAATTTAATATTGTTGATAGATTTGAATATGATTTATAATAAATTTGATGAGATAAATCTTATATGTTACATTTATTGAATGATTTGTTATGTTCAAACAGAAATATGATACAACGATTTACGAAATGCGTAAGAAACTGGAGTCGAAAAAAGGATCTTCTAAAGACAATGAGAAATTAGCGATAGAGTCCAAATCTTTGGCAGACTTCAAAATACCTGAGATTCCTCTGAAAAAGCTACAGGATATGTTCAAAAGTAGCGATTTATTGAGGTCTAGGTCGGAATCTGATTTATTTTCCACGAAAAAATTACCAGTAAAAGATTCCATAAAAAATATTAATTTATTACGAGATGAAATTATTGAAGCTAAGTACGATAGAAATCACTCTGAAAAGACGCTTAAATCTTCAAGAAGTATGAGAACATTAGAACAACCAAGTTCCGCAAAAATGAGTACGGCAAATCACCGCACTCAATTAGTTTTTGATGAAATCATATCAGAAAAAATTGAAATTGATAAACTTGGTTCTGCTGCGATGTCATCCGTTTCAGATGGACAATCTGACAAAAATATTCCTTGTGAAACTGGACAATATAAAGATGAAATCCGAAACAATCAAAGTATTTCTGAAGATATTAGAACTGAAATTAATACATCGAAGTCTGAAACAGATATACTTACACAATCAGAAGCTAAGCTTTCTCAGCATGATACTACGATTCAGTCTGATTTAAAGGAGTATAAATCCGATTTTGATACGTTTTCTGAACAATCTCAGGCTAAAACTATTTCATCACAACATTCAGAACATTCACATATTTCTTCGAAAAAATCCAGTAATATTCAAAATTCTAATGCAGAAATCAACACTGAATCTGTTAATGAAAGTCTTGATTTTTCCAAAAAAGTAGACTTTTTGCGTTTAAATAATCAAAATTTGAATGAGGATATAAGCTCATTGGAAAATGAACTAAAAATACTTTCAGAAATGATGTCGCGTTTTAATAAAAAATCAAACGAAGAAAAAAAATATGAGTCACAAAATGAAGAGAGAAGTACATCGAAAGGAATATCAGAAATACTTTCAGTGTCTGATAAAAATAACGAAGTTTATGATGAGGAAATTGTAAAAGAAGATAAAAGCACAGATGTAGAATTATATGAAGAGAAGGGTAATTCTGACATTCCACAGTATTTAACGAATAATACAAAATTGAAATCGGTTACTAACATCAGTGATAATAAAAGTATAACGAAAGAAGACGATAATGTAATATCTGTTATGATGCCTCAAAATAAAATATCGCCTTCTAGGTCAAATATCCAAGAAATTGATTATAAAGCGAGAAGCAAAAAAATTTTAAATGAAATCGAGAAATCTATAATACTAGAACATATTAAGGCAACTAAGGATGATCTCAGTCGCTCAGACATGTTAATCGAAAATAATAATTTAAGCTCGTATAAAAAAGACGAAGAAGTGTCTTGTGATACTTCTGTTGGAATCAGATCCATATCCGAAATTTGTTCAAAAACAATGCAGAATGAAGAATGTATAAATATTATGGAATTTGAAACAGTATATTCTGAAGAAAATGTTGATGCAAATATTGAAGAAGATTCGGTTAACTCGTGTAATTTAGAGAGTCATCAATCATTGGAGTCGAGTAAAAGTTCTTCGTTATTTTTAGAAAAATCCAACTTAGCTGAGAAGAGTAAGTCTTCAAATCAATGCACAAATATCAATCATAGTTCAATAATAAATGTACTTAATATAGAAACTCAGTCTCTTAAACAAGTTCTGCAGGATATTTCAAAACAGACAGTAGTTACAGAATATGTAAATGAATTATTAAAAAGACAAATTTCTCCGCAGTTATCAAATTCGTCCAAACAAAATGATAGTTTTAAGGAACCAATAGATTATATGGAAGATACAGTGAATGATAGTAAATACCAAAATATAAATGATATATGCACAGCTTCAACAATAGAAGGTTCAAAATTATTCTTAAATGAATCCAAAGAATTTAATGATAATAATAAGAAAGAAATTTCATTTCTACAAACTGATACAGAAAAACCTAAAGAAATTTCTCAAAAATCTGTTCAGGGATCTAAACATGATGCCTTTGATCGCGCTTTAAGTATTAGTAATCAAGAAGTCGATAAGAATGGAAGTCAGGCACGTGAAGGATTTATTAATAAAAGTTTTGATAAAGATGATTGGACCGCATCTGATTCATTTGATATTCATTCTGCATGGAAAAATTCTCAAAGTCAAATTTCAAAATTATTCAATGATGATTCGAATATATTGTCAAGTTCGAAAGATACATTCCAGTCAACTAATGATTCTAAAAATCAAATTAACGCAATCACCGATATAGAAGATATAGAAAATATGTCACTATTTATTCCAAAAAGCGAATCTACGAATATTGATATATATGGAATCAAACTTGACGAAACGATATTAGATTCTCATTTTGAGAGTTCTGATAACAAAGCTAAAAATATTTTGAATATAATTACGAAAGATAACGATAAAGAGCAATATGAAGAAGACACTGTGCACAGTATAGAAACCGATGATTTCCAGAAGGCTATTTATGATTCCGTGATTAAGATACTGGATAAGGTTGAAAAGAGCATTGAGGATAATTCAACAAGAGAAAATGTTGAGAATCATGTACATAGTATAGGAAGTAAAACTAAAATAAAAGTCACAGTAGAGGAAAAAGAGAAACCAATTTTAAGTAGTTTTACCTTACAAGATAAATGTTTGAAAGAAAATGAAGGTAACACCATTGATACTAATGAAGAAGCCACTAACAGAAATATCAATGAAGAGATTATAACTAATGAAGTTAGTACAGAGAGTGCTATAAGACTAGATGTGCACAAAAATATCAAAGATGATGATAATACATGTCTTAGTGAATCTAGATCTCGAGAAATTATCATAACAGAATTAGAACCAGGGAGTGCTGAAAGTGAATGTTTATCAGAACTCGAAATTGATGCTAAAGTAGAATTAGCAGAAGAAGAACTTATAGAAATAAATAAAGGTGATGACAAAGAAGAAATACAAGACAAAATAACACAAGAACAAAAATCCTTGGAACCCATAATAGAACAAGATAGTTCTGATGGTGAACAGCTTGATAATTTAGTTGAAGTAACTGAAAGTGTATTGGATGTTATAGAAAAAGAGACTAAATATTTTATAGATTCTATTACCGAATCAGAATCGACTTCACATAATAAAACAGATATTCAAAGCGTTGAAATACAAGAAAATAAAATACAAAGTAATGTAACTCCTTCCACAATAATAAATAATGTTAAAACAGTAGAAAATGTTGAAGTAATTGTATCGGATGTTTCACCAAATATAGGGGATAAAACCTTTGATATTTTGAAAGATCCAGAGTATGAAGATATTTCAGAAGAAAGTCTTGAAGTTTCTGAAATATTCGATAAAAGTGAACTTCAGAAATCTGCTGTTTTACGAAAATCATCTTCTATACCGGAAAGATATGAAGCGATACAAAAATCAGGAGAAGTATTGAAAATACTTGATGAAATGGCACAGAAATTTTCATCGAGTTCAGAAAATGATATAAACAAACTTCAAGACAATAGATATATTTCTGGGGATAGTAAAAAATCACAAACTGAAATTTCTGATACAGATAGCATTGCATCTTCAAAAGTAGATAATAAAGCTATTGATAAACACGAACAACCTTTAATAAATAATTTGGAAAGCCAACAGTCTAAAACAGAAGCACTAGGGAAAGAAAATCAATTGATAAAAGCAGTGATTAATCCAAATAAAACAGAAGAAAAAGAAAAGCAGGAACAAGATGTATTATCTGAGTCAAGTGAGGGCAGAGATACACCAAAAGGTGTATCAGAAATTGAGATGGATTCTCCTAGAGATCATAATGATTCAAGATTGGATATCGACGTGTTAAATGATGATTTATTAAGTAATTCAAACATAGAAAATCAAAATGCAGATTCAAAGAATACATTTCATGCTACACCCATTGTTGCAACATCTGAAAAGGATATAGAAATCATGATAGATAAATTAAAAGGTATGATTTTTATTTATCATAACTATTACATTACTATTAAATTAAGGCTATACAATTTAAATTTTAGTAAAAATATATTTTTAAATATCTATTTCATAATTCAATATATGGAAGAGTATTTCTTTCATATTTTGTAAATATTTTTTAATTTTTTATTCATAATTCTTTATATTAAATGTATATATAAGTTCAAATTATTGAGTTGTAAATTATATCGTTATTGAATGAATATATGAATATGTAATACATACATATTTTTATGGTATTAAATACATATTGGATACAACCAACTTAGTTTTAATATTATTTATATAATTTAATGCATAAATGATAATACATTCTTGCATATCACATATATTACAGAGACACATTCTGATTTTTATGTTGGCCGTGTATTCCTGTGCAAAGCATTGCCTCGTATAGCCATGTATTATTTATTTTCAGAATAGCAAAGTCGAGATAATAATTACTTAAAGGTAATACAACACGAAACTTTGAATGAAACAAACATTGACTTGTTCCTTTTATACAAATCAGTGTTGCATGAGTGCTTGATATTTACTTATTAATTTCTGTATGCACAAAAAAAGCCTGTAAATATTGTGCAACACAACACAATATAAAACATTGTATCTTCTGTTCTCTTTAGATACTTTTAAAAGAAAATGACTATTGTATACATATATATATGATCTTGGAATGTATAATTTTATCACAGCTTCATACTGTTTTATTAATGCATCAGGATATTTTTTTTATCCATATTTGGATGTTTCTCTCTTTTTTTTTTTAAATCATCAAAGCACCTAATCAAACTAAAATGTGAACTCATAATGTAATGTAAAGATTCGTGTTGCTTTTCCTAGACAATTTATTTATAAAGCTTATCATGAATTTGTATTATTTCACATTTTTATTTACACAGCCTCATTGAAACAACCTGGTATGGAGGCAGATTGGGAAGCAAAATTGCTTCGCATTGAACAACTTCAAATTGAGTTAGAGGTAAAAATTCATTCCTACTATCATATTATTTTGTTTATGTAAAAGTCGTTCCCCTATACATATATCATCCCTTTATAATAGATTAAGAAATTAGAAGCAGAGGAAGTATCTTTCTATGTTCGAGAAATACCAAACAAACCACCACCTCCGTACACACCACCTGGTGGTGGTGCAAGAATTTCAACATCCCTTGGATCATCTTCTCCTCCTCCAGCCGTAATTCCCTCCAATATAGAAGAATTAACGGCATTTACTGAAAAAGCCACGGCTATAATATTTAATGCCAAAGAGGCTGGAGAAGATATCATGAGCTTAGAAGCTCCTCCTGAAATCTGCGAGTTAACCAAAGAAAACGACGAGACTGTAAAAAAGGATAGAAGAATTTACAACACATTTCTCTTTGATCTGTGCAAAGAAACAATCGCCGAGGTTTATCAGGCCGAATACGAAAAACCAGGTCCAAGTTGGACAAAACCAAATGTGAAAACAAAACCTACAATGAAAATCCCTAAGACTATACAAGAGCTTAATGCTTATGTGAATAAGGAAGTGGCCACGTTGTTCGGTTTCAAAACGAAACTGCAACGGGAAAACATGGTGATGCGTTGGAGCAGAAAACGAAGGGACAGGGTTGATGAATTATTGGCTAGAGAAGCTCAGGCTGAGGAAGATGAATGGACGAAATTCCATCATGATGAACTCGCGGTAAAAAATGGTCTTACTGTAACTATATTAGATACTCTGTTAATGGAGACTGTGAATGTGGTTAAAGTGGCATACGCAAAAAAAAGAAAAGTAATGGTTTAGTTTCTTTCTTTATTCTTTCTTTTTTGCAATGTTATGTCTAACGACTGAGATTACCAATATATATGAACTACGGAACAACCATTTAATTATGAAAAACAGTATATATTATTTTAAAATTCAGTAAACTGGCCTGAACTGCCATATTTTAATGAATTTATATAATAATTAATTTTTATGTGTGCCCTATACATGATCTGTAGGCTGGTCCTATTTATTTCTTTGATAAACCAATCGTAAATACGAAAATAAAATGTGTAAGGGATTCATTTCATGAATTTTAGAATTGTAGAAGGTATTTGTGTATCAGTGTATAGAACTCGATAATCAAATGCTATAAGTTTATTTTGTTAAAATTAAGAAATAATTATTACAGCATATAGTACATAGGTTTATCATACTCTATATTCACATATATTGGGATATAATAACATACTTAATAAAGCGGAATCCCGTTGATATTTAATTTTAAGAAGAACATATAGTGTTGTTGCTTTAATAACTCTGAGCGTTTTGTTCGAGTAACTTTTCAAGTAATATTATTTTATGTAGTTATTAATGACATGTTCCTTATTTGAGTTGTTTCACTTTTATATATATATTTTTGACTTTTATGTAATAAGTACAATTGTAACTTACTTGTTACAGAAATATTATAAACATTTTGATTAAGTGTTATACAACGTTACTCAAACAAGTATTTATTAATTATTCAAACATATTAAATATTCGAACAAAATGCTCTTTCGGTTATTATGTGTAACCATTATAATTGTGTTATAGAAGACGTCGGCTATGGAACGTAGATAGTATGTTCGTATGAGGCCACATCAGATTTCGTAGAATTATGCTCAACTATGTATAATAAAATTAACAAAATTTCAACTAAAAGACTGATATTTCGGGGCCATTTCGATCCAAATTAAAAACATTTTAGAAAGATGCATAATTATAAGTAGTCGGTAGTTGAACGTTGGTTATTAATTGGCATTGAAAAAACTCTCTGAGTTGACTATCTGCAACAAGGAGATTGCTTCGCTTTTCTACTGTAGCCCCTTTATTACATAAGAATGAATATATGAATGTAAAAATAAGATACTACTTTTGTGCTATTAACTGCAACATGTTAACGAACTGATAAATCAGTTACACATTTTAGTCTAATTTCAGTTGGCAATATGCTAACTCTTATTCTGTCGGACCTAAGTTTATATTTGTGGTTGTGATGTCGATTTAATATCCATGAAACGATAGAAGTGACGAGTTAATTACATGAAAGTACAGAAGCGATAGGACAAATGAAACATTAGCTTTAATTACCATGAATTGTGAGTTATTGATACTGTGTGATGAGTTCAAGTGTTTAATTGATTTATTGTACGTCTTTAGAAAACATCGTGAACTCTGGTCTTTTAATATATGCCCTTTAAAACTTCTATATTTTAGAAATGTACATACAATGATAAGGTTCAAATTGTAGAATACTACGTTTTCCTTCGTAGAGATTTCTATCATTCTGTTCTTAACAATTTCTTAAGTTTTTCGTCTATCATATGAGTTTTTTCTAACTTCAGTGTTGTCTAGCTTCACTTTTTGTTTTTATTTTGCAGTCAGTTTGACAATCTGAGATTGATTGCATACGTAGTTGTTATACATACATAGATATTGTTCGCATACGTAGTGTTGAATATGTACTTAACTAAGGTATAATATATTTTATAATAAATTTTTTGAAAAATTTATGGTGACTTTGTTAATAAACGAAAAATAGAACATATTTTAGATATTATTTTAGATAATGAAATTTATAAAATTGAGTATAATGTAAAGAACATTTATTTTGTGTGAAACAAATAATATGTAATTTAATATTACATATGTTTTTTGTGTTTATTAAGATCTAATTTATTTTGATTATATCCTTAATGAATAAAATATTTTTTTAAGAAAATAAAGGTGATGGAAGGAATAAGTATATAAAAAAGAAATGGACAAAAACATAATAAGGATTACAATGCAAAAACAATGTAATGATAGAATAAATATGTATATTATAATATTGATGTTCATAAAATTTGACTTGTATTTATAAACATGTAATAGTACATATTATTTATAGATCTAGAAATATTATAAATTACAATACAATTTATAAACTATATTTCATTTTCCAGTTACTCGATCAATTATAATAGGTAAAAAAATTAGCTTTTTTATATTAAAATCATTTGTTTTTTATTCTTCAAGATATAGTATAAAATTTGTATATAAAAATTGAGTATATCATTACAGATTCTTTTATATGATCTATTTGAAATTTGCAAAATAGTTACATCCGGACTGTTTGATTGTCTTTTCATAAATTATTATTATTATTTATTTAGTTTTAGTCCATTACCTTTCGGTTTTGGACGACCACCGGTTTTACATCACTAATATTTACATTTATATTCATATATCTACATTACATAACTGCTAGATCCTCTTAATCTAATGCTTGCACCTTATTCTCACTTATATCTAATATTGCCTGCCCCTACAGTCTTTGGTTCCTTCTTTGTTCTGTTCCTTTCTGTTCTTCCTCCTTTTCCTCCCTAAGTCTTTACATAAATATTATATAATCCAAATCTAGTCCAATATATACGACTCAAAATCCCGCCGCAAACTGGCCGACATACGTTGGCCACGTACGTTTGTTACAGCCAGAGACTCCATTCATTGGATGAATCCTATAAATAGAAGCCTATATGGCATCAAAGTAAGCCATCAAATATGCTAAAAACATTCAATCTCACATACGCATGACTTTTGAACCGTATTTTTTAATTATATGCATTGAAAATTATTAAATTGCAATAAAAAAAGGCAATAACTTTATGTTCATTAAACCGAATTGCAGCCCATATTATTTCTCTATTGATATTGATATATATAATTGCCAATCATATACATTTGTAGTTGTGAATGATATAGGAACAATTTATATCCCTATATTACGTAACCAGCACGCAAGGTCACGTTACAAATGCGTGAATGTTAATGATAGTACTGATAGGGTGATAGACATGCTCTGTTTAAGATAATTTCTTTAGTTACCGTGGTTAATTGCTAAAGAGTGTACTTTGTGTGAATAGTAGACCTAGCTTCATTTCAGTTTGAAAAGTCGTATCTGCAGGTCATTGTAAAATGACGACAAAACGTTATATATTGTCATTATCAAATGCAGAATTTAAAAGTTTCATAGATTCCATTGATGTAGTTTTATCAGATTGTGATGGTGAGTGATTACTTAGTGCAAAATAATCTTTATAAAAAATTATTGAAAATAAATATGCGTATTTTATGTTATTTTTATATCATATTTTTTATATTGGAGTATTTAATAATTGTAAGATAATAATAGACAAATACTTCCATGTAAAATGTCATAAATGGTATTTTAATCTCAGTAAACCTTAGGCGTACTATGGAAGGAAACCCAAGTAATAAAGAATTCACCTGAAACTGTAAATAAGTTTAAAGAAATAGGTAAAAAGTTTTTTTACGTAACAAATAGTAATACCAAAACCAGATCTGAATTTGTGGACAAGTGTAAAAATCTTAAGTATGATGCAACAATAGTAAGTAAAATATATGCTGTAATATTTTGGATTAAGTAATATATATTTATTGTTTAAAATGTTATTTTAAACTTTTCTTCAGGATGAAATAGTATGTTCCTCATTTTTGGCTGCTATGTATCTTAAGGAAAAAAAATTTAATAAAAAAGCATACGTAGTTGGGAGTGATGGTATTACCAAGGAATTAGAAACTGAAGGTATCAAACATTTTGGTGTCGGAGTAAGTCTTTTTAAACAAAAGATATATAATTGTCTCTAAAATTTCAGCTCAAATTAACAATATGAAATTTGTTTTGTTATTGTAGCCAGATGTAATGGAAGGTGATGAAGTAGAAATGATAGAAAACTTTAAACCAGACCCAGAAGTTGGAGCAGTTATTGTAGGCTTTGATAAACACTTTAGTTTTCCTAAGCTTGTGAAAGCTGCCACTTATTTACGAGATCCAAACGTTCATTTTATAGGGACAAATTGTGATGTAGAAAGACCATCGCCAAATACTAATAAATTCCCAGGTTGCAAAATTATTTATTACGCTACATTATTAATATATTTATTTAAAATATTTTTTAAAATTTTGAAGTATAAATTTTAATTATATAGGAACTGGATGCTTCATAAAGATTATAGAAATGGCATCCAATAGATCAGCAGTGATGCTTGGAAAACCAGAATCATTTTTGAGCGAATATATTATAAAGAAATATGGTTTAAATCCTCAAAGAACACTTATGATTGGTGACAAGTAAATATTATTCATAGTCGTAACACTATGCAGCAGTAGTTTATTATTGGTATATTTAAAACATAATTATTCTATTTCAGTTGTAATACTGACATTCTTCTTGGGAAACGTTGTGGATTTAAAACTCTTCTCGTATTAACGGGTGTTACAACACAAAATGACGTAGATGCCATGAACGCTTCTACTACAAGTTCTAAAGATTTGATAATTCCAGACTATTATGCAAATGAGTTAGGTGATGTACTAAAAATGATTGCATCATCTTGATAATTTCATTGGAAAATTCAATAGTTTTAGCAGAATTATGTGAAATAATTCCCGCAAATCGTAATATATAATTATTTCATTTTCATTTATATTGTTTGGTCTTCCTAATTGTTTGGATTACTAATATAATTATTTATTTATTATAACATATGCAAGAAATATTTTTCAATGTTCCTTCATATATATATATATTTTTTTTTTTTGTCTAATTAAAGATGTTTTATTATATAAAAATTGTT
The DNA here is from genome assembly GCA_911622165.2 of Bombus sylvestris. NCBI lineage: Eukaryota > Metazoa > Arthropoda > Insecta > Hymenoptera > Apidae > Bombus > Bombus sylvestris. The sequence goes on from OU443145.1 coordinate 13,264,034, forward strand.
TAGTTACATGTACAATACATAATTGTTATTTAGCTAATATAGAAATTTGCATATAAAAATATACAGTGTTATAGCGTAAAATGATTAGTGTTTCAATTCAAATACAAAATGACAGTACAAATATGCAAAAACATTACTGTATTAATTTTGAGTATTTTTTATTAATATTACCTTTTGATAAATGTTCTTGAAAGAAACTGAGAAAAAATTTGCCAAAAAATTATATCTATATGATAGTCTGTGGTTACTGATAGAATTAGCATTTTGTATTTACTTGTATGCCTAAGTATTTTTATAACATTTAAAACATTGCATGCCTGGTGCATACAGCGAGAATTACATAAAATATATGTATGGATCTATGTTTAACTCAGCAATGAAGTTATAGTTTACATATATTACATATATATGTTACATTATATGTATGTGTGTATGTAGTAACAATAAATGTTAAAAGCATATATAATGTTTATGTTATATATTTTTTATGTATTATATATTTATATTAAAGCATTTCTTAATATTATGGTTACTTTAAATAAGACATGAAAGAGTTTATTGGTTTTATTAATTTCCGAACTCAGAAGCATCAATGGATCTTAAGCTTTTAATTTATATTTTAATATTTTTTGTATTAAAAAGTATTGTAATATTTGTTCATATTTTTTAAAAATCAATCTTATCAGAAAAATAGATCTATATATAACAAATATTAACATCTAATATTTAATAACTATGTCGTTTAATATATGGAGTAAATCTCTTGTAATATGAGTAATAGACAATATCTCAGGGATTGATTCAGCATCTGAAAAAAGTTCATATAAATATATGCCTATTTGACCTTGTTTACAAGGTATAGCAAATTTTATGTTGTAATAATCAATAAAAGAAGTTATCAGAATAATTTAAGTAAAAGAAATGCAAATTCCTGAATTGTAATATCCTGAAACAGTGTCATTCTCAATTAAAAATATTCTTGTTCATTATGAAGATTATAAAATATCTCAAATAGAAGGAGCACGTTTTAAAAAATATACGGCTTAATGTGCTTTAGAAACTTGGAAAACATGAATTTGTAGATGATTGCAATCTTGTAGAGGCATTATTATAAAGAGAAATTAATACATACATATGTACTATATACGTATAGTGCGTATTGTGATACTACATACTAGTCTCTCCATAAATATATTACAGAGGCTTATTATAAAGTAAACGCGATATTAGCGAAAGTTGAAGTGATTGAATGTGCCAGAAATCTTTGTGATAAGTTGGTAATAAAGTGATAAATAACGAAGATGGATAGGATACCTGTTGCTTTGTAGAATGAAACATGTATGAGATTTCATTAAACGGTAATGTTTACATATTTTGAATGTTTCGAAATGCATCATTCACCTTATGCTTAAAAATGAAAGTTATATGATTATATATATGTATATACATATTTTATTATTATATGCATGATATTTGAAAATCAAATATATTATGGTCACACATTTCAAGGTGCATGTAATAACAAAAATGTAAATTGGGAAGTACGAATATTTCTGCTACAGAGAAATTTTTTATTTATTTCTTATTTCCTTCTTTTCTTGTTTTTATTTCTAAGTTTCTCTTTTATTTATTAGAAACAATACAGATTTTTAATGTCAGCATTAATGATACAACATGCGTGTTAATTGAATGGTGTGAATATTGTTCATTTTGAAAATTTTGGACAACAGAATATGTTTATAAAAGCTAATACAACATCAGTATAATAACAAACTTATCATCATTATGACGTTTTGCATTTCATTGTATCAGTCAAACGAAAGTTATTGTAAATATAAATTGTTTGAGTAAGTATTGCATAAAATATGATGAAAGATAAGAAAGTATTATGTATAATTTGTTATCAGTAAAGAAATGTTTGTTTTGTGCCAAAAAGGAAAAACAATTAACTGAAGCACATACTATCAATAAAAAATACAAATTTCTTAAATATTAAGAAACAGAACAATTTAAAGAAGTATTTAAAAATATTTACAAAACATGAAACAGTAATATTATGATCTCGAAGCTAAATAAACGATATTTTGTTGTTTTTTTACAAATTTGTTATAAGAAATGAAAGAATTCTATTGTATTTATATTATATTTCTCATTATTTAATAGTATTTTCATAGAGGACATGTATTATATATACCTTACTATACTCCATATGTTGAAAAATACTACATATCTTTATTTTATTGTAGCAGGCTATATTGTATGTACATATTTTGTGTATATATGTTACAATAAATAACAACGGACTGTTTTTAAAATTGATTTTTATTGTCGCACCTAATACGCAATTACCATTGAATATTTCTATCATTTCACTTACTAAACGTTCTTCTAATGATTAAAATTTATTCCGTACGTTTCACCGATATTTTATTATTAGATCAGATTGGCACAATTTTTTTTCTGCAATTGATGCAACTTAATATTCAAGTAGGAATTTCAAACAATTTTTATATATTTGTCCTAAACTTTATCGCATAATTTACATTTGAAATCTTTTTTTCCACACATGCACGGAAGATGAGAATTAATTTATTTTCTGAAACAGATTGAATGTTACAGACGTCGCGACATTATAAAATTTCGTTTTATTAACAATTAAGAAGGAAGAAAAATCGATAATCGAGAAAAAATAGGAAAAGGTTTCATCTTTTCATTGTTCACGTATTTTGTATAGTCTAACGAGGGAGGTATTAAAGCTAAATTTTCTTCTCAGAAAATAGTAGACTAACTTGAACACTGTGTTTTCGAGGAAAGAAAACCATAAATACTAACTACTGTATGGCACGTTAATGGTCAAAAATATGAAACGACGATTTTAATTTGTTACTATTTATGACTGTTAGACAAAGGTCGAACCTATAATAATCAGTCGTTATCTGTAATGGAAATGAGTATAATTTAGTACTGTATCGGCTATCTCGTTCTAGCATGGTCATACAATCATTTGTTGACCCAATTGCTTGTTTCAAGAGTGGAGGAAGTAATTTCTGTGATTGTGATTGACAGAAATAGATTGGTGTTTTCCAATACATTTATCACTATTTAGAATGATTAATTGGTACGGATAAGGGATTTTTTATATCCGTGTTATATTCGTGTGCTATAATTTAACACAGGAGATTGAACATAATATTTCATGTATACATATGTGTATATATCTCATTTTAACGCAGACAATTTTCCCATTTTTGTCCAGAATAATGAATAATGTTATTTGCTAACGAAAAATATGCTTATTAACCCTTGAACGGCTTGTAAGTCGTGAATTATAAAAAGATATTTTTACATTTGATTGTTATTGTAAAGAGATATTTCTACATATATCATTCTATTTTGAATCGTGAACATAACGTTTATTGTCATAAAATAGTAATAATAATATATATTGTTTACTATTTAATAATGATATTGTTTAAATTATAAATTCGTCTACTATATTCAAAATGTTAAACACAAAAAACCTATTATAGTTTATTTTTAAGTGTTACGATATGAATCACTATTTAACAAGATATAAAGTTTAAACAATAATTATTTCTTAAACCGATTTAAACAATATCTATCTCTTCAGTTTCTCCGCATAAATTACAAACTCACATTTTAAGCTTTACTAAATATTTATATAGCGTTTCATAAGGTTTCCTAGTCTAGTCTCATATCTTCGTCCCTATTGTTGGTATCGATTATTTATTAGCATCATCGTTCACAAGGTTAATCGTATTGAACAACAATCGCGAAGAATGCAGAATTTCGAATGAAATATGTATTATTGTACTGATCGTAAAGGAAATTGGAAAATGTCACAACTTTTTAATGTTCCGTATACAAACTTATAAAATATATCTTTTTAATATAGAAATTGGATCGTTTATATCCAAACATAATCTTCTTGCTGTTTCAGACTTTTAAGAAAATTCTGCCATACTTATTAACATCTTTGTTATATTATCTAATCATTTGTTAAGTCAAATATTAGAATCTCCTCTTGAAATATTCTTTCAATTCTTTTCGAAAAGATTCCAGGGTGAAATTTTACTTTGATCGCGAGCTAAGCAATAATTAAAACTTTTTTTAAACAATAGTTAGAAACATCCCCTGCAGAGAGTTAAAAATACAAATGCAAATGTCTCTAATACTTATAATATTCATGCATCCTTGTCCCTTTCTATTTAATACAATTAGACTTACGAACGATAACGTAATATTCGTTCATACGCTCGTCCAAAGCTCTCATTGTCCTCGTAAATCGTCCGCCGGCCAACAATTTTTATAGAATGATCGCTTAAAGTAATATCGTAGATTGGTCGATCGACATCTCTTTCTCCGTTGAGTAATCCCATGGAGAACGTTCGTACACTTGTTTTCCCTTGGTTGTCCCGTTTAGCGACATTTCACGTGCCGTTCGAGTCCACGTTGTAGTAATTGATACGCTCGCTTCTCGACAGATACGCACACCAGTAGAACACGTTGATAGCCAGGAAGAACACGGGGAACACGATGCGGCTGGCACGATCGATTTTCGATACGGAATTGTATCTAGGCGTTCTTCTGCGTCGCCTTCGACCGGATCCCTCTTTTCTGCTAGGAGGAGCTTGACGAGGAGGTGGGCTGCAGGTCATGCAGGACATTTGCCAGTGGCCCACTGTAGGATTTCTGCTGGGTTCTGGGATCGCTGATAACGGTATCACTTCGATCATACCATCCTCGTTCATCGTAAAATTTCCACTTGAGTGACCTCGTGCCGTTAGGTTTCCAGCGGTTCTTTTGTGCGATTGGGGTACCTGAAATAAGTAGCAGCAGATATTTATTGTGCGTTTCAATGCTTTCACATATAATATATAGTCTAATAATATTCCGACGGGATAGGTGAAATGATAAACGTCCCATAAATTAAACGAGGATTAAAAGGAAAAAAACGAGAGGCACGGAGGAAGATATTGTCTCTCGAAATTCATCTGGAACTTGCAAATATTTTCGTTGGATCGTTTTTGTTGTTCTCTGTTGGTTTTATTGATCCCGAATATTCGAGGTAATATTTTATTTTATATTTATTATTTTTTTTATCGGTATTTACTGTTTTATTTCACCGCCTATTCGTTACATGTGTCTGTGGATATGTTTTTCAGTTTACGCTGTTTTTGGTCGCATAATTGACGGATAAATGAAAGCTGTTTCCAGTTTGCAAGCTCGCATAGAAATCGTATATTCGAGGTAGCATAAAGAAAACATGTCCAAGTATAAGCTAGTCGTGCCAAGATGATTATGAATATCTACAAGGAAAGAAGGATCTCTTGTGTTTAGTTTAATTAATAATAATAATAACCGATGTAAAGTACTCAGGCTTTGAAAACAATATATCATAATTGTCGAAATTTGTCATCTTGAAATTTCAGGATTTTCCTACAATTACTGGCTTGTGAAGAACGTTAAGATACAATGTTCGATATTTAAGACGACTTCTTAGTGTTCTTTTATTCCTCGATTCTGTTTTGTACGCGGAAACTATGTAATTAGTGAATTCACTCATCAGAAATTACACGTTGCATTGCAATTTTTTAAAATTACTTCAGTCTTAAAAATAGTAGAATTATCTTCGTTTCAAACGAATGACCACACTTTTGGAAGTATATTTTCTCAAACCTCTTTTTATCCACCAAATGGAAGTTATTCGGTGAATTAACGCGTTGGTCATGCATGTAAATGTATTTCAAATCGAAGGTAATTTTATTTCGATGCGAACAACTTTCCTTTTCCTTCTATTAAGGCTTTTCATTGCAGTAACCTACATACAACTTTAGGAATCCAATTATTTCTTGGATTGGATTAAACTAACTTTAAATCAACATTTATATTCTCTTTATACTTCATGTACTTTATTGTTATATGGAGATCGAATGATATATACGTATACACTTCCTCTTATGTAAATCAAAGTATCATGGTCCAGGTACTTTATTTTCTTTCTTTATATGCAATTCGTTTCTAGAATGAAGAATACAGTGACCTATTAAAGTCTTTTATTTTGCTGGTGCATTTATAATAAATTCAATCTTTCCAAAATATACGCGGCGTTAAGAAAAATAAGGTTTACATTCGCTAACAAGAGGAGCTTTTGATTCGACCCTCACCGATTTCAATAAAAGCTCTCATCTGTTTCTTTTTCACGAGTATTGTACTATCCTACTGTAGACAAAAAAAAAAAAAAAAGGAAGAGCGACAAACGCAAAACGTGTAAAACAAGTTTCTTTGTATCTTTCAATAGTCGTGGATAGTTTCGTAACATAGATTTTGTTTATTAATGTTTTATACGTAAACTCTATCAAGTTTTCGTAGAAGCATGTGTCTTATATCGGAGGGGACGTAAGAAAGCGTCTATGATGGATTATCACGCTGGCAGAGCGACGATTTCGATCTTTATAACCGGAACTCAGAAATCGGGTTTGCCGATTTCAATATGGAACAATGCCAAAATAGCGGAGATTTGCATGATCTCTTACAAAGTATGAATATTGAACGATCTTGCACGTATTCGTGAAATATAAGCGAGAGATTTATCATTGTTATTGGAATTTGGGAGTATTTTTGTTCCATTTCCATTTTAAATGCCAGTGATTTATCGTAATCGCTACTTATTAATCAAAACTTTAACAGCTGAATAATTGAATATAGGTTGTGCCAATCTCAACATCGATATCTGTCTTTTCCGATTTAGATATTGAGAGAACGCCACGCACAAAATAACATTATTTTTATTCTCTGCGTAGAAGATAATATAATTTCTATACTTCCACGTCATAAATGTTCGTTATTATGAAATAATTAAATAACCGTAGAGACAAATGGTTTAACACAAATTCGATGCAACTAGATTAATCTACAATGGACAAATTTATGAAAACAGATTTAAATACGTTTGACGGGTGATAATGGTTATTATAAAAGTTTATCAACTGTTGGTTCGTTCGGCCGTTTTCACTCGAGCAATGAAATATCAAATGCATGCAAATTACCGGTTCTTTCTGCAATTGCCGTGTATTCGCCTCCTCCTCGTCGCTGGAACTCTCGCTTTCGCTTAAATCGGAGCTGAAATAACATTCGCCGGAACCGTACTTGGTGAAATAATGCACCACCGCGAATTGTATAATGGTGGCAAAAATGAAAGCGAACGAAAGAAAAACGAAGAAGTCCAGGGCAGTGGGGTAAGGAACTTTAGGCAAATCTGTCCGCGCCTCCAATCCCAGAAATGTCATCGTTAATACGGTTGTTATACCTTTAAACAAATATGAAAGGACTTTTATTTATATTTCATTCAATTGTCAAATTATCAAAGAATATACGTATTCGGCTTCAAAATATAATTTTTCAAATGGCTCGAAAGCAACGCAGTCGTTATTGTTTATATAATTAAGATAAAACGACGAATATGTTACATCTGTCGCAGTGCTCTATCGATTATCCTCACAGTTTGTTTTATCATTCATTCGAACAACAGATATGTTGCAAATAATCAAAGTTTTATTTTATTCGATTCCCAATGATAGAATGTTTTAGCAGATATGTTTTTTGGTGAATTTAATAAAGAAAAATTTAATTATTAGGAGAAGACAGGAGAAAGACTATTATACATCGTTTTACAAATAAGATGAAGTCGTTATATGATTTAATAAATAGACAGGATAGAAATTCCTTTTTCCGAATAAAAAAATCAACAACTATAATATAATTATACGCTTGTGGTATTATTTTTACCACGCGATTAACCTTCGTTGCCATTTAAAAAATTCGATTTATTTTTATTTGCTTGCTTCTAGCGTACGTGTATCTGTGAAATATGGCCTAGCTATGAACTTACCCAGTGATACACGATCTGCAGTGGCTTCTCGATTTAACCAGAAGGAGACCCAAGATAGGACCACGAGTAAAACACAGGGCCCGTATACTTGTATAAGGAAATTACCCATGTGCCTCTGCAGATGAAAATATACCAGCAGCATCGAATATTCCGCTGGAATCAGATAATACATTCAATACGTAACACAGAAAAATTGATTATTTATTTACTATTTACTATTAGGTTGTTGGAAAAGTTTCTTTCGTTTCATAAAGTGATAACAGATGAACAACAATTTCCGTTTTATATTATTTTATTGAATTAGCTATGATATGCATTATCCGTGCATAATTTAATAAACTAATATAAAACAAAAAACATTGTGCGTCTATTATTTCTTTATAAAACGAAAGAAACTTTTCCAACAACCTAATATATTTCTTTATTCATGAGTTTATTTCAAGGTATACATAGCGCGTAATTAGCGATTACATGTTTACAAGATTAATGATACACGGTTACATGGAATCGAGTATGTTTAACTGTTTAAAAAAGTCTCGAACGCGTTATGAATGCTTTCAGAATCATTCGTGTTTAGACGTTTGTATCGGCTTTAATGTTGCAACTGTTTCTTTCAGGTGAAAATCTAGGGCAGTCCGATAAACTGTGCTGTATGGTTACAGGTGAGCCACGAGATTGGCATTCAGGAGATGATTGTTCTGTTAACAACTACTCGTGCGTAAGTCTGGAATGGTCGGTGCGAATGCGGGTGAGGGTGGCTTAGTTCTGATTAGTGCTGAGACGTTGGGTATCTCTTGCACGCTAGGTCGTACTGTGCGAAGTTTTGTATGGGGATTGTTGAGCCATAAACAGTTCTAAAATTTCCTAACGTCTTCTTTGATAACGGTTTTAGCATCGTGTAAGTTAGGCCTGACTTTTTTTCATGGTAAATAAATTTTGATGGTCTCTTAATTTCTATATGAGTGGGAATCCATATCAATTCGATGCTATACTGTTTATTTCAATGATCAAATGGATTTCTATTTATGATGTTACGTGTTAAGGCTTGAGTTTCGCAGGATGAAGAAGTGAAGATATAATCCGCGTGTAGAAGTAAAATCGTTTCTAACAAATAGTTATTATATTACCCTTAAAATTTCGTTACAATATAATGGTAAATATATAGAATCTAAAATCTCTCCTCTTTTCCTTGTTATACCATAATTCACATTTGTAATCTATCTTTTATGCTTCGAATGAAAAAAAGAGAAAGAGGATTACATGCCAATATAACGCAATTTCACTCATAAAACCAATAAATCGAGTTAATTCAATATTCCACGATCTTTTTCGTTCGGTCCACCTTCAGCTATTGTTCGATATGTATATAATATTTATCTTCCACTCGTTTCAATTTTCATCTGTAGTTGAGTTCGACATCGAATATCAACAAGGTTCGACCGGAATCGAAATCAAACAGGGTCACGATCATTAGTTTCTTCGGTTACGCACAAACCATATCCTAGCGTCCAACGTAGCAGCTGGTCGTTCTGTTTGTCCTGCACTTTTTCCTCGATAACGAGTACAATGTACAAGGAACAACCGTGTCAAACATCAACCTGTATTGTCTCTTTCTATTCTCTACCTATTATCCCTGGCATCCCTTTTGATCTGTCCAACGCAAACAGAAACGATGCCGTGCATACACGTGAATGTTTGCGCCACGTTCACGGATCCTTAAAAAATTCTTACTACCCTATTGATGCAATCACAGTGACGACGCGACGATTGTTTGCGGAGTATTAATCGATGCTAATCCAATTAAAAGTGGAAGTCGTTGCGAATCGGTGTCTCCCCTCTCGTTTCTCGTTATCAGCCGATGGAAATACAAGAGGGACGAGAGTTTTCTGCAGGAGGATGCTGCAATTAGTCGTCGTTTCTCCCGTTGCCAACTTTCAACGTGGAATCTCTTTTCTTCATCCTCCTTCTCCTGTTTCATCCCCTATCCTCTTCCATTGCTTCTCCCCCATCTTTTCCTTTTTCTTTACGTCGTCGTTTTCTCGCACCACTTGTCGGTCCGCTCGAATCCCACCCACTTCCGGGCTGATTCATTCGTACCTTCGATATTCCTGTAGAATCCGTAAGCGTGGCCCGATAAAAGTTTCCAATCGAGTTCCTTTGCAGTCGTTAAGAGACAATTCCTTCCTTTCGTTTCTCTAATTCGAACAAGCCTTAGCCACCGACATTCTTCGACGACTCTTATCGTCGCTATACGTTTCTCTTTCGATTATACTTCCGTCGTCTATCTTTTCCTTCCTCGGTTTGATCCTTGATACATCGCGTCGTCGATAAGGATTTTTCGCTGAAATCTATTCTTAAATGGAGTTTCCTTCCACGGGTTATCGCCTGGTGTACAAGTACGGTTCTTTAGGTAGACAATTCTGAAAATATTTTAAAAGATGAGAAAGGACAGGTGGAAGATGAATGTTGAATGATGACATTTGGTAAAATGTTATAACTTGAAAAATATAGCACGTGGATGGTTACCCCCAGCGGGGTTCCATCTTCCAGGTTGTTTATCGTATTTCTATCGCGAGGTCTGCGGGATGCTTCTTCTTCGGTCTTCCTTCTATTATGGTTTCATTTGTTTCAGCTACAAGCTGGTTTGGGTGTGTTGCAGGTCTTTCTCTTTTTTTTTTATTTACTTGTTTGAATTTTACAATTTGTCCAGAAGGACATTTGGTAAAATGTTATAACTTGAAAAATATAGCACGTGGATGGTTACCCCCAGCGGGGTTCCATCTTCCAGGTTGTTTATCGTATTTCTATCGCGAGGTCTGCGGGATGCTTCTTCTTCGGTCTTCTTTCTATTATGGTTTCATTTGTTTCAGCAACTAGCTGGTTTGGGTGTGTTGCGAGTCTTTCTTTGTACATTTTTGCGTATCTAGCGATTTCCTCTTTGACTGTTGGAATTTTTAGATCTTTTCCTATATCTTCGTTTCTGACGTACCATGAAGCGTTAACTATCGTTCTTAAAATTTTTGCTTGTTTTGTCTCCATTTTATTTATGTGACTCATTGCTGCCGTCCCATGTATATAAATAAACAAAAAGTTCACTCGTCTGCATGTATTTATAACGAAGAGAAGAAAATGTTAAGAAAAATTGTAAATTTGTATCGTTATAAACAGATATGATGGTAATATAAAAAGGGACTGAAAGGGTCCAAAATAAAGAGCAAAGATGAAACAAAAGAAAAAAAGAGTAAAATAAAATGGCACGTGTAAGTGAAATAAATTCTCCTTTCTCTAGCGATTTCAGCAACTATTTTTTTCTTTTTTTTTTTTTTTTTTCTTAAATAAAGTTTCGAATAAAGTGCCGAAGAAGGAGCATTGACTCACCGTGTGAAAGCGTCGCCGATGCAGAATAATTCGCAGTGGGATTGGCAACTAAATCGAATTGGGATAATTTCATGTCCTCGGCGATTGCTACTTGTCGGGCGCTGTTCCATTTGTAGATCACGTCCCGTTTCGTGTAACCGACTGCAATCAAGAGAATATTTCTTACTAGCTGGTCGCGTTGGAGCTATAAAAAAGCATCGAATTCGTTCGTCGTTGAAGTGTCACCTTTCGACGAAAAGCCTCCCGAGGCTACTATAATATACGTATCCTTTGCTGATCTTAAATCTCTCTTATTTCTCGTGCGACACGTTCACGCAAAAACCGACAATTACGCGAACGTTCTTCAGATACGAGGGTATTCTATCCTTTTAGTGCTTTCTACGTTTGACAAATATCCTCGGAAATTTCGAATTTCTTCCATAACTTGTTCCTTTTTCTTGAACGCTACTGGCAAGAATAATTTTGATAAAAGTCGTTGCAACTTAACAACAAAATAATTATATAAACGCAAAAGTTTTGTATTGGCGTAGAGCATAATCGTAATTAAATTTTTACGCAATGTCACATTTTTATGAATGTGATTAAAATACGAAACGTAGATAGAAAATTGTTTCACATACTACGTATTACTGAGATTATTACAGGTTTAGATACTTTATACATCTTTGTAAATTATATTTGCATTCTGCGTGTTTTTTTTCCACTTTCCTCGTAAATTCACAAAGATCCACAGTCTACTAACGATTAAGATAAAAGAAACCAAGTGAGAGGTGAAAATTTATAACAAACAATGGAAAGTAAATCTCTTTTTAAGTTAAAAACGTACAGCTGCCAAATTGTAGTGGACATCTCTGCGTATCCATTGGAAAATTCTCAAGATTCATCGGACAACCAGCCTTGATCGTAAGTCTGAAATCAAACAGTTTATAGTATTAGAAAAAGAAAGAAAAAAGAAAATATACTCGATTATCACGAAGATCATTAATATTAGAATTTCATTAATGTTATCGCGTGATTGAAGGTCCGTTGAGAAAATTAATCTTTTGAACAAATAAATTTATACTATAAAACATAATAAATTTAATAAACTCAGATCTAATTGATTAGCATGTGTAATTAGTTAATTAATTAGTAAATGCTATAACAAATACAATATGCCGTGCCAATACTTTTTGTAGCCTCTGTATAGCGCTATAGCACTCGGTATCGGTCGATTTTGTTCGCCGTACGTGGTGAACGTGATAATTGATAGGCGAACCTTCGAAATATGTGTTCAACTTACACGCGTTATTCGCCACGTGTTGCTTCGTGGTACTGCAGTCTGTCGAGCATTGGGCTATCTAATTCGCGTGTACAATGGGCATACGGACGAAATCTGGGACCGTGCTATTGGAAAATATTATTTAGCGTCGCTAGAACGAACGTTTTGGAGCGCAACGGACGATAAAGAACGAGCCACGGCTTAGCTATTGTTCTTTTAGCGCGACGGACAGTTGGCGGCTACGAATTTTCATGAAATACGAAGCAATACGCGGAATAATCTACCACTGGTGGATTTCTCTGGCTATTCATCTATTCCTTCTGTTTTAAGCTCAGTAGAATGACGTACGTGAAATATCGTTTCTTTAGAGTTTGCAATTTAACGGATTAGCAAGATTCGTTTTTACCTTACTCGGAGGCGTATGGAATGCCTCTTTAGAGATTGTGTTGAGGTTATTAGATGTATAGGAATGCAAAGAGACGCGTGGATAAATTGTAAGATAGAAGATATATATATATTTTAAGCTCAAGTGTAAATACAAAGAAGGAATACAATATATATGAGCTGGTCCAGATCCGCACGCTAGCAACGTTACTCTATAACTGAAAACCCTGAAGCCAACGTTGCACGTGTACCGTTTATGGTTTGTCCTCGACAGTCTCTTGTCTACGCGCTGTCGATGGTGTCACGTAAAATAAAAGGGAGATTTAAGAAAAAGGAAAGAAATTTTATTTTCTTGTTTGCGATACACTTTCGAGCTCTAGGCGTGATTGTTCAAGACTGGCTTGGATGATTTTAGGGGGAGTATTTAAATTCTTTTATTCGTGGGAGTGGGAAAAAAGGCTTCGGTCATATATTTCTGAGAACGGATAGGGTGACCGGATGTCGCTCATTCTAAGACGCTTGGAATTTCGATATCTTATCGCATTGGTTAGGTCGGATTTCGTCTATGACAATGGCTTCGGTGCTTGAGAAAACTAAAGACCAGATGTAGAGTTTTCTTAGATATGGCGACCACTTCAACAGTTTGCAATTTGACGGATTAGTGAGATGCGTTAAATATCGTATCGTCGGCTTGGAAGCAGATGAAACGATCTTTTTACAGTTTGTAATTTGACGGGTTAATAGGAATCGTGAAATATATTATTGTCGACTTAGAAGCACACACGAAATGTTTCTTTCAGTGTTTGCAATTTGATCATTGGATTAGGTAGTGAGATTCGTTAAAAGATCACTACGATTACATTAGTAATTGCGACGTTAAACAATGATTTTGATACGTCATGTATATTCCACGTCCAGGTATATAATGACGTCTAAAGACTATTTGACGATAAGTAATTTTTTATTAATAGCGAACATATGTTAATAACTATACAGCGAACGTGTATCTTCATATTTCAAAATTATTGCAAATTAATTAATTTCAATTAATTCTAAAATTATATGATCTCGTACTATACAGAATTTAAGAAATTTAAAGAAAAATAAATTTAACGCAACTATTTCCTACAAGATCCTATTGGGATTATAATTACTACAGCGAAGAAGACAGGCGGAAGATCGTAATTGTTATAGCAAATCGAATAGGGAAATCAAGGTAAATAGCTGGAAAATAGATAAACCAGAAAGCTATTTACTACCTTTATTTTCTATCTTTAACAATGACCACGGTCTGCTCATTCTTTAACGAGTTTGATGTCATGAAATCACGAAAATTCGCACACGTTCATACTTAGAGGTAAATATCGGAGATAGGTGGAAAATCAGCCAGACCAGTTTGACCGAGTTATCGCGCCAGATATCGAGGAAGTTAGCCTACGAGATACGAGACGATCCGTGACTAATCGGATCCATCATCCTAACATTCTCGATCGGCCAATTTGTAATTCGGATGTGTTACATTCACCAGCGGCCAGATCACGGTCGGTATTAACTTCCAAATACGCTGAATGGGCTGTTTTCACTGCAGAATTTCGATTACTACGAAGTTTCTTTCTATCTGCCGAAATTTTTCATATTTCGTGCAAAAGTATTTTACAAGCGCGCATGAACATTTTCTCTTCTTCAAGTCTATTTTATCTCTCTATTGATAATAATAATGGGTCTCTTCTCATCGTTCGTGCTCTTCTGATTTCTCACCTACCCAAAATCGCATTGTGCATCCAGTTCTATCTCACAGAAATTTCTAATTGCTTTCTTTGTAACTTCTTCTATTATGAAGATCGATTTGTAATATAAAATAATTATAAGCATAAATAAACAATGAAAATAAATAATTTATATTTACTTATAAGGTAAGTTATACATTATAAAGAGAAATTTGACAAGCATAACGTCAGATTTATGAAATCTTGCGTCTTGTTTTTGCAATTTGTGATTTGAAATTCAACGAACGAGTTTCAGCCTGAAACTTTTAATTGATGGATGTTTTGTTGCAGAATTCTACTACCCGTCGGTCGTTTATCGCGATGTCGTTCCACAACCGAGATTTGTGGAATTCCAAATGAACTACGATATGTCTCACACGCGTCTGATGATGCAGATTCTGATCACATAATTTCAAGTTTGTTGGCTGGTCGTGCTATAAACGTTAAGGATATCTCTGGTGTCGACCACCAAGATGGATAGACCGGAAGTGATAAAGCACACGTCCTGAGTTCTAATTAGAATTCAAGTAATATATATATTGAATGCAATTACTGTTGGATTGTACGTACATGTACAAGTGTTTCTGAAGAAAATTGCTTTTAAAGAATGACAGTTGATTGCAATCATTCGACCTATTATTTTAATACTAACTTATATTAATTGCTCCAATCCTTTTTCGGTATCCCGACAAAACAATATTAAATTGTAAATTGTAAGTTACGTCATTTCCATCTTTTACGCATTTCTTCTTTTTTTTTTTTTTTTTTTTTTTACCGTTCGACTCTCAATGAACTAAATCGTAAACAGGTATCATACAGCACAGTATAGTGTATTTGTAGTTAGCATTGCGAGGATTTTTCGTTGTGTGAGAGGAATGTCTCTTAATGCCACTTTCGTTACGTTGGGTAGTGAAAATTCAGGCCGAGATGGGCTTTCCTCGTGCAATATCGGCGTTTTCACTGACCAACGATTGATTGCCAATCTTACGTGCATCCATCTGCCTGTTTACCAGGAAGATATTTCTCACGTATCAAGTGTCAGTCACGTACCTGGTCTAGCCACGATTTTGATCGAGAATAGAGCACGTTCAAGCACGAGGATAGGTCTTGAGCAATTTGCTTTCGACAATTTTCCGCTACAATTCCGTCGTTTTCTAATCACGTCTTATCTACGAATCTCCGTTGTAGGTTTGATCGATTTTCTTCCAAACGATCGATCGATTTTCAACGAGAGAATTAATCCACTGTTACCGAGGACGATTCGACGCAGTAACGATTCTCTCTTTTCTTGTGAATATTTTAAGAGGAAGAAGAGGAAATGTTTATAAGTTGATTCGAAGTATGTAGATGTTTATCACGCTGAAAATAACACGTTGATAGGAACGAAATATGTTCCAAGCAATCGATTAGTTATCTATGTTTATTTCTTAATTCTGTTTCTTAAGAAGACCCAATTAAAATAGTTTGAAACAAGACAGAATTTAAACGCAACAAGAAGAGATAGAAAATTCATTTCCTCTTCTTCATTTTACGGCAAGTCCGTGGAAACAGTATTTACGATATCGTTCCTGGAAAACAACATAAGTTAATTAAGCTGTTAATTAAATTGGCATTGACGTATAGATTTCCTCGTTTAATCTCCAGGGTCCTCTGGCGCGATAATTTACTAATAATATCAGCGAATCGACAAGTTACAAGTTGTACGTTATAAACTTATTTTCGATAATTTTACAAGTTGACGTTAAATATATAATCAGTGATAATCAGCTGATTGTTTAATAATCGGTAAAATTTATTTGTAGAATTTCATTTGTTTCGTTATTAAACTTGTTTGTGCTATACCAGAAAATTGTTTAACTCTGATAGCTTGTAATAGGTGACTTGTAAAATTTTGTTAACAGTATTAATCCAGTTATACAAGTATAAAGTAGAGCTCGTACAACCATTATGTTCCCGGGCTTCGTACTCGGATTTCAGATGTTCGTACGACTTTAAGTTTTCTTCTCGCGCGCTAGTCGTATTTTTGCCGGATTTCCACGGAAACATTCCACGCGGATACGAAGAAAATCCTACTAAATCGTAAAATTTATTCGCTCCCGAATACGATATCGACTTTGTATTAGAAATAAATCAAGATAGTACTCGAATCTAATAACAGATATGATATCCTATCGATTCATATATTTGTGTTATCTCCGGAAATACAGGTAACTGAATATCAGCAAATAATCATGAATATAGGTGAAATATTTCATCTAAAATACCCATTTTTAATTTATATGTTAATCATAAATACGTAAATCGATGAATATTTTACAGGCTAATTAATATACAAGTTTAATGCTTCCTAGGGAATAACGATAAAATTAAAACAATACAAAATATTTATTAAATAAAATAAATATTAAATATAATACTTCTATTCATTTCTAAAGTTGAAAATATTCGATAATAATTAACGAATTTTTATTCAACGAAACCGCTATTCCGCTATTAACTATGACTATCGATAATTTACACTGCGATTTTATAATGTAAACCGCATTGAAAACCTCGATTTTGATAGTGTTCCTCGTTCTTTCACATTAACAATTAAAGTATTTAAATAAACTGACATAATTTGCACTGCTGGAAAAGATCGACGCATCGTGAAACCATTTTTGTTATATGCTACAAGATTACTATAATAACCCTAAACAGTTACTCATTATCAATCATAAACGATTCAATCAAAATTTTCATTTTGAATTTCTCAAAAACGAAAAAGAAATTTTCATTTTCATTGACATAGACTAAAAATCTACAAAACGATAATAAAAGCAATTTGGATGTACGGAATACCAGTATGGGGGACAGCAGCAATAAACCACATAAACAAACTAGAGTCGCTACAATCGAACATACTGAGAACAATAGTCAACGCCCCATGGTATGTCAGAAACGCGGATATAAAGATAAAGAGGATGTAAGGACTTAAAAATACCAACGGTTAAAGAAGAAATCGGCAGGTACGCAGAAAAACACAGAGAAAGAACGGCAGCGCATCCAAACCAGCTTGTAGCTGAAACAAATGAAACCCTAATAAAAAGAAGACCGAAGAAGAAGCATCCCACAGACCTCGCGATAGAAATACGATAAACAACCTGGAAGATGGAACCCCGCTGGGGGTAACCATCCACGTGCTATATTTTTCAAGTTATAACATTTTACCAAATGTCCTTCTGGACGAATTGTAAAATTCAAACAAATAAATAATAAAAAAAAAAGAAAGACCCGCAACACACCCAAACCAGCTTGTAGCTGAAACAAATGAAACTCCCATAAAAAGTAGAATAAAGAGAAAACACCCCACTGACCTCACTAAAAAAACAAAATAGACAAACTGGAAGATGGTATTCCGCTGGGGGTAGCCATCCACATGTTATTATATTTAGCAATGAAGCTAGAAAAATTTACCGAATGTCTAGCTGGACAAATTGTAAAGTACAAATTAAATAATAAAAAAAAAAAAAAAAAAATTTTCATCGATAGAAGCTTTCATAATTTATCTTAAGGAATTATTGTATAATGTAATAGAGGTGTTGATAAGTAATCCCACATTTTTGCAGACTTTCTAAAAACTTAGAAGAATAAAAAAGTTAGGTTTAGTTATAAATGATCTTAGTTTGTCCAGTTGTCTTAGTAGACAGTTCGAGTTATAAAGTATAGTTTTCCCTAAAATAAATAAAACAGGCAAGCGATATATTAAACGCTTAGCCTTCGCTTTACGTTCGACAAAACTTCTCAATCTCAAACACATCCTTCGAACCTGTCCGAATTCTACGACTTTCGATTAAATTCGAAATTAATAGAAAATAGACTTATATTTATTCGAATTCTACCAAACATTCCTCAAGTATGGTCGTGTATTATTTCCACGGATATCACGTTAAACTTAATTCGAAGTCTAATAGGATCAACGTCCATCTCTCATATTATCAAATCAACTCAACTCATATCAGATCAACTCATATTATCAAGCGAGACAAGCGCGTGCAAGGATGAAGTGGAGAGACCGGCATCTGTTCAACGCAGCGGGTATATCAGCTGTATCGTTTCAGATTGAATCCAACCACGGATGGTCGTCCATGCATGGAAGCTTGTAATTAATTGCGAAATCCTAACACGGATATTGCGAATAAATTTTCATCGCTGTCCGAGCAAAAAAAAAAAAAAAAAACAGTGAAAAAGGCGGTCTAACGTATCGTGACGAACAAAAGTGTAAAAACAAAGCAGAAAAAGGAATCCGCGGATATTGATGTACAAAAAATCTGAAATACGTTCCGGCCAGACGCCATGAACCGTTGCTATTTCTTCGATACGTTTGCATCGTACTGGTAAGAATACTGTTTCATTTTGAAATAACTCGTGGTAAAGACGATTAAATTACATATAGGCATTTCATTAACGGACACTGTGAATAATCAGAACATTCATGTGATTTTCTTACACGAGAAAAAATCGTACGAGAGCAAATTTACTATTTTTATTCTTTTGCGTTTAATTTACAATCAATTCTTGTATTGAATTCTAAGTAAATTTATCTGGCGTGGTACCATGACGTGATTAATAAGTGTTTATAGTATATTTGATTGTACTTGAATCTAGTGCTTAGATCTAAGGTGTAATGTCTTTTTAGCCTGCGGATCTGTTCCGACGTGTCGAGTAGTTGAGTAATTAGAGGGTTTTGGTGGTTGTTAACTCTCGTGCTATGTCTATTGCTGAATCTGGATATTTCTTCTTTGACTGTCGGTATTAAATTTACTATTTGACGAAGATATCGTTTATTCCTTTTAACCAATTTTTTAATACGTAAATTATATGAGAAAGAGTTGCACATGTGCATCTTTGTTCCAAAAAAATGTACGAATTTTAGGATTGACGATTCGTATAAATCCGGAATAACGAAACTAGTTCATCGTTGGAAAAACATATTAACGCAATTGCTTCGATGAAATATTTTGAAGAAGCTGACCATTAAGCTGTGACTAAAATTTCGTTCGAGAAAATCCAACGTTTCTTATGCAATAACTTAACAGTTGCCCTAATTTGTTTTTTTATTATTTATTTGTTTGAATTTTACAATTTGTCCAGAGGGACATTTGGTAAAATGTTATAATTTGAAAAATATAGCATGTGGATGGTTACCCCCAGCGGAGTTCCATCTTCCAGGTTGTAGTTGCCCTAATTGTACAACTTTTTCAGTACTCGGAGGATAATACTTCACTGAGCGTTTTGGACGTTTCTATTAGCTAGATTTTTACCATACTCTATCGGCCAAACGCGATATCATCCCGGCGATGAAAACGTGGTTAAGAAACTATAAGAATCAACAGCTGGAAAATTTGCGCCCTGGTGGCATTCGAATCGATTATTTCGACGAGTAATTGCCGCCAACTAAATTCAGATAACGTGAATAATCACCAGGGCAAACACATGTAGAAACATGATCCGCGTCGTACACAAGAACAGGAATGTACACGAACGCAGCAAGGAGAGGATCATATTGGAAACTGTCTGTTGGCACGAGAATTCTAGCCAGTTCCACGCATGGACGAACGGAATCGTAACAGCAACCAGGCATTTTGAGATCCTTGATTCCGTCCAAGAGGATATAAATCATCTCGAGCGTGAAGTGTACACACGGCGCCGAGTTACAGGGGCCCTTCACATTTGCCAGCCTCCTTCCGGTTACCTCGCCGTTTCGTCTTAACCTCTGACGCAGTATTTGCCGGCTTGATTCTCGGTTCAAAGGGAAACGCGACCCTCTTTCGTTTCTCTTTTCATTCGTTTTTCCGGTAAAAATATGCCAGGAATTATCCCGTTTACCTAACTGTGTATTTTTAACTCGTTTTTAACGTGACTTTTACTGGTTTCCTGTTTAATTTTGGTAATGTTCGTAAACGTGGCATGAGTTTAATTAAATATAGACTAGCTGTAGGGTCCTTTTTCATCGTTACGCGTGGATGCGCGAAATGGTTAGAGGGAAAGACGAATAGGATTTTTCTGGAAACAGAATATCTCTCTATAAATCGTTTCATTTATGTTGATTACTCTTGATCTCTTCTCTTCCATTAACGGATACGAATTTCAGGTGTAAAAAATAATTTGATGATTGTAGCTGTTTGATATACAGGGTGGTTGGTAACTGGTGGTACAGGCGGAAAGGGGGTGATTCTACGCGAAAAAAGGAGTCGAAAATATAGAATAAAAAATTTTCGTTCGAGGCTTTGTTTCCGAGAAAATCGACTTTGAATTTTCAAGTAAGATGGAACGTAAACGTCCGAGCTGATATAATCGGACATCTAATTATCGGGCCATATTTTTTCGAAGGAAATGTAACGTCAGCAGCATATTTCGATTTCTTACAAAGCAAACTACCGGAATTATTAGAAGATGTACCGCTGAGAACTAGGGGAAGTTTAATTTTTCAACAAAACGGTGCACCACCACATTTTAGTCGTCGTGCGAGAGATTTTTTAAACCAACATTACCAAGGCTGGATTGGTCGTGCAGGAACAATAGCTTGGCCACCTGACTTAACTCCGCTTGACTTTTATTTATGGAGCCATATTAAATCAATCGTCTATTCTCAAGAAATCGCAAGTTGCGAGCAATCGAAAGAAAAGATTATCGTAGCCTTTCATACTTTAAAACGACCGAATACGTTAGAAAGTGTTCATAGAAATTTAATTAGAAGAGCAGAAGTATGTGTTCGGCAGAATAGGCAACATTTTCAGCAATTTTTGTAATAATAAACTTTATGATTACTTCGTATTATTTCATTATTTATTCCTAATTTTCCGTTACGGCAAAAACAAACTTAAATCGCGATAATATCCACTGAGACAACGATCTACAGTGAGATCCGTTATAAAGAGACACGATAAAGTGCACGCGTACCGAGCGAAAATTCAAAGACGATTTTCTCGAAAACAAAGCCTCGAACGAAAAATTTTTATTCTATATTTTCGACTTCTTTTTTCGCGTAGAATCACCCCTTTCCGCGTGTACCGCCAGTTACCAACCACCCTGTATAAGCAAGATTCAGGCCACTAGCGATGGGAAATTTTGCGGCGGAGATAAAAGTGATAGGAAGATTATTTCATTTTCAAATGTGTGAGTGAAAGAAGTATGTGCGTTTAAATAAAAAAGTAAATTAATGAGAAAGAACGATGTAGAAATTAACATCGATATTAAAACGGGGAGATTTCTCCAAGAAAATAAAAGTAACATCAAATTCTTCTAATCGCATGAAACTGTACTATGTAAATTATATAAAACTTCGGATACTTGGGTTTAATTAATTATCACGTAAACGACATAAGAAATACCATTGTCTATCGACATTTACTATATTCCTTATACATTGGAAGAAAGCAACGTCCCAAATGCGTCAATCTGCTATCAATTACCACTGACTCGATTTCCCATTTTCGCGCAGACAACCTGCTCGTTCTCCGTACAAAAACGCGCCCTGCTCCGTAAATTGCAATCGCGAAGGCTCTCCAAGCTCCGAATAAACCAACTCGTCCCTCTGTTCAACTTGTTCAACCTCAAACAGACGAGTGTCTTCTTAACCGAGCGGAACAACACCAGTGGTGAACACCAGTCGTTTTATCCGGCTCCAGAAAAATTCATGGAATAGAAGAAATTTTCAGGACGAGTGATTCCTGAGTCTGGTAAAGAGGACAAAGAGGAAGGGCGAAAATAGTAGGAAAATGAAAAAGCAGTGAAAGCGAAGGAGCGTTGTTAGTTAGCGCTTACTATGGTATATTATTTAACAGGTTTCGTGGGCCGTCTCGTTTGCATGAAAATAACCGTCTCGATTAGCATACAGACGCGACGAAATCCTAAAACTACTTTGGCCTGAGGATCACGTGCGCGGTCTTCTTCTCCGTATCACGTAGGCAGAATCTAAAATCATGGATTTCCAACGGCGAAATCCCCGTGGCCGTGGAAGATCGCGCAGGCGAACACGCTAAAGATTATCTGTGACGAATAGTGGCCTGTTCTAGGTGGTCTATTCTGTCTGGAAATGAGCAGATGCTGCCCATCGAGGGAACCAACATCCGACTGCTTGCTCGGCCACCCGTGAAATCGCGCCGCAATTTTATTCTCCAGAGAGCGTGTATGTGGTTTAGAACGTAGTTGTATACAGTTGATATATTTACATATGTAGTTGCAGATAGCGATGGACATTCGACTCTCAGTTTTCGAAATTATTTGATACTCTTTGAGGCTGTGAAAATTCGATTCACTTGGAATAGAGTTTGATAGGTACCCTGAAACATGTGAAAACGTTGAAAATCTTAAAAATCCTGAAGGTCTTGTTAACCTTGTAAATCCTGCGAGTCGTTCGCATAAATGCATTTCCGATATCTTGAAGTTTTCTAGATATTCTCCGATAGATATCTTTATGTTATTATTAGGTGTATCGTGTATTTTACGTATATCATTGATACCGTTTAAGTTAAAGCATTCAGAATGCTTGTAAAATATTGACTACGCGCTAAACCTTTTAAGATCTATCGAAATAATCGCGATTTTCAAGACTTTCCACACTTTCGAGACTTTCAGGAGTATTCAGGGTATCGAATTCTATTCGATGCGATTCGAAGTGCCCGACAATCCATCGCTGGTTGCAAAGGAACAAAGGAAACTTTAAAGGGTGAAGAGGAAGAGCGCTATAATTTTACGAAATTGAGTTACGTTTTACAGGAGTAACAAATAATTTCTGTATATTTTGTATAGTACTGTATACTCGATTATTAATCTAATTGTATATAAATTTATTACTGCTACATATAAAAATCTATTGAATTTATTTAAAAGTGTGACTTGTAAAATCTCAGTAATGATATCAGTGATTTAATCGTACAAGAGGCCGGTGAATACACTTATATTTCTTGCGAAAAAAGACCTATACACGGTATATTCCTGAATAAATTGATTTAAGCTTCACGAAGCAAGTAATTTCTATCGTAAGAAATGTAGAATCTCGAAAGCAGTTTCCGTTCGTTAATATCTGAAGTTAAAACATTGAAAATTTGTATCGAAAAATTCTATCAATATGGATGGAATTAACAACGTGCTTCTTTGAAAAATATTGTCAATGAGCTTTTATTGAGTCGTCTCTGACGAGGTTTACTACGGAAGTATAGTCGACCCATTTTCACATCGACGCACGAGACGTACATGCTTGCTCCTCGTTCGAGGAAGAAAGTGTAAAATGTATATAAAAAGGATAATGAACTTTTATAACCTGGAAACTTTATCGTAGCCAGAAAGCAAAGTAGAACGGTCTGCCTGACTTATGCCAAGTTTTTCTACTGAAAGCTTTTAATCTCGCGGTACAACATCACTTTTATTGCTTCACAACGAACCAAAACCAGTTGTTTCATACATAATCATGTAAAAGAACGTGAAATTCTAGTAACAGCGTGCTTTTCGAGATAACAAACGTACATTGTTTTCATTTCTGTAGACGCAGGTAATATAATAATGTTTATTAATTTCGCCCTCTGCACCTTTGAAATGGACTTGGCGTTATAGTTGTCAAATATTAATCCATCCAAACCTTCACATACATACTTCCGAAAAGCTTGAGCATTTGTATGCAAATTCATATTTTTCAGAGTATAATTTAAAAAATAGAATCTCGGTAGAAAATTGTTTCACTTACCAGATGTTATGAAAAGCGCTACACTTTGGTCGTTTTATATAATTTTTCATATAATGTACAGACTGTGCAATTTCGCAATTTCAATTTTTTTTATAAATACATAAGAATCTGGTCCTCTGCTTATGAATTGTAGATCAATCATTCTATTTCTACTTCGTGACAGTTACAAATAATATATGTATAAAAATGTATGTATATATATGCTACTTATTCCCAGTTTTGACATAGTTTCGCACTTCCATTTTACTTTTTCTCTAAGGAGCAAATCCAGTTAACTGTCTCTTCGCGATATTTTTCTTCTGAAATTTCTTTCATATTAGCTTCCAACCACTTCCTTCTTTCGCACTTCGTTACATAGTGCTTCGTTAAAAGTACAGGAGCTGTACGATCAATAATCCTTCGTACGCTGGTTCATGCTCCGTGGTACATTAGAAACGAGGATCTCAGAAAAGATCTCCAGGTGCAATCAGTTGAAAATACAATACAATTAACGTGTCTTTCTGCCAGACATAAGAAGAGATTAGGAGACCACCCAAGTCTACTGGCGAACAATTTACATTGAACGTTTATTCCCAGAAGACTGAGCAAAAAATATTCCAATGATCTGTTTAACTAAGACACTTAATAATCTGCGAACAAACGTATTAGGTTGTTCCAAAAGTTTCTTTCGTCTTACAAGGAAATAACAGATACACAACATTCTTCGTTTCGTGTTATTTTACTGAATCACGTATGATCCATTTTGTAGTAATAGAACAAGTATTTTCTTATAAAACGAAAGAAAGGTTTTGAGACAATCTAATATTTAATTCCGAGGCATGGACTACTGGCACTATGCTTACAAACTAATATTGTAATTCGTTACGCCAAGTTACGAATGTTTTCATAAACAACATGTAAATTATCTCGAGGAAAATAAAAAGAAGAAAACGTAGTAGTTTAAATTTCCTTTCCTATCGCTACATAATTTGCACTTCTCTTTATCTTTCTCTAACCAAAATCTGCTCGATTCCTTTAAATTGTCGAATCTTGCCACTTTGCGATTCTATTTTGGCTACCACCTTTATCACGTTTATTTCTGGATATTCTGGCATCGCTGCATATTTAATATATTTATAACTCACAGATGGTATAATAAGTAATTTTTCGCGAAAAGTGTACGCGAAAGAAACGGTCCTAATCGTAAATCTTATAATTTGTGTACCTAACGAAACTTACTTCTCCTCGGTAGCGATAAAGTTAACCGTGGAAAATTAAATTAATTTCTAATTGTATTTCTGAATTATACGATTACGGAGGAGTTAGAGCTGACGTTAATACTAATAGAGCGTTGAAAATTAACAGGTTTTCTAAAAGATTTGATCAAGGTTGAACAAAATTGGTAGGTACTTAATTCCTTTACGTTCAGACGTGTTTAATCTC
Source organism: Bombus sylvestris (assembly GCA_911622165.2). NCBI lineage: Eukaryota > Metazoa > Arthropoda > Insecta > Hymenoptera > Apidae > Bombus > Bombus sylvestris. Next base: position 13,289,881 of record OU443145.1, read on the forward strand.
GGTAAAGTAACTAGAAGCTGTACGAATAAATATTTACGGAAAGCTGTAGTAGCAGCTAATAAAGTGCTGTACAAATAGTGCAGACGTGATCGACATTTAATGGCTACCGATCGGTCACGAAAGTGTACAGAGTTTCCGAAGGAATTCGATTTTCCGCTCTGGTCACATCCCAGGGATAGTCGGCTAAGCCTTCAACAAATATTTTTAGAGGCACTACAAACATCACCAAGATTTATTGAATTATCGATTAAATTTATCAACTCCTTAACAAGTAACAAAATATTATTGCATCGTAATTTTTCATTTCTACTGATTCGGATAAAATGTTTCATTGAATCATATTATAGTAAACATATTATTGGAATACTAAAAGAAATGATATTCTTCGAGTTTGCGTGCGTGATGTTCTCATCATATCTGGTAAACATCAAAATCGTAACAACACTCAAATTCGTTTATAACGTTTTTTTTTATTTACTTTTTTTTTTATTTACTTGAAAAATATAGCATGTGGATGGTTACCCCCAGCGGGGTCCCATCTTCCAGGTTGTTTATCGTATTTCTATCGCGAGGTCTGTGGGATGCTTCTTCTTCGGTCTTCTTTTTATTAGGGTTTCATTTGTTTCAGCTACAAGCTGGTTTGGGTGTGTTGCAGGTCTTTCTTTGTACTTTCTTGCGTATCTAGCGATTTCCTCTTTGATTGCTGGAATTTTTAGATCTTTTCGTATATCTTCATTTCTGACGTACCATGGAGCGTTAACTATTGTTCTTAAAATTTCGTTTATAACGTGTAAACGATCTTGAATTCTTAATGTTACGTTGGCCGATTCTCTACCTAACCCAGGCCACTCACCGCGGGCAAGATGGCATCCTGATGTCCACACATCCTAATTGCATACCCTCATTAGTCTTAAGAACCGACCATAAATCTCGGGAATTTTGACCCAACAAATATTCTTTCACGGAATTGTTTTCTAAAGTTTATTGTCTGCTACGGGAAGATACGGGAAAGTTGGTTTTTCTCACGTTCAGTATCTCCCGTTAGCGACTTTCCCTGGAGGGCGGCTAAGACCCTTCCTAGTCCATCAACCGTTTTATTAGCCAATCAAAAACAATGTCTACTGCCCTCACTTTCCTAACCAAAAATGTTATTAACAAATCCGATGGTCCCTAGACAGACCCATCACTAGCTTTCCTTCGACACAGTATCGTCACTATTATTTATTTCTTAGTCCATTACCTTTCGGCTTTGGACGACCTCCGGTTTTACATCTCTAATATTTACATATATACTACAATTACATACATTACATGTATACCAATTTCTTTTATTTTAACTATTGCACCTTGTTCTAATTTATAACTAACGTTAACTGCACCTTCCGTCTTTGGCTCGTTTCTTTGGTCTGTTCCCTTTCTGTCGTTCCTCCCCTTCTTCCCTTACTCTTCTCCTCTCTATTATTGCTTTCAAGTCTGCCAGCCCTTCTCCAATCTCGCTTAGTGTCTCTATCATGTTCCTTACTCCTCCTTTTTCTCGCATTCCTCCAGTATGTGTTTGAATTCCTCCTCTCCTTTACCGCACAATCTGCATCCTCTTTCTTCCTCCTCTTTCCAGTGTTCCCTAGCTCTGGTTTCGTTACCGCACCGAAATATGGCTAGCATACTTCTGCCTTCCCCTTTCACTTTTCTTTCTAGCAGTATCGTCACTAAAATTCACTTATTCTTCATCGTTAGAATAGTCGACATAACTGTAAGGGGTTTCTACCCTTAATCAACCACGTACTTAACTCGTACCGACGCATCAGCGTAACTATCTATCTTTACAAAGCTGTTGGAATAAATATTATTATATACGTGTTAATTCCTCCGCGAACGGTCGTAACACTTAAAATTATATGAAAATATATTCTTATTCGGGAGATTCCTTTTGTATCAGGTGGATGGAAAGATGCAGTTTGATATCCGTGTAAATCAATCACACGTATAATAAAATAGTTACAAGTGTACGCTTGTACAACATTAATTATAAAATTCAAACGGCCATCCAATTTCGTGCCTGGAATTTATCCACTTCTCTTTATTGAATTTATCCATATAGGAAACGCGTGTTTCATAAATATCTTTCACACGATGTTTTATGAGATCGTGCACAGCTTTAAATTAATAATTATTCCTGTTTCGGCGATAATCGTAACGAATATTCAAACGAACGTACTCTATTCTGGTTAGGAAAGATGAACATCATCCAAAGAGGGAAAGTTCATATTTCAATTTTCAAGCGAGTCGCATCTGAAAGCTCCTGCCTAGAATCTACAAGAACGTTTTGTGTAACGCTTTATTCGAATCATTTCGCTCTAGAACTAACAACATTGGCGCAAATCAAGGTGGTAATCTCGAGTCCTTTGTCTCTCGGTCACCGTACACAAAAGATGATAGTTCCGAGAAGGACGATGCACTTTTTGAAAGAACAAGCCGTGCCCGACGCGTGATTCTTAGGGAAGTCAGAGAGATGTGCACGTTCGTACGTGTGCAGAGGCACCTTGAGCTCAAGGGTTAATTCTGGTCTGCACAATAGAGTCGATCCAGAAGACTAGGTCAAGAGAAAGGGAATGGGTTAACAAAGGGGAAATGTACATCGCTTGATTCCCTCCCTTTCCCTCTCTCTCTTTCTTTCTTTCTTTCTCTCCCCGCTCTTCACTCTGTTTCTTTGTTTGTTTTCTCTGCTTTTCTCTGATTTTCTCTTGTAGCAGATGTGTATTTCTATCGGTCCCTTGTATGGACAATTTGAAATAGCTGGATCGTTGAACACTCTTGCGAATTAAACAGAGAAAGTATTAACACTAATCTTACTCAGGCCTGGTCAGACGACCGGTTTTAAAATTTAATTTAGAATTGTACGTTCATTGTTATCTCTTTTGTTCATCTAAGTTCATGTAAGTTCTTATAGTAACAAAAATTGAGAAATTAATTGGTCGAATGACATAAGAATTTACATAAAGTTAGACGAACGAAAGAAATAACATGAATGTAGAATTTTAATTAAAATTTTGTAACCGGTCATATGATCGGCTTTGGTAAGCTTAGTGTCAAGCGTTGCATTACATTTTGTCGATGACAGAACGGACTTTCGAAGCGAAACGAAACGTTCTCAGATAATAACTGACCGTGTAAACTCGACCGCTATGGATAGTTTGTACGATCGATTGCAATATAGTTTCAAGTATAATCATGAGAATGTAACGCACAATTCGAATTATTAGATAATAAAAATTCGTTACTTTGTAACATTATGAATTCTAGGACAGATAATGTAATCAATCGAATAAATCAATAAATCGTTAACCATTAATTTCTACAATTGTTAACACGATTTCACCTAAAACTACAGAGATGTAATCTAAACGATTATTTCGATAGGACGATAAAATATTATTTGTACTAATAACGAATAAATCTTTGTACCATTGATTTAAGATCGATGATTTAGAATAAATTATCATTAAATTCTACAGCCATAAATCTGAAGATCTCATTGCATTTCCTTGAAAATTCAAAATTAAAAGCTTTAAACGATGCGCAGACTTTTTACATCGAGAAAGAAACTTTAAAATCACCGTCACGCTAAGAAGGAATTTTGTCATATCGTCTACTAACATCGTTCTACGTATACTCCTCGTTCTCTATTTAATTCATATCCTTCAATGCGTCAGACGAATAAACACTGGTTTTTCGCGAAGAAACTCGGGGGGATTTTACGTGGGTGATCGAATTCGAAACAGTTTTTGAACTCGATCCAGAAACGTTTGACTAGGAGAGAATTTATCATTCGCTCTCAAACGATGGTCAAACATTTTTCCAGTGTAGACGCGATAGAGTCGTTTAACATAAACGCAAGTCAAGGCGACCAGCTGGAACCGCTGCATCATGCTCGATCAAGCGAAGGACGATCACGAAACGGACGTAACGCAATAAAACAGAAAACTCGCACAATCCCCATAAACTTCACGGACTGGCTGCAGTTGATTGAAAGATATTGCAAGATACCTCAGCGTACCACGTTATTTCGCACGTTCATATTAGATATATATTTTTCTTGCTCTATTTCACTTTCTTCCCTATTTATCCTGTAATCGTGAAGTTCGGGAATATACATTTTACTTTATCATTTTGTATTTTCGTCCAGTCGCGGGGAGACGCGATCGCGTTGAAGCGCGTCAACGGCAGTCGTAAATTCCCCTTACGATTATAACGATCGACACCATGTACAGGTCGATCCCCTTATTTCTTGTGGGATAATAGGGCTATTTGTTGGGGAATAAAACTGTAGTCTACAGTCTTATAATACTTATATTTTTAACAGCTTGTTACGCTCGAGATTCCGTCGTGGCGGAAGAGCTAATTGATACAGGTGATGAAGAATAATACGCTTGATAAATGAGTAGTAGTAATAAAGAATAGATTAAGATAATATCAGTTTGATCGAAGCGAGGACTATGTTTTAAGTTGACAACGCGAAGCTTATAGGAACGGTCGTGTCGACTGCACGACGTTTGGTAGAACAGCGATGACCCGTCTCGTACAATTACGGAGGAAAGCTCGGTATGGGTGTCCCTTTTAATGGGAAATACCTGCTATTTTTAATGGACAAACAACCGCTTTCTCCGTAAGCTATAAGAGCGGGCGATAAACCTAAGGACTGTTTCAAGGACCATCCATAAACCGAGAATACTTATGCGAATAGAAATTAAACCGAGAAGATTCGGTTTATGGTGGTTCCTTAGGTTTATCGATGGTCAGTGTAACGGTGTATAGGCCTCGGCGGTCAGACCATGAGGGACGTCTCACGGACCGTCTTACGCGACGTAACACATTTAATCGTAAAATTTAGCTTTAACAAACCTCCTATTTTATCCTTTAATAATTACGTTTCATTTACAGGGTTTTCTGTTAGTTACATCTCATTTAATACGTCTGATTTTCGTCAAACGATTTGCATATAATCACGATCCTTTCTTCTTTCTTTTTTTTTTTTTTTTTTTTTTTAATGAAAGGAGTTGTCATTATACAAAGGTAAAGCTTTAGCGAATTTATAATTGAAACCTTTACTACGCAGAATATCTGCTTCGTTCGTTATGATAAAAGAAACTCGCGTGTTAAAATCTTCTAAAAGCGAAGCATTTTTATACGAATCTGCCAAATTAAAAATTTCAGTTTCTGTCTGTCGATGGTAAAGAAAGTCTTAACATTGGGCTCTCAGCTTCGAGAAACTGAAATTCCTCGTCTCTCTGAGCAAAACATTTCTAATCTGCGTTCTGGTTGAAAAATTTTAATCGTAGCATTACAGGATTAAAACGTATGTAAATACTATATTCAAATTAGTATTAAAACTAGTAAATTAGATAAGACATTTTTAGGAGATTGAAATCATTTTTAAAGATCAAAAATTCGATGACAATGAGAAGCAACCGTCAATGATAAATATTAAAAATTATGCAAAATATTGTAAATTATAGGAAAATATTATAAATCGTGTAAAACATTCACTTACCTTGAACTATACAGCACTCTGCCGTCTTGATAGAGCCTGACGAACTTATTAGGGCTGGTTATCGTGTGTAAGTAACTGTGCTTTCCATTGTAAAAATACGTATCCGGCTTCCAGATTCTTGCCAGCATCGATATACTGAGCGCCAGTGTTTCTTTGCCACCTTGAAAAGCCAAACGTCGATCCACCCACGACTGCCGGAAGTAGCAATCCATCGAATATGTCTGCGCAGAGATTTCGTTCTTCTTACTCTTGTAAATTCGTATTCGATAAAACTTTCTAACCAACGAGATCCTCTTTTTTATCATACTATAGTATTCCACGATAATAATACATTATCCAATATAAGTATTGGCGCAAAAACTTCGTGTATAATTCGCGCAAATAAGTTTTGCACTTGGTTCCGATAGATCGGAAATAATTTCATTCCTTTACATATATACAAATGCTTTGGCAGATAAGTCTTAGAGTAACGAAATAAAGCGAACCACAAGATACAGTTATATTTAGACAGATAGTAAAATAAGGTTTAATTTCAAGAAATACATTAAGCTTTATTTACCAATTGTCCAGCTGTACAAATTGTAAAGTACAAATTAAATAATAATAAAAAGAAAACATTAAGCTATAGAAACAGAATATATCAAACGCGTATATATTCAAGAAAAATTGTGAAAGGCATAAACCTCGACACCATAAAGAAATACAATAAAATACAACAATCTCGTTCTTCCTTATTACTATCTAACGAAATACTAATTCTATAAAAACACACTAACCCTTGTTTCTTTGAACATAATGATAACGAATCCTCAAAATTCATCGAATCACTATCCGCGCATGAGAATACCAACTACTCCCTATGGAAAGTCACTAACAAAGCGAAGAAAATAATAAAATCAATCCCAGCAATCAGACAAATAGACAATACATGGGCCAGAAGCAACGAAGAGCAGGCAGAAGAATTCTCAAAACACCTACAAAATATATTCTCGCCGTACGAAATTAATAACAGCATCCCCGAATGGCGAACAAACGAAGAAGTTGAAAATGCCAGCAACACAACTGATAAACGCTGCACCATACTCAGCACAACAGCGCAAGAAGTTACAAACTTAATTAAGGCAACAAAGACAAGTAAAGCTCCAGAATTTGACTTGACCAGTGGAAAAATCTTAAGAAACCTAAAAAGATCTAAAAATTCCAACAGTCAAAGAGGAAATCGCTAGATACGCAAAAAAAGTACAAAGAAAGACTCGCGACACACCCAAACCAGCTTGTAGCTGAAACAAATGAAACCATAATAGAAAGAAGACCGAAGAAGAAGCATCCCGCAGACCTCGCGATAGAAATACGATAAACAACCTGGAAGATGGAACCCCGTTGGGGGTAACCATCCACGTGCTATATTTTTCAAGTTATAA